>JAEDXJ010000012.1:1200000-1800000 GCA_023014345.1 Galerina sulciceps | reverse complement strand
CTCGAAGGAAGAATCGGAGGTCTTGTCTTAACAATGCAGACGACATAGGTTTATTATGAGTGATAACATGTGTTGAGTTGGATTTGACGCATTACAACTGAGAAAAGAATAAAAATATGCATTGTAACTTGATTGTAACTATACTTATTCAATTTCAGGTACAGAAAATAAATCATAATCGAAGTAGAGCAGAAGTTGAGTCGTGGCAGAGGTGTATCTGATGATTCCAGAGCAACATTGACAAAAAACTGAATGAGTAGAAGTTGGCCCAAGGTTTTATTTGTCCAGGAGTAAAGATTCATCCTTGTGCAGTGAAAGGTGTCAGAACTTCGTCGATCGCAGATTCTCGGATATACACCAGCATATAGGCATTGGTAAATCGGTTCATTGGGCGAAGCATCTGGCCTTGTCGCAGACTCGGGGGAAAATTGACTGGCCCACCATAGTTCTCTTCCAAAACCTCCGCGTCCGTAACCGGCGTTACTCTGTCATCGTCGAACTTCAGCCAGCGGGTATTGCGATCAGGCTTGATCATGGCAAAATAATGGCCGCCTTGGAAGTCGCCAGAATGAACGAGAACAGTATGGAGTTTATACACCCATGGCTCAGATCTATCAGCAGTGGCATCGAGGAACTCGTCGAGGTCAATCTCGAATGGGAACTCGAATCTGTCGTTGATCTTCACCATTGCGTCGCGTTGGAAGTCGTATTCAAAGCGTTTGAGTTGCAGGTTGAGAACTGGAGGGAAGGATTGGAAGATCACGCCTTTCTTGGCATCCTGGAGGCCAAATCCCTCGGCTCGATACTTGTTTTCACCATCAAGCATCTCAACGGCCACATAATCCTTGAAGGAGTCGTAGAGATTGTTCATCCCTTTCACGGTGAGTTGGATATCTGCACGAAGTTCGGAATGGTCGTGGTTCTTACAGGAGGACAAAGCTCACCGTTAAACTCTTCTATACGTGATGACTCATATTCCACATTGACACATTTGATATAGCTCTTCATCCTTCCAAGATAGAGTTTGGCGATAGCACCTTCAGCTTCCGTATTCTTAGATGATTCAGTCATAGAGAATCATCGATTAAAAACCAGTAGATACCTTCATCTTAGACTCTAGCTCGTCCTGGAGAACGCGATTAAATTCTTGCACGTCGCGTTGAATAAAAGAGGTCCACCCAAGCGACTTGGTTAATTCGGTTGTTCCTGAAATTGTGTTGGTTACATACAAGTATACACAAAATATTCATTGAGAAAACAACTCACCAACAGCTCGGTCTGACCTCTGCAAACGAGAGAATATCCTCTGTAATGCCAGAGCCACACACTCAGTTGGCAAATTACCCTTCGTTGGAATCTTATGCACTGCCTGTGAAAGAGTAGAACCACCAGTTAGACTAGAGAAAACGTGACAATGGCCAAAACTTTGCCTTGCGGAAGTAGGAGATACAATACAGAGATTGGAGAAGCGAGTTCATGTAACTCGTCGCTCCCTCGTTCTTCAGCCCTACGAACCCAGTTTCCCTCCTTGAGTCGTAACTGATGATAGGTGAGCACTAAAACATGGCGACAGTTCCTAGGACACATACTCCACAAAATTATGCCACAAAACACCGGTAGGATCTTCCAGTACTCTGACGTATGCTGTTACTTCCGCAGATCCATTCTCAATTGTTGGACGATTATGACCCTCTTGCACGTTTAATAGCTTGCGCGTCTCGATGAATCGCGTGAAACCCCAGTCACATTCGCCGGCGATGAAACGATGATGAGCATCTGCAGGACACGTTGTTAACATGTAGTGCAAGCACGAAAGTATCTGCATACGCACGAGACACTCTGAAAATAGTTGGAACTTGAGGGTTTGAGATAGCCAAAGCAAACTGAGCACAGGCATGCCACCCCTCTGGTGATCTCCTGGGCTCCGCATAATCAAGGTACACTGATACGGTCTCATTCTGCTGGACGGCGTTAAAGTTTCCGGAAGGAAAGAGAAGAATTCGCCTGTCGTATTCACAATGCAAAGAAGGAAGCTGGCGTGAGTCGACTGATTACCAACGGAAAAGGCAATTGCCTGACCATTTATGGCCACCACACTCGAAGTGCGGACTGACCAACTTCTTGTCGAGCGTACTCCAACCACTCAATCGCCAGGTAAACACTTTGAAATCTTTGACATTATGCCTGAGATCAGGCATATGTCTGGCGGCAAACGCCTCATCTGAATGACGCCATTGAATGGGTATGCAATCTCCGTCGATAAGGGTGCAGGAGACTCACGATCGCGTATGGACACCACTTCGTCAATATCCGTAGGAGGACCACCGTTTTGTTCCTCAGCTAGGCCATCCAAAATTTCGTCCTCCTAAGGCAGTCAGAAAAGAAAAGAAAAGTACAGTAAAACGAAGACAAACCATATTGGTTTCCACAACAATTAGGAAATTACAGGAGTTTGCAAAGTGGAATTGTGGAGAACAAGAAGAGACGAAACCTGATAGCACCCAAGTATATCCATTGTGGTACTAGTATGCTGTGCTATTAGGCTGTGTGTGAAGATGCCGACCATACGAGGCTTGCAGTTCGAAGTCACTGGTCAGGGGACAAATGGAGCGGAGTCACGTTTGAATAAACGCGTCCGATACTATCACGTGCACTGTCACATCCGTGCAGCTTTCCTGCTGGAGCACTTTTCTTCCTTAACCTTGTTCTCAACATTACACGAAATAGTCAAGGTAAATAAAAATTTCAACATTCAACAATACTGCAGTTCCCAAAAGTTCCTATTACAAAAGAAACCCAAAATGAAAATATACATGCAAATAAATTAATCTGTAGCACAATTCCAAGTCATTATAATGATTCAAAAATCCGTGGTCAGTCCAAATCAGAAGAATAGAGAGATGTTAGGGGGAGCGATTCATCTTGGGTACTATCATATGTCCTTGAATCATCCTCTGAAGAGTGGCGGTTAAGATGTGTTACGGCCACTTTCCTCATATTAAGGACTAGTCGGGATGCCTTTGTTGAAAGGTTGTGAGGACTTCCGGAATGATGCAAAAATAATGTGAACTCACCGCAATAGAAAGTAGTGCGATGTGCCACCTAAATTTGCATCCAGTCAGCACAGTTTATCAGTTGCAGTCCGTGAAAACATTACGAGAAAGCAGCATTTTCTACTTGTATATCAATCCTCCGCACAATTTCGTAGGCAATCATGATACTAAGCAGGGCTAGAAATAGATGGATATGTCAGTTCAAGAACTGATCTGGATTGGCGTACCCCTTACTAAATATTAGAATAAAAGCAGCGGCGCCCTCCTTGAGCATCAAAGATGTCAGCGGGGTTCGTGCCCATCCAGCTCGACGGGCGCCGTAATACTTGATCAACGTCGTGAAAAAAATGACAGATTGACAGAGCCCAGCCCCAATTCTGTTCAGGATTCATTGTGCGTCAGAAACACACCAAACTTTTGCGAACGAGGCCAAGACTGACCCGAAAATTGCAATCCCATTTTTATCCACCTTTGCTGGGATGCATCCAGAGCCGCGAGCGAGCGATCGGATGACTATGCCGTTCCCCGTGGTTTCGAGAATAGTGGATGTTGCGAACACGAGAACCAGAAAGCGCTTAGCTTTGAAGCTCTGGTTGTAGAGCGCGTATACTGCATTCATTGAAAATTTCAATTAATATTGAACACGACCTTAGATGCAAGCCTACCTCGGATAAGAAGGATAATTTCAACCAACGCCAACCCTATCTGCGAGATGATGGACTTGTATATAAATATGCCAGGACAAAGAGGCGAGGGATGTGATTTTGGTTGCTGTCGAGCTTCGACGTAGAACGACAGTATCTGGTTGATCCTTGAAAGGACGATTAGATCAAGCTTAATCCCTTGTTCGTGCCACTTACACCTGCGCTATCAGCATTCCATATCGCGCACTGAAATACAAGGTTTTGAGAGTGGTAAAACTGCCTCTGAGAACGATAGTTAGTCAAGGAGATGCCATACAGAGAAGAGACTGTGTCGCACCTCCACATGTAATCTACCTCGTCAGTGAAAGACACCAACAACTCCCATGTCTGTGCTGCCAAAGCTGCAACTAATCAACAATATATCATCAGAACTCGCTTGGGATGTATGGCCCATCCACACGTACACGACACAAAACTAACAGCCTGCGCGACCATCGGTGCGTTCGGGTTGTTTGCGGTCAGTGACCCATCATTCATGATCAGACTTGATGCACGATGAGACTGGCTCGTTCGGGAGGGGAGAAAGGGGAGAAACAGAGGTGGTTGTGGAATGTTTTTGAGTTTGGTTGCTCGAAGTAAGTTTGGCAGGCATTTGGTCGTTGCAAACTGTCAATTGAGGGTCAAGGGTCAGGGTTCCCGTTCCTTCCGAGTTCGGATTTCCTGCGAACGGATCACCGACCCGGCAGCAAAATAGAAGCATCTAAGCAGTGGCGAGCGCTCGTTGGCTCTTTGAC
The DNA here is from genome assembly GCA_023014345.1 of Galerina sulciceps. Lineage (NCBI taxonomy): Eukaryota > Fungi > Basidiomycota > Agaricomycetes > Agaricales > Galerinaceae > Galerina > Galerina sulciceps. The sequence continues at coordinate 1,795,509 of JAEDXJ010000012.1, read as the reverse complement.
GCCGGCGCTTCTTGATATTTCTTAATGGTGCAGAGTATACATACTATCCATACTATACAACTTAAATTTCGCTCATGAGGGTGGTAGGACATTAACTATGAAATTATCAGCCATAGCCCTGGGGCTCCAAGTCCAGCAACGATTTGAGAGGGCCTGTCAGTTGGCACACGTGTGTCAAGTCCAGTGAGGGAAGTTTCAGGTCAGTGATAATTTTTACCGTCAACTTAATCGCGTCGGTGTCGGTAGTTTGGGTTGGAACGATACCAGAGAAATCCCATGAGGAACAGGCGACGCATCAGTGTCATCGGTATCAGTGTCGTCTGCCGTCAGCGATACAGAAAGAAGGGGTTGGTTGACAGCCATGTAGATAATCTACTACCCTGGTGTAGTGCCGAAGGCCGTCCTGAAGGACCAAAGTAGTACGTTAACAGTATAGATACCCCGTCGGTGTAAACTGGACCTCCTTACCAGAAAAATAGCTGGTATACACTTGAGCGCAGTAAGCTCCTTGAGGTGCCTTGACATAGCACAGAGAAGATGTTTGATACTAGGGAGTGATCGAGTTTTGGAACTATGGCACAACTTGCGTGCGAAGAATAGGCGAGGAAACTGGAAAAACAATCTACAATGTTTTTGTGGTTATAAAGAAAGGGACACATAGTATGAGAACACTTGCCCAATTGCACAGTCAATTATCGCCCGGATAATCGAGATAAATATACACATCTGGTCCCGTCAGAGAATTCTCCTGAGCAGCTTTGAACCAAGGTTCAACATCTTTCAACTCCCTTTTCTTCAACTCGTCATAGTCGTTTCCGGAATCCAGCACAAAGATAATTCTACGAGTTTCGGGATCGTCTTCGGGTAGACGACCTCCTGCAACAGATATGTAGGAATGTCGGAACTTGCTCGCAATCGTACGCATAAGAGAAAATGCAACGTCGCTGTAGGGTCCAACTTTGAACGCCTTGTTGACTTTGTCGTGGTCGAATGCGAATCCTTTGACATACTTCTCGTTAAATACAAGCATCTGCAATGATCGGTTAAATTAAGGTCAGTTAGAAGAGGTGGTCGCTTACCGTGGTCGATCCCAGAAATTTTGAGTCTTGGAGGTACGATCAAAATGGTCGAGAGGGACAGAGGGTGTCACATGTTCGACTTCCACGGTAGGTTCTGCCCAACTCAGCCGATGGCGGTCATGACAATTTCTCTTCAATCCCCTCTGAAGTATTAGTTTGACGTGCAGTAAGTCGCCTAGTTGGCTAGCCTGATTTATGGGGTTTCTGATATAATTTTAGTAGCCAAGCGACCGCACTTTTTTGCATTCGCGGTTCGTTTCAGAGAATTGCCTCCACCGTGGCACCAGGATTTGAACCTGATTTATAGATGTCGTCCGCATTGGATGTTGGCCCTCTGTCATCTTCACAACACCATCCTGATAAAAGGGTGTTTAAACCACCGCCTTGCTCACAACTTCTTTCCTCATTCATACCCAACCATGAAGACGAACTGAGGATCAAAACCACCATCTCTGAGATCAATTTAACCCTCACTGGTGTAGATGACGAAATCTTACGGCTCAAGACAGCATTAACGGACCTCGAAGGGTACAGAGAAAGCCTCCAAAATAATATTCAAGAGCACCAGGCTGTCATCTCGCCAATTCGACGACTGCCTGATGAAATCCTCGAAGAAATATTCACCTTTGCAGCCAAGGGACAGTGTCCGAGGTGGCCTTTTGATGCTGACAGTCACGACTCCATGCCGTGGGTTCTTGGGAAAGTGTGCAGCAACTGGCGGGTGGTAGCGCTCTCGCTTCCCAAGCTCTGGTCTGAGATACATCTCGACCTCGACTCCGTCGCTGAGCCACGTCCCGGCGAGCGTAAACTAGACCCGATCCTTGCTCGGAAATCGAGTCGAGTGCAGGAGCTTCTCAAGGCATGTCTGGTTCGCTCAGGAAACGAAATGCTGGTCTTTTCCGTTGCAAGTTCGAAATCGTTGGCAGCCAAGGAGACGCTCAAACCTGTTTTGATGTTGCTTGTCCAACACGCTGAAAGATGGGCTGACGCAGCTTTCAACCTCGATTACCTCATTTTCTTTCACTTGGACCTCTCTCCGGCCAAAAATCGTGTTCATAATCTTCGAAAACTTCAAATAGGAACATACCAACAAGACGACGACATTTACCTCCGGCCTTTAGAGGCCTTTGAGTTCGCGCCTAAATTGCGAGAGCTGACAATGATGAAGGTTCTCCATCCTTTTTACACGCTCCGCGTCCCGTGGTCCCAGATCACGACCTTGGTGTCAAATTCCACCATCTTCCGCGAGGGCGAGTTCACCGAAATTATGCGGCACGCGGTCAACTTGGCATCATTCACCACCGAAAGCGAGCGGATCATCGAAGTCGCATCCTCGCAGCCTGTCCTCCTTTCACACCTCTCTGACCTCACCATCATCAGCAAAGGAAGCTACATCCCCAAAACCTTCCAGTTCCTCACCATGCCGAACCTCCAAAAGCTGACAGTGCACGCACTGACGCCGTTCCTGGCCGACCAAACGATCCCGATGCTGATTCGCTCAGAATGCAAGCCCGTGCAGCTCACGTTCTCATCGTCCTTGGACGAAAACGCCGTTTGGGAGGAAAACATCGGCATCGTGCGGTTCCTAGGCGAACTGCCCTCGCTTACCTCTCTGCACCTCATAGTGATGCGCTCTGCCAATGAAATCATGCCTCGGCTGCACTGCCGCCATCAGCTTGCGCCTCCGTCGATGCTCCCTAACCTTGAGAGGATCAAGCTGGAGGACCGGCTGTGCCTCTCTGCGACGATGGTGGTGGAAGCCTTGTCGTCGAGGATTGAGAACTACGATACGGCGAGGTGGGGGGCGTGGCCGAGGGATCGAACAAGCTTGAAGTCGATTACGCTCTTGCTCTCGAGGCCCCCTGCGCCGATGTATCCGGAGCTGAGTGCGTTGGAAGATGCAGCAGGTAAACTGGGGGTTGAAATTGAGGTTCATACCCGATGAGAATTTTATCTGTACCTTCGTTGCAAGTTACGTTTTCTTTTACATTTTAAACGGCTCTGGTCGACCATGCATCACTAAGGTCATGACGTGTTACTTAGAACCACCCAAGTCTCGAGCAAAGCCTACCTGAGCAAAGAGAAAAAAAGTCTCACAATCTCAAAACTTCGAGTTTGAACAAGCGGATATCTAGTCTCTTGGAATCCTGTTGCCATTGGGAAACTGAGTGCAATCCAAGTGTGAAAATTTTGTGTTCAAGAGGATGGCTGTGCAAGTCGCATCTCAACTCTTCCCAAACCACCACAACTCACTGCCAGAACTGTTCTCACTTTCACTTCCAGTACCTCTTTTGTTTCAGGTTAAATGCACCTACTGGAATATTTAACCCTCTGGAAGTCGGCCAAGGACCGCGATTTATTGACTCAATGACCCTTGAAGCTCAAAGACTTGAACCCCTGCGAAAACATTTAGGCACCAATACATACGACCATGGGAATCAATCCGATGAATTGAAACAATTAGAGGCCGTCCCCGCCCCAATGTAAATTATGGCATCGTCTCCATCGACAACCAGGATTCACCCTATGACCAAGTCACGACACAACTTCAGGTTGAGCATCACCGCGAAGTCACCGACGTCGCACATCATTCCTTCCCGCCGCAGTCAAAAGCTTCCCTCAATCCAGTCAGGTGTTATGTACGGCAGTCGTGAAGACCGGAATCCTCGTCGCAATGGCTGTGGGTGTATAAAACACCTCGAAGTTGAAGCAATGACTGAGGTTTAGGCGAAGAGAAGAAATAAAGGACGGGTGGCTAGGCCACGCAGAGTTGAACATATCCTTTGAAACCAGGCGAAACGAGTACGCAATATTCCTGGATGGGTCGTGACTCGTCTTGCCTCCGCTCTTGACTTCGGCTGCAAGGGGACCACATGACAAGCCTTCACGGGAAAAACAATTTTGCGAGGCTAATGGTATTTTTTGCTCTCCATCCATACATGATTTAACTCGCCGTTAACCACTAGGATTCACAGCAGAACCTTACCTCTCGCTCGGCTTCGAGACGCTGGTGCTTGGCCTAGCTTCTTTTGTCCTTCCCTATGAATTTGTGGCTGTATCCAGTATTCGAGCTCGCGAGGCACAACGCCTGCTACAGGAACGTCACTACGACCGCAGCCTTGCCCAGTCAGTGACTTGGTCTCCTAACTTTGTTTGCCTTCTAAGTTATAGCTGAACGACTTTAGATGTCGTGACACACACTACCCTGAGAAAAGCCGAATTGCGATGGAAACCTTCTCACAATCCGCGCCCTCCCTGCAATCGTAACGAGAGCGCCGTCGTTACCCGCTCTACAGAAAAGGCGCTTTGCTTTCTCTAATTCCCCCCAAAAAACGACCCAGCAACTACGACCACCTTCTTACATGGGCGGCACCAGCTCTAAAGCAGCGCGCTTGGCACGACATCGCTCTGACATCATCTCAAAACAGATAGAAGACGACTGCAAACGCATCAGGAGCGAAGTGAAGATTCTCCTGCTAGGTAACCAAATTTTGTCGGTCTTTGTCGCGATTTTTCTCAGAATCGTTCTTTTTATTAGGTTCTCGAGAGTCAGGATTGAGAACAATAGTTAAACAAATGAAGATCACCCATAAGGATGGTTTCTCCGATAGCGAGCGAGCACACTTTCGGCTCGGCATCTACGAGACTGTCCTTGATTCGGCGCAACAAGTGCTGACCTACATGGAGAGAAATGGGCTGAAATGCGCAGAATACTCGAATATGGTAGTAAAGTTTATCTCATTCCTTTTCATTGTTCTTATTCCCTCGTCTCAAAGTCTCTGGCGGAGAAAGTGCTCAATTTCCGTCTCGATTATACGCGCGGTGCTTATTTGCCTCTCGAAATTGCTAAAGCCATCGACAAACTGTGGAAGGACCCTATTGTCACTGAAGTCCTTGACGAATGCTGGTCAAACCTCGACCTTACCGACTCAGCCCCTTAGTAAGCTCCAGTTTTAATTCTCGTACCGGCTTTCGAAACTCAAGTCATGCCCAGTTTCCTTAATGAAGTTCTTCGTATAGGATCTCCAAGCTATCTGCCCAGCGATGCAGACATCCTGAAAGCGGAAGAGAAGAGCGCTGGCATCACGGAGACGAGATTCTGTATGGGCCAATTGTCGTGAGTGCCTTTTTCTTTCTCTTTGCCTGTGTGCTCTTTTATTTTGAGCCCACAATGACATGCTTTGTACAGTCTGAGTTTTTTCGGTGGAGAAAGATCTGACTGAAATATTCGCAGAATACATATGGTGGACGTCGGAGATCAGCCTTCGGAGAGGAAGAAGTGGATTCATTGTTTTGAGAACGTAACCCTTATGATCTTCTGCGCGGATTTGAGTTCATACGATCATGTATTATCGGACGAGCCGACAGAGGTGTGTGGTGTTATTTTATTATGGCCAGGCATCCTGATCTGACAATGGCCTAGAATAAGCTATGGGAGTCGATCGTTCTCTTCGAGTCCGTTGTGAACTCACGGTGGTTCCGACGGACATCGATAATTTTGTTCCTCAATGGTGTTGACGAGTTTAAGAATAAGATACCAAAGGTATGTCTGTCTCTTACGTAGTGGACGAGCAAAGCTGATTAACACTCTGTCCGATAGATACCCTTAGAGGACTACTTCCTCGATTACACTGGTGGTTCCGACGTCAATGCAGCAGCGCAATATATTCTCTCGAAGTTCATGGATACGAACAGGGCACGACTAGACGTAAAACCACAGCGAGTATTCAGTTTATTGGCTTGCTCGAGACACAAATTGATCGACTTCTCTGCCAGTGTAATCCTGCCACAGCCAACGGAATCAACTGACATTAAAGTGGTGTATGCTAAGGTGAAGGAGACGATTCTACAAAACGCCTTGAGGGAATCTGGCGTCCTTGGGTGGCCCAGCCCCTTAGGCTCACGACAGGCTTTATAAGTAACAAAAGAAAAAAACGATCTGCTTAAGTGTTATTCCTACTTATGTTGTATATTTTCTGTTGTTCCAGCTTTGGTCTTGCTGTCTTTCGCTTCATTCGTTCAGCGTCGTCCTTCTTTCCCTTCGGAACTTGTTTCTGTTATAGTGTGTTCATAGTTGAACACGGAACGTCTCCTGTACTAACTACAAACGAGAAAAGTGAATGTATACATTATTATGTATTCAAATTTTTAAATTGCTTGATGGATGTAACTAACACTTTTGGCAATCGCAGTGGCTTGCTGTGCCAGCCCTTTCTTCAAATGATAATACAGTAGTCAACGGAATGCCAGGTCAACAACAACCTCAGTCGTCTAAATCAGTAAGGTAGTATGCAAGAGGCATGAGGCGAGGCCGTAAGTGATTCACTTGATCAACGGTCAAATTACAGTGCTTTTATACTTCAAGGTAACCGCAGAGATTCATTGTCGAGAGTTGGTCATAGTCTTTGATATTTCAACTCGAAGTACAGCAGACAAAAATACACGTAACATTACTCGGATATCGGCTTCGCAGGCGGCAAACTTGACATACCCTCCGCCAAGCTACGGGGGTCGACGATCCAAATCGATGCAATATCAATCCGCTCAGCACCGCTCCCATCGCCATCGCCTCCGACTTTGTCCTTGTCCTTGCCTTTAGACCCGGCACCAGCCCCTGCTAACCTTCCAGCCACCCGTGCAGCCTTCATCTCCCGCAGAATCGCCTTGATGCTCGTCCGATTAGCCGTGAGGGTCGTCCACCCAAGCGCCGCGCCCCACTGCAGGCTTTGCACGGTGTGCGCCGTCAGCCGCGGATTCGCCTTTGTCACCGTTGCGCGTTGAATCTCCGAGCCTGAGCCAGGTGGAAAGTCGAGCTGACGGTCATCGTCATTAGCATCAGAAGCGGCCTTGATGACGTTGGAGTGCTTGAGAGCCTGCGCACGCGGATGGGGTATGATCTCTTGCGACAGAATGTCGGTGCACACTTTGTGCAGGGACACGCCGAATGTTGAGGAAGATTTTGGGGGCTGCGTTGGTGTTAATGTTGGCGTAGATGCCAGGTGGTCCAGAGAGCTTGATGCAGGTGCAGAGTGTGGTACAGAGGGGAATATTTGGATAGGCAAGAAGGGTATGAAGCCAGGCTCAAAGCGCGAGTCCAGCCAATACAGCCTCTCAGCTTCCTCTGCTGTTATAGATGCAGGTATCTCGCTAGGATCGACTTCTGAGTTGGGAGGTGCAAGGCAGAACAGTGCACGTGCACGACGCTTCTCATGCACTCCTCCAATTTTTGAGACGATACGAAGGCACCGGTCCCGCGCTTCTGGAGTAGTCCAGAATACAACTTTCTTGGTGCTGGTGGTAGCATTTTGAGAAGGCGTAGTAGGATGACCATAGATCCTATCGTGGATCTCCTGCAGCATGCCCCGGCTCATTTCCTGCAGGAGCTGGTTTGTCAGCGCTCGCGCATGCTTGATCAGGTCCCGGGGTAGGTCGTTGATATCTGTCTCCATTGCCTCTGGCTGGTCGACAAGGGTGGTGTCTATCGATTTTCCATTCATAAGCTGACGTTTCTGCTTCCACGCACGGTATTCTGCAGGTGGCACAAACCGTCTGTTGGCCTCTTCTATATTTTGTGGCAAGTGGGCGTGAGTCAGATCGGAGATGAGCGCGATGAGGACTGAGAGGTCGAGGTTGATGTTCTCAGTTGGCGTGTAAACGGTGTTGTTCGTCGATGACGATGGATCCTCCTCTGTGGCACTGATGGCTTCTTCGACGAGGTCTGTCCGTTCTCCAAGGGATACCTCAATTCCCATCTCTCTGAGCATGTCCAGGGTTTGTGCAATCCGTGAATCAGGTGGCGTTTCAGAGAGTACATTGCTGGGCAAGTTTGGGTCAAGTCGTGTGAGGCGGAGAGTCACTCTTGGGATCTCGCCGGTGCCTTCGATGGGGTTGGCACGAGCAGCTTGGAGTAGTGCACGACCCATCTTCAGCACAGAGTTATCAAACTCGGCCTGAGCAAGAGAGGGTCGCTCAAGGTCGTCCCAGTCTTCGTCATCATCAGAGTCGGAGTCGGTTAGGTATGAGTCAATTTCCCGGAACTCGGAGAGTAGGCGCGCATTTTTGACTCTGATTTAATGGTTAGTATATTAGGATCGTAAAAAGGAAGACAAAAACGCACGTATTTACTCTGATCCAATGCCTTCCATTATCAGCAACGATATCCACCTTGGTACCTGTTGTTGCACCCCGCGTGATTGGCACATTACTAGCAACGCGATCCGGAAAGGTCTTAAATACTGAAACAATAGGAGGAGGGGCAGCTATCAACTCGTTCCAAACGGCAACTAGATATGGCGCGTTGGTCGAAAGAGGAGGAAGATTGGCAGAGTTTGGATCGTCAAGAAACTACTGGATGCAAGACATAATAAACACCTAGAATCTGGGAGAAAAGGACTGAAGAATTACCTTTTCCAACATACCAAGGTCGACTTTGATGCTCTCCCGCAGTTTCTTGAGGCCTGGAATGCTTTCTTGCTGGAGCCATTGATTTTCCTCGCTATCGCGTTGGTTGGACTCTCCATTGGCGATTGCGGCCTCAAAAGCTGAATCTAGAATAGGCGGACGAGCGGTAAGTGGTTTGAAGGCCGAATAGCGTTCATGGATTTGAAGGAGACGAGTTTTGATGATTTGAAGGTCTGGGTGAGCCATGGAGGAGGGTAAAACCAAATTAGGGAATGACTTCCTTTTCAGTCGAATTTCTAACTCCGCTATAAACACCTCTACCAGCAAGCATGAAACTGAAATTTAGACATATTGACCAAAAACTATAGCCCTCAGAAGACGAATCTCGGAGCCGACTATCACTCCGCACTATACTGCCGAAACCTTGGCAATTTGAAGATGCTTGTTCAGCTTCGGACTCGTTACTCGACCATTGCTCGACACCTTCTCGAATAACCTTTTCCATCTCCACGGTCCACCAAATCTCTCCAGCTTCTATCTCTTCATCCAAAATATCAGTCAAGACCATTCACTTCGCCCGACCCAGGCTGGACGCCGCGGCCAATTCCAGAAACCCTTTACTACGACGGGCTTGACTGGTCAAGAGGCGGTACTTCTTGCACTCCAAGACATTGGTCTCGTCCGGCAGGTTCTGCAATGACGCATCGAAGTTGCCATCTGTCTCTGGAGGGAAAACAGATGTATTTGCGTAGCCGTTCTCCCAGGCGATCACGACCGATTCAAGATTGCGATCAAATAAGATATTTGGCGTCTTGAGATTTATGTGGTACCGTAAACATAACAAGGTAAGCATGACGCATTGCAGATGCAAGTCGGAAACGCCACTCTGCAAGAGTGGGTGAACTTTGACGGAAATTGTCATCAGGATTACCATTGACACGCAACGATTGCAGTATGCCACGCCAAAGCAAACTGAGGTGCAAACAAGGTTCCAGCGGTGTTGACAAAAGAATCATTTGGAGAAATGATATTAGGATATGGTGGCATCGAGTATGGTGTGGCAATCTCATCGCACACATCACGGTGGAACGGCGAGGAAATCGCTGACGCTGGCTTTTGAAGATAGATCATCCCTCACTAGCTGGGTCGAAGAGATTGCACACGATTGCGATAGTGCTGTATCCTCCCATGCCTGTGTCGGTAATAAAGAGCAATGCACATGCAGAGAGCGAGCCTTTATTTGGAATTTAGGTGATTGCCAATGTTGAAAACCGAAGTGTGCGTTTGAACGTATGATAAAACGACCACGCCGCCGATCACAGAAGTCCTTGCCAGTTTAACATTGTGCCCCTTGGGGTGGCACAACGTTTTTTTTTTTTTTTTTTTTAATTCCTCGAACTCCCCCTTTGTGGCTGAGCCATATGGTAGGGTAAGCTACATACTGTGTTCTCTGTCTAGGTAGTTCGACTTGATGCCCGTGGCACAACGTAGGCCCTACATTTGCTCCAGCACGGCATAACCGACCTAGGTGGAAAAAAAAGTTCATTCCATCGAATTCATTTTCTCCGAAATGAGGTTATTTACGTATTTGGCGAAAATTTTGCGCGATAAATCATCGATGCCCCGGCCCAAATCAGACGCCTTCCATCCTCGTGGAATAGATTCCAAGATAGCCCGACGATTGCTATTCTGAAGAACTAGCGAAATTCCGACATGATTCCTGGAAGAGAGAAAGAAAGCGCCTTTAGTTGATAAAGAAGTTACCCAAAAAGATTAAGAGTAACATACCTCTGGATACACAATTCTGGACAACATGCTGGTTGGTGCGGAGGTGCCTACGAACATAACGTCTTTCCGCTTTACTTGGACAAATCTGGTATTCGTGGCAGCCTAGCAGAATCCGGAGACATATCTCTCTCAGCAACCTTTCGAGTCCTTGTTCCACCTGCTCTTCTGGCTGTTTCTTGCTCCAACTCGATACCTTGGCGTCTGAAACAAGGTCAAGCATGAAAATCTTGGCTGGGTGAGTCATGAATACCTGGAGCTCTTCGAATCATTGGCAAAGAAGCGGTGCTGCAGGGAATATGGTTGAGTTCGTCGAAGCGTCCCGGGACAGCAAAAACTGTTGAAGCCTATTCTTGGTTGCATTTTGGGCAGAACATAATGGCGGGGCCACATCCCAGTTATCAGAGGCGAGAAGTTGGCTGTTGATTGATTCGCCTGTGGTACTGTTTCATATAGACCGGCGAAGACAATAGGAGGTTGGACCGCCGGACATATAGTTTCAATGCAACGCACAGAAAAGATTATCAGGCAATCAGGATCATCGTGTTGGTAATGTCTCCAACGTGGAGGAGGTTGTCTGACGAGAAACAAGAGTCAAATCATATTGCCGTTGTCAGAAAAATGGTACTCACATTGACTCCGTGGCCCTCATTCTTAGCCTTCGCCTCGCCATCAACGAGTGCTCAACCATCAACTCGGCTTGGACGAGGTCATGTTCATGTCCCTAAAAGTGGGCCAATTGCCGGTGTGGTTGCAATCAAAGAATCATTTGTTCAAGTGTAAGCTCCCAGCTGAGATGTCCCGCGTCCAGTCGGTCAGTCGTGTCAAGTCTCGGGACCTTATGCACTGGGACTCCGAGCCGAGTTGCTAAGATAAAAATTTCAATTTCAATCCTGTGATTGTCGTGTTCGTCCATGAAGGAGTAGCTCCTGGTCCGCTAAGATTTATATCGACGCCATTGGAGCTGCTATGAGTGACGGCGGGTATGGAGGAGAGATACGGTAAAGAAAGGATTTTGCAAAACAAAGTGGGTCAATTGTGCTTTTGTGGTGCCATAGACAGGGAATGGATGAGCCTTGATGAGTTGAATATCGTGCTGAGCCACAATTGTCGACGTGTATGTTGGAAACCAGATTAGGGAATGACTTCCTTTTCCGTCGAGTTTCAAACTCCGCTGGAAAACACCGTTGTTCCAGGTGAAGTCTCAAATTTTCTTTTCCAGGAACCATGACGTTCAACTTCACACCAGAGAGTCCTTTCCCTATGTCGTCCTATATTGTACTCATACTTTAAAACAGAGTACCAGCGCTGCTTTCGTCAATCATCGTCTCTCGGGGGATTCTCCAATTTCTCGCTTAAATGACGACATCCTGCAATCCATCTTTCTTATCAACACAGAAAAAAAATTATCTTTTCAAAATGATCTCCTATACTTTGATATTCCTGACTTTTGGAACGATATCCGACCGATAACAACCGCACACCGGTCTTCTCAAGTTTGTCAAAAATGGAGAGATTTGATTGTCGAGTCGCCTATAATCTGGGCGAAGGTCATCGACGTTGGTCTTTTAACACGGAAAAAGAATAAGTGGAGGAATGAAATTCTCCGAAGAGCAGGAAAAACCACTCTTTGCATTTCAGGATTTCTGGATTGGAAGAAATCGTCGCTTTACTTTCGCGACTTGTTGGCCACGAACTGGGACCGAATTCAGAGGCTCGAGGTCTGGGTATCGAACTTTGGTTGGAGGGCGAAAATCCCGGCCATCCGTAGTCTTTTGGCTGGTATAATGGCTTGTCCTGCTCCTGCGCTCGAATTCCTCCGGATCTTCACGTCAAAGTCGATCCTGAGCGACAGTGTTGTGGCGCTTTGCCCGCCTATTCCAGGCTACGTTTTTGCACCCTGGATTCCCCAACTTCGTGCGATTACTGTTTATGATGGGATGGATTGGTTGGCTCTACTCTCCAAAACACCTCTTCTTGAATCCCTGAGAATAGAACCTTCCCATCATGGACCCCTAGAAACGAATTATCGTAACGGTTCAGGAATAGATCTCCCGAGACTGAACAAGATTACCACCACCCAGAGCTTCCGAAAAATTCCCGTCATCATCAGCAGGATCAATCCTGCTCCACATTGTATGCTGCAAGTTATATGCCGTACCTCTGGGGGAAGCATAAAAAAACACAGTGATGATATCCCTGCCATAAAATCCTCGTTAAAGCGATATTGTGCAGGATTTTTCAACCTGGGGGACATGCACGAGCTCAGGTTCTTCCTCACCAAAGGAGCGTTTTACATCGGCACCGATTTAAAACTAGTATTGGGAGGACTGACGCTCTACTTTGACGTTTTACACGGCCTTAGACTGCCAGCTGTCGTGCCATCACTCATTATGGACTGTGTTCGCTCCGCACGGCTTCATTCCATCACAACTCTCCATATCGACATCACTTCAGGTATTGCCTCACTACGTCGGGATCTCAAGGAATTTTTTATGGCTTTCCCATCGGTCCAGAGCATTCGACCGAATAAGATTGGTTTCGAAGTTCTCTGTGATTTCACCAAGGCTGGACATATTATTTTCCCCTCGCTTTGTACATTGATCATTGGTGGTGGTTATGTCCTGACGCGCTCCTCTCAAGTGGAGTATGCCGACGGAGTCCAGCTGTTCCTGAAGATGCGAGAGCGCATAGGGCTTCCACTTAAGATGCTCGATCTCGCGGAGTGTGCACTTCACAGTTTTCATCAGGCTGCAATCTTCGAATATTGGGATAATTCAGCAAAAGTCAACATACGCCGGAAATATAGGCCCTGCGCAACAAGGACTGGTCTAGCAATTGACGACATGTGGTGCCATGGATGTGGCCTTGCTCAGATTAACGACGTCGGCTGTTTCTATACTCACCCTGGTGTGTGTGTGTTTTATCAGTGGAACTGGACCGCTAATAGGACTGGCTATTCATACTCAGTGGATTATATGATGTCTAAGTCCTGTAACAATGCAAGGACCTTACGAATGTCGTTTGGAAAGATCTTCCAGAGACCGAAGTCACTCAATCATCTGGGTTACCAAAATTTGGAGTAGAAAGCTGCTAAAAACCACTTGCAACCAAGTACTGTTTGATTCCAGTCTCCCATATTGTGATTAATCGAGGAATCACGAAATAATAACAATAATAACACGATAGTTATGTTTGACACGGCTCGTACCAACACGTTGAGAATACAAGTTGAAGTACCTCAAGAGATAAATAAGAATTCTAGGTGAACCACGCGCAACTCGCATATTTTAATCCCAACACCCCAGAACCTCCGATGTCCTATAGTCATTGCCACTTCAAGGTTCTCAGCTTCTTCCACCCTATTATGCCGACAATTACATTGCACAGGAGCAAAATTACCCCGTTTTGAACTTATGCTCAGGCGATGGTTGGGCGATGGGGAGCAGTCCCCTATTTTTGCCCCTCTTCCTCCCTTTGAATCTGATTCTGACAGAGGAATAGTCATGATTTTTTAAAAATTAGATTCGCTAGACTCTGAAGGACTGGTGCCACCATTTTGTTGGCGTCTGGTACAGCTGGTTGCTTTCGGGCACTTCCTCAGCCACAATTGACTTTACAAATTACCAGACGGTTCAGAAGTTGCTCGACCGTCTTCAGATCAAATTTAAGAGCATTTTAAAGTTGTATTTCAAATTGAGACCTAAATTTGAGCTGCCTGGGCAAGCTCTAGTTGGCGTCTGAGCCGCACATGGCCATGTCCATGAAGCGGAATATTAACGTGATATTTTTGAATAGTTGGATCATTTGTCCCTTACTGATCGCTGGCCTCCAATATTAAACGTAGCCTTGGTCCAAGGTCCTCTAATTTTTTCGCCTTTTCCACGACAGAAAAAGAAGACAGAAAAATGAGACTTGTAGATGTTTAATTTTGTCCAATACGTGGGTCAACGACGGTCTCGGTGAACAGCAGTGGCCAAAGTCAATGGTCATCGAGTAGGAGGCGCAGTTGGGAATGTCACGGTCGCGACCGCCATTTCCTTTCTTTTCGGGCTGTTGTATGAGGAATTGAACTTGAAAAAGAGCGGTAAGTGGTCTGAAAGTAAGGTAGCTGTCGTCCATAACCTGTAGGGTCACGTGCATGCATTGTGACGTGATCAGAAATGGAAATGAAGGCGAGTTGAGCCAATTGCATGATGGTGTGTTTGAAAACCAAATCGGGAAATAATTCCTTTTTCGTGAATTTTAGGACTCCGCGTCAAACACAGTTGTTCCAAACTACCACCACCTCTGAGTTCACAGGTCTCAGTGTGTTCCTTTGGGCCGGCTGTCAACTGCATTGGGACCACGCCGGTTACTACCCAACCCAACCCATCAAGGCTGAAGCAAAATCTCAAAGCTGTTTTCCTACCAAACATGAAATTTAAACTCGTGCCAGAAGGTTCATTTCCTGTGCTATTATTCATTGTACTCAGCCTCCGGAACAGGTTACCAGCGTCGCTTCCCTTGAGGATCCTCCAATTTCTCGCTTAAATGACGACATCCTCCAGTCCATCTTTCTTGTCAACACAGAACAAAAATTATATTTTCAAAGTGATCTCCGATACGCTGATTTCCCTGACTTTAGAAAAACTCTCCGCCCAATAGCCACCGCCCACCGAACCTCTCAAGTTTGTCGAAAATGGAGAGAGCTGATTGTCGAGTCGCCTATAATCTGGGCGAAGGTCATAGATGTTGGTCTTTTAACGCGGAAAAAGGATAATTGGAGGAATGAAATTCTCCGGAGAACAGGAAAAACCACTCTTTGCATCACAGGGCGTCTGAATTGGAAGAAATCGGCCCTTTACTTTCGCGACTTGTTGGCCACTAACTGGGACAGAATTCAGAGACTCGACGTCTGGGTATCGCACTTCGGTTGGAAGCCAAAGACCCCAACCGTTCCTAGTCTGTTGGCTGGTATAATGGCTTGTCCTGCTCCTGCGCTCGAATTCCTCCGGATCTTCACGTCCCAGTGGATACTGATCCACAGGGCTGTGGCGCTTTGCCCGCCTATTCCAGGCTACGTTTCTGCACCCTGGATCCCGCAACTCCGCGCAATCACTGTCTACGACGGGATGGATTCTTCGGCTCTACTTGCTAAAACACCTCTACTTGAATCCCTGATAATAGAACCTGCCCATTATGCACCGCAAGCCACGAATCGCCTTAACGGTCCAGGAATAGATCTCCCGAGACTGAACAAGATTACCACTACCCAGCGCTTCCGAAACATTCCCGTCATCCTCGACAGTATCAACCCTGCTCCACATTGTTTGCTGCAAGTTATATGCCACCACGACTCTGAGGAAAGCATAGCAAATGGCAGTGATGTTATCCCAGCCTTGAAATCCGTGTTAAAGCGATATTGTGGAGGATTTTTCAACCTCGGGGATACGCATGAGCTCAGGTTCATTCTGAACGAACATACGATTTACATCAATACCGATTTTAAACTGTGGTTTGGTGGATGGATGCTGTACTTCAGCGTTTTCCCCACACTGCCAACTATTGTGCCTTCAGTCATTATGGACTGTGTTCGCTCCGCACGGCTTCACTCTATCACAACTCTCCATATCAACATCACTTCAGGTATTGCTTCACTACGTCGGGATCTCAAGGAATTTTTTATGGCATTCCCATCGGTCCAGAGCTTTCGACCAAATAAGATTGGTTTCGAACTTCTCTGTGGTTTCACCAGATCAGGACATATTATTTTCCCCTCGCTTTCTACATTGATCATTGGTGGTGGTTATGTCCTTCAGCGTTCCTCTCAAATGGAGTACGCTGACAAAGTCCAGACGTTCCTGAAGATACGAGAGACCATGGGACATCCACTTACGCTGCTCGATCTCTCGGACTGTTCACGTCGCAGTCATCGGGCCGAAAACGTCGAATATTGGGATACTTCAACAAAAGTCAACATTCGACGGAAAGACAGGCTTTGCGCATCAAGGACTGGTCTAGCAATCGATAAGCTCTGGTGCCATGGATGTGGCCTTGCTCAGATTAACGACGTCGGCTATTTCTATACTCACCCTGGTGTGTGTGTTTTAACAGCGAACCGGACTGCTAATGAGACTGTTCATAACTTAGTGGATTACTTGATGTCCAAGGCTAGCAATAATGCAAGGACCTTACGACTATCCATGGGGAAGATCTCCAATACGTTTCAGAGACCGAAGCATCTGGATTACCAAAATATAGAGTAGTAAGCCATAAAAACTTCCTGCGACCAAGTGTTATTTCCAGTCTCCCAGAGTCGTCAATACAGTAGTCATTGCTTCTTCAACTGCTCAACATTGCACTCAGGGGTACAATTCTCCCGTTCTACACTTCTACATTCCGAATGCTCCAAGTCCAGGTATTTTCAGCGCGGTCAAAATTTCAGGACAATCGGTTGTCTTTGCGCCATTCTGGTGGTTCCAACGTCCATGTCTTTACCTTGAAAGCTTTCCATTCCCAATGCCAGACTTAACCTCGGTTCCATCAAACGGCGTTGTACTATTCCTTGTTTTCCCATTTTCTACGCCTTGGCTATTTCAAGTCACCAACGTTCTTCAAAATGTTGATCACCTTACCTTGCGGCTGTCAGCTAGTAAAGCCATAATGACGTTGAGGGTCAGATTACAACCACCAAGGATCCAGCAAATGTCACCGGCTTTTTCTCTGCATTGTTCATCTGTCTATCGAAGACTTCGCGACTTTGCCAAACTTGAAGTGCGACAACTAACAAGTGAAATGGTGACGGGATTTCCGTTGTCTCGGTCGGAGGACGAGAATGGCTCTCGATCTACCGTCATGCTATCCACTCACTTGCCTCATTGCATTGTTTAGGTTTCAAAAGTTGCTAATCCAGTGGAGGAATCATTTAAACCACTTTTAAGGGCCCAGTTCAAAAGGTATTTAAGTAGTTGAATTATGGCTCACCCAAAATTCGACACCACCCCGAAGATTTGCAAATTTCAACTCGCCCTCCCCCAAAGCAATACAAGGTAACTTTATCCGCTCCGGCTCATAACAATCTAAGCTTACCGAAACTGAACAAAAGTATTAGTGATAGGCAATATGGCCGACACCAACGCTCCTGTTCAAGTCAACGTCAGGATCGAAGGAAAAATGAAGACTCTATACGAAAAGAACATCGAAACCAAAGGACACGACGTCCAGCAGTCTGACACTACCTACCCCGCTGACGGAACCAACGGTAACGAGTACCCGTTCAAAGTTCCGACTTGCACAGCTGCCCTCGATGATACCAAAGTCGGATGGGAAGGGTAAGCTTATTCTCTGCTCGAAACTAGCCAAGTAGCTGAACGGCAACGACAGTACATACTATTCCAATTTGGATGACTTCTTCATCACCAAGATCGGAGGTGAAACAGCTGCCTCGAATGAATACTGGCAGATTGCAGTCAACTTCAAACCAACAACCCTCGGAGGCTGCCAAGCCAGAATCCAAACAGCCGACAGTGTGGTTTGGGCCCTCATCCCTCTGCAGCAGGCTCCAGCGAATGGGCTGCCGCTCCTCAAGCTTAAAGGACCCAGATCGGCAAAGGCCAACGTCGCATTCGAGGTCACCGTTATCGATGGCGAGACTCGTCAAAAGGTGGAAGGAGCGACAGTAAAAGATGTTGGGGGAACGTTGAGTTGGAAGACGGACTACCAAGGCGTGGCGAAGATAACATTTCCTGAGGCTGCTGCTGTTCCGAAGACCTTGAAAGCGGAGCACGAGAATAAATATGTTCGGTCCAATGCACTCATAGTCAAGGTCGATTAAGGCCAGTTTGGTTTTCTCTTGTTGTAGACTAAGTAGTCTTGTCCGTTTTGCGCTTTCAATAAGCAGAAAATACGAATGTCTTGTCTCAGCTTGTCATCTGCCGTCTAGTCGTTTTCTTTGCTAGCGAGTGCAGCCATCGAGGAGGCCGAGGTGAGCGAATGATATGGGTAGGTAGAGTGAGCGAGACTGAGAGAGAGTTATCTGCGGGGAAGCCGCCGCTGGCGTTGACCTCGTTGATTGTGGGACATGTCTGAAGTTGCACATAAGTACGTATGAGCGGCGTCCGTCCAGACTCAAGTTCGACATCTGTCGCTAGTTTTGAGAGGTGCACTTCTACGATGAGGGATGTGCTCCAGTCGTGCTATACTGCCATTGGGCGTGAAGGTTTGTTCTCGCGAATGATGCAAGTCCGGCGTAATTGACATGGAGGCTAGAGAGGACGTACCATCAGCTTGATACACGCATCGAAAAAGTAAAAGGTAGACTACCAGTAAGTAGTGATCATGACTTGGATGCACTCCTCTGACGTGACCCTAACTTCCAAGTTCTAATATTTTAGACTTCAAGAGTTGCCCAAACTATACCTGTAAACATAAAGGTATCTACAAATATATAGAAGAAGCCTGAAAATGCCTATGAACATCAGAAGAAAGCAAAAGACAGCCCAGAAGATAGGCCGCAAGGATACGAAATGCTTGTAAAATTTGTAGACTCCAAAATATTGAATCAATAACTGGAAAAGAGGAGCATGCATGCAAAAAGCCAGGAAAACCAACGGAAGAACAAAGCAAATAAACGAAGCAACATGCAGCCCAAATCAACGAACGCTTTAAGCTTGCTCGCAATGCAATCCATCAACTACTGTCCCAAGCCCGACGGCCCAGCAACAGCAGGAGCAGCCAGTATCGTCCTCCTTCTATCATCATCAATGGCATCACTCTCCCTCCGACCTGGACCCAGAGCCGGAACGACCGTAGCATCCGTCATCTCCAACACGTGCCCCCCACCCATCTTCGGCGTCGACGGCTCACTCGCGTCGGAATCCGCATCATGATCAGAGAAGAACGCCTGTGCGGAGGACGGCGTCAGCGACTCGGCGGCGGTTGCGTAGGACTGGTAGGAGAACACGCTCGCGCGGGATTCGGAGCGGGTGGAGGAGGCGGAGGCGGCGGTGAATGAGGAGGGAGGTGGCGCGGCGAGTTTGCCGAACTCGGATACGGAGGGTACTTGGTTGCGGTTTGAGGTGGAAGGGTTTGGGGTGGATATGGAAGATAGGGATGGGGCTGGAGCAGGAGCAGAGGAGGCCGTGGTTTGTGCTGTTTCGGGTTGATGTTTGGGCTCGGAGGCGGGCGCTGGATTTAGGGTGGAGCCGTTGTGATTTTTGGAGATGGATGAGTAAGGTGTTTCAGGTGTGGGTGTTTGGGTAGGAGGTAAACCAGGTGGGGCCGGTTCATCCGTCGTCAGAGGTGTCGCAGCAGCCGCCGAAGAGGACAACGAAGGAGGCATCGATGGCGGAGTAGATTGTGGAATGGCGATTTCTCGAGTCTCTGTCACCAGCGGTGGACTACTCGCACCCGCACGACTTTCAGTTCGGAGCCTCGACGGCCCAGGTGTCGGTGCCCGCTGCGCCTGGCTCGTGCCTTCCTCAAACCCAGGCGGAGGCTGATCCGGTATCCCACTCAAATTCAACGCACTCGCACTCGCCGCAAACGCAATCGCATCAGCTCCATACGGCACCCCGAACCTCGCAAAGCTCTCGCGTGACGAGATGACCTTCAGCTGCTCAGCCGTCGGGCCGGACTTGGGGTACGTGAACTCGGTGCGCGTCACCGTGTGCGTCAGTGGGGCGGAGATGGAGTGCAGGGAGATCAGAGACGGGGAGTTGAGCCGCGAGTTGGAGGCGGACGGCGAGTTCAGGGTGTGTGTTGAGCGTTGGCGGGAGAGGGTGCGGAATACGGACATGGATGTGCTGGGTCGGGAGTGGTGGGATGTGGATGTGGATGGCCGGGGGTGGGAGACGGGCAGGTTGGAGGAGAAATTAGAGGAGGAGGATTCGTTCCGGCTGTGTCCGACCATCGACATCCTGTTGAGCAGGGTGCGGAAGCCTGAGCGGCGGTTGGTGTTAGTGTTGGCGTTAGTAGTCGTGTCAATAGTCGTATTAGTCGTGGCGTTCGTAGTTGTGGCGGGGTCAATTGTAGCGATTAGACGGGACTGGGATTGTGGCTCCAAAGGACCTATTGAGCCGTCCGAATCTGTGCGATTATGGTGCACCTCTGTGAGGTCAACCACCTCAAAGTATGGGGGTGCATCGCCCCTTGGATCCTGCCCTGGACCATCAGCTTCTGGGAGATGGGCATTGCTGTCCTCAGCACGCATGAGCGAGCTTGTTTCATGAGATCCCGCCTCAGAGTTGCGTCTAGGTCCGGGCATGCCCTCGCCTTCTGGCGACAAGCTCTGGAGCGAAAGGTCGCCGTACGCAGCGTCAGCATCCTCGTCGCGAAGGAGGGGCATGTTGTTTGGCGAAGTTGGCATCGGTGAGTATCGCGACACTTGCGAGTTGTCCCGCGAGTGATGGGAGTCGGAGGACCGGTCTTCGTCGATGGAGGTCATAGCTACAGCGGCTGGCATCGTCGTTGCATCTTCCATATCTCGACCGCTGTTTGCGATATATTATCAGACGGGAGCAGACACAAATCAAACCCATGCTTACCGGAAGATAACGAGTTCCTCCTCTCCGGGCTCCTTGTTATACTCCGGCAGTGACGTTACAGACATCTGGGACGGCGTGCGGCGGGGCCGCCGCGCACGTCGTGTGGTCCGAGCAGCGTTTCCATTGCCATTTGTATTTGCGGCGGTCGTTCCATTACCATTATTGATGGTGCCTGCAAGTTGCTCAGCTGTGAGCTCCCTGGCTCCTGTCGTCCCACCAGGCAGCGTCGCCGAACCAGCGAAGGAAAATAGGTGCAGAGTCCTGCGCCAGGACGTCTTGGTCCACGTCATAATGCCAATGCAAAAAAGCACAATGATAGCAATAACGATGGGTATCTAAATGATGTTGAATTCGGTTATGATTTGTTCGACTCAGTGATACCGGGAGGACACTTACCCATATTTTTGGAGACAAAGTCTGGCCCTGAGATGTATCATTCGCATCCCTCTTCTCTGCTTGAATTGGCTTCGCAGAAACAGAAATGGCAGCTGAACAGAGTGCCAGCACAGTCGACCACGAGACCAGGGAGGTGGGTGTAGGCAACAACCTCTGTGAACGTCGACCAGGGCTGGTCATTTGGGTGATATATAGCTTGTTGGGTTCATGAGGTCGTGCATCGAACATGGGGTGGATGGAGGGAAGGAGCAGAGGGCTGTCCAACTTGCCGGACCTTGTAAGCGACGATGACATTTGCGGCACACGTGAGCCTGTAACATTCTTTAATTTTACCTCCGGACGGAATCACCTGGAATCACTCCGTCCTTGTATTTCAAATCATCTTTGAATAATCAAGGTCCTCAGGATTGAAGGTATTTTTCAACACAACGCATCGCTTCTCGTTGGATTGTATCAGTCGAGAATAATGGTTTGCGGAGACTAGCTGGTTATGTTCCCGAGAACTCCAGATATGTCTATCAGACCGGTCTCTCCGGACATGATGCCCGCTATCTATCTCATTAACATTTTAGGCGTTGCTGATAACAAGTTTAAACTCGAGTTTTACCAGAGGGCTACTTTTGTAGTGTCGTACGAGCAAGTGCCGACTATCCGTCGGGAAACCGAGCTTATTGCTAGAGATAATTAAATTATTCAGCCAAAATGACAATTGACCCGAGCAGACCCACCTCTCGGCAGTAAATGAGTAATTACTGATCTTCGAGCTCATCACCGAACAATCAGCCATGACGTTGCCGATCACAACACCGACAAGACACACCCGGACCTATAAAGACGAAGAGGTTGATGTTCCATACCCATGTCCAACCGCGAAGCCAAATCTAGGTCGGGAATGCCAATGAACTTGCAACAAAAACGACGATGGAGACTCGAAGACTTGAAGAGCTTTCCGTGGTCGTCGCGTCGAGTCCCAGAGTAAGATGCCGGGTGCCAGCAATCAGAAACCATATATATAGCTCAGCACTCAGCTGATCTTCCAAGTTCCCAATCTCCCTTTTGGACGCTGTATCTCCCACCGGCCGGACTTTTGATACCCCAGATAGTTCCCTGTTCCAATGGCAAGTTCGAAGAAGGAATTTATTTTGAATCCTGGGTCTGGTTCGTTGCCTGAGTCATCGGTGTCCTCGAGCTCTCAAAATTTCAGCCTTCGGAGGTCCTCGACAAGTTGAATTTTAAAATTTGTGTCCAGAGAAAATTGCCCACTGCGCCAGTAAGCAACACTTCGAGTTCACAAAATACATCACAAGGAGCACCAAATGGATCAAATCGATCTAGTAGCCAGTCCGAGTGGGAGATCAAAACGACGGGGAGGAATCGCCTATTAGATATTGCCCATGTCGCGACTGTAAGAGCACCGACGCGGTGTCCGGCGGAGGAGTCGCATAGGAACGGTGTTGAAACAGATAAACCTAGTAAAATGGGCATCTTTGACCGGTGCGTCTGGGACTCAGCGGTCCGCCAGCGGGTCAGAAGCATCCAGACGCCATCCTCGATGGGAAAAGACCAGGAAAAGAAAAGCTGGAGGCTGAAGCCAAGCTGCCCTTTCAAGGTTGACGACATGGAGGCCATAACCAGTTATAATCCACAGATAGAATCATTGGAGGAAAGAATCTGGCTTTGAAAGGGTTCCTTCAAAAAGGGGACTGCGCTACGTTACCGGTGCGTAGTGCCGATTCAAGTTTGCAAAGACGATTTTTCCGCGAATCAGCCTTCGTCACACCCATACAACGTGACTGACCGCGTTGATGTGACAGTCGCGTCCACACAAACGCGTCTCATTCGAGGTTATCGTCCTGGCCTTCAGGTCAGCTTCTCAGAAAAATTGTATGGAGGAAACCGATTTCTTACGGTAAAAAATTGATGGAGAAACAACTGCAGCGATTCTTCTCTCGACGATTCAAGTTGCTGCAGCCTCATTCAAGTTTTGAGAATTTCAAAAAGGGAAGCCACAGACTTCCCCTTTTCAGCACACCTTCAGCATGTTGCTGTATAAAATGCACTGGTGCTATGGATGCAAGGTAAAGAACGAAAATCCGATTCAACTTGACTCAGTTGAGCATCCGAATTTTTGTGGTTTGGGGTCTAAGAAGACAACGAGACTATACCGAACACTGGCACACAAGTGAGAAAAGGAGAGAATGGGAGGAGGGTGGGTCGAAAAAATTCTGCGAACGTCAAAATTTCGCAGAGGAGATGGGGGGATAAAGTCAGGAAGGCGAGAATCCCCTCGCCTTCTCCAATGGTTTTATCCTCGAGGCGCACAGACCTCAGAAGTCTGTCAAAACCATGAAACGTGGTTTTGCGGGCCTCCCCGCATCGTGCTTACAAAGCCCCTGCTCGATCTGGTTTGCGCTCGCAAGCTCGCTCTCCAACTCGAGCCCCGGCTCAGCCATAATAGGTGGTCTCGTCCATACGGAACCTGGCTCTTTGTCTAAAACAAGAATGGGCATTGAAGTTGGGCAATTCGCTGCCATGTCGTTTCTGCCCCTAGTTTTCGTGGTGCCTACTCATTCCTAAACATCGCGAGTCATTCTGGGCAATCAATATTTGGTTGAGCGCACTTCTGAAGACCGTAATGGGGTTAATGCCCCCCTCCAAATTTACTGGAACGCGGGCATGCCGCATCATACAGTAAGATATCGAATAACAGCATGAGCCTGACGCATTCATCGCTCTAACTCTCAGTGCGACACAAGAAGGGTCGAAGCTAAGCGCATGCATCTTTGCCTTCTAACCCTCATTCATGCTGCCTAAGTATTCCCTGCCAGTATCGATCGTTCTGTGCAACCGGCAGTGTATGGTGACATATGATTCTGTTAATTTGTTCAGCTTCCTTGAAGATACAGTGTTGGATCCAAATTCGGAACCACTTACCACTTGGTCAACTTCTTCAGAAGTCGCTATTCTGTGTGGAACTTTTGGCTTTAGAAGCTATTGAAAAGCAAAAGACTAAAGGGCTTGCCGACTGGTTATGACTTTTCGGAGAGATGTCGACGAGTCCTTCGAATGTGAGTCAGATTGTAAAGAAATCCTCATAAGAAAAGTGGACATCGAGAGCGAGAGCGTAATTTCGTGTTCTCTCAAAGTCTGTCGAAAGTTTGGGTCATGGTTATGAAGGAAAAAAGGTGATTTGCAAATTTCACACGGTTCGATGAATAGAGCAAATTCAGGACCCCGGACATATACCTAAAAGGTCTCACCCCAAAAAAGTCGAATTTTCAGATTTCTGTCCGGACCCGATTTCCCAAAATCTGTCCGGATCGCACCAGACCTTCGAAAAATTGTCCGGACCATAGAACAGACCTTTAATGGCGAAAAATACGTCCAAATTAGCTAATTTTGTAGTTTAGCAGGCCTGGAGTGCTAAAATGCTTCGAAAACAACCTTATTCAATGAATGTAGTCGATTTTGAGTGAATAAAAGTCGGTTCCAAGTCGGTTCATGCTATTTTACACTTTCGTAGGTCGGTTGGTGACCTCAACGGGGAAAACCGGCCGTTTTCTACGCGAACGGATGAGCGAAAAAAAGGCCGACTGAACGAGAATCCAACTTTCACCCAAATTTCTAAACCACATTTCCCAAATTTTTTCGATATTTGTCCATACTTGGGTGAGGCCAACATGCTTTCCTAAAAATGTGTCCGGACTCGGCCTCAGACATTTTCACCTCCAACCCCCCATTTTGTCCGGACGGGCACCAGACCAATTGCCCAAAATTTGGCAAATCCTGTCCAGATTGGGGTGAGACATTTTAGGTATATGTCCGGGGTCCTGCAAATTCTCGCAGCCATTTGCAATTTTGCCTGTTGAATTCGTTCCACATCGTCACTTCGCTGATAAGAAACTCCAGGGTGCTGGCCTGCAGAAAATGATCTCGCTCGGCACTTGTCTGGTTTGGATCAAGCCCAGCAGCCAAAAATATCGCAAAAATTGTCCAGATGCCTTCAATTTTTACAAGACCAGGCAGCCACCCAAAATTCTCCTTCAAAATCTTCTTTCAGATCAAATTCAAACAGTCTTGCGTTGAAATTGAGAAAGATGAACTTTTTCGATGTCAATGACTGACCTTTGGGTAGATCTTGTTCGCATTGGCGTCATATTCCTCTGCGATGCACGAGTCCGGAAACTCACTCCGGTTATTATGCAAGAAGACGTATCATGATGCGAAAAAGAGTATTACATCCAGTCAAATTAAATTGCGGAGTAGCCGACACGGTACTGACAACGACGCTAGCTTCCTCATCCACCATATGGACCCTCGTCACGTCTGATTATAAAGGAGCGGAAGACGCGTTTGCCACGTTGTTATCAAGGCATTTCTAGACGTCCGTGGGTGCGTACAACACCGTGAGTGTCGTATTCAGTATCGTTATCAGCGCTGTAATCCTCTTTTCATCTTCTCCCGTACACAGTGGCGCATGGCTTCACAAATACGCAATCTTTCGCTGCCATCGGTCTTCGCAAGGTTTCTATTCTTAAAAATGCCAACGCGCAATATCTCTTCTTAGCTCCAGGCATCTAATATTGGCACGCGTGCTCTCCTCCAGCATAAAAGCGTCGAACGACCAGTTCAGCACGCGCTGGCAGACTCTCTCCCAAGGCTTCAACACCAGGTACCTAGTCCCATCGTCTCCTCCATTCGATTAGGAGTCGACTAGGCTTTGAAAACCATGCCAGCACTACACCACCTACTCCCACTCGTCCTCGCGGGCTATTCTTTACTTTCCGCGGCGGCACCTGATCCGACAGCAGCTGCTGATCCATGCGCCAAAATAGCAGGAAAGACATTCGTGCCCCCCGCCGATGCCCTTGCGTGCTACAAAGCATTCCCATTCAACGAGACCCTTCGGCAGAATGTCCTGTCGAACATGAATCGAGTTTTTGACTTCTTCACGTTCGAGGACTTTTACCTGAATTCGCCACCCCCGTTCCAGGAGTCAACGGTCAATATTAGAGCAACGTTGGCAAAGTTTGCAACTCAAAAATTTGCTGTGAGCTTTTTTTTTAACCTCAAAGAATAAATACCCTCTTAATTGGTATGTTCAGACTGATTACGACTTTAACAAAGCGTTGTATGACTTCACAACCCAACTTAACGACGGACATACGCGTACGTCCTCCGCGATTTCTCCGACACGTCCGTCTGTCTTCCTTGGCCGCTAACCCCGTTCATCTAGGCTATTTCCCATCGTGCTACAATGCCTTCCAAAACATCCTACCCGCACCAGTCGTCAGCCTCGAGGAGAACGGCGTTCAAAATGTTTTCATCGCCCCGGACTCCGTCGAGTTCCTCACCCAGCTTGGCACGGCCTACACCGGGTTCTTCGACTCCATTGGATTCGACTTCCGGCGTCTCGCTGGCGCGAAGGTGGTCCAGATCGAGGGAATGGCGCCATACGACTACGTCGACCTTATCGCCAGCACGGTGTCTGGGAACTACCTCGACCACGGGGTCCGAGTCAACTCGGTGTTTAGCAGCTACCGCATCTCCGGGACCGCGTTCTCCCAGCGCCTGGGAGATTTGGCAGGCCCGCTTGACGTCACGCGCACTTCGCTGAATTTCAAGCTCATCACGGTCAACTCGACGAAGGTGGAGTCTGTCCAAATCCCGTATCTCGCCGATTTTATAGGAGTCCCATTTACGGACAAGGCGTCATTGTAGGAGTTTTTTTTTCCCTTTTCAATGGCTAGCAATGTTAACGAGATTTGAATAATATAGCTGGGCAAACAACTGTGCTGCCAACGATGCGACCAACGGTGTTGATCTTCGCGGGACAGGCGTTTCCCATGGTCCCATTCGACCTGCTCGCAAACAACCCAAGGCCAGCATCATCGACGGCTTGAAGGCCAGAGCAATCGGGCTTCCTGGACCCTTTATTCCAACTGCACCCCCAGTCAATGGAAGTGAGGACGTCATCAAGTCGTTCGTTTTGCCAGGAAGCAAAACGGGCGTCGTGAGTCTCAGTTTACTGAAGTGCTTTGCTTAATTACCTATAAGTTCTCCTAGATGTTTGTGGGATCTTTCTCGCCAACAGACTTCGACCAATTCCAAACCGACGTTGTGGCTACTGTCAAAGATTTCAAAGCTGCTGGCGTAACTCAGCTCATCATCGACCTTACGGATAACGGAGGTGCGTAGATGCCACCAGCTTGTATTCGATGTCTGGTTCTCAATGTGGATGTTGGATGATCACAGGTGGCTTCGTCTGCTTGGGCCAGTTCTTGCACCAGTTCCTAGCTGGATCTCAAATTGGCTACCCGTAGGTCCAGACAACCTTCATTGAATTCCGACATTTTTGACCTTTGTTATCAAAGTGGCTTCCAGTCGACCCAACGTGCCAACCCCCTCGCACAAAAGATCGTCGCTGCTCACGTTGCCTTGGGGCAGAACGACATTGGCACATTCTACAGCCCCGACAATTGTGAGTTGTTCCTACTGAGAGAGATTGGTGGAACGAGACTAAAACTTGAAATCAAGGGGCGTTTTTCAACGACACCGTCTTTCCCGTTACCTTTAATTATAATAACCCATCTGTGCCATTTGTTGTCAACGGACGAAGTGACCCCACCTCTCAACGTTTCCATGTAAGTTCCGTACTCGTTATTTTGACTATACCAGCTTAATACTTGATGCGATTCAGGATACGTGTGTGGAGTCCTTCTCTCAGCCAATTCCTACGACCCCGCCCTTTGATCTCAAGTCAGTTCTTCGCAATGAACACAGTGACGTGTATTGATTCATTCTATTTCGCGTTACAGCAAGGTCGCCATTGGTAAGTTTACCGTTTCATTTTCTGTCGCTTGAGCATTGACTCACCAGATGTAACCTGCACCGACAGTCAGCAACGCAAACTGTGCTTCGACATGTGCGATGTTCAGCACGCTCATGAATGAGCGCCATCATACCAAGATTGCAATCTTCGGTGGAAAGCCAGGCGAGATCATGCAGTTCAAGGGTATGGCGGGTAATCAGGTCCTTGAGTGGTCAGACCTTGATACGGAAATTAAGTCAGTTGGATTGAAGGATGTGCGTCGTTTATATTTGTCATTTATTGTCTGGTCGACTGACGTACTTGCGATGCTGTAGGACCCGTTGGCCCCACCTGATTTGTGAGTTTCTAACTTATCGAAGTGGGGTTCTCTCTCTGAGTCTCTCATTCGCCTTTTATAGACTTGTGGACTCTAACTTCCGGTTCGTCCTCATTTGCCATTCTTCCAAGTATGTCACTAATCGACTCCATATTCTAGCCACAACTGGCGAACTGGTGATTCTAATCCCCTTGCTTTCGAAATGGTCGGTGCTGATATTACAACTCGCCAGCTTGGAGCTTCTTTGACGAAAGGGTACCAATTGGTATGTTTTTTCTTTCTCTTCATCTGCCAAGTACTGAAAGAACTTCCTCCCTTCTTAGCCTACGAATCGGAGCTGCCACTGTGTATGTTCAATCAGCTTTTTCACGAGAGGTTTCGCTTGACATTTGGATCTCAGTCCGCTTCCCGTACACTAAAGACACATACAACAACCCTCAAAATCTCTGGACCTTCGCGTGCGTCTTGTTCCTTTGTGTGATAAAATATGCAGCTTCACGCAACTAATGGCTCTCTGTAGTGCTTCCAAACTGTTCGCTTAACCTGACTCTTGTTTGGATATTGAAGGATATTCAATGGGTAGGACTGAGATCTGGCTTTGCAACGGTTGCGATTCCGAGATGCACATTTATCAAGCGAAACGGTAGGATAGTGACCCAAAATTGTTTTATTTATTTGTTATTCTCCGAACCATTGCTTGGACTTCCTGGTTACCTGATTCTCTGCCTGATGAACCGCCGTCTTTACAGCAATTTTAGGTCCTCAAGTCGCAATCGTGATCCTTCATTCGCATTGTTCATGAGGGCTTCCTGCTTTCTCCGAGAGGATAAACCAAAAAACACTGAAATCTTCTGAATTTTTTTCCAGACCACCTATTACACGTTTTCGCTGACCATCGACTGCAGCTGGCCGACGTCAAGCACGCGGTATTGAATTCAGAGATTCAAAGACATCTTTTGACAAAGAGATGCCAGGCACGTGGACTGAACAAGCAGAACCAAACGAGCCATCCAATTTAAAACGCGACGCGACGCGTGCCACTGGTCTTCGTCGACCGTCTCTCATCTCTTCCACATTTAACCAGCAAAAAATCAAGTCGTGAGTGAACATGCTTCTCCTTCAGCGATCCAGTTCTCATTTCGATGAAGATGTCGCCGAATATTCAAAAAGAACTAACCTCTGTCCTCCTCTTTTCCACCACCGGGAAAATTCGTAGCTGCCTCTTAGATTCTGTGAAGAAGGCGTCGCCTGCCCAGCTGGAAGCCCTCTCCTCTATGCTGGCTCCTTTAATGTCTCAAGCAAAGGTTAAAAAACACTGTGTACGCTGCCATTTAAGTTACACCGAAAACGAAAACCATAAAACCGCCTGCGACATCGATCATAACGAATATGGCGAATCTGAAAGAACTATGATTGGCTACGAGGATTTGACCACAACCCTGTCGTGCTGCGGTATCTCATTTGAAGAGAACCACGGTCATCCTCGCACGTCCTGCATTCTCGCCTTTCATACGACAAACCCAGAGGATGTTAAGTATTACGTCAAACCCTACGAAGACAAAAACAACAAAAACAAGGGTACTAACGAGAACGTGATAACATGTTCGGAAGCTCGCTGTTCAGACGAAGAGGAGGAGGAGGAGGACGAGTCTGATTAGGACTAGCCAACGAAAAGCCTGTTTTGGAGTTGCCGTCGAATCCCAGATTCCCAGTACGTGCCACTCAGTAGCATGCTTCTACTCTCTACTCATCACCACCTCTAACATCCGTATCCTCTTTCCTCATCACTTTTAGCCACGACCCATCAATTACTTTCTGTATCGCCTGTTTTCTATCGCGCAACTACTGAGTACTGATGACTTACTGTAACAATATTTGTATACATCATATTAAATGAACCACTCCTAATAACGTGGATTTCGTAGGCTACTATTGAATGATATTTCTAGCTAATGGCAATCTCAAAAAAAAACATGAAACTTAGTTATCATAAACTCACAGAGCGAAGCTCACTGCTGAGGTCGGGAACTTTTGCCGGTGAGTCACGTCGCTTGGATTTTGCTTCGACATTTTACCCTGACAATTGAGGGGACCATGGGACGGCAAAATGACAAAACAAAAGTCAAGCGACGTGCCCAGGCATTTTGACTCTGGTTAGACCCCAGCAGTGGCTTCGTCCCGCGCATCAAAAACAGCCTAGCCCAAATCAGGCAATTTCCCCTCAGGCTAAACGAAATGGCTGGCTGACAATTTGGGCCAATCTGATCTCATTTTTTATCCTGAGCTTCAAGTGCACTACTACAACTTTGCTTCGAACCTAGTATCGGAGTAGTTGATCATTTGTTATTCCAGCAAATCAAAGACTGTCAAACTGCACCGCAACTCTGCTCTGGACCCAGTGACGAAGAAACAGTCGATCTGTGATACCCGACGGCGATGGACACAGAATCTTCAAGCTCCAGTCCACATGCAATCACAGAAGCACCTATCCTCAAGCTCGACGGCGATCTACTCTGGTCCATTATCAAGCTAAACACAAACATTTTCACGACCAACGACGCTCTGCTTTCGACTCGGCAGTACTCGCAAGTGTGCCGATCTTGGCGTTCGTTTATTCTTCAGTCCCCATCTTTGTGGGGGAAACTCATCGACCTCGACGATCTTCGTTTCTCACAAGACCTATGGATATATGAAGTATTACGCCGAAGTGGAAACACCCTTCTCTGGATCAAGGGTGACTTGACCAGAGTATATTCAGCCGACGCCTTTTTCTTTGACGTACTGAATAAACATTGGGAGAGGATCCAGAAGATAGACATTGTCATTTATCCATCCTCGAATGATCGAGCCAGGGACACCTTTTGGAGGGCCATATATCGACCAGCGCCGCAACTGCAAAGATTCAGAATCCATTCACCAAACAAATCCGATAATTTTGCTCATTCCTTCCCCAAGGACGTTTTGTCTTCCACTGCATTACCCTTATTCGCCCAGCAGGCACCATCGTTGCTTGTATTCGAGGCGAGGCTAAAGATATCATTACATTCACCATGGCTATCCAATCTTCGAGAAGTTTGTATCGGCTTCCCACTCAGATAACAGAAGCTGTCCGAAAAATGTCTCTCCTGACATCATTAAAAATAACAGGCTTCCGTAATTCAGTCGACCTTGCAGACGCTATCCAGCCTCCAATCTCCCTCCCGAACCTCACTCAGCTATCCATAAATACCGATATCCATATGACTTTGCGTACAGTCGCATGCTTCCAGCTGCCGACTGGCTGCTCGCTTGCCATAGAACCTAGTCAAAACGTCTGGCTTAGAGGCCATTTTATTTACAACATCTCAACCTCTGATCGCCTCGCGTTCTCCAAATATACGCAAAACTACTTTCGAACTCACTTGCCCAAAGTAATATTCCTTCGAAGCTCACTCCAGGGAATTCTCTTCAGCGACTATGACACGCGGCTGAGCTGCAGAGTTGTACCGACGCCTTTCTTCTCCCTCGTACTTTCGGCTTCCGCAATGTCAATGGAGTTTTTGGCCACGGACATTCTCCAGAGCGTATATTCGCTACAACCTCTCGACCTACAGTCTGTAACACACCTGCATCTCACCCTACAACAGTCAACATCGCCCGACGTACTCACACAATTTCTATCCTCGCTTATTTTTGTCGACACCATCACCACTGTTGCAAGCACACTGCCGGCCTTACCATTAAGTGTCAAATTTAAAGGACATGGTTCAACAATCCTTTTCCCCAGCCTGCGTGTCTTGCGGCTTGTGGACCCAATCGAGCCAGAATCAGATTCATGGCTAAGAACGGTTTACATACTGTCATTCTTGTTATCGCGAAAGCATGCCAGCCTCCCAGTTCAGGTCCTTGACCTAACGGAATGTAAAGAAAGGAGAGGTTTCGATGTGATCCAGCCACGTTTCCCTGGGCTTGCCATTATATGGCCTCCAGAAGAATCCAAGCATCCGCCAACCTGAATATTCACGTGTATAAATCAGATTAACTCAATACATCATAAACTATGTAACAGACATAATACGAGGTACCCCTAAGACCTGCGATATTATCGAGCAGCCGTCCTATAATTTGAAGCCTGCGGTATAGAAATTTTGATTTTGATCCGACACAAACTCCTACAACGCTGTCATAAATTTAACCACCTCACAGGGATATACATACCGTATACTTTGTAGTTTGGGAGATTTCGACTCTCGAGACTATGTCGCAAACACGGCCAAAGTCACTTTCAAAAACACATACAAGGCGTTCCCGTTTTCTACCATTTACCTTCCATCAAAAACGGCGGCCATCAACCAAAACGTTGAACCTCAAGACACGTAGAGGCTAGTCAAAGCTCCCTTGAGCTATCACAGTTCTCTAAGTATTTCGTTTCGTCTGGTTCAACCACGTAGCAGTTTCGGCACGGTGCAAAAGGTAAAAAATTGTTGGAATTACCTTCAAGTTCTTCCCAACCTTGCCGCTGACGCGCACATATTGTTTCCACAGATGGCGCCGACTTCTAAAACAGCTCTCAAGTCGCTTCTTAACAATTCCACCGCTGAAAATATCCAAGCCTGTCTCCTAAAATCCGTGACAAAGGCTACCCCTGAAGAAGTCAAGTTGCTCTCAACTCTTCTGGCCCCTCTCTCGGCTCAAGCAGGGGACAAGAAACACTGCGTGCGCTGCCACGTCGAGTACACCGACAACGAGAACCACAAGAAGGCCTGCAAGATCAAGCATGGTGATGACTGCGACACAGAGCGGATTTTCAGTCGTTCTTACGAGGTGGAGGCGACCCTTTTTTGCTGCGGTGTCAAGTTTGATGCGGAAGGAGACCCGCCGAAACGCTTCTGCATCGAGACTCTGCACACTACGGACCCTGGGGATGTGAGGTATTATGACGGAGAAGAGGGGGAGGGGAACGAGAATGTGATACCGTGCGCAGAGGCTGGTTGCTTGAAGAAGCGGAAAGCGGTGAAGAAGGAGGAAGTTGGCGCATCGCGGGTTAGCAAGAAACGGAAGTGAGGAAATTGGATTGTGTGAGTCTTGGCCTCCATATGTGCACATTTAATTTCTGAAATTGCTAGTACAGTCTCCGGAATCGATTTTCGAGTTATAGAACCGGATATGTAAGAGTGTGTTAGATACTACTGCAAGTGCAAGGACGCTATCAATTCTTTCTGGCGACCGCAACGATTGAGTATTATCTAGGTCCAGCCATTGGACAGTGACGTCTGCAGGAGTCGTAATACATATTTTCAGCCACCCGAATTGCACTTTTCATACACGAAAGATATGTTATTCACGCTGGAACTGCGAGGATCAACGGATTGGATACACATTTGACTGGCGGCGCTTAATTTAAAATTAAAGGTGGTGGACTCAATGCGACTCTGACCTGCGTTCTGAATTATAATTTGTGCGGCCTTGAGCGGTTCAATGAGGCAAGGCTCTTACTACAGTACCACGAAGCAACGCAGTCGCAAATTGGTTACATAACTTCTCGCAGAATTATAAACTGGATGAGGATATAGTAGGAGAGTCGGCCCGATGCCCGATGCCAGTTGCAAACAGGACCAAAGTACTTGAAAAACTCGGCGCGACGCGTAAAAACGTGTTCTCAATTTTCACCATCGACCTTCCAGCAGAATAGACTACATTTCCTCTAACTTTGAAGTTAAAAACGCGTAATAAGGTCTCGACAACATTCAAAACGCCTTCATTGCATTCGATCCCACCTGAAAAAGATAATAATTAGACGCGGTACGTCCAGCTCTTTCGTCCATTTTCTGTTGCTCAATCGTTGCATCCACAGATGGCGCCAGCAATACAGACGACTCTCAAGACTCTCCTCAGCGGATCCACTGGAGAAAACATCCAAGCCTGTCTCCTCAAGTCCCTGACAAACGCGACCCCTGAGGAGCTCAAGGGGCTCGCGACTCTTCTAGCCCCTTTATCCACCCAAGCAAACGACAAAAAACACTGCGTGCGGTGCCATGCTACGTATAGCGAAAATAAGAATCATAAGACGGCATGCAAAGTCAAGCACAACGCGCTGGGTGACTACGAGTTCACGAATATCGGTTCTGACGAGATGACGGTGACACTTGAGTGCTGTGGGGTTCAGTTTGACTCGAAGGATGAGCCGCCGACGAAGTTTTGTATTCTGACCTCACATACGACGGACGAGGACACGGTGGAGTATTATGATGACCGTGACCATGTGTGGGATACAGGGATTGAGAATGTTATATCGTGCGCGATAGTCGGTTGTGAGCAGAAGAAGCGGAAGGCACCGGCAAAATCGAAGGTGGTGGATGGTTCGCGGGCTAGCAAGAAGCAAAAGTGAGGGGATCGGCGGTGAGTTTGTGAGATTGATGTGCTTGTGTGTGATGGACTGGACTGTCCTTTGGAGTTGTAATGGCTCATAAGTTAGCACCGTAAAATAAATTGGAGTCGGACTTCTAATTGATTTCCCAACAGCTTCGGTATTGATCTGGTAGAGTACCATGAGTACCCAGAATGTTTGGTGCGAAACTCCCAAATTTAAAGCTTTGAACCTGTTTTCTCCTTTCACGGCGGGGAGGGGTTGTGCCATAATATTTTGCTGTTGTATACCATTACTAGCGATGACCCGTGCTCCGCACGGGCATGCCTTTTGCTGAAGGGATAAGGAATGCATCGTGAGCAATTGGTGAGCTATGAACCTTGAGAACCAAACTGTCAGGCCAAGAAGCAAGCGACGCCATTCGCCACTAATTCGGCGCCGCGCGGCGGCGCGGCGCCTCATTAGGTGACTCATGGCTTGGCTTCAAAGCTTGAAGCCCGTATAGCTTCGGATTTCGTGCTTTCGTCCCAATTCTGTAGGTACTTAGAACTGAAATTGTGCGAATCTTTATATTCTTGTTTCCGAATTTTCGAGAAGTTTCTGCAGTCGCCCCAGCCTGTGTTTGTTGTCGCCGAATCCAGTAAGCGCCGAAATTTCCAGAACATTGCGATAACCTCTGCGTACGTCCCAGAATGGCATGCAGCCAATCACATTGCGTCTTTGTCTCCAGCCAATGAAAATGCTTCTTTGTCTAGGGGACAAACGTTGATGAGCCAATCACAACGGTTTTTTGTCTCGTGAGAAAAAGTCTGCTCTCTTTTATTATAATAGATAAGCACAATCAATTACGCTTTTTAAAGTGACCTTTCATCCAGTGGAAAATCGATAAAGGTTGGCTTTGATCCAAGTTGTCTGGCTTAGAGTGGACCCACCCAGTTCCGCTGTTGTCCCCTTCAGAATGCTCTTTTCTAATCTTGCATCTCTCGGCAAAAATAATCTTTGGTTCACTGGAATTGGAAGTGTCGCGGTGACACGATGTTATGATATGATGGACAGATTGGAGATGGTATGTGTATGCAGCGGCGCTTAAGTTAAAAATAGATCAGCGTCTAAAATTCCACTTATCAACAGACACGAGCAGTGGGCAAAGTATAAATCAATTGCTTGAGTCTGTCCTTCGTCTCTTGAACCTGTGCGCTATGCTGGATCCCAGTCTCTTCGCATTGGCATCCAAGCCGATGCTCCGTTTTGGCCGATTATGTATCTTTAAGTTCAACAGCAATGTAACTGTCAGTTGCATTCCAAAACCGTGCGCCGATTATTTCACAAACCACCCCTTTCATGGCCCCGATAATCAACATCATTTAGCGACGAAATAAGGATAGCACCATAATGGTGCAGGAGTGCTCCACACTAGCATTTTGGCTTCAAGTCACACGTACCCGGGTGGAGGTGGGGTGCGTTCCCGACAGATTGTCCTATTCTTGCGTGATTTTTTGCATAAATAACGGCGTACTGTGGAGATTTTTAGCCTAGAGTTTTGCAGTTACTGTAGCTGAAATGGTCTGAGTTGAGCTGTCGTGTCGAGGTTGACATTTCGGTCGTGGTACGCAATGGGTTTTATTCTTATTGCTTGTAATTATGTAACTGTGCAATTTCCAGCATCGGTCTATCCTCGCTGTTAGAGATGACCTGTCTTTCTTTATTAAGTCTCAACCTTTAGTAACCATGACGCTTTTGTTGATGACCGCACTGAACCCACCTAAATTTTGGAACAATAAATGGATGCTGTCGTTGATCTACTCTTCCATCAAGGTCATCGGTCCGGCCACTGTTCTTGTCTGGTATCACACCCTCAGTTCACTTCCATTGTCGTATTATTCAATTCCACTTGATCCTAGTTTTTGGACTGATGATTCGTTACATACCTATACAATTTTTTCTGGCCTTGGTTCAGTCTCGAGCACGATGCGCGCCTTAATCCCCATCAGATCGCTACTAGGTAGAAGTAGCACAGGCAGGGTCAGCTATTTATCAACGACTGTACGACGATATATGAACAGCTCACGACATTCATAAGTAGTGCGGGCAACGACGACGTCAATGAAATGGGATTTGAGGGGGGTGGTGGCGCATAGGAGGTGTGGACTTGAACAAAACTTTGTTGAAAAATAAATCTCTTAAATTCAAGAAACTCTCATTGCTCATGAGCCTTACTCCTGCTCTTGACACCACGATTAAATATCCGACCCAGCAGGAGGAAGATGACGAAAGGCTTGGCTGCGGTGGGAAAGGAGCTGCCATGAGGCGGCTGAGTTGAAATTTCGTAACCCCATGCGGGAAAGTGGACCCTGAGTGGACCCGCTCGTTGTTCAGGTTCGCGGTTTCCAAGTCTCAAATTGAATCTGTGGGTGCCGGGTCACCACGACAGAATTCGAACCGACTTTCCTTGTCCTTTCACCCCACTCCTTATCGATTCATCGCCCACTTTTCAACCTTTTTCTTCACATTTTCACCGGCGCAAGACGCGTCGACATACGTATCGCGATGGCAGAACAAGAACTCGAAAATTCACCTAGGCCTCCTGTCCCTAAAAAACCCATCCTCAAGAAAATCAGGACGAGCAGGCTGAACACACCAGCCTCAGCCCCCACCCCGCGCGGTGGGCGCCCACCGCGTTCGAGTTCGCGCTGCAGGAGTAGGAGTAGCCCCACCGCGTGTTTTCTGGGCGTAAGGATATTTGACGACGACGACCGCTTCTGCCGCATCCCATCGTCGACGATCAACAGTGCCCCAGTGCGCATTCGCAGGCTGCCTGCCCCGCCTGTCCCGCCCGTCCCTGCGTCTGCTTCAAGTTCTGCACCTGTTGCGGGTCCGTCCAGCTCGGTACCAGCGCCGAGGTTGGCAAGGTCAAAGTCTATGAGGACGTTGAGACCTCTGCCTTGTCCGCCTTCGGCGTCGACGCCACCGCCCGTACCAACACCAATTTCAACTTCAACTGCAAATTCAATTTCAAGTCCATCCACCAGCACCAACACCACACTCCGCACGCGCCGCGTTCGACCCCTCCCCATTCCCGCCCCCATACTCAAAGTGGAGCCATTGACGCTGAGCCCTGCTCGCCCTGCACGTGCTCCTGCGGCCGCGGTTGCGTCGCCGGTGGCTTTGGCGCTGTACCCCCAGCCCCTGTCGACCCTGATATCTCCATCTTCGTCTCCAACGCGTCTAACGACGATCAAAGTGGTGGCAGCAGCAGCACCTGCACCCGATGTTATTATTTCTTCGGCTGAGGAGTCGCGTGTCGGTGTCAGGCCCGGGCGCGATGATCGGACTGTACGCGGTACGTCGGCTCGTCTAGGCGATGAGAATGGGATTGGCGCAAAAGCCATGAGGTTAACTCAGACCTGCTCCAACTTGGAGCGAGGGGTACAAGGAGACGAGGAAGGAGACGAGAAACCCAAGCCCGATTTCCTCGAGGTGCAGGCGCAAGCGCACGACCTACGCCCGGAGAATAGGATCAGCGTGGTGTTCTTGAGACCGCGCCGGAGCCTTGATTCGTTGCGGTCAGACTCGGATGGGACGAGTGAGGATGAGCGTGACGAGCTCGTTTTTGGGTTGAAAAATACGGACAAGGATGTGGATGTTGTGCAGACGCGGACACGGACGCCTCAGCGGATAGTACCGGCTCAGCCTCAGCAAGAGCAACAATTTCAAGACGACGAACAAGCAGATGAGGACGAAGAGGACGAAGATAACCCCGTCGACTACACATGGATGCTCTCGAACCGCGTGCTCTACCGCCTGGCCGAGCGCGAGCGCGACGTCGCGGGCAAGTGGGTGAGGGAGCGGAAGGGGCAGCGGGAGACGCAGGATTATGAGGCTGTTTTGAGAGTTCTGAGGGGGCTGTAGTCTTTTTGGGGCCTGTAGGCGTTCGGTGTTCGGCTGCTTCTGCTTGGCATTTTCTCCAGGACTCCTTCTCCAGCTGGAAGAGATTTGAACTTTTAGATTTTTTTTTTGCATTCACCTCCACCCAGCATTCACTGAGCATTACGGACAGACAGCTGGACTCTGTGTTCGTTGTACTTTAGTTCATACCGTATTGCATTGTACTCTTCCCTTTGCGACACCATACATTGACACTTTCATTCTTGTATTACCAGCGCAACCCTCTTTTATTCCAACGAGTGATAATCATTGATGTCGAATAATGATTTTTCATGGTTCAATTTTTCGCATTTGACTACTGTATACTTGAAGAAAGAGTCGGTTTTTATCACACAGATTGTGACCGTAAATTCCTAGGTATGATCGCTGGGTACACCACTCAACTATAGAGACTGGGAGGTCGCAATTCCAGAACTAGATTGTTGAACGGTAGCGGAGAACCCGGAGTGGAGGCGTTGGAAGTCGGGCGGGACCCCGGCACCGACACAATGAACAGCAAATTGCGGGGAGCAAAAGCCGCCAAGCTCGTCGGGATGGAAAACGCCAAAGTTCCAACGCCGTGCTTCAAGCTCTTTGTGATCGAACCTTCTACCCTCCAGCCTCCAGATTCTGTCCTAGGTGTGGAGAAAACGTCGGCTGTATCGAATAAAAGGGTACGAGAACAGTACAGAAAAGCAATCTCCGAGTCGATCCTCGAGTACAGCGGCGCTCAACTGGAGAGGAGTCGCGATTCGAAATATTGTGGATTAGTAAGGAGAGAAGAGAGAAGGAGCGGAGGCGTTTGACTTTTGCGGGCTCCTGTGAAACGATGGAGTGGACTGCCGAGCGCAGATCATGATGTGCAGCAGCAGACAAGCCCGTCGGGAAGGGATCTCGCAAGGTCCAACGCCGTGCGTCGAGCTCTTCGGAAATGAACATTCCGACTTCCAGCGTCCAGGTTTAACTCCAGGTGTGGAGCAAACTTGAGCTGTATCGAATAAAAGGAAACTAGAACAGTACAATAAAGCAATCTCCGAGTCGATCCTCGAATACAGCGGCGCTCAACTGGAGAGGAGTCGCGATTCGAATATTGTGGATTAGTAAGGAGAGAAGAGAGCAAGGAGCGGAGGCGTTGGACTTTTACGGGCTCCTGTGAAACGATGGAGTGGACTGCCGAGCGCAGATCATGATGTGCAGCAGCAGACAAGCCCGTCGGGATGGGATCCCGCAAGGTCCAACGCCGTGCTCTATTCTTTTCTCGTGTCTTCGGGTTCCCATTTCATTACATGTAAGTCCTGAGAGAGACGAGGAGGTAAAGATCCAGCTCTCGGAACGAGGCGTTGGCATGTAGTGGAATCAGATGAGAGGGGCAGGACTGCCGGTGCAGATGTGCAGACGTGCAGCAAACAAGCCCGTCGGGACGGGATTGCACATGTTCCAACGCCGTGCTTCGAGCTCGAGCTCGAGCTTCAGCTTCAGTTGTGTTGGATAGGAGCCCAGCTTAGCGTCAAACTAGGCTTTCGATGCAGAGTCATTTCGCGTCAAGATCTTATTGATGACCGACGAGCGGAGGCATTGGGACCGATACTCGACTAGATACCGACACACTGCCGCCATGTGCAGACCTGCAGCAGAAGCAGACAAGTCCATCGGGGTAAGGTTCCAAGTTCCAACGCCGCGCTCAAGCTCTGCAGGATTGACCGTTCTACCATCTAGTTTCCAAGTTCAGCTCCATCTGCGGAGCAAAAATTCAGCTGTATCAAATATATAACACTTTACCATGATCAGCTCATCGTAGTCGCGCTGTGCTTCCAACGCAGAGCGTTGTCCTATTCCAACCACGGCGGAGAGCTACGAACGGAGGCGTCGGATCTAAACGCACAAAGATGCAACGACGCACCCGACTGACTGCTATGTGCAAACATGCAAAAGCAGAAGCAGACAAGCTAGTCGAGATGGGGTTCGCGCAAGTTCCAACGCCGCGTTTTGAGCTCTGCGGGATGGAACGTACTACCCGTCAAAACTCCAGGTTCAGCTCCGCCTGTGGGGCAAACTTCAGCTGTATAAGAAGTATAAGAGCTCATCTGAGCTCAGCTCACCATGATCAGCTCCGAATCAGCGCCGAGCCTTCTCGTGTCCCGATCTCAGAGATAATCTAACACAATCGCAGGCGTTGGAAGTCACGCGGGAAAGCATCTGAACCGATGGACTGAACTGCGGACTGCAGATTGCAGGGAGCAGAACCAGACAAGCCCGTCGGGATGGCAATCGTGCGGGTTCCAACGCCGTGCTCTGTGTGATCGACCTTTCCCCCTTCCAGTCTCTCCGAGCTTGAAGTTCCATAGAAAGAGGCTCCTGGTGCAAGTAGTACAAATATAACTTGAAGTCTATGGTGTTTAGGAAAGACGTTGAGGGATTGCACTGAGGGTGGATGGAGTTCGGGCTTGGGTGAGCTTGGCAGCGTCAAGCAGAAACCGCTAGGCAGCTGCGCGATTTGTGACTGTATTGTCGTGATTAATAAATTGGCGTCAAGTAAGTAACGTCCGCTGGCGTAGTTTTTAGAAGTCCTTGAGCACTTACCTTCATGTGGATTCATGGTATCGAAACCGTGTTAGATGAGTTGATCAGCTCTGAGTCGGAGTTGCACCTTATCAATCGTCGTCCGCCTTGTTTTTTTGCCTGTAACTCGTCTACACTTTCCTCCGAGCTATTGAGGTACTGGTACAAGAGAGAAGGACAAAATCGTATTTTCCAGTGAGTTTCGATAATGTTTTTCGTCCAGGCCTGTTGTGGAAGGAAGAAAGCAATTGTTGAGAGGTGTTTGGCAGACGTCGGCCTTGCCATTTCTGGGATGAGTCAGTGTAACCAAGATTCTGCGTTCGCTATTCCATACAGAATTGTATCATTCTCTAAGCGACACTACACCGCACTTACTAAACCATACGCACCAGCCATCTGCAGTTCATTTTTATATTACCGGCGCAATCCTCTTTCCTTCCGACGATTAATAACTATCGAAGTAAAATAAAATGATTCTTCATGGTACAATTTTTTTTTCACTTTTTTCGCATATGAAGTGTTCGACGTACGTTATGCTCGTTGAACCCTGATCGAATTATGAAAGCAAAGAATTCCTATCACACAGATTGCAGTGATAACCACTTTCAAACCAAATTCTTGGGTACGAACGAGTAAACTACGGCAGTGAACCGTCGAGGGAACGCGATTCGAGGACTGTGGATTGCTGAGAGGAAGGAAATTTAGCAGCGAGGGCGTTGGACTAATGCAGGTTCACGACGACCGATGGAATGGACTGCCGAGTGCAGATGTGCAGTAGCAGACAAGACTGTCGGGATAGGATCTCGCAATGACCAACGCCGTGCTTCGAGCTCGGCGGGATTGAATGTTCTACCCCCCTAGCTTACAGCTGCAGCTTCAACTGGAGGGTGCTCCAGCTCTATAGAATAAAAGCTACTCAGCTGGACCGAGGTGTGCCCTTTATTTGCCATCTCATCACATTTCAGTACTGAGAGAGGTCTTGATCTAGCTCTAGGAGCGAGGCGTTGGAAACGCTGATTTTACAAGACGGCAGACGGGCTGGACTGCCGAGTGCAGATGTGCAAACTGCCCTTACTCTCCCCCACTATGACATCACGTGATTTTACGGAAATCACCGGATGTCATATTTCAACTTAGTATTATTATTTGGCAAGTCGCAATGATGAACCGTGAAGTTCACCGATTGTAACATGTTTGGGAGCCTACCCATCATCGTTTGGGCGCTCAAAAATTTAAAAAATAGTTTAATTCATGACATAATGCATTATATAAATTTAATAGCCATAGATCCAATTTTTATCTAGTTTTATTACAAATAGATATCACTATTTAACCGAAAATAAAGATGTTTTAAACAGGTTTTAAGTGCTAAAAATATTTCTAAATGGACATATTTGCGATGGCCATTTTATAGGCGATAAAATCGCTTTTTAGCCGGAAAAATCACGGAAAATTTAAGTATTGTTGAAAGAAATCATTAAAGCTTCAATATAAAAACAGTAGATGCCGACAATAAATAGAGGCTAATTAAATATAAAATTATAAAAGGCTAAATTTAATTTGAGGGAAAAAATCGGAAACTCAATGTATTTTTTCAAAAAGTACATCAACGGAATCGAACGCAGAGCATCAGGAACTACAACAAGTATTGCGTATTAACCACTAGGCCATCTGAGCTATTCTTAGGCAGGTTTTATCTCTATAATAAAAGAGCTCGGTTTCTCCCACGGGAGACAAAGGACACATCTGATTGGCTCGCAAAGGACAAACGTCAAACGACAAAACCAACAATCTGATTGGCTCGGAGGGCTCAACCTGATCGCCTTCCACACACCTGCGTTGTTTGCTCTCCACCACCGTCCTCTTTGCGCTCGCCCTACTATCGTGCTATCCATCGTCCTTCATCTATCTTACTTCTTTCTGTATTGTGTTGTAGATGGCACTAACCAGGTTCATTTTCCTCTGTGTGATGTGTGATCTTACCTCCCTCAGTTCCTTCGTGTTCAGGCCGTTTTTCGTCTATATCTCGATCATTTCAACCTTGGGCCAACCCAATCTTTGACGAATATAGAGATGTGGATCAAGTTCTCGAAACTTCGTCTCAGGGTCCTAATGCGCGATCACGTCCGATGCGCACAAAATTTTTGTGACAACTAGCCCCTAAAGAACTTAGAAAACCTTGGGGCCACCGTAAGCAGCCTCCTTTTGTTGGTTGATTTCTTCCTTTGCTCATATGGACCACTCTCAAGACTCACTCAACACTCCTCAGCGCCGTCAGCAACTCTCTTGACAGGCTCTTCGCGAGGTCATTCAAAATGCAGACGACAGTCCACGGCGCCGCTTACCTGCTCCAAGGCCTGAGACGCCCACACCTCTTCCCGGATACTCTGAGAGAACAAGGGCAATTGTTTGTTCACAGCATCATATGTCCCGAAATGGTGACCTTCAGAATTCGCCCCGACGACGGCGCTCCAATGGTGCTCAAAGTGAAAATATGACTCCTTTTGCTGCCCCTATGGTACGTGCTACGTTTACTCTTTATATATTTCTCACTTTTTTTTTGTGATATAGCCTTTAACACCCTCTATGCAATGTGTTCCTGCTACGCCGGCCTTCTCTCAAGCGTCACGACAGTCTATCGCACAACAAGCACAACGGTTGCGGGAGTGAGAAATAGGGGTGCTGTCACCTGCACTGCCTTCTCCTCAGCCCTCTGCCTCCTCGACACCTTCACAGCAACGTCCACCCCAGCCTAGGACAGCGGGTGTTCCAAATGCAAGATCGCTCGGTCAACAGCGCCGTCGAGAAAGGGAGCGAGGATTGACGATTCTGCCTAATGAGCCGGCTTCAGGCTGCGTGCAACAGCCAATGCCTCCTTCCACTCAGGCTAACTGCGGAACAGCAAGCAATGGTACCGTATATCTACCGTTCGGATATCTATTTTGAACTAACCTCCTTTCTTGCTTAAGGCTCTGGCCAGGAAGGTCATCAGCAACCCCAGCAACGTTACGAGAGGCGGGTAGCGCAGACCCAGTCGGGCTCTGGAAACGCGAGATCACTCGCTCAACGGCACCGTCGAGAACGAGAGCGCAACCTGCGTCAAGGATCATCAAGTTTACATAACAATGCAGCTCACGGTCCTGCTCAACTACCGACGCCTCCTTCTACTCAGGCTACACCTGGAATTGACCAGCAAGCCAA
The DNA here is from genome assembly GCA_023014345.1 of Galerina sulciceps. Taxonomy (NCBI): domain Eukaryota; kingdom Fungi; phylum Basidiomycota; class Agaricomycetes; order Agaricales; family Galerinaceae; genus Galerina; species Galerina sulciceps. The sequence goes on along the minus strand of JAEDXJ010000012.1, from coordinate 1,751,144 downwards.
TGTTCAAGGGGGGCATTTCACACCTTCCACAACCCAGCAGGTTCAACGTGCTCGACCAGGTAAGCACTATTTGTTGTAGTGTTTGGAAGTCCGGTTAAAAGACTACAAAAAAACCGAGACTGGACCAGGACTGGACTGGAAAAGACCGGAAACTCGCAAGACCGATCAAGACCGCAACCGCGGTCCGGTCTTCGGTCTTTCTCAATTTCGAAAATCTCAAGACCGACAAAAAACCGGTTTAAACCGGTCTCAACCGGTCTTTTCGCGTACAAATTTACACGAGAATACGCCTATTAAATACCTTTCGAATGATATTAATTTCATATTTTTAAGTTAAAAACTAAGAGAGTTATGGCTAAATCAGTCAATTTTGTCGAATTTAGGCATAACTAAGCCAATCCTTGAAGAAATTTGATTTAATCACACATATTTCATGTCAGTACCAAGGTAAATTCATTTATCATTGTATTCAGTTCGACTTACAGGTATTTACATGTAAATTAGCCTTACATATCAATGAATACACATGATTATACATGTCTATCTACCAGTTTGAGAAAATATTACTAGGGACTGAAAAGACCGGTCTAGACCGGTTAAAAGACCGCCCAAGACTGACCAGGACTGCTCTGAACCGGTCCTGGTCAGTCTTGGGCGGTCTTTTGCAGTTAATGAACCGCAAAAGACTGGTCTCGGTCTCGGTCTTTGGATTTCAGACCAAAAGACCGGACCGGACCGGACTTCCAATCACTAATTTGTTGTGATTAGGGAAATGCACGGGTAACCCGCGGGTGTCTGGGCGCTTACCCGCACCCGTACCCGCGCATACCCGTACCCGCGACCCGCACGGGTTTACCCGTCAAAACGAGCCCAAGAACGTCCAAAACGGCCCAGAAATGAGCAAGATATAGCTAATTTCGATGAATTTCACGAAATAAGCCGTATCTCATTCATTTCTGGCCCAAAAAAGATGTTCTTGGGCTCGTTTTAAAATTCGCGGGTATGCGAACCGCTACCCGTACCCGTACCCGTCGGTACCCTTACCCGTGACCCGTGCGGGTTGACGAACCCTTGCATTTCCCTAGTTGTGATACTCTTATTTGTTGCTAACTCTGTTTATGGAATAACTAACAGCCAGCAATGTGCAGAGGCCATCTGTACAACAAGCACCTGGGGGTGTCATGGCGGTACAAGCACGCAGTAAGTCTGGATTTTCTTCGAATCATCATCTGTGTTTTCTTACACCTGTGTGGTAGCTGCCCCTCTCCCTCAAGCTCGAACACAAAATAGGAACCGTGAGTTTCTTTCTGCTATGTGTTCCAAATGCTACAATGTTTAATATCCTATCTTAGAGGATCTCTTTCTCGCTGTGCGACGCCCATATCAAGAGCCTGCTTCCTGGCATGACCTGGGTCGCATGGATGTTGAATGCTTGCAGTGCCGTGTGCTTCACTGGAAGGATGAGAAGCTCGCTCAATCGTCTGCACGAAACCCCGAATTTGGCCTTTGTTGCAATAGCGGAAAGGTCTCTCTGCCTCCCCTTCAAGACCCTCCACAACCATTGAAAACACTTCTGGAAGGCGATGGTGCCCAGTCAAAGGAATTTCGAGAGAATATCTGGAAATATAACCGGGCATTTGCATTCACTTCCCTAAAAGCTAACGAAGACCATTCCGTCAACTTTCGACCGGATGGAACATCCCGCGGCCCTCCTGTTTTCCGGATACAAGGCAAGCTTTACCATCGAGGAGGCTCTCTAGATCCTGTTGATCCTCAGAAGCCTGCCTATGCCCAGCTCTACATCTATGATCCGCAAGCTGCTCTTGAGCATCGTCGCCGCAACAATGAAGGCCTGGATCGTAATACACTTGAAGTTCTTCAAAACATGTTGCTTCAACACCACCAATATGTTGAGGTCTATCGACATGCATATGAAATCCTCGGAAACTACGATCCCAATGACAATGTTTCTATCCGCCTTCGCGTGTCACCCAACCTTGATCGGCGGAGCTACAATCTCCCTACCGCTGATGAGGTGGCCGTTATTTTGCCGTGTACTGGGAACCCTGTGGAGAATAACTCTCGCGACATAGTTCTTCACCGCCGAGGGGGCGCCTTGCAGGTCATCAGTGATCTCCACCCTGCTTATGTTCCACTCTACTATGTCCTACTTTTTCCGTATGGAGAGAATGGTTGGCATCCTGATTTACAACTTGGCTTGTGTAAGCCAGTGCTTCGCATGGCAAGGACGAGTCCTGACTACAGCCTCTGGAAATCTCGAACATGTTAGGCTTGTTGACAAAGGAAGACAGAGATAAATTATACAGTTAAAATTGTTTTACTAACATACGCCTATAAAATGACAACCAAAAGTATATACAAGGTTGATGGACGGTTCAAGGTTCATACCGTCGAGCAACAATGCTAGCAGCCGCATATAATTGACAGGGTGCATCAAGAAAGGTCTGAACAGAGGCAAATGGCTCGATGAATGCACGTTTGCAAAGAGTGCGAGGTCGCGGAAGGCTTGCTGCCAGCAGCTGCAAATAGGTGCCGCAGGAGAGTGGGATTCGGGTCCTGGAGACGCGAGTGCGTAGTGGCCGCAAGTGAGCCTCACGAAAAAACGGCGGTGAAGGCAAAGTCGCGGGACTCGATGCTCAGGCATTAAGTCTTCAAACGCGAGAGCGTGGAGCCCCCGCACTCTACCAGCTGCGGCGTGCTCACCGTAACATGGAAGAGGATGTGGGTGTTACTGATGCGCCAGTAACGAGGAGATCCGGCGAACGGGGGAGCAGGCGCTGGCCATCAACGACGAAATGGATACCCATACGAGATTGGAAGGGCAGCAGTGGACAGTCGCTGGAGCTGAGACTATCCAAGCATTCGCTGCCAGGAGAAAGAGAAGACCGTGCTTGGGTTAGTTGCTGGCAGGAATTTGGGCCTTGTAAATCCTGTAGATAGGTTAATAACGCGGTAATGAGGACGATGCAGCAGGTGTGCGTACCTGCTGCCGTTGGCTATTTTCCTGGCCGCTTTTTCCTCATCTCTTGCCGATTCCTTGCCCCTTACTCCCGACGCGGCACACACACCAGTGGTTCTTCATGTTATGTGGAAATTTTCGCAGTCATTGTTAGCTGTTTGCAATCGACTCGGTAGAAAACACTGCTGTGGTGACGAGCTGGGGTCAGAAGGCAAAATCAACTGAAAAGGGGAAAAATACCTAGTTAGAGCCCGGCATCTTAGGGTTGTGGTAATTCGCAGCCTCCTCATCCTATGAGATATCTAAAGCTGAGATAAAAATGTTGGTAATTGAATGCGGTTGACGGTGGAAGGTGAGGAAAGATGAAAGGCGAGATCGGAAGAATTGGCGACGCTTATGTAATCCCATCACGGGAGTTACCGGCGTCTTAAACATTCCCCTCGTCGAATTTTGGCCTGGGCTGGAGATTATGTAAACGAGTCCTCCTTTGTCGGACTCGTAACTTCATGGTGTCGGGAACCAGGTTCGCAAACGTCTAACTCAGTCTTGCTTTGTTGCATACCGCCTTCAAGTCCGCCGTAATGAATATTCTGCACTACTACGAGGAGGCTGACTTCTCCAGCGCTTCTTGGTTGACATGTATGCGTCAATTGATCAAAGCCGGCTGTATTGGTTTGTTCATAATCAGCCAACTATTTGGGCATGCCTTTACAGTGGACTTGAAGATGCAGTAGCAGCTGGGGATGACGAAATTGACCTTCACTCCCTTGGTCAGAAGTTTATCCTACCATCATCCTATATTGGTGGTCCAAGGCACATGCAGCAGAGGTTTCAGGACTCGATGGCCATAGCATGGTATTATCGGCAAGTTGACATCTTCATGACAGTCACTACTAATCCAGAGTGGGCCGAGATAACGCGGGAGCTCCTTCCGGGGCAGACAGCGTACGACAGACCGGATTTGGTTTCACGGGTCTTTCAGATGAAGAAGAAGGCAATCCTAGATCATATTTACAAGCATGGAATTTCCGGGCATGCAGTTGCATATGTATATACAATTGAGTTCCAGAAACGAGGTCTCCCGCATATGCACTGTTTAATATTTTTGAAGGAACCTCATAAACTTACTACGACGGATGCTATTGACTCATGCATCTGGGCTCGATGGCCTGATCCTGAAACACAACCCCTACTTTTTGAGACAGTTATGCGATGCATGGTACATGGCCCATGTGGAGCTGCTAACCGTCATGCCCCATGCATGGAAAATGGCAAATGCACGAAAGGATTTCCAAAGAACTTTTCTCCATTTACGACTATGGATGAACACGGCTTTCCTGTCTACTTTTGTCCTGACGATGGGCGGTCATTTTTTGTTCGAGGAGTCTGGGTCAATAACCGATGGATAGTGCCATATTGTCCATTTCTTTCCGCAACTTTTGATTGTCACATCAACGTTGAATGTGCAGCTTCTCTGGGATCTTTCAAATATCTTTTCAAGTATATTCAAAAGGGGCCTGATCTTGCCTCTCTCGAAATCAACAACCGTGATGAGATCAAGAGATACACAAATGGCCGATACATCTCTGCAGCTGAAGCAGTTCATAGAATTTTCCATTTCGACACTCATGACCAAATCCCAAATGTTGTTCGCCTTCAAGTTCATCTACCAGGCCAGCATATGGTTGTTTTCAATCCTGATGAAGATGCTGCTGCAATCGTTGCATGTAGTGCTTGGAAGTCCGATTATGAAACTGCAAAAAGACCGTAACCGAACCGGACCCAGACCGATCAGGACCGCAAAACTCGCAGACCGATGAAGACCGCTAACCGCGGTCCGGTTAACGGTCTTCCATATTTTCGAAAACTGAGGACCGACGAAAAACCGGTTTGAACCAGTTACAACCGGTCGTTCGGGCTGAAATTTTACACGAGGGTAGCGATAGTAAATACCTTCCTAACGCGTGTAAAATCATAATTTTAAACAAAAAAATGACAAAGTTACAGTCAAAGTTGTGAAATTCATCGAAATCACTTGTATCTATGTCTAAGTTCACTGATTTTCAGCTATTATTCGTGTTTCTGACCTCATTTTGAAGAGTAAAATAGTTTAATTTTAACTAATTAGCTTAAATATACTCTAAAGGTGTTAAATTCTACAGACTTCACCATTTAGATTGATAGATATTGATTTTAGAATGTAAAAGGAGGGGAAAACCGGTTTTTAACCAGTCTTGAACCGGTTTTAACCGTAACTGGTCAAGACCGGTTCATAGACCGCAAAAAGACCGACCTTAACCAGTCTACTGCAGTCCGGTTTGGTTTTTTGAGCTTTCTGAATTTTGATAGACCGGTCCCGGTCTGCGGTTAAGGCTCTTGAGGCCAAAAAACCGGACTGGACCGGACTTTCAAGCACTAGTTGCACGTGCCTCACAAGAGCGTACTACATTAACAGCCTACTTTGAAGCAAATGCTGATGGTGGTGCTCTTGGGATGGAAGCCAGGAAATATACCTACCAGGAATTTCCTCAGCACTTTGTCTGGAAAACACCACAGAAGAAATGGGCGGTTAGGCAGAGAGATTTTGCCATTGGTCGGATGTATTTTGTACCCCCAACAGCTGGCGAGCGTTTCTACCTTCGCACTTTGTTGACGGTTGTAAAGGGTGCAACTTCATTTGAAGATCTGAGGCGGTATCAAGGTCAAGAATACCCTACATTTCATGCAGCATGTGTCGCACGAGGGCTTCTTGAGGATGATGGTGAATGGAGACAATGTCTTGAAGAAGCCTCACAGATGCAGACCGGGACTCGACTTTGACATCTTTTTGCAACTATCCTTCTCTTCTGCATCCCAGCCCAACCTGAACATCTATGGACTGAATTCCGACAAAACATTTGCGATGATCTTCATTACAGGCTTTGTGCCATGGACTTCCCAAATCCAACCAACAAAGATGTCTACGATTATGGTCTTTACCTACTGGATAACATCCTAAAGGATTCTGGCCATAGCCTCGAGGACTGGCCATCAATGCCCAAACCTCAACAACAATGGGATGGCTACAGACTCAATAGATTAATCGGAGAGCAATTGGACTATGACCGTGACTCACAGCAAAGGTATCACAATGACCACCTCCCCCTCCTTAATGCTGAACAATGACAAGCATACAACCGCATTATTGAATCAGTCGATAATGAAAATGGGCAGATGATTATGGTTAATGGGCCAGGAGGAACTGGGAAAACCTTTGTCTACAAAGTCATCTGCAGCAAGTTCCGGGCACGGGGCGACATTGTTCTCTGCGTGGCATCTTCAGGCATCGCAGCATTACTCCTTCCAGGTGGCCGTACAGCACATTCCATGTTCAAAATCCCTGTTGACAACCTCACATCAGAATCTTTCTGCTCAATACCAAAAAACACTCAACGTGCTGATCTCCTTCGAAATACAAAGTGTATTATTTGGGATGAGATTGTCCCACAGAACTGAAATGCTATTGAGGCCTTAGATCGTACGCTTCGTGATCTCAGAGACGATGACAGACCTTTTGGTGGTATCACTACACTTTTTGGTGGGGACTTCCAACAAACATTGCCAGTCGTTCAAAAGGGAACACGCACTGAAATTGTGGATGCAACAATCACACAATCCTATCTTTGGCCTGATGTTGAAGTTGTCCATCTTTACCAAAATATGAGGCTGCAGGAAGATCCAGATGCTGAGGAATTTGCGCAGTGGCTCCTGGATATCGGACATGGTCGTAATTCAGATGAAAGTGGAAAAGTAAAAATCCCTCATGATATGCTGGCTGAAGACATAGAATCCCTCATCAACTCTGTGTATCCTGATGTCAACTCATCCCCTCCACCCCCACCTGACTATTTCCTTAACCGAATGATTCTAGCACCTCGAAACACTGATGTCAATGATGTCAATGAGGCAATCTTGAATCGCATGGATGGTGAAGAGACTGTGTACTACAGTGCCAATCAGGTTATCGAGGAGGAAGGTGCAGATCAACATAATGATCTACCGTTATCACCTGAATTTCTTCGGTCCGTCAATTCATCCAGTTTACCTCCAGGAGAGCTGAAGATCAAGAAAGGCTGCCCATTGATTCTTCTGCGGAACCTCTCACCTTCAAATGGTCTATGCAATGGAACCAGAATGATAGTGACAAGGGTGTCCCAACGTGTGTTAGAAGTGCGGCTGATTGGAGGTGATCATGATGGGGAAATTGCACTTATACCTTGCATATCTCTCACTCCAACCTCTTTGACGGATTTTACTTTCAAGATTAAGAGGAGGCAGTTTCCGGTACGGCTTGCATTTGCAATGACAATAAACAAGGCGCAAGGCCAGTCGGTCAAAATGGTTGGATTGGATATGAGGATACCTGTATTCGCCCACGGTCAATTGTATGTTGCCTTATCACATGCAACTTCACGAGGAAGTGTATGCGTTTTGTTGCCCCCTGATGCCACTGACTTATCTACCATGAATGTTGTATACGACGAGGTTCTGTTAGATTAAAACTCGATCTAATTTCATTTCAGATTACTTTAATCTGGATCAACAGTGATTTCAATTCCTTCAATTGCATTGCAGCACGACATCATATTTATTATTTATTACTGTGAGTGTTGCGATGCGTCTCAAAACTCAACCTGACCACCCAGAAATTTCTGGAAAATTCCTGGCATTTCTCAGAACTGCGGCGCACATATATATTGCGTGCCCAACGGGGCGGCTTCCTGTAACCCCCATCTTCCATCCTGCTTACTACAATGTCAAACGGAGGCTGTGTTACAATCTCTGCTATTGTTGCCCTTGAAAATGTGCGGCCTGCAGACGTTGAAAACCCTACATCGAAAGCCCTTTTGTTTGACGCCCATCTCTACTTCTCAGACCCCCAGGGGCTCACTCCAACACATGCTCTTGCAGTTTTGAGGTACTTCAACAATTCAAATATTCCTTTCCACCCAGATGAAGTCACTATGTGCTTTGTAGTCGCCAATGTGGGTCTTATTTCTCTTGAATTCAATACATGGCTGACATATATGGGATTTAAGGTCGCAAAAATCCCTGCTGATCAGAAGAACTTGGTTTCACCTGGCATAGAAGTTGAGGAGTATGCAATGATAGGAGATATTATATCTGTGAGTCACATTCTCTAACCTACCCATCTTCCCTCTAATCACCTCTGTCAAGCTTATACCAGCAGGTGCAGAAATCAACCCAAAGCATCGCACCATTATACATGCATCCGGTGTTGTCACCCTTGCCACCCCAGAAAAATCAACATTCCACCTGTCTCCGGAGCAATATGTATACTCTTTGCGATAGTGTTTTGAAGTCCGGTTGCAAGACTGGAAAAAGACCGGAACCAGACCGGACCAAAACCGATTGGGACCGCAGATTATTAGGACCGGTCAAGACCGCAACTGCAGTCCGGTCCTTGGTCCTCCGCAATCTCAAAAACCTTCAGACCGATGAAAGACCGGTTGCAACCGGTTGCAACCGGTCTTTCCACTGCCCTCGAGACCAAGGCGCCGAGCTCAAACTCGGCGCTTAATTGACGCCAACGTGAGTTCCAAACGAAAGTTTGCTTACCGGAGGCATTTTCAAAAATGCCTCTGGTAAGAAAACCTTCGCTTGCAAAGGTTGGATGGAGCTAGATAGATCAGGAAATGGCAGAACTTAGTGTAAAAATAATGGATGAACATATTTCAGCTGACATTCTTTTGATTTATGAAATTATGACACATATAATTTAAAAAATGTACTGTCCAGTGTGTAAAGTACGAGAACCACCTACAAAGACCGGTCTTGAACCGGTCGCCAACTGGTTGCAACCGCAACTGGTTCAGACCGGTCGTGCAACCGCAAAAGACTGCACAAGACCGCTCAGGACCGGTCCTGGTCGGTCCAGTCCGGTTTTTTGCAGAATTTGAGGGAGGAGGGACCGGTCCCAGTCCCGGTCCTGAGCTCGGAAGGTCAAAAAACCGGACCTGACCAGACTTCAAAACACTACTTTGCAAGATTCCAACAAGAAACCTCTGTGTCCTTTGCGATGTGTTGTCGTTGATTCCAAACGTTGGGGCGACAAAAAGCCAAAGCCCAAGCAGGGAACATATGTTTCCATCACCGGCTTCATTTCAGGTATTGCTCGCAGTAGCGCCGGCAAATTTGAAGCTTTCGAGGTAGAAATTGAAAAGGTGACTTATCTTGGAAGGCCTTTAAACCCCGTGGCTTCATGGTCTGATACCCCATCCCGTGCGTATATTTTTCCTCTCTTTCTGAAATACTGCCCTCACGAATCAACTTGAATTTCAAATAGCCAAGATCGAAACGCCAGCCAAACGTAAATTGAAGTTCAGCTACGATTCACCAACTCCACTTCCTCAAAAGAAGCGACGGCTTGAGAAAGAATCTTCCAGTTCTTCGTTAGAGCTAGCTAAGGATCCTGAATCTGACCCACCTGCCCTTGAGTATGTTGATGCCCCCGAATCCACCAGCCATATCAAGCAGACAACCTCATGCAACCAGTAGATAGATCTTTGAATCACACGGAATTGTGTTCAAGTTACACTTCGAAGTTTAGCATATTCTACAAAAATAAATAATATGGACTAATAGGGACGTTCAAAGCTGGGCGCAGCTCGCAGACGCAGCTCGCATCTCGCATTTGATGGGCTTAGTCAGGCGCCAAGTTCAACTTCCGCTCGAGCTCACACGGTTTCGGTAACCAGATCTGATCACCATCAAAACGTAGATTAGATATCCGTCAGGCGTATCCGTTGGATATAAGACCATTCCGTGAACTTCAGCTTAATATTTTTTAATTTATGCAACAAGGAATTGTCTTGTAATTAAAATGTGAAAAATCTCGGCCAGAAAGCATGCTCTTAGTGTTACAATTAACTTGCAACCTGTATATGGAAAGCTTAGTCATCAATCAAACATAGCTAACCAAAAAACAACCAAAAAAATGCATGAGCAATCAGAATTTTTTTAATATCTGTTGTCAAATGTATAAATAACGACTCTAAACCATTTCGTGTCTAGCTAGTTTGAAATCGACAAAAATTATGTGGAGAATTCAGCTTTCGAGGTTATCTCATATCTAATCTGCGTTTTGATGGGGATTACATTTGGTTACCGAAGTTGTGGGAAGCCGAGCGGAACTTGAACTTGCCATTTGACTAAGCCCATCAAATGCGAGATGCGAGCTGTGTCTGCCGCAGTCTGCGAGCTGCGCCCAGCTTTGAACGTCCCTAATTTGACTCTCAAGTTCAGATAGCTCCGTGCAACGCACGGGTATCAGCTAGTTTAATATATAACACGCCTGGGCCGCCCACACGTGATATCTAACCTTTTTGGGTAAGTCATAGTGGGGGAGACTTATGACAGTTAGATGTGCACTGGCAGGATCAACATAAGCCCGTCGGGATGGGAATCGCGCATGTTCCAACGCCGTGCTTTGAGCTCGAGCTTCAGCCCCAAATTTAGCTTCAGTAGGCTCAGGTCGTCTGGGCTTCCGATGCAGAGTCATTTTGTGTCAAGATCTTGTTGATGATCGACGAGAGGAGGCGTTGGGGCACTTGTTCGCCTTATTACCGACATATCGGACTTCCAATTGCAGACCTGCAAAAGCAGAAGCAGACAAGCCTGTCGGGAAAAGGATGGTGCAAGTTCCAACACCGTTCTTCTGTCGAGCTTTGCGGGATTGACCGTTCTACCCTCCGAGTCCAACCTCCTACTGCAGCTTCCGAGGTAGAGAACTTTCCAGTTCCAGTTCCAATCCCAGTGGTGATTTATTGCAAGCGGAGGCGTTGGATGTCGATTTATTTCTTTACCGATGAACCAGAGTGCAGACTGCAGAGAGCAGAGAGCAGACAAGCCCGTCGGAATAAAGATCGCGCAAGTTCCAACGCCGTGCTCGAGCTCTGCGGGATTGACCGCTCTACCCTCTCCAGCTTCCAGGGGCAGCTCAGAATGAACTGCGGAGCAAACTTCAGTTGTATCAAGCATATAACAGCTTACATACCATGATCAGCTCATCGTCCTCGAGCTGTATTTCCGACACAGAGCCTTTTCGTGTCCCGATCTCAGAGGTGATCAATGATCTATTACAAGCGCAGGCGTTGGAAATAACACGAACGGCCTATGAACAGATGGACAGGACTGCGGACTGCACAGCGAGGAGCAGAAGCAGACAAGCCCTTCGGTATGGAATTCGCGCGGGTCCCAACGCCGTGCTCTGTGTGATAGACGTTTCCATTCTTCGCTCTTCGCTCTTTGCGATCTTTCCGAGCTTGAGGTTCCTTAGAATGAGATTCCTAGTAGTACAAATATAAATTGAGGTCAGCTTAGGTCCATGGAAGCCGGGAAGACGGGGAGGAGGCTGCGATACAGTAAGTTGGCCCTGAGTTGGAGCTGCCCCATGTCAATCGTCGTCCGCTTTGTTTTTTTCTGTAACTCACCCACATTTGTCTCCGAGTCATTGATGTGCAAGAGGACAGGGAGGAATCGTATTGTCAAGTGAATTTTGATGACTTCGGTGCAGGACTTGTCGTGGAAGGAAGAAAGCAAGTGTTGAGATGTGTTTGGCAGTCGTCGGGTCTGCCATATTTTCGACAACTGCAACCAAACTCTACTCGAGTCTCGAGCTGCAGATTCAAGCTATTGTGCTTACTGACGAGTATCATAGTCAAGAAATTGTCTTCACTTTTCGCATTCGCATTTGAAGTTATCACCCATATCGTGATTATAACCACACTCAAATCTCAAATCAAATTCGAAGGACTCTGGTACACTACATACAATACAGCAATCTCAATCATAATCCTCAGGCACAGCGCTCCACTATCGAGGGGTAACAATCCAAGAACTAGATCGTTAAAAGGAAGGAGATAGCTATGCAAGAGCAAAGGTGTTGGATCCTCATAATGTTCAACACACCGAAGGACTGCACTGCGCACTGCAGCCGTGCAGAAGCAGAAGTAGACAAGCCCGTCGGGGGGATCTCGCAGGTTCCAACGCCGTGCTTCTGTCAAGCTCTGCGTGACCGAACCATTCTACGCCCTAACCTACAGCTTCAGCTTCAAATGTATCGAATAAAAAGCTCCGGTGTTTACTTCCGATGCAGAGCATTTTCTTGTTCCAGTCTTATCGGTGATCTACGAGCGGAGGCGTTAGAAGTTTCGGGTACTCCCCGACCGATGAACATGACTTGCGGACTGCAGAGTGCAGGGAGCAGAAGCAGAAGCAGACAAGCCCATCGGGGTAGGGATCGCGCGGGTTCTAACGCCGTGCTTCGAGATCTGCGGGATTGACCGTTTTACCCTCTAGCTTCCAGGTTCAGTCCGAATGAACTGTGGAGCAAGCTTCAGCTGTATCAAATATATAACAGCTTACCATGATCAGCTCAACGTTGAGCCCTTCGTGTCCCGATCTCAGAGGGGATCTATTACAAGTGCAGGCGTTGGAAATGACGAAATGCAGACGTACAGATGGACTAGACTGCGGACTGCAGATGCAGGGAGCAGAGTCAGACAAGCCCATCGGGATAGGAATCGCGCCAGTTCCAACGCCTTCCTCTTTCTAGTCTCTCCGAGCTCGAGGCTGTTGAGAGAGATCCCCAGTAGTACAAACATAACTTTAGGTATATCGTGTTTAGAAAGAGTGGCGGGTTGTAGGGTGAGATGCACCTTGGGTCCATGGAAGACGGGAGACGGAGAGTTGATGGCCTGATATGTTTATCCAGCGAGGGCCCAAATGAAAGCCAAAAATTGTGTTCAAATCTAGTTCCTACGGATGTGGACCATGAGCGATAGAGGTGGCTCGAGCTAGAGCGAAGTTTGGTAGGCGGAAAAGTTGACAAAGAGGAAGAGGGAGGGAGTAGGGGCTGGCGCAATGATTCACTCTAGAATCCCATTCGAGTGTGGGCAAAATTGGTTGGAGGGTCGTGACGGAAGTAGTTTGGTCGAGGGTGAAAGCCATTCGGTGTCCTAATCATGCTTGATCTGGCGGACGAGAGGTGGTTGTGGTACCACTACAGAAATCAAATGGGGTCCAAGTAACGTCCGCTGGCCTTTTGTTCGAAGTACTTTATGCGTCGTTGTAATGAAACCATGTAAGTCTGCTGATCAGCTCTGAGTTGACCTCATTTTTGCGCTTGTAACTCACCTAAATTTTTCTCCGGGCTATCGAGGTACCGGCACAAGAGGACAGGACGAAATCGTATTTTCGAGTGAATTTCGAAGATCTCGGCTGGGTGCAGGACTCGTTGTGGAAGGAAGAAAGAAAGCAAGTGTTGAGAGGTGTTTGGCAGTCGTCGTCACTGATGTTTCCGACAAACTGCAACCAAACTCTACTCGAGTCTCGAGCTGCATCCTACTTACCGTCTTACATTGCGTTTGCTAACGAGTATCGTAGTCAAACGTCAAACAGATATCTTTAAGGTTTACATAACATCTCGCGTTTGAACTTATCACTCATATCGTTATCGTTATTATAACCACACCCAAATCTCAAATCAAATTCGAAGTACTCTAGCACAGTACAATACAGAAAACTCAATCTCCATTCTCAGACACAGCGCTTCACTATCGAGGGGTAATGATCTAAGAACTAGATCATTGAAGTGGAGAAGAGAGCTATCTAAGAGCAAAGGCGTTGGAGAATGGGGAAATATTGTGCCGATGGACTAGATTAGATTCGCACTGCAGACCTGCAGACCTGCAGACGCGCAGACGCAGACGAAAACAAGCCCGTCGGGGTAGGATTCCGCAGGCTTCCAACGCCGTGCTTCTGTCGAGCTTTAAATTTGTGGGGTTCAAGTGTTTTACCACCTCTAACCTAACCTCCAACTGCAGACCGCGCTGCCGCAGGCGCTGGGGGCAGGGGCTGTTCCAACTTCCAACTCATCCCTGTTTATAAGTCCGTCCGTCCGTCCGTCCATCAAGCCTGCCATCCGTCCAGCCATCCGTCCATCCGTCCATCCGTCCAGGCAGCCATCCAAACCAGCCATACCCATCCATCTCAACACCCACCCACACCAAGAGGTCAAGGTCAAGGCCAAGGTCAAGACCAGGATCAACTCCAGCCTCTAGAGTAGATCCTAAATAAAGTACCAGCTCCCTTCCTCCCCTGTGTCTTCGTGAGTCAGTGACCCTTTATACCCTCCAGCTCCCGCTCTGGCTTTGGCTCGGCTCGGCTCGGCTCGGCTTGACTTATATAGGTCCGGCTCTGGCTTGGATTTGGCTCTGGCTTTGGACTTGTACGCAGAGATATAGACCAACACGAACGTAGTGTCCATCATCCATAGTAGACGGGACGCCTGCGCCTGCACCTGCACCGGGGCGGTGCGGTGATACTCGTACCGCTGGAGCAGAGCGTACCGTGAGCCGATCTAACTTCGACGAGACGGAAAGGGACGGGGCGCCCGGGAGGAGATGGGCGGGTTCTTTAGGTTGGGATGGGCTGGGTTAGGTTGGGATGGGTTGGTGGGATGGGTGGGTGGTTTAGTAGGCTGATGTGTTTAGCCGGCTTTTGGGGTGTGTGTAGTGTGTATGGTTAGCACACCAGAACTTCGTTCGAAGTCAGTCGATGTTGGTTGGTTAATTTGGATGGGGGAAGGAGGAGGGGCTAGGAAGGGCTTGGGCTTGGCAGTGTCGAAGAAGAGGAAGAGCAAGGAAGAGGGATAGGCTCAGTGCGACTTGGGACTGGCTGAACAGCTAGAAGTAGGCATGCACCAGAAGATGATGAGGGTCGGGTTGATGTTGGTTCGAGGGTCGTGATCGAGGTAGCTTGGTCTTGGCGGGGCTTGGCAGAGTCGAAGGTGAGGGCGAGGGCGAGAACTGCTGCCATTAGTAGGCAGCCGAGCGCTTTATAGTTGTGGATGTAGTCGTAGTGCTTGATATTCCTTCAAGTGTCCCTCCTGCTTGTCGTGATAGCATAGCCTAGAGCGCGGCTGTTCTGCGCTCGTTGACGGATGAAATTGAGAGGCGGTTGTCGTGTTGCTTTAGAGTGTTGCTGTGAGCTGCTAGCACTGGCGTTGATTCAACGATTGTGACGGTGAGAACTTGGTTAGGTCTTGCACAGGGGGGCGGCTATGCAGAGGCGGCTAGCTATTGGTTGGGACTGGACGAGGCTTGGCGGAGTCGGACGAGGAGAATGAAGGAGATACAGAGCTGCTAAGTAGGCGACTGCACAGTTGATGTTGATGGTGGTGTTGGTGTTGCTTCTGGTGTTTCCGAGCTCGACTTGCTAGCACGGCGCGCGGCTCTTCTGCGCTCGTTGACGGACGAGAGGCGGTTGTTTCTCTGTCTTCCATTGTTGTTGTGTTAGAGCGTTTCTGTGGGCTGCTAGTAGTGCCCACTGGCGTCGCTTGTGAACGCAAGAACTCGGTGGTTGGGTCATGTGCGACTTCGAAAAAAATTATGTGACGAATTGTGTGACGCAGGCAAAGTGCTCTGTGGGTGTGTCACGCGAGTCAAGGTACTGTACTCGGTGAGGTCGAGAGAAACGTCGAGTTGGCTTGGTATTGGCGTTTGAGTTGGACGATGGGAGAGCTCGGGGATGCCTTTTTATTGTATAGAACTGTGTTGACGGTCTAGTACCAAATGTTGAGCGAGGAAGTCATCCATACATTTTTGAACGACTCACCTTTTCTGCACCATAACAGAGAGTGTTGGGCTGCGGGTTGACTTCGTTGACGGTGTTGTATCGAGTCAAGGTGTCCCGGGTCATGAACGATGTTCCTCCTCAGCGAATATGAAGACTGGGACGAGAAACATGCTGTCAGAATTTCGAGTAGGATGTGGGCACCGAGATTATTGGGCCCCGTCAAGAACCACGAAGACCTGCTGCTGGTTGAGTGCTGTTGTTGAGAACGGCTGCCCAGTGTTGAATTGGAATAGAGGCCTGCAAGAGAGAGGACGAAAGCCAGCAAGAAAATCCCAACTCGAAAATCTCTCCAGACATATCGCCCTTTTACCACCCCATCCGTCAACCCAAAAAATAAACTCGATTTCAGAACCCCAACCCGGCATTATGTAGAGTGACAAAAAGGAGAATCATGGGCGTCGTGATGAGAGAATGAAAGAGGAGGAGGTGTTTGTTTGGTCCAGTGCCAGTGCCACGCGCGCTGAGCTGTGACCCATCCAAATCCAAATCCTCTTTCCTCCTTTTCAACATTTTCCTCCCTTGCTCACCATCGCCCCCGATGTCGGGCAAGGCACCCCCAAAAGGGCCCCGCGCGCTGCTCAGCACCCAGCAGGGCTCCTCGCTCGGCCCTGTGCCCCCTCCCTCCTCGTCTTCGTCCGTGCCCTCGTCTTCGGCTGGGGCGCTGCTGGCGCCGTCGTCTGCTCTCTCGTTCGCACAGCAGCAAACTCAGACTCAGCGTCCCGCTCCTTCGTCGTCGGCTCTCCCAGCGAACCCTGTGAACCCAAACACGACAAGCAGGATCGGAGCGACCCCGCCAACGGGCCCAAGGAGTCTGCAGGCGAGCAACAACACTCACCACGGGCGGGCGCTGCCACCTGCTGGCGCGGGGCACAGCAAACACCACCTCAATATCAACGGGCACACTGCGCCGAATGGCTTAAGCCCACATGCGCTGCAGACCAACCGCCATCCGATATCGATAAAAGGAAAAAAGCGGGACCTTGGTGGGGTGGTATGTGCCCTTTTTTCGTTTTTTGGTGGAGGGGGGGCTGATTAGCGCTCGATGTTTTTTTTTTTTTGCCTTTTTTTCTTTCGGGTGCTGGTTGGGTGTATGCAATGGATATGGATATGGCTATTTCTATGCTCTATGCTCTATTTCTATATGTAGGGTGGACATAATACCTGGCAGGCGTCTCATACGCATCTTAGCCACTCCTCCGCGTGGCCTGATCGGGATCGAGAGCGGGAGAGTCAGCGGGACAGGGAACGGGACAGGGACAGGGATCGAGAAAGGGAAAGAGAAAGGGAAAGAGAAAGAGATACACTGAGAGAGGTGAATGGCAGCATCAACGGTGCCCCTTCCGGGAGCAGCAGCAGCAGCATGAATGCAAATGGGAGCGGCAGTGGCACTGGCACCCCGCGCAAGGCCTCCTCACCCGCCCCTCCCCCTCCTCCCGGCCCTCCGCCTCCCTCAGCGCCAGCGCCCGCCCCACCACCCCCTCCTCCCCCGCCTACTGCTGCCCACCCCCCCGCCCCCGCCCCCGCTGCGGCCATCACGCGCCCCGGCGAGCTGAAGCACGACAGGCCGACGGTGCACATCCCTATGCAACCTCGACGGGACCGGCTCGGGTCTGTGTCTTCTGTCTCTGGCTCTGTGTCCGGGTCTGTGTCCGGCTCTGTCTCTGGCGTAGGCGGTGGCTCGGGCACAGGAGGGGAGTTCCAGCCGCCGCCGCCGCCGCAGCCGACGTACGACCCCCCGCCTCCACCGCCGCCGAGTGATTCTCCGCCGCCTGCGCCCCCGCCCCCCCCCTCCTGGGATTGAGCTGGAGATACAGCCCCCGCCACCACCACCGCCAGAGTCGACGCCTCCTCCTCCGCCGCCCATGCCGATGCCTCCTGCTATGTCGCCGCCGCCTTTACCGCCGCCGTCGTCTGTGCTTCCCAGCCCACCCCAGCCGCCGCCGCCCCCACCGCTGCTGGAGCAGGACGAGGACGAGGACGAGGATGAGCCGACGATCATACAGCCGCCTCCTTCGGCGTCGCTGCGGCTGCACTCACCTTCCCCACCCGACGAGGAAATGGAAGGACAGGAAGAAATGGGAGAAATGGGAGAAATGGAAGGAATGGGAGAGGAGAGAGAGAGGTCCCTCTCGCCGGAGATCATCCCGCCCCCGTCTGCGCACCACTTACCACAGCCGCCACCGTCACATTTACCGCCAGCGCCTCGTTATCAGCAGCAGCAGCAGCAACAACAACATCAACACGAGCAGCATCATCACGAGCAGCATCAACCTCATCAACCTTACCATTCCCATCAACAACCTCATCATCAAAATCATCAAGCTCATCCTCAAGCCCACCATCATCCACATCAATATAATCAGCAGCAGCCGTACCACAACGCAGAGCCTCCCAGGCCAAGCTCGCTCCCGCAAAGGCCTGCTACTGCTACGCCCCCGCTGGTTGTTAGTTCGATTGGGAGCCGCCCCCGGGAGAGAGAACGGGACAGGGAGAGAGAGCGGGAGCGTGATCGAGATCGAGAGAGGGAGTGGGAGAGGGAGAGGGGGGAGAGGGAGAGGGGAGATAGGGACCGGGATAGAGAAAGGGAGAGGGAGAGAGACAGGGAAAGGGAGAGGGAGAGGGACCGCGAAAGGGAGGCGTACTCGTACTCGTACTCGTCTTACTCCCGTGCGCGGCGGCGTTCGCGGTCGCACTCAAGGTCGAGGTCTAATACGCCGTCCTCGTCCAAGACGCCGTCGTCTTCCAAGTTCCCGTCGTCTTCCAAAATCCAAGCCCAGGCCTCCTCGTCACAAGCACTTTCCACATCCACAGCTCCGGCTCCAACCAAGAGCACGAGCCCGAGCACGTCCACTTCCCCCACCCAAATATCCCCAACCTCAACCCAGCCACCCCGACCTTCCCAACCAACCCCACCAACCCTCTACTCCCTCCCGCCCCTCCCGTCCTGGCCGCCCCCGCCCAGCGAATACCCCTCCCAGCACCGGTCATACAAGGTGCTGTACGACCCCGCCGTCGACTCGGTCGCTGCTCGGTCCTTCGTCCCTTCTGCCTCCTCCTCCTCTTCCAACGCCCATCCTAACGCGAATTCCTCAACGGGCGCGAACGCCAGCAGCAACGCCAGCAACAGAGACAGCAACAGAGAAAGCGCGACCAACGCCAACCCAAACGGCCCGTCCTGCGCAGGCGTCGCGCATAATTTACAGCCGAACGTGTACCCGCACACAAAGAGCGCGGGGTATTACCGCGCGCTGATCGAGCATGTAAGGAAGCACGCGGGTGGGGAGGTGGTGGGGGAGCGGGTGAAGGGGAAGGGCAGGGGGCGGGAGAGTTTGGTTAGGATGGAGGGGGAGGTTGTTGGGCCGCCGGTTGTGCCTTTGGCTTTGCCTGGGGAGGGGGTGGGCGAGGGCGAGGGTGTGGGTGTGGGAGGGCAAGAGGGGGGAGACAGGAGGGGAAGGGGAAGGGGGACGGGGTGGATGGGATGGGGGGAGGCGGGGACAAGGAGAGGGACAGGGAGGGCGAGGTGATTAGGGAGGAAGAGGTCGTTGTGAGTGATCCGAGGAGGGAGAAGGGGTTGAAGAGGCCGACGCCGTTGAGGGCGGCGAGGATGGAGTTTGTGAAGCTTGAATATGAGGTAAGTCTTATTTCTTTTTTTTTTGGAGTGTTTTTATCGATGTGCATTCGTGCCGTCAAATCAAATTCGCTACTCTTTATACATTCCCTACTCAACACTAACCACCCCCTCCTCCTCCCCTCCCATTGCAAACAGTACGACCGTGAACACTCCACCGGCCCCCCGCCCCCCACCTCCGTCCTCATCACGCACTTCTCCCCACTCACCCCCAACCCCGCGCTCCGGCGGCACTTCTCGCAGCACGGCCCCGTCCTCTCCTTCGAGCCGCAGATCGACACCGCGAACGGGAGCGCGCTGGGGGTGCTCTTCGTCAAGTACGCTACGCATGAGGAGGCACGGAGGTGTGTGGAGAGGGAGAATGGGAGGCGGGGCGGGATAATTGTCGGGGGCGGCGTGGGGATGGGGGCTGCGGTGGGGACGGGAGCAGGGGTAGGAGGGGCGGAGGTGGAGGAGTGGAGGGTCGTGTTGGATGGGGATGGGGCAAGGATGCGGGCTTTTATTAAGGAGCTGGAGGAGCGGAAGAGGCGGGAGAGGGAGGAGAAGAGGAGGGGGTTGACGGCTGGTTCTGTGGCGGGGCACGGGCACGGGCAGACGCATGGGCAGGGACAAGGGCAAGGGCCGATGGTCAATGGGACAGGGAGCGGGAGCAATGTGGCTGCGACGCCGATGACGCTGAGCGGGACGGGCACGCCGATGTCGATGTCCGGCATGCAGAGCCCTGCGCAGCCGAGGAAGGGCGGGATGGGCATGGGTATGCTGCCACAACCGGCGCTGCCTCAGTCGACGAGCTCGACGTCCAATATCTCTACGTCGACGACGGGGGCGGGGGCAGGGACTCCACATCAGCATCAGCGCCCCGCGCCGCCTGCCAATCCCAAGCACCACACCCTCCCACCGCGGCCCACGGGCCCGCCGCCGGACAAGCTTGATACGAGCACGGGCCCGGGCGCGCATCTTAAGGATGGCGGGGCCGGGGAGAAGAAAGAGGCTCAGCCGCCACCGCCGGTGCTGAAAGTGAACGATGCGCTTGTGAAGGCGCGCGCGGAGGCGATGGAGAAGCAGATGAAGCCTGCTGCTGCTAGTGCGGCGGCGGCGTCTGCTTCGGCGGCGTCTGGGGGTGTGGCTGGGGGTGCGTCTGCTTCTGCTACTACTGGTGCGTCGGTGGGTACGGCGTCCAGGACCACCACCGCGAGTCTCAGCCTGAGCATCGGCCAGCGCGGGCGGGGGCTGTTCCCAACTTCCAAATACGGCGCGTACCAAGCCTCGCCCCTCGCCCTCTCCCGCTCGCCGTCTCCGTCGCCCGAGGCTGGCACGGAGCGCGACGGGAAGAGCAAAGGGCCGAAGTCGGCTGCTGATCGCGAAAGGGAGCACCAGGAGGTGGTGAGAGACCTGGCGAAGAGCGGGTACGACCATGTTAGGATCTTGGGCAGCGCGCAGCTTGTGAAGGTGGTGAGGGAGGAGGATGTGAGGGCGTTTTTTGGGGCGTTTACTGTTGATAAGGTGTGTTTTTTGCTTGTTACTTTTTTCTGAGTGGTGAACTCTATCTCTGTCTCTCCCGACATGACAGGTGCTGAAAGACCACACCGGGCTGTACGTCACCTTCGACAAAGCAGGCACCGCCCAGCGTGCAACGACCGTGCTCGGCGCAAGCCAGCTCGCCTTCCAACAAGTGACCCTCTCCGCGCACCCGCCCCCCTTGTACGTCGCGCCGGCGGCGGAGAAAACAACCTGGACGGAGGACGAGCTGCTCGCTGACGCGCAGAAGATGATCCTCGACGAGCTGAAGAGCCTCTTGGAGAAGGATGTTGCTGAGCGCATCGTGCAGCAGGACTTGAGGGCGCTGTGGGTGGAGGAGAAGCGGAAGGGCCCGCCTGGGGCGAGGGAGCAGAAGCCGCTTGAGAGGAGGGGGCTGAAGGGGTTGAGTTTTAGGAGGCCGAAGGAGGTTGTGGAGGAGAAGGAGCCCGAGCCTGAGCCCGAACGTGAGGTGGAGGAGGAAGAGGAAGAGCAGGAAGAGCAGGAGGAGGTGCAGAGGCCGAAGAAGAAGAGGAAGATGGAGGTGCTTGGGAAGAAGACGAAAAAGCCTGTGGCGGCGGATGTGGATGTTGAGTCGGAGGACGAGGACGAGGAGGACCTGGCGAGGCTGGCTGCTGCTGCTCTGGGCAAACGGTCTGTGTCGGAGGATCGAAGGGAGGAGGAGGAGGAGGAAGAGGAGCCGGTGAAGAAGAAGCAAAAGATCGACGAGGGGCGGGGCAAGGCGACGAAAGGCAAGAAGCAGACCAAGAAACCGTCGAAGAAGGCTCAAGCTGTGGTGGAGGAGGTCTTCCCCGGCGGCGAGGCGGAGGAGTTCGGGACGCCTGCTGTCACCCAATTCAGTCTCGACTCGGGCCTCGAGTCGTCCTTGTCGCCGTCGCGCTCGCCTTCGCCCGTTGTGCAGCAGCAGCAGAAGCCCAAGCAACAGCAGCCCAAGAGGCGGAAGCGCCCCGTCACACCCCCTCCACCCACGCCGCCGCCCGACCCTGTGGGACTTGGTCTCTGCGAGGACGAGGACGTGTACTTCGCGAAGCTCGCGCTATCCGGCGCCGTCCCGGCCCCCGAGCAGCCCTCGGAGGTGGAGCCGCCGCCACCGCCGCCGTCCTCGGGTGATGTGCCCACGTTCCGGAAGCACCTCACCGGGAGCGGGCGGACAGAGGGGTACTACAAGATCACACACGCCGAGAAGGCCGCCTACGTCGCGCAGTACCAGGCGCGCGCCGCCCACGCAGGCTCGGGCCCGGCGGCGGTGGTGGACGAGCAGCCCGCGCCGCAGCAGCACGTCACGTCGTCGCGCTCGAACCGGGCGAGCGCGCGGCGGCGCGCACAGGGCCTCGAGGAGATCAACCAGGTGCAGCGCGCGGTGGCGCTGTCGAAGGGCGAGTCGGCTGCGAGCGAGCTCACGTTCAAGTTCAACCAGCTGCAGACGAGGAAGAAGCACCTGCGCTTCGCGCGGTCGCCGATCCACGACTGGGGCTTGTATGCGATGGAGAAGATCTCGCGGGGGGAGATGGTGATTGAGTATGTGGGCGAGGTTATTAGGGCGCAGGTGGCGGATAAGCGCGAGAAGGCGTATGAGCGCCAGGGCATCGGGAGCAGCTACCTCTTTCGGATTGATGAAGATTTGGTGGTGGATGCGACCAAGAAGGGCAACCTTGGGTATGTGTGGTGCGACTTATAGTTACCCTTGTGCTGGTGTTCTGACGTCTTCTTTTCTCTTCTTTCTTTCCCACCTCGATTTTTTTTTTTAGTCGACTGATCAATCACTCCTGTGATCCCAACTGCACCGCGAAAATCATTACGATCAGCGGGGAGAAAAAGATCGTCATCTACGCAAAGCAAGATATCGAACTGGGCGACGAGATCACCTACGGTACGCATATCACGCTTCTTTATGATCGTCCTGGGCAGGCGGACTCATTGTGGAGTATTTTTAACGAACACAGACTATCACTTCCCCTTCGAGCAGGACAAGATCCCGTGTCTGTGCGGCTCTGCCAAGTGTCGTGGATTTTTGAACTAGATTCTTTATAATTCATCCATCCCTTTTATTTACTTACCACTGCTTTATACCCTGCTGCTTTCTCTCTCTCTCTCCTTCGCATTCTTGTTCCGCCGTTCATGCATTGTCGAGCTCTGTACTGTCCTCTTATTTTTTTTACTGTTCTATATTCCAGGCGCTATTTTGTTGTTTTAATTATCTCATGATGGATCAGTACAGCTGCGTGCGTCATCTCATCTTGGAGGCATGTCACAGCCATTCCAGGCGTCATTTTGTGTGTGGCGCAGGGCAGAAGATGAGAAATCTAGACCAGCCCGGATCACCCTGATCGGGACCTATGACGACCTCTGTATTTGGCTAAACGTCATACAGGAAACAGTATTTAAGGACGATGAGCGGCTGGAACTTGCAGAGAAACATAACTCATGCCTCGTTCAAAATCTAACTTCCAGAGACTTGACGACGAGACTGGCCGACGAACATCTTGGTGTCGTTGGCTGAAATCTTTGTGGTCGATGCTCTTTACTGGAGTCACTTGGTTTAGGGAGCCAGTGATTCCTCCAGGTCCATGGGAGACTACCTTTGGCTATCGGCCAATACCCAGACGGCTCGTCATGGTACTAGTCTTCTCTGCCACCGCACTGACGTAGTATTCCATTTGATCTCTTAGCCAACTGCTGTAGGGTGATCAAAAATCAAATCACGAATGATTTTGCAAATTGAACCCATCACTTTCTGGATTATATAAAAAGGCAAAATATCTGTCCCAGAGAGACTCGAACTCTCGATCTTCCGATGCCTTGCGAACACTCGAGATTCTAACAGTCGGACGCCGTAACCAACTAAGCCATGGGACACGAACGACTTCTCCGGTGCCGCGACCGCCTGGATCGAAGGCTATCATTCATTCGGCGCTAGTAAGAAGCCAAAGCGCGTGGCCTAGCGTGGCGGATAATACCAGATAATACCACCTTTTTCCTCCTTCTTTGAAGACGGCTCCTCAGAATTTTGGGGTGATTAGAGCGGATTTATTTTGTTTTTAGTCACCGGCGAGACCGATAAAAAATCCGAATTAATATTCTTCCTCAAAGTGATCATGATCCTTGTTCCGTTTTTATGGAGAGTCATATTTCTACCAAAACGAACTGTGAAAGGGTCAGCTGAACCAACTACGGCGCCCCCAGATTACCCCAAAATATTTATCATGGCTGCATCTATCTGTCTATATCTCCTTGAACGAAAAATATTTCTCACCGCTGTATGCTTCGACGTACGTCAACTCTCGCAGGGATTCCTCTTGCAGACTGTATTCTGGGGAATCCCGATTCGTACTCACGTCCTTAGAAGGTGTTGACCTTGTAATCCAAGGAAATGGAATCCAGACCAGGACTTTATTCCTCGGACCACGCGCGGTCCTTCACTCAGGATCTTAGCCTGTGAGAGGAAATCAGCACAGGCGGATCTCGAAACGACTGTGCAGCTATTTGGGTGACAAATATATTTTGGCTTTTTCACTCGCGTTGCAATTGGAATGAATGATCGTAGTACTTTTTACCCTATGCACAGCACGGGGAGGTGTCGAGCACCTAGTGTTCTCGTCGCCTACTCAACACCTCGAGGAGCTTACAATTTCAAAGCATGGGCAGTGACTTTGAACGGGTCGCAGTAATTTATCAACGGTCATACATCCCCGAAAGCCGATCCTTCAGGTCACACTCACGAACAAGCGTTTTGACTTGTCCCTGCTGTTCTCTCTTCTAGGTAATTTCCCATCTTCGACCATGAGAAACTTATCCACGCCGAAGTCCGACGATAGGAAGTTCTGGCGATAGCAGCTGTCTGTTTGCGACATCGCAAGATTTCTTGGCCTCTCAGAGTCGACCAGCTTCGTCTGTCCAGCCGCCGGGGTGGAAGCTACTGAGCCAAACTATATTTAGCGGCGTCAGATCAATTCCTTATCTAAGTTTCCACCGCCGACCCCACGGTACTGTAGTTAAGCGCTGTCTTGCTGTACAACTGACATGCCTTTCTCACATGGATATCGCCACTTGGAGGTTTCCCAATCATTTGCCAATGTTCGCGGAGAAGTCAGTGATACCAAAAGACAGTCGAATAAATGACGAAAGAAGTCCAGCCCCAAGTTCAAGCTCCGCTTTAGGCTCTGGCTGATTTGTAGAACCCTGTGTGTCCTTGCTTGGTGTTAAATTGGGTATCCTTTTTGAAACTCCGTAGTTCTTCTCTCGTTCATTTCTTGAGCCTCGCCTTGCTACAGGGCTTCTTGCTTTAAACAGAAAACATCCTGCGTTTATTTAAAAAACCGCGCTGAAAGATTCTCATGTCAAAAGTACATGCCATACGCTTTTGAGAGGCTTCTTTGAGAGTCGAGGGTGGAATATGGCTTGGTTGGTAACCCATTGCATCAAGTCACTATCTGCTATTAACCTGGACCGGGCTTGAGGCTAGGCAAGGCTCATATTAAACTTACTCCCACTCTACTTCCGTAACCGGATAGAATCAAGCTGATCTCAGCGAGATTTGACGGAATAATATATCCCATGTGCTCATGGCGAGATGTTGCCGCAGTTTGTCATGACCGATCAACTCGAGGCTTCTACTGAGTTTGGAATGGAAAACGTTTACGAGGATATTACTAATACGTGGATATTCTGAATTATTGCAATGATGAGCTGAGGGTCCTGATAGGGGAGACCTACAGCCTCTTAATCGCTTGCTACCTAGTGGCCGAGTCAGTAGGTTCTGCAGCCACTTCATCTCTGGCGTGCTGTGGACCGAACAAAGATGATACAAGATGCATCCTCTCTATTTTTTCTTAGGGACCATCGAGTGGATGCACCGACACACTGAATTTCTACAAAGACGATCGCACTTAATCGCGAGCAATAGGGACGCGTTCCATCATTTGATTACATCAACAGGTCCTTAATGACCACTGCCTCTGGCGAATCAAATCGTTCCTCGTCTGCAAGGATGGGACACATGTTCCCACCAGTCTAATTTCTAAAGTCGTTCGGCCTTCAAGGTCGACCCAATTAGTTCTGCTCTCCCAGTTCTTGCTATATATTTTCACTTTCTTGGCGTATGACTCCGTTATCTACCTCCTTGACTTCCTAACCGCCAACAAGCTCAAAACGCGAAGCCGATGAGGTTCAGTGGTATGAAGCAGTTGCGAAGTGCTTATCCAAACTCGTACACTTGCCAAATTTAGGCGTGTCACCTCTGGTATTTCTGGTCTCTGATTCTTTCCAGAAAAAGACATTAATGACCGATGTTTAACCCTCCAGCGCTGTTCCAACAAGCTTTGATCATGCCTAGCCGCAAACGCCTTCATCTTGGTCGCCCCTACACGTCAAAACGTGGCGCATCAACAGATACCGATTCGAGTACTGTAGTAGTTGGAAACACTGGACAGCATAGGGCTTTCGTATCGCAGTGGCGTAAAATGTCATCCGAGTTTACGAACAGGCCGTTGGAGCTGGAACTCATTATTCGTCGCTTCGGAATCGCTTCTTCCGGTCCAGCCTAAAGTCTCCAAACGGCTCGCCTGGGTCTACACAAGGTATAATTCGGATTAAGCTTAGTATGCCCTTTATCAATTGTCGGGTCAATTTTATCTGGTCAAAAATCGTTGTGGGGAAGCAAATTAAAATCATCGAAATTTCACCGAGAAATTCACCACACAGGGACTGTATTTTTTTTACAACTTAGACAGAAAGCATCACAGCTATCCCTGAGTCTAGTCTAAAAGTTCATGAAACGATGGAGTAATGTCGAAATCGTCCTTTGATGGCTTTGTGTCCTTTCTTGACAACGCACCTGGGGCGAATGATGCAGCTTCTCAACAACAGAACGGCACCTGTTCTCTCGATCAGGACGTCCCGAATCGCGATAGCCCATGCATTATCGGTCCTGTTACATCTGATCAACAGTTGTCTTGTGCACAGCAAAGTCCTCTATTGAGTAGTTTTCGGGAGCGATGTTGATTTGCGGTGACGCAGACAAGGTCTCGAGCGCTCAAAGGCTCTGAACTAGTGGCAGAAATTGTCAAAGTTGATACATTAATCCGTTTAAATTAGATACTCAGGTATTATACAATACAAAGTTGAACAAGAGTAAAACGTCTACAAGAATGAGCGTGGATATAGGGCGAACGGCGCGCGCGGTATTAAGAAGAGAAAGAGCGTGAAGATAATAACGAAGATAGTGAAGAGGGATTACAATAAGGTCATGACTGCAGCGTCATATTCTGAGTCTGCAAAGGAGCACCATTCATTACATCAAAGCCAGGTATCATATTATGGTGAATTCGTTTCCGAGGAGGGAGCCCTGGTATATCCTGAGGGTTATACTGGCGTTCAGTACGATATTCCATGTAGTCCGGAGCACCAACTTGTACCTCGCAAGGGTATGCGTTGTCTGGGCACATTTGTTAGAGACGACTTGACGACAAAAATAGAGAGCAGCGTACCATGAAGTTGGGGTCCGTGTTCCCATGTCCGCGAATGCTTCCTCGTCCTAGACTGATCCTATGAAACGACATCAGTCCACCGCAGTACGCTCATAATCACAGCTTTGCGCACCTCCATGTGCGCCACAGGTTCGTTGTTATACAGATTTTGGCCGTCAGTTGGCCATTCCATCGCCTTCTGCGGAACGCGCGCGTTCATGAAGGGGTCTACTGGGTTTCGGACCTCCTGGTACAGCATGAAGTGAGACTTTGCCTCAATTCCAATTGAATGGGAACGTACCTCCATTGGATATCTCGGTGGACTTCGTCGATCGTCACCCTCTATTGAAGACTTCCTTGACCTCACATCTGAAATGGAATGAGCTTGAAACGCTAGCGACCACAAAGCTGAAGCACGAACCTAGAGGCACCTGGTTTTGAGAAAGTAGAATAGCCACTGTAAAGGAGAATGGATACCGTCAGCATTTGAAATTGTGGCATGGAGAAAAGCAAATTCTCACTTATGTCATCGCGACGTTTTTCGGCATTAGAGACAGCTTGTCGCGCTTGTCGTTCGATGTCAAGGCAAGACGTGTATCGCATAAACGCGTCTTGGGTATCTTTCTGCGCTCTCATGAGAGACGCACGTGCTGCTTGGAGAGCTTGTTCTGAGTAACGTGAATGACCGGTTTATGGAGGGGGGTTAGGACGCTGCTTACTGGATGAGGCGGCCTCTGCAGCAAGGCCTTCGGGGGTACGGAAAGAAGGAGATCCAGATGTCCTGGAATGTGTCATGTGTGTGGCGGATTCGTCGGAAATGCGGTCTGAATGAAAATTTCAGTTGTTGAAAGCATGAGAAGTTGGGTGGAGATGTACCATTAGGTTGTCTTGTCTGATCCATAAAGCTCTGCTCCGAGGGTTCAGGCGTGAAAGAGTCGACGGAATGGTCCCGATGGGTGTATGAGGCCTCGCCGCCAGCGACACCGTTTCGTAGGCGGGGATTGTGCGGCAAGCCAGCTGCTTGTCGCTCGATAAATTTGCGAAGGAACGTCAACTCTATGTCATCCGCCATCGTGTACGGTGGTCCCTGAATATCGCCTTTCTGCATGAGAAGCTCTAAGTGCGACATCGTCTTGTCCTTCAGCTGCTGCAGCCATTCGTGAAGTTCCATGTGGTCTTGATCGGCTCGTGCGTCGTAGTCCTGGCGTCTTCGCGCCTTGCGCCAGTAGGTTTTCGTCATTTTGAGAGCGCGATTTACTTCGTTGTCGAGCGTCCTGTACCAGTCGCTGGCTTGACGGTTCAATTTGACGGCCAAAACACCAGGCTGGACTCGCAATTGCAAAACACATCTCCCCTCACGATCTGCCGGCCCAAGAACACCTTTCTGACCCTGATTTCCGCGAGTGGCACCGCGAGAGACGTTGCCGAGTTCTGGCCATGGTAGATCGTCAGGAGTGGACATTGGAAAAAGAAGGAGACGGGACGAGAATTAGACAGAGACGGAGGTGTGAGGTCGAAGAAAGGAAACAGAAACGAGCACGGTCATTAAATGGACCCACCTGTACTCCAGATTATCGGCATTTAACTGTGGAGGGTCGCTGGGTTTCGCGGAGGCTATTGAATTCTGGTCGCCATCCCATCAGATCTAGTAGTGAGAAAGACACGATGTCTGAAACACGCCCTAGTAACTCGAACATCCCCGGAAAGAAAAAACATTCGCCAATTCTCAGGTCAATATTCTATTTCTTTCACATGCGCAATCGTATCGACTTTGATCGAGCCAAATCACGAATCCCGAACTTTTGGATTTCACCTCAGCAACGCTGGATATTTTTAATACAAGGCCGAGTCGTGATGATACCCAGATCACATCTCATCGGATCAAATATTCAGAACCGCAGACGAGAGAACTAGTAACACTGAGATGCTATGTACGAAGGAGTACCAGCTTTTGATCAGGATTCACTAATCCGGAATTCTGGTCCTTCAGTCCGTACCGGGAAGGAAATTGACGCCTTGCGCTAAAGGTGCTTCATCCGAGAAATTGACTTGCACGACACCGCTTAGTGGAATACATCGCGGCAAACACGAACGGACGTACTGGTACAGGCGCTCCATCGCACATATTGCTTCCACGAATCACCGCCAGATTCCCTACCCCTTGAATTGATAGTCCGTCAATGAATTTCAAATACGTAGACTAAGAGTTTGACTCACCATCCCGTACTCTGCAAGCAATAATTTGTTCATCGCATCGAAATTAGTCTGCGAGTAGCGGTGCAAGATGACGCTTACCTTATTTCCACCGAAAGCAGCCCCGATCTCAGCGCCACTCGTACCCACATTTACCTGGCGTTAATCAGGAAGGCGTAAGCGAGCAAAAAAGGTGATGAAAAGGCATCCGCCTCACGTTAACAATTCCAGTGTCCGACCCTGAGGGTCCAATCCACTTGCCCAAGTTCCTCAGGTCGCGTGTCCAGAGACTGCTCGACAACCCCTGGTATAATAATCAATTGATCAACATAAGAGCAGGCGAGCAAGCCGAGATGCTCCATTACCTGAGGGACGCTTTATTCCAGCTAATGGCCTGCTCAAATTCGTCGAAAATCGCGACGTTTAGGATCGGGGCAAATGTCTCTGTCTTCCAAATGTAATCATCAGTTTCTGGCGATCTTGGGATTGTGATCGTTGGCTCGACGAAATATCCTGAATCGAAGGGTTTCTGTTCGTATTTATTTCCGCCCGTCAGAATTTGAGCTCCAGATTTGCGAAGGTGCTCAACGGCCTTGCTATACGTATCACACGCAGAACGTGAATGAAGGGGTCCTAACAAGGTGCTGTCATCTAGGGGATCTCCAGGGATCACCGATTTGTAAAGCTTCTGCAGGCGTTCCAAAAATTCAGGTGCTATTTTTCTGTGGAGATAAAGTCTCCTAGTTGACGTGCAGCGCTGGCCCGCTGTACCCACGGCGCCAAAGAAAACGGATGGAACCGCAAGGGAGAGGTCAGCATCAGGCATAATAATGGAAGCTAGTCAGCAGAAATGTCAGCTTATTTCAAAAATCGTGATCAAAAGTATTATATCATTACCGTTATTTCCGCCTAATTCTAATATTACTTTGCCAAATCTTGAGGCAACTGTTTTACCAACACTGCGGCCAACGTGTTCGCTCCCAGTAAATGAGACTATATGTAATATGTGCGTGAATTTCTTTTTTTTGAGTTGTCATAAATCGATCGAAAGCTTACCGAGTTCCACGTCATTGCTTTCCACAATGGCTTTACCAGTTTCTTTTCCGCCAGTGACAAGGCTGACTACGGCACCAGGAATTCCGTTATGTTCAAGGACAGTTGACACTATTTTCGTGACCGCGATGGCGCACAGAGGCGTCGTCGGAGAAGGCTTCCAGAGCGTGGCGTTACCCGCGGCGAGAGAAAGCGCGAGGTTCCTGGATTAGGGTAAGAAAGACAAACAAGAGATCCAGGACACTGCCTCACCAGCCGTAGACAGCCACGGGAAAATTGAAAGCTGATAAAACCGCGACCACTCCCAATGGATTCGGCACTGCTCATGACGTGTGAGCATGCCTTGCATGTTGGATTACTATTACCCCAGACCTTCAAGTATAGAGTGACCCGGGCGCTCAGACGCCACGACGCGGCCATTCATCATTCTAGATAAGCCTACGGCATAGTCGCACTATTTTCGAAAATGGCGTAAGTTTCAATCGTAAACTTACTCGAATACAGGAACAAACTCACAATGTCCACGAACTCTTGCACTTCTCCGACTCCTTCTGTTTTAATCTTTCCCATTTCCAGGGACACAAGTGCACCCAGATCCTCTCGCTTTTCACAAGTTCCGTTATCGAAACCCAATTGTTTAATGAAATTCCACCCACCTTGGAGGCAAGCGCTTCCCTGATCTGTCTCAGTATCTCACCGCGGCGTGGTGCAGGGATGTCTAGAAAGCGGCATAATTAAATGAAGCAAAGGGTCCGTCATGAACATAACATGTAGGAAACACGTACTTCGAAAATAGGTGTAAGCTTCACGAGTTCGCTCAATGGTTTCGTGCAGCTCGGCAGGAGACCCAGCCTTCACCCTTGCAAGAACTTCACCAGTTGCAGGGCACGTGGAGTTCATAACGTCTCCCGAGCCCTTCCACTCGCCGTTGTACACCCCAGAGATCTCACTGGTAGTGGAGATATCAAGTGACGACAGGATGGTCGACGCCCTCGTCGATAAGAGACGAGTCAGACGCCTTGCTGGAATCAAGTTTCGCCTCAACATCATCTTCAACTCGCCTCAAGATTGTGAATGCTCAAAGGCACGTCGTGGTCGTGAAATAAGTGTGAAAGCCCGTCCAGGACGTCAACCATCGTTTGTACGTTACAAAGGAGCATGATCCGTCCATTTAATAAACCGATGTCACGTGACCCGAACGCGTCGTTTCGCGGGCCCGAACGTGGAATATTTTTCTAAACAGAGGAATACCTATGACTAGATAAAGAAGCAAATTGAAGACAGTGGTAGCTGACTTCTTTTCATTTCCGCCTTTATTTATGACCTATTGCAATTGCACAACTCCGGCTGCAGGCGAGCCAATGGAATGCATGAGATGCTGCCAAGGTGGGTCAAGGGAGAAAGCATCCTCTATCACAGTCAACGTCTCGGTAAAACGGATGGCCGGGTGGAGAGGGTAAGTAGTAGGGTCTGAGCGATTTAATTTGATGTAGAGAACGTCTCAGTCCTTTACATAGCCCACCTCTTCGATCTACTGGGAAGGAGAAGAAGTAAATGAGTCGGCTTCTCGATACAATTCGTGAGCATCACCGAAAGGTAAAATATATTTGTTATCGCCATCTGAATATAGGTTTGGAACGTTTTAAGTGCCCCTTGTAGATATAAAGCGTAATCGGCGGCACGACATCATCCACAGAACAAATACCTTTGGACAGTTGAGCACACGATTCAGTGAACTCTGTTATTCTTGACAGCAATCAGCTGAAAATATATAAAACGATGATCACGGGGCCTTGAAACTCACCGAGCTCCCCTAATACAATATATTAGGCCGTTATATTTCTAAAATTCGAGCGAGAGGAGGTTAGAAAATCTCAATATGGAAGATGATCAAAAACACCCGTTATGTTCGGGGAGCACATTGAGCACCATGCCTGATAAAGACCCCAGATAAGAGGCGCTTCATCCTTCAGCCTAGGTAGTGAGATCTGGGGGCTTGTCTAAGGGTGACAAGGATTTGTTAGATTCGTCAAGATTCGTCTCTCCCAGTCTGACGGTGGTCCCAAAAGTCCAACTTGAAGCATCATGCACCAGTTTGTCGGGAGTCATCGCTGGTCTTGATTAATTAAAGTTCAATTATCATCACATAATAACTCATGCGGAGAGGTCTCAGGCCAGAGAAGCTGATATGTTTTGCTCTCGGGTAGGACCAAGTAACCGACGGCACAGCCGGGACTCTGGTGGGTATGATGGGTCGCTACCCTCAAGAGTTTCGTTGAACATGGGAATAAGACGAGATTTTTCACTTGACAAATTCTTGGGTGGATTACCGAGAAAGGTGTGACATTTCCTGAGGAACAAATCGTGTTGGTAAAAGTGCCAATAGCTTCTATAGTTCATCGAAAAAAGAGCGCTCAACAACGACTGCCTTTTTACCCTTCTTCTTCTTAGGCGCTATAGGCTCAAGCTCAGATTTTCGTTTCCGTTTTTTAGGCTTTGGAACGTCCGATTCCTCGTCCGATTCCTCGACCACCTCATCAGGTCCGACCGTGGTGGCTGCCGTGATTTCTGAGTCTTCCTGCGGTTCCTGCTCCACTCCTTCGTCGTTTCCGACGCCGCTGTCGACGATGCCGCTGTCGTCGATGTCGCTATCTTCCCCTGGAATGTCCATTCCCAAGGCTCCTTTACCGTCAGCGTCGACGTCATTATCACGGAAAAATCCCTCGAGGTCAGTCATCCTTAGGACATCTTCGTGGCCTACACTTCCGACCCACCATCGTTTTTGGGGTGCAGAAGTGCCTACACTTTCCGCCGCGTCATCATGCCTTGTACTGGGCGAAACTGACCTATTTTTATTCGCATCTGATTCCACCGACTCGATGGATAACTGGCCGCAACCACCGCCAATGGCAATACGCTCAATGGGCCACTCGCCGTGGTCGGCCACGACACCCAATAACTTGGTAGGCAAAATTTGAACCGCACGAACGAACCCATCAGAAGAACCTGTCAGGATTGTGCTGCTGGTGTCAATATTCGGAAGGTCGGGCGGTAGTGCACAAAGTGCGTCGACCGATAGAGGATGCCTATAATTCCTTGTAAACTCCTTTCTCCTTTGCGAAAACAGTTGACCTTACGTACCCAGGCACCCGATCGACACAGTCGCCCCAGCCGCTGTTGCGATTAAAAATGGAAAGGATCCCAAGTTGTGTTCCCACAACGACTTTGGCTCCCCTATAAAGAAATTTTTGTTAGACATCAATCACCTTGAAGTTTAAAAGCCGAAAGTTCATGGGAAGGACAGTTTCAATTGCACACACGAACATATCCACACCATCAACCGAAACCAAGACTTCGCGGGCTCTTGGTCCAAGATACTTATCTTCAAGACTCAAGAGCCACCGATCAAAAAAAAAGAAAGAACAGGGAAGAGGACTAACCCTTTTATGGCGACGATGGATAACAGTTCGTCCTCCTGATCCTCGGATTGTGCAATAGGCTCTGGCTTCTTTGATCTTACATCCATGACAGACAAGGTACCATCTCCACTGAAAAGCCGGACGTTGAACATCGCACATCACTCGCCCAAGACAAGGTGATCCAAGGAACGCTTACCTTGTTGCGACCAACTGCCTCTTGTCATCCAGCCAGAGGAAGTCCGTGATATAATCAAAATGCTGGGTATACGTTCGTACACAATCCCTTTGCCGAGGGTCCCAGAGCTGGAATCGTGTGGGCCTAAGGTTCAGGAAAATTCGGTGGAAAAAGCGACAACCATCGCACTTTAACGGTGCCGTCATCGTCACCTGTTGACAGCAGCCATGGCATAAGATATTTGACGCGGTTTATCGTTGAACTTGGATATTGGAAGTGTCAAACGAAGAGGCCCAGAGTAAGACAGTGACGACTAACTCGTGAGCACCAGCTCGGGTGTCAACCGACTCGGTCATGGTGTCAATTGTGCTGAAAGACAGAGAAAACGGTCAGTACAAAAACTTGGAGCGATTGCAAGCCACACACTGTAGCGCTTTCCCCTTTCCGACGGCGTACAAATGAGAGCCATCCTGATCTAGTGACAACCCGCGACAAGATGACTTTGAAGGTCGTAAAGAAAAAGTGGCCTGGTGTCCGCCCTGATCATCGTATGCAAAGGCTTTAACGTATCCTGTTAGGAGACCAGTGTATACACTGGAGAACGTAGGATGAAAAACAACGTCGAAAATTTGAGCACCAACAGGAATTTCTGGCATCGAGGACGGGTGCAAAGTTCATCGGAGGACCAAATTCGGCTATATCCGGAAGTTTGCCAATATTTGGCACAATGGACTCTGTTTGAACGCTTGAATTGAAACAGGCTTGCAAGAAATTTTTTTTTTATCTTTTCACCTCTAATTCCAAGTTCACATTACGAATTCCTACCGTCACCTCTATGACTATCTTATCCGTGCTTCCGCGAGTCTTCGTTGCTCAATGCCGATCTGTTTTGATCTAAGAACATAGTTCTATTTATGGAGGACGACGGTACTCTGACGTCGTGACGATGCCAGTTTGAAATGGACATATCATTGATTTCAGATAGGTATGTATTGTTACCCTGTCAAAGACAGGAGGAGCCAGACTCGGGAGTAGGACTGACAAGCATGATACTGGGTGTGCCGCACGCGCAATTCTGCCAACGAAGCCTTGCCAATGCCCTACAGTCAACGTTGCTACCTGATCTGAACGTATTTTCAGAAACAGTCGCATCCAAGGAGATAAGATTGATGCGCCCACAGACTGCGCCACACCACCCACTTCAATCTTCATCTCTCCCAACTTGACTTCATACTCTTGGCTTTTATTTCTGGTGGTTGACTTAGGGCGCAAAACTATGCCTGTTTTAGATATAAAAGCAGTGCACTTCTCGCAGAGTCCAGACTGGCATAATCTTTCTGCTGTCAAGCACAGACGTGCTACTCGAAGTCAAGGACTTTTTATAAAGTGCCACGTTTTACGGGTGTCTCGATTAGGTCCCAATCGCGCTGCAATCGCGTCTGTGTAGCATCTTGCGGCATCGGGCAGCTGTCTCGGAATCCTTGAGGCAACAACCCGGGTGCTGTTCTCCCGGATACATTGGCTGTAAAATCTGGATCCAACCCGTACTAGGTGAAGAGAAACCCGAGGTTCCTCGAGGACCCAGTGGGTGAGCCAGAAGGTAATCCCAAAACATTAAAACGGGCAGGAACGGGTGCTAGTGTCTGAACAAGGCAAATGACGCTGGAATAATCCACTGTTCGGCTTACTGCGGTCCCTCACCACGTAGCCTGTTTCCCCTGGCTCCAGCTCTCCGACTCTTAATTCTTTGCTTCATGTTTAAGTAAGTTTCGGTATATTGCTGTCTCCAAATATGAGCTTGAAACCTTCCCAGATCAATAACATTTCGGAGTCCGCTGTTCTGACATTTACAGTCATCAAGTACAAGAGTAGAGGCGCAATCTGCTGTGCACCGAGCCGCCGAGGTGTCGAGCGGCATGCAAATCCCCACATCTCAAAAATAATGTAAAGTAGGCCTTGCTTACTTCGAGGACGCACTAGTTTCGGAAGAAGCACCCAACAGGGAGCATCACAGGTACTCACACAGATAAAAAATAGATGTGCGAAAAGGCCGTATCTGTGCTAGAAATACCCACCAGTTTCACGTCGTCATCTCCTGGATACCAGACTGGATTTTCCCGAGAGTGAGCACGCACACTGTTCCCCTTGCCAGGTATTGTCCGACTTGTAAGATAAAGGGTCTGCCGAACTGTCCGGTTGGCTCATCTTGGTCCTTGAGTTCAACTATATACTAGTAGCTGGTCGCTTTTGAAGTCAAGTTCATCTGAAGTCTAGCTTGAATTTTTGTCGACCAGAGCTTTCCGTGATGGCTCGAACAGGCTAAATTATATTGGAGGTAAATTTGTCTTCAATCCTTACCTCCTCGGAAAATCCTTCAACATAAATATATAGGCCCAGATCACCCCGGTCGTTGAGCAACGCACTTTACCTCGGTGTCTCCTAGTGGCAAAAATATTTAGTAGGAGCCTCGGAAGTCATGTTTATTTTCGAGCTACGGGACGGAAGGTGTATGTAAGTTGCATCACTGCGACGAACAGCATCGATGCCGCAATCTATCGGAACGACGCATTTGCTATTTCGAGTCTAGGTCGTTCTAATCTCGAAGTTGAAGAGAGATAAGTTTGTAGATTAGATCATTCGTTGAACAGCATTTCGCGTCGTCTCAACACGCCGGAAAGGCAACGGGCAAAGAGCCAGTGCGCCGCGCTTTCATCTACGTTTTGTAGAAAGGGATTGAGATTGAGATCACAGTGGGCAGGAACAGTATTTCACCTCGCTGCCTTGGATTCTTGTACAACAGAGCCAGTGCACACCCTTATCTTTGAGTTGCAGAAAGATAAAGCTGGAGATCGCACAACTCGTTGAAAGGCATTTCATCTCGATGCTCGAGGAGTAAAACTTGGTCGTGAAGGTCATGCCAATGCGCGGCAACGAATTAAAGTTGTACATCACGCAATGAGTAGCATCCCGCTCCAGTGGCTTTGTGGACGCAACGGCGGTATTTATGTAGAAGCCAAGCTATGACCCTCATCTTTCAGTTGCGTAGAAATAAGATAAGTGTGCGACAGATCGCAGAGTAAACGTGTGTGTCATCATCATTAAAGTATACGAACATATGCAAAATAAAGTAAAAATAATGAGTAGCAGATGGACCGGCATCGCTAAAAGTCGGAATCCAGTTCGAGCAAAGTGCGAAGGCGATGGTAGTGTCGGGGGCTCCACTGCCGACAGTCCCACCCTACACGATACCGCGCTGGGAAAGCCTTGTCCACATCTTGGTCGTTAGCCAAGAAACGAAAGTCGCAGATGAGGTAGGCGACAGCCTTCCGTGCCTCCTCCACCGCCGAGCGGAGAACGTACTCGCACCGCGCGATGGACAAACTGCGCAGGCAAAGCCCGAAGCCCCGGCGCTGGCTCAGGCACGCGGCGAGTACGTCGAGAAAGCGGGAGTCGTCCAAGTCACAGTGGGAGTTCACGGGCGCCGAAGGGGCAACCATGAAGCCGCCGCTGGAGCAGTCGACGTTGTGGAGGTAGATATCGGTGAGCCGGGGAACGAGAAGCCGCGGTGCTTCTCCGTCGCCGTCTTGTGCCTGTCCGTAAGACCGGGCGTTTAAGAGGAGTGCCCAAACGAGACCTGATGGGGCGCGCCCGCTGATGTCGAGGACGCGGAGGGAAGGAAGTGTGCGAAGGATGTGGAACCACGTCTTCTGTGTGATAATGTCTACGTCTTGGACGGCAAGTGTATGGATGTGGGTGAGAGCAAGTGCTTTCCAGATGGCAGAAATTGTGGTGATCATTCCTTGGTCATTTGCGTGGTGTTCCTCAGGGCTGATTGTGAGATCAATAGCAGCACCGCCTCGTTCACTGTCCGCCCGGAAACCTCTGATGCGAAAAGATTGGCGAAAATCAGGATTTAGGGAGAATCCATTGGTATAGCGGGCGCACGACTCGTGACCAGTTAGCACAAGAGTGTCAAGGGGAAATTCGTCGGCACCACCGCATGAAAGAGAGCTGAGTGTTTCGGTGAGCTTCCATATATTTGCCTTGAGATCTGATAGAGTGCAAATCCTGCCGATGAGATGCGCAGATGGAGGAATGATGATACATTCCAATATGTTCGCGATTTCCGGGACGGACCCGACGAGAGAGAGAGTCTCCAACCGGGGTAAAGTGATCGGTCGCTCCAATGCTTGGACATCATCCAGGTCCATGTTGATGGGAAATGCCCGATCTAGGGTCAGAAAGCGAAGATGGGTGAGTTGCTCGAGCATGAAGAGGAAATAACGAAGACTCGGTCGTTCGGTCGTGGGCAGGTCGTGCAGGTGGAAATGGGTGAGGAAGGTGCATCGGGAGGTGAGTAGGTAGAATGGGGTATTGTGCAGCTCTAGGTATTTGAGGTTCTTGAGAGGCAGGCCGCTGGTTGGGAAGGAGGGCGGATCAAATGCATCGATGTAGCTGGACTTATTACGCGGGATATGGATATCGACTATCAGAGATTCCAACGCGGGGTTCGGGTGCGCTAGGATCTCAAGGAGGGGCTGGATCCTATTGGCAGACGAAGTGAGGTGGATGTCTTGTATTCTGTGGGCCAGCTGGAGCGTCCGATGCAATAGGCGTATGTTCTGATCGGTC
This sequence comes from Galerina sulciceps, assembly GCA_023014345.1. Classification (NCBI taxonomy): domain Eukaryota; kingdom Fungi; phylum Basidiomycota; class Agaricomycetes; order Agaricales; family Galerinaceae; genus Galerina; species Galerina sulciceps. Next base: position 1,712,365 of record JAEDXJ010000012.1, on the reverse strand, counting down.
ACGGGGGATATGATGTGCAGGCAGGACATCTTCGCCCGCCCCAATGTGATGGCGTGCCACTTGGGGTGGGAAAAGTCGATGTACCGCCAGAGGTCTTGGTACTCGAGCGCCGTGCGCCGCCAGGACGAGCACACATACGAGAGGTTGACCCAGCTCCATCTGTTACTCTCTGACGGGTCGTGCAGACTGAGCTCGGCGCATACGATGAATATCTTGCGGAGTATTACTTCAGGAAGTGCGCAGACGGTACCAAGCTTCTTGTGATGCTGGTTTGATGGTGATAGGTATCCGTGCCGAAGGAATGCAGTCTACGCGTAAATACATCATCATCAGTTCAGATCGTCTTTCAAGATGGCAGAGCAAAAAAAACATACGGCGGCAGTTTTGATGCGGGGTATATTGAGTCGTGTTGATGATCCTAGATTGTCATTACATCCGAAAGAAGTAGCAGCGTGAACGAGGGAGATGGTCTGGACGGGCATTTCGAGTCGTGGGTAGCGTATGTAATGAGAGAGAGTTCGTGCTCGATGGTGGTGCTAAAGGAGGGTGCAGAAGCCAGCTGCTCGCCGACGAATACAATGGGCGGTTGGAAACCGAAACGAAGCAGCCCCGTGCGAGCCCCCAGGCTTATAACTCTCAACCTCAATTGTCCTAGTCAAAAGCCCAGCGAAAGCATGTACTCAAGGTATGCAGGAAGTCACCCTATTGCCGGCAAATAATAGGGCGAAATATGAGCTGCGCCCACGACGACAATAGAGGGCATGTCGGGTGATCGATTCGTTTTGGCAGTATGGCCAAAAGGACAATAAGGGCTTGTTTCCATAATTGTCATTTCAAAGAGCGACATCGCCAGGCCTTATGTAACGTGAACCGTCAGCTTCTAGGGGGTCCTTATAACGTCTCCAGACAAAACCTTGAGTATTCGTTGAGACTGTGTTGAAGTTTCAAGGTTGTGGTGGTTCGGGTAGAGTTCGGTTGGAGTTGCCATTTCTGGCAAGCCCGACAGCTGCCAAACAACGTTCCGGGAACGGATCACCGACCTTGCAGTGAAACAGAACATTCGAGCAATAGCAAGCGCTCAAATTGCGTGAATCATTGTCCTCATGCACACAAGGCAGCAAATTGACTCCTTCCCATCCCCCCTCACTCTAACACAACGAGGTAAGTCAACTATCATACTGCAATTTCACCGCTGCTTACCTCGTTTTAGTGTGCTCGCGACCTTCCCCTCTCCCCTGATCCATGTCCCGCAGTGTCTTCATTAACCCTAATCCCTGCCCTACATGTCTCTCAAATCCCAGTGGGCACTTATTTTGCGTTTGTTATCATCGCGCAATGAAGGATGGTGCCAGGAAGGCTGAAGGTTCTAGCAATATCAACCGAGGTGAGCACCAATTCGGTTTCGAGCTCAATTCTTCCTTACCCAAATCTAAGACTTGGCCTACACGTCAAAACACTGTTCGTGTTGACTTGGTAAGTCGTGCGCCATCCAGCGTCGGTAGGATCGTACGCCCCGGCAAGGAGAGGAACGTGTGCAGGAGCATACGTTCCGTGTTTGTCGACGGCGCTGGGAGTGTTGAAAGTGGCGAAGGAGCTACGAACACCCATTACAAGGTCAGTATCAGTTCGTTTTGGTGTTCAAAGTTTTGCTTACCCCCGTGTCTAGCACACTCCCCCTATTACTGGCAAATAATATGACGGAATGCGAGCTGCGCCCACGGCGACAATAGAAGACATGTCGAGGACAATAAGGGCTTGTTTCTATAATTGTCATTTCAAAGAGCACGATCGCCAGGCCATATGTGACGTGGACCGTCAGCTTCAATCTTGACAAAAGGACCCTCATAATGTTTTCAGACAAAAGCGGTAAGTATTCGTTGGGATCGTGTTGAACACTCGGAGGTTGTGGTGGTTCGGTAGAGTTGTCAGAAATGGCAAGCCCGACGACTGCAAAACACGTCTCAAAATCCGCTTTCTTCCTTTCAAAGGCCTGATATTGCTTACCTTGTCATAGCACCCTTCCTTCGAATGGTCTGGTTTTCACGCTCTTACCCACTATCAGCCCCCCTGGTTGGAGGTTTCGAGGAGCTGCGAACGCCAATTACAAGGTCAGTGTTAGTTCGTTTCAATGTTTATAACTTGCTTACCTGTTATCTAGCACTCCTATCAACTCTTGACCCTCAAATCCTCGACGTTCGAACGACTCGCGAGTACCTCGTCACGTCGACTCGACGTCGGAGAACCTTTGAATTACACTGAAGAGCTTGCTTCCATAATTGTCATTTCAAAGAGCGTCATCGCGAGGATTTATGTGACGTGGACCGTCAGCTTCAATCTTGACTAGAGAACCCTTATAAAATATCCAGACCAAAGCTATAATTATTGGTTGAGACTGAGGTAAAGTTTCAAGGTTGTGAATGTTCGGGTGGAGTTCGGTTGCAGTGCCGGAAATGGCAAGCCCGACGACTGCCAAACACGACTCAACAATTACTTTCTTCCTCCCACAACAGGCCTGTTCCAAATCATTATCGAAACTCACTCGAAAATACGTTTTTCTTGTACCGACACCTCTATAGTTTGGAGAAAAGCGTACGTGAGTTGCAGGCAAGAAAATGCGGCGAACGGCGATTGATAATGTGCAACTCCGATTCAGAGCCAACTCACATCTAATGATCATGAATCCACAATGATGCATGAAGTGTTCAAGCGCTCAAGCTCAAGAACTTCTGAAAACTACGCCATCGGACGTCACTTGGACCTCAATTTATTAATCACGACCACAGATCGCGCAGCTGCCCAGTGGTTTTTTGCCTTGAGTCTGCCAAGCTTCGTCCAAGGCCGAACTGCTTCTATCACGACCAACCTCGAATGGGGTTCTAGTGTGCTTTAAGGTGTTCGGTAAGGTAAATATTGCCCCAGCCCACTCGTAGTCTCTCTCTTCCTCGTCGTTGACCCCGCCGCCTCCCCAAGCCTCGCTCTGGCTCGAGCCACCTCCATCGCTCATGGTCCACATCCGTAGGAACTAGATTTGAACGCAGTTTCTGGCTTTCATTTGGGCCCTCGCTGGATAAACATATCAGGCCATCAACTCCCCATCTTACCGTCTTCCATGGACCCAAGGTGTATACTTTTAGGTGTTTAATCTCGTTATCAATCAGCAAGAAGCTAAGCATTACGCCTGCCTCTACCCGCTCTATCTGTATCTCCATCCCTCTTCCTCTTTCTCGACTCTACCAAGCCCCGCCCTAGCCCAAGCCGATGCCCAAACCTCTTCTCGGCTACCTCCGTCCTCCATCCTCAAACAGTCAACGTAGTCGACTATCCACAATTGCAACGAAGTTCTAGTGCGCCAATTACGATTAGAGACATACTCTGTCAAAGCCGGCTACACATATCAGGCTATATACCGACTTTCAAAATTCAACGCCAATATGCAGCCTCCCGTCTTCCCGTCTTCTATGGGATGGCCCAAGGCGCCTCAAAATGGAAAACACACGAACCCGAGGCGGAGGATCATGCATGGACTCTACTCCATACCATACCAGTTTGAAGCTGAAAGTGCCCGCCTTTTCAGTCTCATTCTCAGTAATGCGATGGGATGCGATATGAGATGGGGTCTAGCAAAGGCTCTGCGTAGGACTGAGCATGGGTCGACGCCGGGCTGGTGCTGAGGGCCGTTTAGAGTGTTTTCTGATGCAGTTGAAGCGGACCTGGACCTGGAGCCGGAGCCGGAGCCGGAGCTTGGAGCTTAGGCGCAGAGGGTAGCTGGGAAGGCTTGAAGCTTGAAAGTTGAACGAAGCACGGCGTTGGAACTTATGTCATCCTGATCTCTTACCCGACGGGTTTGTCTGTCACATAACTGCACATCTGCACTCGGCAGTGCAGCCCGTCTGTACCATGGTTCTGGGGAAATTCCAACGCCTCGCTCCTGGATCTAGCTTCTCGCCCTCCTCCCTCTCATCTCATTCATAGTAGTCTTGATATGTTTGATACACCTGCAGTGTGCATGTATTGGAGGGCCGAATGAAGGAAGGATAGGAAGGAACTGTAGAAGGCGTCAACCCCGCAGAGCTTGACAGAACCAGAGCTTGAGCACGACGTTGGAACCTGTGCGAATCCTTTTCCGACGTGTTTGTCTGCCTCTGCCTCTGCGTCCCTCACTCCAGTGCGCATGGCAGCATGTCTGTCTCTCAGTTTTGCCCCACTTCCAACGCCTCGCTCCTGGATCTAGGTCTTGCCCCCTCAGTAGTCGTGATGTTGGGAGGTCTGATACAGCTGCACTGCGCAGCAGGGGTGAATGGAGGGTATGAAGGAACTGTAAAAGGGCTGAGCTTAACAGAGCTTGAGCACGACGTTGGAACCTGCGCGAATCCTTTTCCGACGGGCTTGTCTGCCTCTGCTTCCCATACTCTATAGTGCGCATGGTAGCCCGTCTGTCTCTGGGTTCCAGTCACCCTCCAACGCCTCGCTCCTAGATCTAGGTCTTGCTCTCTCAGTAGTCGTGATGAACTGGAAACTCGAAGACCCACGACCAGGAAGAAACTCTGCGTTGAGAAGTTTGATCCAGCTGCAGCGTGTGCAGCTGGGCTTATTTATTGGAGGGTAGAAGACAGAAGCACGACGTTGGAATCTGCTCTATCCCCACCCGACGGGCTTGTGTGGTTGTGCGCATCTGCACTAGGCGATGCAACCCGTCTGTTAGGATATTTTCCCAGATTCCAACGTCTCGCTCCGAGACCTGGATCTAGACCTAGACTGCCTCCCTCTTAATACTGGAATGGTGGCTTGAACGTACTGAACTCAGCGTTGGAAACACAGTTCGCCGCTGAGCTGGTCATGAGAGATTTTTCAGATGGAGTGGAAGTCAAACCTGGAGGATAGATAGATAGAGGTCAATCTCGCAGGGCTGGTAGGACGTCGTTGGAACCTCCGAATTAAATCCCTACCCGACGGGCTTGTCTGCTTGTGCATATCTGCACTATGCAGTGCAATCCGTCTGTTTCTCTCTCCTTGATACTTAAGTCATGATGCAGTGTATAGTGAAGACACAGTTTGTTGCCGAGCTGATCATTGGGGTGCAGTTGGAGCTGGACCCGGGGGTTAACGTTGGAGGGGTAGAGCAGCTAGCGCCAATTTTTGCAGAGCTTATTAAATTATTTAATAGAAAGAAGCACGGCGTTGGAACTCGGAACTCGGGCGATACTCATCCCGACAGCCTGAGGAGGTCTGTTGCTGCTTAGTACTTAGTGCTTATCCCCTCCGCGTACTCTGACTGCGCTTCGTAGCCTAGTGCGCATGCGTCGGTAATTAGGAATTAGCCTTTTCCAAGTTCCAACGCCCTCGCTCCTAGCTCCTCGGCAATCCTCATGTCGCGAGCCTTGCTCTTTCCATAGCCAGTCAAGTGTAGTAGGATCGACTGTAACATAACCAACCGTACTTTACTCGTAGCAGAAGCTTTGTCTGAAGTGGCAGTTTCATTCGATTACATACAGGGTGGGTTTCGTCCTTTCCGTCTGCCAGTGATCCCGCCGTACCTCGATTTTCACGGACGACTGTGCCCTGTTGTTATACCGCAAATCCTGCCGGAGTGGACAAGTCATTCCATTCAATAAATTAAAAGGAGCTCCAAAATAACTATGTTTCGATTGTCTGCGAAATCTGCTCTTACCAATCTCTGTTTATTTCATGTTCCCCTCGACTCTTCGTTTACCTTTTTCTTCAATGCAACCCTACGCACAAATTCTGCCCGACCTGGAAATCTAATGCAATGGAAAACCTAAGTCCGACCATCTCAAGCACAGAAGAGCTCGTCAAAGGAACGCACCACAGTTCGCATCAAGCCAAGGATTGAGGGATCTCAATTGCGCATCCGAAAGATTATTCGCTGTTTCGACTTTTGAGCAAAAATCACCACTCGCGACGGTCTGAGGAGATTATTTTAGCCATTACAGTTCGATATGCGAGAATTTTTTCGCACATAGATTTTTGGACATCTGTTGGACCCGGCTACACAGTAGGACTGGAATAAAACGCCGTTAGTGAGGAACAGAGGCTGGCGAGGGATCATACCGCAAGTTGGAGGTCTGTTATAAACGACTTTTAGCCCAATCTCAAGTACTAGAAACCTAAATGAAGACTCACTGTTACAGGTGGTGCTGATTTCGGGGTTCCATAGTAAAAAGTCAGAGAAAGCAATCGAAAACCTGTGTTCCTTTGGTTTGCAACGTACTTCGTAATTTGCTGCAAAATACTCACTTGGTGTCAATAGTCTGACAGCTATCCCCTGAGACCACGTTATCTTAAAACACCTCAGATGAGACCGGTTTCAAGGGGTTGATTTAACTCACAGTACGACGTGCAGCTGTGGAAAGAACGACGTTCAGCCTAACTTGTTGCTCGTGATTCGATTAAACATACTTCTTCCACGATCCAGCCGCAATATTCGTTGGCGTGGATGACGGCGAACTAGTGGTGCTAGTAGAACTGCTTCTAGAGGTCGTACTTGTGGTGAATCCCGGAACTGCTTGAACGCAGTATGCTCCCCCGAGTTGGATATTGGTGCAAGCAGCATTGATCTACCACTGTCTTTATTATTCCGACGGTGTAGGAAGGAGAGACAGAATCACCTCTGGGTTGAGAATACGGAAGAGAGCATCGCTAATTTGATTTCTCGCTTCCACACTAGGACAGCTATCTCCGCTGATTACTGTGTCGTACTTGGCGCAATCCTGCCAAACTCATTCAGGTTGATAAATGATTCAGAAAAAAAACATAATACTTTGGTATCTGTCCCAGCAACGACGTTTGAGGGTGGACTGAGTGGTATCACAAATCCAGGAACTGCAGCTACACAATAAGCTCCTCCTAGCTGAATATTTGTGCATCCAGTATTGATCTACGGTAATAAACATTAGTCGGTAATTCCAAATTCATATGATAAGTTCCGTACCTCGGGGTTGAGTGCTCGGAACAATGCGTCCGTGCAGTTATTCCTTGCTTCGATTGTAGGACATGAGTCTCCGCTATGAATTGTAGGAAAGAGTATTAAGCCTCAAGAAAATTCCAGCAGAGTCCATCATACCTAATAACCGTGTCGTATTTCGTACAGTTCTGAAGACCAATGCACATCAATGTCATCTGGCTGCAGGGCGATTAAATCAAGATACAAACCTTCGTGTCAGTCCCCGTTACGACATTTGGTGGCACCGCCGTACTATTACTTCCAGTACTCTGTCCAATGGCTTTCACGCAATAGGCCTCTCCCAATCCAAGATTCGTACAATCAGATTTTACTTCGGGGTTTAAAGCAAAAAACTGGGTAGCCGAAAGACCGAATTTCTGTTCGACAGAAGGACATCCGTCGCCAGACACGATGGTATACCATCTAGCACAACCCTAGATTTCGATTGTATTGTTCAGTTGTTTCTGGAAATTTTTCGACAGAAATTGAAGCCTTACAGATGGAGCCGAGCCAGCCGCAGCGTTTGTAGGAGTCGGAGGAATCGTGTCGGTTACATTGAGGACTTGCACGCAAACTGCTGAGCCGACTGTTAACGAAGGGCATGGTAGGGCAGGGTCCTCATTGTAGGTTTGAAAGTCAGAATCCGTCATATCGAAGCTGAAACAAGCGTAATTTATGTAAGTCTTTTAATCCATGATTAAAAAAGGACCATACAATTCCTCGACTGCTGTACAGTTGTCTCCAGAGTTTACAACATAATAATATCCGCATCCGTTGGTGATTGTACCGTTCGCCACGTTAGTCGGCGCTGGCACACCGGTAAACGACGGCAAGAAAGGTAGTGGCGTAGTCGCTGTTGCAGTCGTTAAGGGTAAAGTCAGCATTGTCGCGGCGGAGGAGTTCGCCGTAAGGGTTGGAAGAGCAGTCACTTGGTTGAATGGAGGGTACGGCGCAACTGGAGATGTGGGGTTGGGATATCAATTGAAGGTTGTACTCTATTTTAGAAGGAAACCCCTTACCGCAGTAGTAGTAGTTTGCCCAAAGATTTGTGCAGTTTGCGTCGATCTGAAGAACAATCTCAGGTTGCAGGCCTACGTATCCGGGCATGGCTCTCACCTCGGGATTCAATGTTTGGAAATCGTCCAGGGTTATACTGTCTATATCGCGATCATAATGGTAGATCTCATTTCGTAGGATAAGTTGACTCACTGTTGAGAGCGACTTGCTGACAGAAATTGTTTGGTTGTATTAAATACCATGCCCCGCATGCTGACGTGGTACCAGGAGCTGTTTGCCCAGGAGGAGGCCTTGAACATCACGCCAGGTTAATAAAATGAATTTGAAGCCACAGGAAAAACTGACGCTACTGCAGTAGGCGACGAGCTCGGAACAGCACTCCCTCCGCCATTACCAAGATTCACAAAACCTCCATGGGGTCTATGAGGTAAAACAGGATTTATTGTTAGAAGAAAAACGAGAAATGCAAAGGGAGAAGGTACGTTATGCAAACGGTATTGTTCCCAAAGGAGGCAAGATTTGTGCACCCGCCATTGATACTCGGGTTGAAACTGAAGTAAAGTTATTTTGAGTTCAAGGAGGGAAGATCTTGAGACTCCCTCACCTCTGAAACTGGGCAAACGTGATATTCTGAGAGCCTGCTAATCCTTTCGAGTTGACGTCGTCAACTATCTCTTCACAAGTCTGGTTACTTTGAACAGTGTACAGCACGCAACTCTGAACAAGCAAAGAAATATATTTCAATTATTTCTTGGAATGTAGCAATGCAGCAGACCCATACCTCGGGTAGACAAAGCTGAGTTTGCGGAATAATACCAGACGTGCAATTTGCGGGTAGAATAGCAGGGTTATTCTCCAAAATATCTTGTTGAGTAACAGAGTACTGTGTTGAAAGAGCCGCGCAGGTGCTGAGCGAAGCGACGGTGATGTTACGTCCAGTAAGAGCACAGGCTGCATCGGCAGTGACGTTAGACCCCAGGGGCGTCGTTCCAGCTGGAGAAGTAAAGGTCGGGCCTGAAGCCGTTGTTGTTACATTGTAAGATGACCACGAACTAGCTTTATCAGCATCAAGCTTTAGGAATCAAAGTACAAGTACTTACGATCCACAAACACCGAGAGCAGATTGGAGTGTGCTGTATAAGGCATTCGAAAAAGTGATGGCACTTGACAACGTCGTGTTGAGGAGACCGAGCATGCAGGAAGAACACAATTCGTTTTGAGGATACCCCAAAACTCCCTGACTTGGGTTCGATGTGGTGAAGTTGGCTAGGACAAGGCTGCAAAATTTTCCTGTCGCTCTTTCCGCAGGGATGAGATGCCTCCACAAGGTAATAGTATGACAACGACTTACGAGTCCGTACGACACTGAGAGAAGTATGGTTCCGAGATTGTATCAATGGCCAATGTTGCTAAACCAAAATTCCGATTCCGATGTGAATATTTTTCTGTGAAGAACGACCACCGTCACTGACCCTTGTAAGTGGAATTATTGGCTCCTGGAAAGCTAAACCCGCTGCAAGCACTTGCGACACTGTTTCGATATGTCTGCAACGAAGAGGAACAGGTAGGGGTACACATTGCGGCCAGGGAGCCGGCGTCGAATGGAAAAGACATGTACTGAATGGTGGCATTGCACGACAAACTTGCAGTAAGAGCTGCTGCACAAGCAGCTGACGGAGCGGGATTCGTAGGAAGAGTGGCATTGGTGTAGATTTGAAAACTCGTTGGACTGGCCAGCGTAGAAGGCGCTTTAAATTTATTCACAGCATTTGTCGGGCTCGCGCTTGGAGAAACGAGGGCATTCTCCAGTCGCTGAGCATCTGCGTGGGCTTTGTACGCATTCCGGTATTTGTAAATGTCATGTTGAAGGTTGCGGGTAGCTGACACCGAGAGAAATAAAAAAGACAAGCTTAAGGCCACAAGAGAAAGTAAGCGAGACATTGCATGGATTAGAATGTGCGACGGGTTTTTGGATGATCTCTATTGAGACCTTCTACAGGATGAAATCGAGATGGCTGGAGTGCCGTTATGATCGCAGACCTAGAAGATGTAGACCGTAAGCACTCTGACGGCACCTCGTTCTGGCATGCTATCCAGGAGGCAAGGAAGCTCAGACTTTGTAGCTGTGGCGGTATCCCATGATCAGCCTAGTTTTGCTCTCTAAGGCTCGCATGAGGTGCAGAAGCAAATCTGTCAGAGAAGACCTCTGCGATGGCTACCGGTGCGAAGATTCGGAAAAAGTGGAAATTTTCTTTACCCTGCACATGGAAGAATGTTGGTGCCACACAGGAGACCTAACGGATAATACAGCTGGGTAATGACGTTTCGCAAAGGCTTCAATAGCGCTAGCCTTCGGGTTCTGGTCCTATCTGGCCTTGCTATTGAACCTGTTGAAGGTGTTGCGACAAATGAAGGTGAAGTTTGTTGAAACAGGCTCCGCCAGGCAAACAACAGGTGTAAACTCCGCTATCAGTCTCTTGCCATGGAGCCACCTCCACGGCTGGCACCCGTCACTGTTTACCAAAGAAACAGCACCAAAAAACAGGTCTTCTGTATTTTTTGTCTATTTCTTTGACAAACATCTCGCCTACCTTTCCTTTTTTTAAGTATCTCTGACCTGCTTGTTCTTTGAGAACAGCCAATATAAACAGAGGTCATGTTTTTGTTGGTTGTTTCTCTCGAAAACAGAAGCCGCCGCCAGCTACGCTCCGTGATCCAGGGATTTCTATTCGAATAAACCTCTGCAAGCTCGCAGCTTCCAAAGTAGAAGCAGAAAAATTGGCGGCCATCAAACGTCCTACTTCAGCGGACTCCACCTTGAACGGCATGGCGCGCGACGGACCGACTCAACGAAGAATCCTACGTGGCGACAATCGTCCTCTATTGTCCTCTTGGGGATGATGGCTGGCTTCTTTTCGCGCAAGCTTCTTCCGGCTCGCAGGTCGGAAATTTTGTAATCGTAGGCAGCCAAATCAGCGCGCCACCCGCCTTCTTCTGCGACGAATTACTGGGACTTGGGTAATTTACCAACTGGCAGCGCTTTATCTTTCGACTTTCGGATGCTTCTGAGCCATATGCTTGCATGAGGAATGTACTATCTTCATCAATCTCCGGTCGCTGGATTTTTCCTGGCTCCAACTCTAACCATCTGGCCTCGTCAAATGACCACCTACTATTTCTTCAGTTCGGCGCTGCGATCCTCATGTTGGAAGTAGTAGGATTTGGATTCTATAAATTGCATCTTACGCCACAAAAAAAGAACTGACATCAAGAAGCAAAAGAGGTCGTATCGTTGAAATTGTATCTCTAAAATCACCCTGACGAGGACCTACTGCTGTAACCGTCCCATTTTGTCTCCCACTTTTTACTCCCCCAAGCATGAAACGGCTTCTCATGCCTGGACTCGCATTTTTTTGTATGACACCCACCTCTTCTCGCATTCAATTGACTGACGCTATTGCTCAGTAGCCTCAGGCTGGATGACTTTCTTAGCGTTGAATACTGTGCATGTCGCTGCGCAAACAGGCGGAAATGTACCTACAAACGCCACTAATCTTCCCACTGGGTCTTGTACAACAGATATACCGTGCGCTAATGGCGCATGCTGTGATGGAACTACCGGGTTTTGCGGTTTTGGTCCTTCTTTTTGTGGTGACTCTGTAAGGTTTTGCCAACATTGACCAGCAAGGTACCTGGGGGCACATACTAATACGGTTTTATAGGTCTGCACTTCAGTGAGTGCTCCATGCAAAGCAAAGTATTTGGACTAAGTGGGCCAAGAATTGTAATGCCCTAGCCGAATGCGGGCCTTTTGCTGATGCCTCAAACATCACTTGTCCACTTTGTATGTTTTATCATCTCATTTGACAAAGTATATTATTCTAACCATTTCCCAAAGCTGTCTGGTAGGAAAATCTCAGTTTTTCTATTAACCTCAAAATTTGATCGATCTCGGCGTCTTCAGCTGCAGTCAGGTATTAGCCAGGCTTGCTGACCATGGTTCTTTCTAAGGTGAAAAATATCTAGTTTGGATTTTGTGGAACAACCGACGATTTCTGTGGCCATGGCTGTCTTAGTAATTGTGGCGGCCCTAAAATTCCCTCTTGCGGTGTGTTCAACTTTCGCTTTTTATGTGCTCTATTGCTGATGTCCTTCGAAGACGCGGACCAATCTTCTGCTACGGCTCGACGAATCGGCTACTACGAAGGATGGGCCGTCTCTCGGTTAGTCAAGATATGTTAAATCACATACCCGCCACTGATGCTCTGCCTAATAGAAAATGCATGTCCTATGAACCTGAACAAATTGCTGCAGACACCTTGACTCATATCAACTTTGCATTCGCTCTGATCAGCTCGTCTTTTAAAGTTATTGAAATGACCGCTGGAGACTCGGATTTATGGAGACGAACAACGGCACTGAAAAAAGGGCGGCCTTCCTTGAAGGTCTTTCTGTCGATCGGTAACTCGAACACTTGTTACTTCGTCAATCTTGTATGACATATCCTATCTTTATTATTTAGGTGGATGGACGTTCAATGATCCTCCAAATCAAAACATCTTTTCAAACATGGTCGGCTCGACCGCTAATACCAATACATTTATCGAATCCGTCCTTTCTGTAATGGAAACTTACGCGTTTGATGGCATTGACGTCGATTGGGAGGTATGTCCTTTGATAAATAAACTTTCTTTAAATCACACCTACGATCCGTAGTATCCCGTCGCATGGGATCGCGGTGGTGTTCCAGCGGACAAAGAAAACTATGTTACTTTCATGCAAGCTGTGAAGAACGCATTCGCGCCGCGTAAATATGGGTTAACATTGTAAGAGTCCTGATTAGGTGAAAAGTTTTCATGCTGAATTGGCTTCTTTTAGCACTGCTCCGTCTTCGTTTTGGTATTTGCAACATTTCGATCTCCCAGGACTGCTGAAAGTAAGTATTTAAATTTGATAACCGTGAGCAGAGTGCCTGATATCTCTTCTCAGCACGCCGATTGGGTCAACGTGAGTTAAATATTCGATTAGCTCAAGTTTTCAGTCGTCAATTTTCTCATCCACAGGTGATGACCTACGACCTTCATGGTTTGTAAATAAACAGCTATTGGAACAAACCCGTCTAACTTCCCTCAAAGGGACTTGGGATGGCATTGATGTAAGTCCCAACATCTTGCTGATTCGTTTTCGATGCTAATACACCTTCATTTTAGCCTTATATCGGGTATGTAGGAATACGCCCCTAAAGCATGCGATGCTTACCCGTGGCACGACAGATATGTCGTCGGAGCACACACAAATTGTATGTCAACCTCAGACCCCCGAGTACAAAGGTTTGTTTTGACCCGCATTAGTGACAGAAATCGACGCGGCCTTTCAATTATACTGGCGAGCTGGAGTTGACCCCAAGCAGATGGTGATGGGAATGTAAGTGTAATCTCCTTAATATCGGGGCGGTTAATAACCATTTTACGCCAGGGGCTTCTATGGTCGATCCTTCACACTTTCATCTTCTGATTGCGCATATGCCGGGTGCGCCTGGACCTCGGGTGGAAAGGAAGGCCCTTGCAGCGGGAATTCTGGGACCCTGATGTTTGCTGAGATTGAGTCGATTCTCACTTCAGTCCAGGAGAGTCCTACGATAGATCAGGATGCCGCCGTGGCATACGTCAGTTGGGACAAGTCTGTGGTCTTTCTTTGTTTCCATAAGTCTGATCACTTAACCGTCATCCCACTTTATTCCAGTAATCAGTGGGTCAGCTATGACACCGACGAAAGTCAGTCCATTTTAATATGGTCTATCTGTAAAGCAAAATAACCTAATGTCATGATTCGTAGCATTTGCCATCAAAATGTCTTAGTAAGTTGAAGTTTCTCCCACTCGTAATTCCCCCGTTAAATAGGACACTCAGCGCAAATGATCATTGTATTGGTGGCACGATGATTTGGAGCATTGACCAGGTAATGTTTTCCCATTAATTGGAGGTTCATGCTTATTTTTTCACTTTTAGGACGATAATAATTACAAGTCTGTCTTTTTTTTGGCGTCTTGAATTAAAGTTAATATAACACAGCGCTCTCGACGCTCTATATCCTGGGGTCATTGGACGCGGAGGTGACCCCAATGCTGTAAGCTCAAATGATGCCTGCTACGTAGGTTCATGCGGTTCAAAATCGGTCAGTTAATATTACTTTTTCCCTGTGGACGCTCCCTGAAATTTGACAGTGTTATCCGGATCGTATGGTCTCCACGGTGTACTACAACCCTCTCTCTGGAAATTGTAATTTGGAATTAGGGGTGCCTGCAGTTGTCTGCTGCCCGGAGACCAAAGGTCAAACCTGTACAAGTAGGTCACCATGTTGTTCGAAATTTGGCTCTCAATTAAACGGTCGGATCGATAGAACGCGGATACACCGACGCAAAAACTCCGTGTGTTCCCCAGTGTCAAGAGGCAGAAATACTTGTCGCCAAAGACATCATCGGAGAAACAGTGAATGACCTCTGTATCGCTGGTATGACAGCACTTTGCTGCACAACCGACCTTCAGGCTCCTTCTGACTGCCTCTATACTGGTAAATTGCATTCAAACGATGAAGAGTACAGCGATATAATATTCCTACAGCTTGCAGTGCAACACCGGATACGACTTGTCCGTCTGACACCTCCAATTTCGTAACTTCCGTGTCGACTGCACGAGGTGTCTGCACCGCTGGAACTGCGTCCGCCTTTTGTTGCACAGATCCACTACCATTTGGTAACTGCCAATGGACGGGAACGCCACCTTTGTGTAAGTCTATTCAGAGATTTCGAAAAGCAATGTTCTTACTTGAATTGCAGGTGATGACGCCGTCTGCGATGTTGGACAAATTACAATATGTAAGTGGTCTTTTCCCATATTTTTTTGTCCTCGACCGACTAACGGATATCCAGTTTCGGACTCTACTGGTGATGGAACACAACCGTGTCTCGGGGGTGCCCGCAGGACCTATTGCTGTGACCCTCCTGTCGACCTGCCTGCTCCTTTCAGCGACATATTTCCAAGCGGCGTTCCTGATTCTGGCAACGACCTCTTCCATGTTGACTTCGACCCAGATGTCAGAGGGATTGTCCCAAGCGGTGCTATTTCCCCAAGCGGTGTCGTTTCTCCGAGCGGTGCAGTTTTCCTAAACAGTTTAGTCGGACCCAGCAGCTTGAGTACCGTCCCAGCCCTTGTCCCAAGCGGAGTTCCCGGTTCAGAATCGGGTACTACGTCAACATTTACAGAGACAGAAGACGAAAACAGTGGTGCATTCGGTGAAATATTCATAGACTCTCCAAAGCCTTCATCTGTTTCGTCAATGAACCTTCAGTCGAACTGGGTCATGACAGGATGCGACGCAAGGAGTGACCAACCACAACAGGTATATAATCACTTCCTTAATCTAGTCGAGGATTTACCAAAAGTGTAGGTTGCCGTATATTGCTCAGTACCCAACTCAGCAGCCTGCCAGCATGTATTTATTGGTAAATTATTCCGCTATCTATTTTCTTCACCCCTGACCAAATTTTACAGGCGGCGCTGAAAATACTATTGTCCAGCTTCCGAAGTCGTGTGGCCTTGGACCATACGCACGGGTTGTTAGTCTCGATGTTCATCCCGATCAATCCATTTTAAGTGGAGCTCATGCGAGTGCGAAACCGGCCTCAGAAAATGTGTACATTCTTAGTTTCGACTATAACTTCGCCGCAATACCAACATCAAACGGACCAATTTACATGCGTGCAGGTGGGTACTGACCTCCTTGATTTGGAAAATTTGCACTAACGCCTGGCTCAAAAGATGTAACTGATATGCCGGGATACTGGTATGTCCTGGGGCTTCCGTATATTACCAAATCTAAATTTTCCCAAGGGATAGTGTGGTTGATTCGCCTCCTGAACGAAGACAATGGTAAGGATTTGACTGCACCCTCTCGAGTTAAATACCTAGTGGCTCGTGAATTGACCAACTACTTATACCGCAGGCTTGAGGAACGCGGTCTTTGGCAGACTCCAAAGAAGCGTTGGTGGGGAACATTTACTAAATGGCTCTCAAAGATCACCTCACTCGAGGTTGACAATTCCCAGAGCCGCGTTTTCTGTGAGTAGTCCTTACAAGAATCAGTCTAATTCGCTGAACCTTGTAAAGTTTGGTCAGGTATGCTGCACTTCATTGACAGCTGTACTGAGGAATTTACGGTTATCAAGACACGTGGAATATCTTCCATGCGGTACGCCATGCAAAGATCTAAATCTAGTGCCTCGCGATAGCTAATTTTTGACAGGAATCGCACTGCGATGGTCCACCACAATTCGATTCCTCTTTAGATATCTCTTTGACCGGAACTGCCAGTAAGAATGGAGTGCATCTCACGAAGCAAAGCCTTCTAACAGAAAATCAGATTTTGGCGCAAGATACGGATTCTATCTTCAAGGAACTGTTGTACCGCCCGCCGTCTCTGCGGCATACGTTCATTTCTGTGAAATTTCCTTTCAATCTCATCCGCTTGCGTGAGTCTGAATGACTTCGTTTTAGCTTCTGATGCTTCCGCTTCTGCGACATTCACTGTAAAGGGAGAGGCTAGTGTACAATACAATTCTGACACGGTTACCTTCGCAACTTTTGGATTCCCTGGGCTGTATTATCCTGGGCTACTTACTGTCGGTCCGTCTCTTGTATTAGAGGGATATAGTAAGTCTCAGACCCTTGAATTATACTGCTCATGGTTACCCCGTCGACTATAGTTGCTGGTCAGCTTAGCATGCAAGGGTTAGCATTTTCTACTCACCCATGTACCTCCTCTTTTTTCTCACAAATTATGCACTTAGGCAACTCATAACCAGTATATCCTATCAATTCCCCTCTATAAATTACGCTCTGGGAAAAAGCGGTGATGATGTAGTCGGTCCTGCTGCAAATCCAAGGTACCGTAATTGTTTGCTTGGTTCCGTTCATCCCGATGACCTGGAGTTCCCGCAGCCCACCATTACAGAGACCTGACTACAATTTTGGGTACAATGTCGACCTCTCGGGAGATGTTACAGTGCATATGGTACCCACCGTACAGTTGGGAATATCTGTACTTGGCGGCCAGTTAATTGAGGCGGAGGCCTACATCCGTGCTGGTGTGTCTTGTTCTTATAATAACTCTTCTCGACCTAACACTCGAGAGAAGACCTTTTTGCAGGCGTAGCTATAAATGGTTCAGTATCTCTTGCCTCTGGGACGGAGTTTTGCGTCATCCCCCATTATGGATTGATTGTGCAGGGAGGTGTTACAGGAAATGTCTTGTATTGGGAGACTTCAACGGCGCCGTTCACTTTTTATGACAAGGATTTCCCTTACGCCGACCAAGTAAATGTCAAGTCTAGTCCTTCCTGCTTATTACTAATCTTGCATTCAATGCAGTGCTTCAAATCTGTTCAGGAACCAGTTACAAACAGTAGACGATCTGTCCCACAAATCCAAGGCTCTTCAGGCAACATCTCACATCTTGGTCCACCAAGTAAGCGAGGCGCTCGTATCGTAGAGACCACTGGAACCAGTCAACGGGAGATTTATCCATCGAATAAATTATCGAAACGTGGTTCATCTGTTCCCGCTTGTCCAGGATTCTTGTCATGCCCAAGTGTCAACAGCCAAATTGGTCAGGACAACACCGACAATGATATATATAGTGACTGTGAGTGACATGAACGTATTCAGCGTTGCATCTCACGAACCCAACTTTCCAGATCCAGGAAATGTGTAAGTTGCGGTTTGCTTCGCGTTATGTCGTAATTATACCTTTCATTTTCAGAAATGATGGTATGAGAGCTTTCATATGGAACCTCCCTGCTGTTCATGATTTTACCAGATTCGGTATACCGACGGAGCATCGAGGAAAGTTTCGACACTGACCTGCTTTCTGCAAATTTATCATCATTGGTGTCGCCTGAACCTGCAGTTCAAGTACCGGGATGCCCGTTTGTAACTTCATCATCTTTTGTGGTTTTGCGTCTGACCTCTCGTCTTACCTTCAACCATAGATCAATCAAATTCGACCCGTATGCATGTACGTTTATTTTACCATTCTTTGGTTAAGATTTTAAATGCTGTCTTTCGTAGTTAATAATGCAGGATATAATTACTACAACTTGGCCTCGCCAACGACGTCTGTTTTTTCATCGTACAACCTCTGAGCCGCGTCGCTAATGTATAACAGGCTCGACGGCAACTTAAAGCCTTATACAAACCCCGTTGGATACGTTACGACCACCACTTACGGGCGAGAGCATATCTATGAAATGCAGCTATGTCAGTTGTTTCCCTTTTTACGCGGAGAAAACTCACGGGTTGTTCGTTTGTTCACAGTAACCGAGTTCATCGACAGCCTCGCCCAGTCGCCTGCCCTGTGGCAGAACGCAGCAGGGACTGTAAACTACTGTACTTGGGCAAAGGCGATGTTCAACACCCCATCAACATATGCAAAAATTAACCAGGGGAAGGGCAAGTCAGTCATCGACCGCTTAAAAAGCTGTCAGCCAAGTAACACGCAATCCGTGATTGCTGGGGGGGACCGAATGCCATATCTCGAATCCACTGCCAACAAATTAAAGTATAGGGTAATATTTCGAACACGCTCTCTTGTCATAAACCAGTCCTTACAGTGAAATATTCAGGCATTTTCCGGAATCGCGCTTCAAACAACCACCACCTTCAAAGCCTTCTCTTTTAGCAAGAAGGTATTTGTAATCCGAGCTGTAAGTATTCCTTGGTCAGTATGTTCATTCATTACGCTCATTCTATTTCCGCAGGCGACTGGACTATACAGTTATATGAGCGACGGGTGAGTGTATTTTTTTGCTGGGTTCGACTGTACTTAGATGATGGTGCACTTCCTAAATAGCCCAGTCGCGGACCAATTTGTCCTTGTTTCTGACTGCGTGAAGGGTGTTTGGATGGACTTTTATGCCGCTTATAACGCGGTAAGTCACCTCGGGATGGGATGTCATATGTTTATACATTTAGTAATATCCGCATGATATGTTCAGGACAATACTGTTGACGCCCCTCAAAAGGGGTCATTCGACATGTTTAACACATATAGGACTTATATTCGCACCACGGTCCAAGTCTTCTTCCAAAATTTAAAAAACGGCGTTAATGAAATGATCGGCTTTTATTCCTCAAATGCCGGTGGCGACACAGTGCAGAAAATTGTCGACCTGAATTATGGAAAACTCAACCCACAGGGTACGACTCCGGTTTCTGCTAATGACCTGACAAATTCGATATTTAGCGTGTTCAATCGGGCGAGTTTGCTCACAAAGATCACTCTGCGACTGTGATTAAAAGTTATAGTAATTACTATATTCTGGAGTAGTTACGAAGTGCAATAGAATTGGAAAGAACAATCGTATATTCTGAGTCATTTGTCTTTTAGTAAATCCAATCGACAGCGAATGTATTTATCTTGATCCAAGTGACAGAAACGCACAGCCGGCAGCTTATGCACCAGCCTGAGCTTGAGCCTGAGTGACTGTCTAGACAGGAGTAAGCAGGGGAGTAGTAAAATCGTTGACCATGAAAGTGGTGAATTTGTTGGGAGGCCGTTCAACTGGATCTCACTGAGTGTGCTGGTATCGGTCAAAATCTGGTTCATCGCAGACAGCTGCAGGCTGCCTGTTTTCGACGGTTTTGAACGAGCGAGAAGAAGATAGCATTTGATTGATGTCCATTTGTCACTGTACGACCCCGAAGTGTGGCGCCAATTGCCTGAAATGTCAATATTTTAAAATCCAACATCGCCATAGTCTCTCCTAGCCAGACCACGATATATGTGATGTACCCTACGGCTCACGATATATGTGGTCTGTTTTTTACCACGCCCCCAAAACCGCGCTAGAAAATGTTTATGTAATCTTCGGACTTTCAAACCCCGGTCCGCCCTCGTCGCGTCAATATTTCCCTCCCTGCCTCCGTCCTCGACGCGATAGTTCGCGCAGTTTTCTTGTTTTACCCTTATAATTTGGATAATCTCTTTATTTAATGTTCTTAAACCTGTTATGAGTCGAAAGTAATGGCCTCGGCACCCCGGTGGCAGGATCAAGTCGGCCTCGAGACAATCAACACCATCGTGAGGAAGATCGTGCCAACATGGACGAATGGTCTGCATGCTGTCCAACTTGAGCTCGTTTCTGGCATCCTGGATGGACGAGATATGCTTTGCTGTGCTGCTACTGGGGTCGGAAAGTCGGCTGCCTTCGCCATTCCCTGTCTTGTTCTCCGTGAATACAACAACAACCCTGAGGCATATCCACGGAATCTTTCTACTCGAGCGAAGCCTATTGGGATCGTAATCACGCCAACCAAGGGTCTCGCAAATAATATTGTATGTTATTTGTCACCTTTTGCTATTCATCTCTCATTTTTTGCTAGGTCGACGATTTGGCTAAACTCAACGTATCTGGATTTTCTTACTGCTCGGACACCTTGACGGATGCGAGGAAAACTGGACTCCGCTTGGCAACAGAAATCAAGGAATGTGTCAGATGGCAAGTCGTGTGTGTGGACCCAGAGCATCTCCGTGACAAGGAGTGGCGTGAAATAACAGAGAGCCCCACCTTTCGATCCAACGTCTTATTTGCGTGCGTCAATGAGGTCCACCTGATCAACTCCTGGGGCCTTTCTTTTCGTCCTGCTTTCACCCTCGTCGGAACATTCTTACGGGGACGTTTTCCATCGTCAATTTCTGTCCTTGGGCTAACGGCTACTCTGGAACCTGGTCCACCAACCGAATCTGTTTGCAAGAGTCTCGGATTCTTCGAAGGGCGCTTTAAACTTATCAGAATGTCTAACGAGCGCCCGAATATACAGTTTACTATTCAATTCATGGCTCATGGAATGACTGGCGACATATTTCCAGATTTACTTCCGTACTTGGCCAGCGGAAGGAAGACGATAATCCACTGTCAAACACTTCGGCAGGTTCTGAGCGTACACACTTACCTCTGGCGCTGTCAATCGGATTCGGCCGACAAGCTCATATGAGCTCGGATGTATCATGCAATCTGCACGCCAAAGTACAATCAGGAGACGATAAAGCTAATCGAGACTGATCCTCGTTGTCAAATCGTCATTGCAACTGTCGCTTTTTCTAATGGACTCAACGCGAAAATGCTTCTGGATAGTCTTTCCCTCGAATTTGCTCCAACACTTGATGAGGCTTGGCAGGAGAAGGGGCGTGTGGGAAGGAACGATGGAACAATAGGTCGGGGTGTTATATTTACTCCTCGCAGTATGATCAAGACGGCAGAAAAATACCTCGAATGTGAGTCTTTCATTGTTTCGGCTGATTCATTTTTTCTAATCTCTTTCAGCTCTTGCAACTCCGTCAAGCAATCCATCAAAAACAAGCCAAGCCCCTCGTATTCTTGACAAGTCCAAGGCGCTCGTCATTTCCGAAAAGTGGTGCTACATCGCCTGTATCAACCGCCAGTACGAGAATCCATCACCAGATCCGTCGCGGCCAGATCTGCCACGTTTAGATTGCCTTGCTGCCGGTCGCCCAGTCCCCTGCTCATTATGTCTATTACGACGAGGAGGGACAATCGATTTCCCAGCGTCCCCAGTTCCACATGGATCCTCATTTCTCCCAATCTTAACACCTCCGAAAAATACCACTATCCAAATGTTGCCCGTGCCGAAGAAGGACAAGTTGAAAAAGGCTGAACGTATCATTGCTGAAAAGCATTTCATTGACTTTGGAGAATCTATTCGGCGGCTCAAAAAGAGGTCTGAGAACCGCAACTCATATATTCCACGTTCGTCATACTTTCCATCCAATATTTTATCCATGATACTCGATCAGCTTCTCATTATTCATTTTCCTGCTCAACTCGAAGACATTGCCAAAACAGCCTGGCTACATTACGCAAAATATCAGAACCTTCTGTTCGATTCGATTATATCAATTCAAACTGTCATTGTTGCACAACGGACCACCAAGCGAGCGACTGCAAATGCAAGACAACGCACGAGAAAGCGCCAGTCTATTAATGACACCCCCGAAGACAGCAGCCGCGCATCATCTCCAGATTCTGCACCAGCGGTATCACGGGTAGAAGAACCTAGTACAAACACATCCGCAACCGTGACTCGCAAACGAGTCGCCCCCGAAGACAGTAACAACATTCCCAAGCGACGAAGAGCCCCTCGCGCTATTCAGCCCAGCGTTGCACAAGCACTGGAAGATTATGGGCCAAAGTATCGCACACGCCGGCGTAATGTGGGCTCGGCAGTGCTGCAGGGATTGGGCGAAAAGGAGAATGAACCCCCGAGCCGAGTGACTCGATCTTCTGTACGTTTACAAGGTCATAATTAGTCCTAAACTTCTGTCTATTCGCATTTTAAAGTCTGTTTAATCTGAATTATACAAGTTGTCGTTGTCTTCTCCCTTATCAGATTCACTATTGTCGTCACTTGAATTGTCTTCATCCTCCGCTTGTTCATACCATGCTCGGTGCGTTAGTCTGTCCTCCGAAATGTAGACATCGTATTCTGAACCACTAACCAAATGGTTATTGCTTGGGTCGTCCTCGTTGTGTTCAATATTGTCAAACAAATCGCTAGATGACGACAAGGAATTAGAGGAAATCCCGGAATCAGAAGCGTCGGAATTATTGCTAGAAGGTGGGTCAATGTCGATATCATCATCAGGACGATTTGGTTGCTGAACTTGAGCTTCTTCCGCTGTTGGAGGGCCATTTGTTGCTTCGATAGCTTGCTGTAAAGCGAGAATATCAGCAAGTACATCGGCATAGGCTGTAGTATTTCGGATAAATTCTTCCAGTTTGCGTATTTGGAGTCGATCAAAACCGCGGCCAAGTTGGTTAAGTGCCGCATGACCTAGAGACCGTCCAGAACAGAAGAGATGGAGGTGTTCCTCCATAAACAGCACAAGGAGAAGTCGAAGTTCATGTCGCAAATGAGGGGAGGTATGTGTTTTTGCACGACTTGAAAGGTCAAATGCGTTCTCGATTTCTTCCTTGATGCGTAAGAAATGATTGACGTTTGGTGAGAGCGTGTTACGGTAGAATTTGTCGTCAAAATCACCTCCCCGTTTCTGAACCTGATCCTCGAGCCAGCGGTTGTAATGCTCCTGTAGTAAGTCACCTTCGATCCATTTCCCTAGTTCTCCCGTAATGTTTACGAGCCAATTATTGAGGACACCATCGCGAAGATCTTTCGAAGCCTCATATCGTAGGAAACAATAGACCTCGAGAAGGTATGTCATGTAGTTTTGGTGGGACGATCCAGCAAAGGTAAATATCCAGATCTGTCAATGAAATCAACGTCAAAAAGATGGTCATTATACTTTTGAAACAGTGTTTACCTTCAAAATTTCAAAAGCTCGACCAATATCACCTTCTGGAACCGCATACGAAATCTCAATCCACCACCCAAAATCCTGCAAGAAAAGATGCTGTTTGCAAGAACTCGGTCTCCATCAAAATCCTCGGCCTCTTGATGAGCCTTGGGCACGTTCTCTGTCGGAAGAGAGGGTGGGTCGGTTTCGACATTCTCCTCTTGTAATCCTATTCCAACTGCGGCAGCATTGGTTGGGTAACTTGGGTGAGCCTTGATTTTCATTTGCGCCGGTGCATCTCTCGACTCGGCAGCTGATAAAGATTGTTCATATGCTTCCTGAGATGCGTATTTACCAACAAGAAGGTTCGCTTCATGCAGCAAGTTGTCAAGCGAAGGCAATTCACGTTTTGCTGCCAGAGCTTTAAAGTGCGAAAGGAGGTCGGGTGTCGCGTCAAGGTGCACTCTGTAAACAAGAACAGTTAGTCCAAAAATGCGATGCGAATGCAAAACAATAAGCTACCTCCAACAGTCAAGGACTTGTGCTTCCCAGACCAAAGTCATGCTCCGTACAGTCGGATAATAGTCGCACTTGCTGAGATTACTTGGTCGTTTGAAACCGGCCAGGCTTGAGCTGCGAGAAAGAGATGAAGGATCCTTTGAAGTTGCTGGACCGTAATGATTTGCGGCAATCGAATTAACCATTGTGGCCTTCGCATGCCAAATTTCTGGTGTCGCAATTCGGTTTCGGAAAGAGTCGTAGTTGTCAGGAACAGTGCAGAGATATTTTTGTAGGCGAAGTGTCGTTGCATATAGTGTTTTGAAGTCCGGTCAGGTCCGGTTTTTTGACCTTCCGAGCTCAGGACCGGGACCGGGACCAGTCCCTCCTTCCTCAAATTCTGCAAAAAACCGGACTGGACTGACCAGGACCGGTCCTGAGCGGTCTTGTGCAGTCTTTTGCGGTTGCGCAACCGGTCTGAACCGGTTGCGGTTGCAACCAGTTGGCGACCGGTTCAAGACCGGTCTTTGTAGGTGATTCTCGTACTTTACACACTAGACAGTACTTTTTTTAATTATATGTGTTCATTCATTATTTTTACACTAAGTTCTGACATTTCCCGATCTATCTAGCTCCATCCAATCTTTGCAAACGAAGGTTTTCTTACCAGAGGCATTTTAAAAAATGCCTCCGGTAAGCAAACTTTCGTTTGGAACTCATGTTGGCGTCAATTAAGCGCCGAGTTTGAGCTTGGCGCCTTGGTCTCGAGGGCAGTGGAAAGACCGGTTGCAACCGGTTGCAACCGGTCTTTCATCGGTCTGAAGGTTTTTGGGATCGCGGAGGACCAAGGACCGGACTGCGGTTGCGGTCTTGACCGGTCCTAATATTCTGCGGTCCTGATCAGTTTTGGTCCGGTCTGGTCCCGGTCTTTTTCCAGTCTTGCAACCGGACTTCAAAACACTAGTTGCATATGAAGCGCCGTCTCCACGAACCCAGGAAAGCAGTTTATCAGCGGCCTCAGGTGTTACGCCCATCTGCTGGTCGAAGTCCATGATAGCTCGTGCCATTCCTTGTGTTTCGATCTCCTTTTCTGCATTTGTTCCTAGCGGCTGAACAAAGGTTTTCCGTCCTTCGCGCATACGATGCTTGGCAATAGGCGATGATCGAAATCGTGACGAGATTTCCGTAGACAAAAATTCAAGTTCTGGAATGAAGTCAGCTAGGACTCGAACCCAGTGGAGAGCCTGCACAGATCGCTGGTGTAGCCAATCA
Source organism: Galerina sulciceps (assembly GCA_023014345.1). Taxonomy (NCBI): domain Eukaryota; kingdom Fungi; phylum Basidiomycota; class Agaricomycetes; order Agaricales; family Galerinaceae; genus Galerina; species Galerina sulciceps. The sequence goes on along the minus strand of JAEDXJ010000012.1, from coordinate 1,687,251 downwards.
ATATCGTTCCACAGAATGGGCACGGTCAATTCTTTTCGTTTCTTTTGAGCCACACGCAGAAGATGGCTCTTGCAATCAAATGCGCCAGGCTTGCAGTCATCGAGCCGTATAGCGGTACCTGCAGTCCCGACCTTGAGAACACTCTCCCGTGCAATTCCTCCTTCGTAAACTTGGCAATACTCCTGAACGTTATCAATAATTAAAGAAAACTCCGTTTCACCTCGCTCAGTTGCATCCCGAATAGCCGCTCGAAGTGCAGAAAGGCTTGAACCTGTGAGGGTGTCGAGCGCTTTTCGTATGGTCGTGTCACTAACAATATTCCCAAGCCGGCTGTAAACGCGCTTGACATCAACGTGAGATTTTGCGGCAAAATGCCAAACGCCTAGGACTATTGCGAGGTCTCCATTTGCATAATGGTTGCGTGCGAGAATGAATGAGCTGATGGCACCGACTTGAATCTATGAAATGATAAGCATTGAACACGAAGAAACTGGCGCTAATGACCTACAACTGGATGCGGGCGTCGCTTTTTTGTAATAACAACTCCATTCTTGCGCGAGGCGGCCATGGACTCGGTGAGATGCCAAGAAACCGGTGCGCGCATTTTGTATTTTTCGCAGAGAGCGGTAAGACTGAACTTTCCCAGAGCCTCCCAAGTCATCAGATTGAGAGTATCCGCCGAGCGTCGTCCGTTAGTGGAGGCACGGAGGTGAAGACCATCATCTATTAAAGTGAGCTTGTGGATTTCTTGACGAGCGTGATTGGCGACAAGATTTGTTGCCCAAGTAAATAAGGAAGGACGAGCATGGGCAATTTCGGCAGGGGAAATAGACGGTGAGAATGGTGCGTGACGTTCGTCGTATTGTGTTGATCTCCGAGACGGCGCACTGTGCTTGTGCGAGTAAATGAGAACAATAATGTCGGACATCTTAACCTTAGTTTTTCCCTGAAGAAAGCGCGCGACAGCCAGACCATGAGTGACACCACGAGGGTCTTCCTTTCCAGGTACTCGAGTAGGGTTGTAAAACAAGATCTGTAGGAATTCGCCAATAGATTCAAAGCCCCAGTCTCCCAGAATTGTTTCCATTTGATGAAATTTCGCTTCGAGCTTCTGTGTTTTGTTCTGCGCTTCTTGAATTAACCTGGGTTGACTTGAAAGCTCGCCGAGACCACTGAAGGGAGAGCCAAGAGATGATAGCGGAGTAATGGGTGAAGAAGGAGGGAGAACATCAGGAGAGGTCCCAACAGATTGCAGCGCTCCAGACTTTGATGAACTGGGTGTAGATTGCGATAGGAAAGCGGAGATGAATCCTGGTGTTTCCGGGACTTGAACTGAAGGTGTTTTCTTGTATGATCGGACCGTTCTGACATCGTTTTCAGTGGAAGTCATCGTATAAATGGAATATGAATTCAATTTGAAGCAATACGTCAAGTTGTGGAACTATAAACGCGTCAAGAGTGAAGGGAGACGAGGGCAACATTGACGCGACGCGGTTTCAAAGTCCGAAGATTACATAAACATTTTCCAGCGCGGTTTTGGGGGCGTGGTAGAAACAGGACTAACATCGCCACTGGCATTTCTATTCCTCGTTTATGTAAAATATTAAAAATCATCATTATGTATCAAAGCAATGCATGACCCTCAAATTTCTGCATCAAGTTGGCTGGATATTTATTCTCTACATGATCAGAACTGACAAATCTCGTCTTTGCTGACCAGACCTAGTAATTATAAGATCTCAGAGGCAAGTTTAAAGACGCATAAGAGCCGCCGTATTCAAGTCCTTTAATTATCTACTTATCAAGGTCACAAGGCAGTATCAAAGGAATCTTATCGACACCAGATTACAGATTAGCTATATGTCACACACTATATAAGGTTGCTCTAAGACACTATCATGGCAGTCTCCTACTCCGGCCACCTCTATATAAACGAGAACACTAGCAAAGACAAGCGTGCCAATCGCAGATTGTCAACCAATAACCCAAGTTAAATAAACGCAATTCACCCATTATGTACAAGAAGAAAAGAAAGAAACAGAAGGAGGAAGTCGAGTCTACAGTAGATGAAAGAGTCGAAAATTTCGAAAGTCTTGGGAATCAAAACACCAGCAGTCAAGCACTGTCTAAGTACAGTAATATAATACTACCACATCACATACTACACCCCTGAAACACCGCACCCACCAATCCACATAACATCGAAGAACAGAAGAGTCATTAAAATATCAAGGCATAATCCACATATTTTTAATCCATATCTCTCTTTCCTCGCCTCGTCGACCCAAATCACACATAAGTACTCACCACTCGATCCACTCTCCATACATATTCGGCCGCTCGCCTCTAATATACGCCTCAAAAGTCCTTTTGATCACCGTCGACCAGTCGAGGTCCCTTTTATCCAGCTCCACATCGTCTTCCGCATCGTCTGCCCCAACTCCAGTTCCTGCTCCTGTTCCAACTCCAGAGGTGATTTGGGCTGCAGCTGCCACAGGAGCCCCGCGACCTCCACCGTGTCCGTGGCCAGCGGTGGCAGTTCCCGTCTTTGCAGCGAGAGCAAGCAATTTTTCTTTCTTCAGCGTGGCGCGGGCGAGGTCTTCGCCGGCTTTGAAACGTGGGCCAAGGTCCGGGAAGTTGCGCGAAGGGTCGAACGGTTTCCACCTGGAATGAAAGTAAGATGAATGAGTGTAGGTAATTAATCGGATGAGAGGCGAAATGAAAGTTGATTTAGACATGGATATAGATGATGAAATGCGTACCAGAAGTTATGGAAGTGGTACGAGTACGACCCCCGGAAGAAACCACGGATGCCGAGTGAGTGAGGCGCGGCGCTGTTCACAGCTGGGGTATCAAAAAAGTCGCCAAACCTAAACAACGACATCAGTTACATCTCAAGAAAGAAGGAAAGGCGAACACGCACTCCGTGAAATAAGGCTGAGGCGGCCTATCCCTCTGGAAATTTTCTGTATTTAACCACGCCGCATCGAACAGGGCATCGGGCAGTCTCAACAACAAGCCTTCCAGATATGCGTCCGCGGTGTATCTTGACACTGTCATGGGATGGAAATCGAGCCCGTTCTTCAGCGCCGTGCGAAAGAGGAACGTCCCTAGGGCAGAGCCCTTGTTCATGCGCAGCACGGCGGTGTTATAGTTGGGCAACCGCGACCACCGATATGCGAATGCACCGGTCCAGCCCCACAGCTCCTCCCAGTCCCGTAGGAGGATGGTGTCCGCGTCAAGATAAATCCCGCCGAACCGATGGCAGAGCACGAACCGCGCCATGTCCGAGAGAATGACGGAAAGACGGTCATACGACGCAGACGACTTGGACCCTGTGCGATTTAGGATATCGTCTTCCTCCGCAGAGCTAGAAGCCGCCGCCTTCGTACTCGACGTCGCGTTTGCTGACGACTTTTGCTTCACACTGATGATATGCCCGCCAGAATTGAACAAACTCTCCTGCAGCTCTCTCCACTCGTCCTTGATCTCCTCGACCCCGTCCAGCTGCTCCGTTGTATTCCACAGCTTGAAGTGAATCACGTTCTTGAACCGCGGGTGTAAGAACGGCGATGCCCAAGGGCTCTGTTTCAGCTGCTCGAACATGTCATGCACCGCCGTCGGGTTGGGTACAGCAGCCGCCGGTCCTGGGTTGATCCACAACCAGAACTGCGGTCGGCACACCTTCGCGTCTGCCGGCCATTCTTTCAGGTGGATGCCCGTGTTTTGTGTGTACAGGAACGACATTAACGCGAGATATGGTTTGTCTGTGAACGGTCCTGTCCAGAACATGTGGTAGATTCGCGGGTTCTCCGGGTCGCAGGGTGCGGGCAATGTCTGTGCTGGTCGGTGCTTCAAAGGCTCGGGTAGCTGAATCGTTGGCTCCCATTTCGCGCCTTTCTTCTTGATCAGCCCCTCGTTCGGGTCAGGTTCGGTTTTCCGCCCGAGTCCTGGTTTGCGGTATAACGGTGCTTGTTCGCGTTGCTGGGCTTCCTCGATGGCCGGGGTCGTGGTGTTGTCGGGCTGTTCCACGTAAATATATTTCCAATCTGAATCATCGCGTCGGATTCGCTCGCCGTTGTCCAGGCCGCCGCCAAGACGTAACATCTCCAAGCAGTCACGCACATACTGGTAAAGTAAAATTAGTGTGTAATATGGAGACGAGTGAAAAAATAGTGCTTACCTTGCCCTGCCCGAAATCGCAATGTTTCATAACATGATCCAAGTCTGCTACACTCCCGGGGATCGGTCGCGGTGGGTACGCCACGTTGGGCGGCTGGCTTTGAATGTCCAGGTACACTCTTTTCGGGCCCACCCCGCGCCCTTCCGTGACGATGTTGAAACCTGGTACCACATAGCGGGACGGTTTCTTCGTATTTTGTAGTGGATGAGGTGGTGTCGCCGGGTTAGAGATAGCCTCCGTCAGCCCAATTTGCATCGGTACTGCAACGAAAAAAGTCCATGTCAACGTGTTCACTACAGGGGAAAAGCCCACTCACTCGACTGCGTGCTGGGATAATGACCGCTCGCGACCTCCCACTTCCATATCCGCTGCAGATCCCTCCGCTTGAATACCAGCGTCGGAGGCTCTGCTGTTGAGCTCGTCGACCACTGGTCGCCCCAGTCCGACCGTCCGAACGACTTGGTGACGAGTACCACCGTGAAGAACACTGCGAGACAGGCGAGCCCTACCAAAAGAGGCCCGCGCTTCCGTCGCATCCGCGCGACGCGCAGGTGGTTGAATGGCCCGGCGTTGGGGACCAGTATGCGTAGTCGTCGTGTCCGCACACCAGGGATGGGTAGTGAGAGAGGGCGCGTCCAGGCGCTGAGAGAGGCATGCGACCGGTGCTGCCGGTCCAGCTTCTCGTCGACAGCGGAAGAATGACTGGGCAAGTCCATCGTGAAGCCCGACGAGCTCGAAATAAGTCGCGATGACTGTCGAGAAAAGCAAGAAGAATGGCACCGCCACCGCGCTTCTCCCTTCCTCGTGGCTGTGCTGTGCCCGTCCGCCAGCGCATAAAATGATCGAGGCTAGTAACCAAAATTTATTCTGTCTACGGATTTATATGGGTATCTACGTCTGTTTCTTCTGCTGTAAACTTTTAGGGAGCTCCTTCACCCATGGAAGGAATTCGCGGCCTTGCATGTACGGTCTTAGAACTTCGGGAATTACGAGGCCCTATTCACCCATGTCAGTCAGTAAAATTGTAACTCGTGCAAAATGACAACGTACGTCGGGTGTCTGATAGTTCTCAACAAGACAGCAAAGTGCGCGTTCCGTGGCACACAGAGTGCCGTTGAGCATGTGTACGTATACCTTTCTCGTTTGATCCTTCGTCTTTAACCCGCATCTAATCTCTAACCTTCGGCTCTCTGATCCAACAATTAGAATTATGCCAACCAATAATCAAAAACACTCACGATAATCCGTGCAATTCGAACACGACACCAGCTCCTTATACGCCCGCTGGAATGGGAACCACGCCTCCAAATCGTACTTCTGCGCCGCTGCCAAGTTCAGCGCACCCGACACGATCCCCACCACCCGATATCTCAGCCCAAGGCTCTGATAAAACGCCTCGCTGTTCGCCACCATCGTGTCGAACATCTCCCAGCTCTTCTCCGGGTCCGTGATCACGAACTGCTCCACCTTCTCGAACTGGTGCACACGGAAGATGCCCCACATGTCGCGTCCTGCTGAGCCTGCCTCCTTGCGGAAGCATGTCGAGTACCCTGCATATCTGACGGGCAGCTGTGTCTCTGGGCTCTCGAACCACTCGTCCGAGTGGAATGCCGAGATGGGCTGCTCCGAGGTTGCGATCAGGTATTTCTCGTCGTCCGACCCGATCACCTATGTAGACATTGTAATCAGAATTAAAATACAGCAATTATGCGAACAGGCATCACCTTGTACAGCTCCTCGTCAAACTGATCCAGCTGCGCCGTCTTCGCCATCTGGTCTTTATTCATGAAAAACGGAGGTTGGATCTTCTTGTACCCCTTCTTCCTCAAAAAGTCGAGTCCGTACGAAATAAGAGCCTGGTTGAGATCGACGCCGTCGTTGATTAGATAGTAACCGCGATGACCCGCGATTTTTGCGCCTGGGGGTGGTTTATCAGGGCGCTGCAAAATCAAAAGAGGTAATGGCGCCCACCGCGATCCAGATCCATCGCGTCCAGACGAAGTAATACCTCGTGATGAGGCAGGATGCCCTCCCGTGCAGGAGGATCAGCCTGCTCGCCTAACGGATCCCATATCCGCAGAACCGTATTATCGTCCTGATTGTGACAGAAATGCATTAGCTTGAGCATAAATCATCATGGAATAGCAAACACACACCTCAGTCAAGCTAACCGGTGCGTTCTTGCCAACGATGTTACCAACCGTGCTCGCCTTCTGGCGCATGCGCACTTCAAAGTCCTTTGCCTCCTTTTTCTTCGTCTCAACCTGCGTATCGAGCTCTTTTTTCGAAGCTACAAGCTCGTCCGCAGGCTCTTTTGCCTATCAAAACGTTAAAAACAACCAGGAAGAATGTTAGAAGATAGACACAAGCACAAGTGTACAACTCTCGCCTTCTTCTTCGCCGATATCTCTTTCTGCACCTCGTTCACCTTCTTCCGCAATCCATTGATCTCATAATCCACTAGACAGTCAAAACCAGTTCTTCAATTCAAACACAATATCAATGATGAAAAAAACGCACTCTTCACCCAATCCGCATACATCTGCACGATCTCATCCACCAGTTCGACAGAGTGCCCTCTCTTCCGCTGCGACTCCTTGATCTCCTCCGCGTTCCCCCCTTTGCTGTCGATGAAGCTTAAAATGTCCAGTGTCATATTTTGAAGTTCTAGCTTTCAATAATGTCGGTATATAGATCGCTGATTTGGTGCTGATATTGGTTTTTCGTTATCAGCAGGAACGGAAGGGAAAGAGTCAACTTTTTTTGAATGACATGCCGAAATGACTCGATCAAAGATCCATCAGTGTTTACGTAATATTACCCAGTGCACCATGTCCCAACGAGTCAATAAAAGTATTGCCTTGATACTGCCTTGTTGACTCATTCTGCAAATAATTCGGAGAAACGAACCTCCATGCCTCCGATATTTTAGAAGGTCTGCCAATTGCAAATGTCTGCTGAGTGCTGAGTGCGTCGGCGAGCCTTGATGTTCACGTGACAAATCACGGACCGTCGTTACCCGAACCAGAAAAGGAAATACACAAATACGGACAAAGCCAGCAGCAGGGTCGGATCACGGTCGCGTCGTTGTCGTTGAATTGTCCTTTGCCAATTCCCCCACAATTTCTATCCTTGTATCTACATAACACCCTGCACAATGTTCAGCCTTATCAGACGGATCTCTTACGGTGTTATTCCCCGCCCAGACAGGCCCTGGGAGGATGATCGTGAGTAGTCCACAATTTTCTTCTTCTCAGTCGTTCTCAGCGCCTAGACGCGTGTTTGACAATTTTTCGCCTCCTTTCCGTGTTTTGTGGCATAATCTAACATTTTTCCGCTTTCAGCGACGTCCAACGCACCTCATACGAGGAGAAAGCGCCGTCTGAGCTCGACAGAGCGAGATGTCGATGTCGACGAGGATCAGGCGAACAAGAAGAAAGCACGAGGAGAGAGTGCGACGCCTTCAGTGGCGGACGCAGAGGGCACTTTCCTGACACCGTCTCCACCGCAAGCGGACACCAAAGAAGTGAAGGAGGTCACCCAGGGGGTCGAGGAAGTCGATCTCGATGGCAAAGATGGCGAGTCATCGCCGACAGAGGAAACGGCTCCTGAAGCCATTCCCCTTCCTGAAGAGACGGCTGGAGAGCTAGATGAGGCATCGTCCAATGCTAGCACCCCTCCTCCTGCTTATAGCCCGCCATCACCGATAGAAGCGTCTGAGGAGGCCACAGGGGGCGAGGATGAGGGAGTTTTGCCGACTTCGACATCTGGCGATGAGGCCGTGCCTTCTGCACTTGGAGTTAAGCCGTCCTACAAAGACAATGTCGCTATCGAGGAAATTGGCAAGACTGATGCTGCTTCGGCAGAAGAACAGGCGCCAGCTGGCACGACTGAAGACTAGAATGTGCCACGTTTCAAGGTTTATTCATGACTCTCATTATCGTTTTTGTATTTTCTTTGATTTAATGTTTTATTCCTCCCACTTTCTTGCCTCAGTCTATCGTCATACCCCGCCGTGATCATACACAGCTATACACTCATTGCACTCATTGGAAGATTTATATCTATCTATTTGCGACTTTCATCTTGTACTGTTGTCTACTTACTGTATCACCCTTACACTCCCAATCCAAGACTCTCTTTTATACGCCCTAAATATCTTGCTCATTCTATACTTGAATCCCTCCTCTTTCCTCTCTTTGAAGCTTGACTTGCCTTCTCGTTTGACTCTTTTCTAGTAATCCTCCGTTGGTGATTCTTCGATCGCCTGGTGGGGCTGCGCAATTTTGCTATCCAGGTCAAAAAACCACTGTCAGGTAAGCTCTTGTTTTCACAGTGTATCACACATTCGACTGACATCCAGTACAGCACTTTTCACCATCCCGATCTGTCAGCGATTGCCTTCTGCAGGCACTCGAATGAAAACTGCAAATTTCCGCCAGCACGTCGACTCATCGTGACTTTGTTTAAACCTTCACACGAAACGCCCGTCTGTCTCTCGCGATTTTTCGACGGGCAATGTCATCAGTCATCTACTTCAATCCATCACCTGACTTAGTCAGGATGAATGCTATCGGTGTGGCAGTTTTCCCTTCTGCCCACTTCTTGCCTGTGAATGCGTTGGTCTAAGGATAGACCTTCGGCTCCCTCATTTCCCAGCCGAACAGAGGGTGATCTCTCGATTGCGTATCTCAATACCACCCAAGGCAGGCAATTTAGCTCGTCAGAACCTTCCATCTCAAGTGTAATTTCTGTGTTTGTGGGGTGGTATCAGGCGTGTATGTTCAGTGTTTGTCGCACACTTATATGACCACTTAAAAGCAACCCTGATGTGAGTGGTTCATGTTTCTTATCGTCCAAGTAAAAGCTGACAACTTTTGTGCAGTCGACTCACTTCCGTTGTCTCATTGTCTATGTTATTGCATAAAACATAAACTTGCAACAGCGCTGAGGCAGTGTGTTGATCGACGCAATGTCGATATCTGTGCTGGAACGTGAATTAAATTAAATGACGTCCGTGCAACTCGAGGACTTACAAAGTCAAAGAGTGTTCGGTCTTGTGGTCTCCACGTACTCCGCGTCCCCCGCGTCGAAGGTCATGAGCATGAAGGCAATTCTCTAGAGCCGCGGGTCCCCCTATGTATACGGACCCGGAGGAAAACGTCTTGCATTTTCAGTCCACAATTCTGCTGTTTATGAGGTTGTTCTAATTATATGATCCACTAGAGCCTCCGGAGCGAGTCGAGGATATGGACGCAACGTGTTGAACGCGCCTATGAATTATGACGGCATGCCTACCGTTTCGTCGCTCTTGTCAGACTCCGTGCCTGTTATCAATTCGTGCTGTCCTCGTACGAAACCTTTGTTCATTCTCACTCATTGTTCTATCTACATGAACAGCTTATACCATATCGCTGATCATGAAAGGTATGATACCCGTTATCTCATTGACTTCCCACTTATGACTAGACTAGACTATTCACAGGCTTAGGCTGTTTTGCCTTCCTCCTACAATTTCGCACCCATTCCGCCTGTTCAACACCTGCGATCGCATTAGAACCGGCCACGACTAACCCCACACCGGGATACTCTGGCACACTTTCTATTTTCCGACCCACCATACCCTTCCTGATCGCGCAACTTGACAGAACCTGCCGTTCCGCCGTTGCCTCGAGGCCAACTCGATTGTGATTCATGATGTGATGTGATTAGCATCGCTTACAAGTTTCGGAACGCCAGCCACATCGATAGCCTGCAGTTCTATGGCCTGCAGCTCGGAAAAGCGAAACAGCAGCTAAGAATGAAGGAGACACCTATATAACGCTCGACCGCATGCCCCGCGGTTCAAGACTTTCCTCGCTGCTAAAGCTGCCATCGCCTTACTTTTTGGAGGCCCTATCAGAGTGCTTAGCGTAGCTAAAGTGTGTGTGTGTTGGTTGAGTGCAGGACGACAAGCGACCGAGCAAGTCCGCGAGCAGGCAGGCAAGCAAGCCCTACGTCCGCGAGGTAGAGATAGGGTCGAGCGAGCGTAGTCATCCTCCCCACTCCCTTACCATCTTTCCAACTCCTCTTTACTTTTTACCTTCGCCATCCAATCCCTCCGCAGGACGGAACCGAATCGTTCCTCTCCTTCCTTCCTTCCTCTGACTATTGTCATTGCACCAATCTCTATCGGACAGTCTATCCATCCAAGGGGCTGATAGACCCAAAAACATGTTCTCATTCCTCTCGCGACTACGCCTGCCGTCGTCTGGACCGCAGCCCCAAGACGACGGCGACGACACCTCGTCGCTCGGGAGGAGCCTCAACCTCCCGTGGCCTGTCACCGAATCCTCAGCTCGCAGACCAGCCACAACGACAACCTCCACTCCCGCCAGACGAGAATGGGCAACCGGCCCTCCTTCTCAAGCGAGCGGGAGCGGAATTAGCATAAGCTACCCCATCCCTCGCACGGTGCCGAACTCGCTGACCGGGATCGACGACTTCCCGATGCCTCCGTCTGGGCCGCCTTATGCAGATGCTGTCATGGGCCACTTTGGACAGGGACGATCGACTCGTGCTGGGTTGGCTCAACCGGCGGCGGCTGCGGCTCCGGGGTTATGGTACGAGCACGATAAACCTCGCAGCTTGTATCCGCGGCAGCAAACGGGCCCGTCGCAGTCTCTGGTGCCTTATGCGCCTCCCCAGGTCGTCCGCCTTGATAGTGGGGCGTTTGCTGGCGACGATGGAAGCGATGACGAGAATGATGATGAAGGTGCTCCTGTAGGTGTCGTCGTTGTTGAAATGGGAAATTATCTAATTGAAACTCGTTGAATAGTCTTCTTCTCCGCCAAGGTTTCCATACGAGTATACCTCTCATCCAAGTGCCTCGTCCTATGCACTGCCTTACCCATACCCAGAGACCCAAGTCCCTGACGCTCATCCGAAGGTCCAACAACCTTCTTCCAGCAGAGTTGACATTGCCGAATACGACAACGGGAACGAAGCTGAACTCTATAGCTCGCCGTTCGATGATCCGCTGGAGGTCGTTCCAGCTGCACCACGATCTACGACATCGTCTTCATCATCAACCTCAAAGAGTGCAAATGCACCTATGACCAAATCACGCTGGAACCTCAAACTCAAACTGCACGCCAATGCCGGATCACAGAATCCTCCTTCCACCGCCGGGCCCTCGCGAGTCAACCCTGTACGCATACGCGACGAACAATATCCAAGACAAGCTTACCCTCACCCACCGCCATCTCAAACCGGACCTGCACACGTCGGCGAGGACGGGCAGCATCCACCATCGGTCAGTGTCGACACCGATGTGTACAATAACGCGTACAACTACCCGCTAGTCAAGCAACTTTCTCCGATACAGGAGCAAGATTACTCCTCACCTGCAGCCGAGTCTCGCTCGTTGTCGTTGCGGTTTGGCGATGGCAAGCCGAGTCCGGGTGGAGACAGCTTGGTTGGATCGGTGCTTGGAGCAGTGGGAACCGGCGGGAAGGAGCTGGAAAAGATGGCTGATGTGGCTGAGAGAGAGTCGTTGAAGACACGTCCGGCCTCGGTTAGGACTGGTTCGGTCGGTTCGGTCGGTACTATCAACGGCAATGGACACAGTCTGAGTAGGGCAGGGTCCATGTCGATGTCGGTGGGTGCACAAGCACAAACTGGCGGTTCGCAGGACCCGACTACAGGTTCTGAAACTCCCCGTGAGTTGCTCTTGGTATTGAAGGGCTATATCTTGCTCATGTGTTCTCCGCTTATATTACAGGTCCATCTATACACGCCGCGCCCTTTGTCTCGCGTCGTCTGAACCGCACAGTTTCGCAGACATCTTCCAAATCCGATTCTCAATCGCAGGGCCACCCTCCATCGCAGGCTCAGGTCCAAACGCCGACGACCCAGTTACCTTCTGGCTCATTGGTTCGAACACCGATTTCTGCAGGCACGGCCACAACGCCGACTGGAACGATGTTTACCCCAACGTCGACCTTGCAAACACCCACTGCCCAGACTCCGACCTCAACCGTTCCGGTTGCGGTTGCTGTTCCTGTAATCCAGCCACCTCCACCAGCACTGCTGGCTGGCTCTTTGCCCACACAAGGAGTGTCCTCTGGGCTGCCCAAGATTCCATCGTTGCCGACAATTGCCCCACTGGATCTCCGGTTCTCGTACCATGGCCCAGCAGGCCTTCGTACTAGCACAGACGTTCAGAAAGACACTGCTCCCAAACCGAGTCGGAGCGGTAAGGGCCCTGGAAAGGTGGAGAGGATGCCAATCATTGATGGCAGTGTGGAGGGCTATTATGAAGAGGAGGTTGAAGAAGACGAAGATGAGTCTGATAATGATGACGATGACGTTGTGGGCGATGTTGACGAAGAAGAGGAGGATGAAGCATACGATCACGAATCCCTACATGCCGACAGTTTCGTTACTGCTGGAACGAATGATGATGTGGAAGCCAAGCACAATGTAGATCCAGAGAACGGCGTCGAGCTTGCAAGCTTGAGGAAACATAGCCGTACAGCTTTACCAAACGCCTCAACGAGCACTATCCATTCGGCCAGTCCCAGTGCTTCGCCCTCTCGTTCTGGATCAGCAAGATCATCCCTTCCTGCTATCACCTTGGATCGTGGAGTGACAGGACCGCCAGCAACACCTGGCTCCATGACTGGCGATTCATTCATTCACAGAAGATGGGAGCGAGACGCAGCGCTCGGCTTCGGTGCCATGTCTTCTTCTCCGACCACCTTCCGCGCGAAAGGTCAAAACTCACGATGGCCTTTCCGTCTCTTTTCGTCATCTTCACCTTCACCGTCATCCTCCACCACCTTCACTCCTGCGTTTTGGACATTTTGGATTGGTTTCCTCTTTCCTGTCCTCTGGCTTGTCGGCGGGTGGCATTTCACAAATGCTGGCGAGCTACCCCCGAAATCTACCCCTTGGGAATGGTATTTCTGGAACTCTCGGTGGAGCGTTGGAGGGTTCAAGGCTCTGATAGAAAGGGTCTTGGGCTGTTGCCTGCGGAGGAGGTCGACACCAACGAATACCCGGAACGATGGGACAGTACGTGGAAGACAGGAAGACCAGGCCCAACGGCGGAAAGGGAAGAGACGAAGTGTATCTCAGTCAAAAGCGCGGATTGGGAAGGTTTACCCCGCACTTCCTCGTTGGGTGGCAGAGAAACAAAGCACGGATGACGGACGAATGAGGTTGAACGATCCTAAGCGTTCGTTGCGCGGTATATCCTTTGGCTATCCGTTCATCTCGCGTCCTCCTGGCTCTCAGGATTCTTCCGGAGCCCTGAACCCCTCCAGCCACGGTGCCTCGTCATCTACGTTCGCTCATTTCATGAGTCGAGTAGTAGCAATATTGGCGAAGCCAAACCGGGTGCTGGATCTTATGTATGGCGTCAGACTCAAGGAGGTGCGAGGACGCCCAGAGAGCGGTCGTCGGATGTTCGACCCATGGATCCAGCGCTGTCGGTACGCTCTCTGTTATGCTCTATTGCTCCTCGCAATTGGGCTATGCACTGCATCTGCCCTTTTGATTGTGGTCAACACGAAGAAACTGCAAGCTTAAAAATGGACTTTTTCTATTTATTTTACCCAAACATCGCATTTGCTCTGCCGTTGCTTTCTTTTGCTGTGCCATCTTTGGATAATGTACACCCGCTGTCGACGTTTAACCTGCCTTTTCTTTGTCGTAGTGCTTTCTATGAATTGTATACTGTATTTTGATGATCATGGCAGTCATTTTTGAACCAAGGATCATATTGAGATTACGTCATCACATCACGACCTCTGTCATGCTCGAAAACCCTCTTCGACTCTCAACATGTGGCCATCCCGGCCAGCTCTGCTGTCTGTCGAGCTGTCTCTAAATGGCTTTTAAACAAGAATATTCTTTCACGAGCTGCAGGGCCTGGATGCACGTGTTGGAGGGGAATCACTCGCGCGCCGCTCGAAGTTATATTTGGACAACCTGTGGCTCATTGGCCCACCTTCGATAGTTCTTTCATCCTCTTGAACCTTTGCCTTGTCTTCTGGAATCCTGAAAATCTCGTTCATTTTCCGGAAGAATATCGACCATGGCGGAGTCCATATGTCAACAAGGCAGCGTTCACTATACAGCGGGTCGATTTGTCGAGTGAGTCCATCCGACTCTGCTAGTTCTTTTCATCACGCAGAAAGTCTAATGGATTTTTAGAGCTCAAAAGTGCTACGAAACTGTAACCGGCAGTTCTTGTTTATAGTTCCCTAACTGATGATCATTTGTGACCTGGCAGGCAGCACTTCTTGAACCTAATGAGCCAAAATACGCGTCGAACCTCAGCGCAGCTTTATATGAACAAGGAAAATATAAACTATGTATAAAAGCCATAGTCAAGTCCTGGCTCGCCTTAAGGGCCAAGTACAAGACCAAGCCGGCCCAATTCAACGAAGATGCTCTTGCGTTGAAGATTGCCACGCGATTTGCTAAAGCGAAGATCAATGGTGCCATCAATGGAAAAATACTGCTACACGTCTCGTCCGCCAAACCCAGTGCTTTGAAGAAGCAAACAAAAGAACTTGACCTGGAGCCTGATATTCAAACCTTTGTTTCGTCAAAGAAAGTTGATCCTAAATCAAGTGATTTGTTGAGGACCTGGGCACAATGGCAAACGATGCGTGACGAGCATTTTGGTCATAGTGCCGAGCAATGCAGAGCCAGTATCTCAGAGGCTGACAGCAGACTACGCGCCCTCCCAATCTTCAGGTCAACCTGGTAAGCACCTAGCTAGTTACCCAGAACAAGAACTTTGACTGAGTCGTTCCAGTGACCCAGATAACGAGTTCTTCATTGTAATTATCTTTTTTTTCTCCGTAGTAGAATGCCTTCAAAATTTGCACCAGGTTGGCCACGATGAAGTTCACTCGCTTCTGGACGGTGTCTATGACGACAGTCTCCCAGAAAACACCCATCTTCTCAAACTGAAGGATTTAACTGACAAGGAACTGGGAGACCTCTCCTTTCTATTTGGTGGTTCTGGGGATGGTCTGTTCACTAATAAGATGAACTTTGATTGCCAAATTATTTACTTCTTTTCCAGCGCGACACGTATTCAAAACCCTCATTCATATTTCCCAAGAAGCGCGTGAACTTAAACGAGAAGTCCAGTTGAAAGTCCACATGTTGCTTGTCGACGTTCATCCTGCGGCACTTGCCCGAGTTATCCTTATTTTTGAATTGCTTCGGCAGATCTCGGTCTGCGAGAATAACGCAGAAATGTTAGAGCTCAAGGCAACTCTCTTCTTCCTGTATCTTTCCGTTGTCATGCCAGAGTATTGTCAAAGGATGTGAGTTTATAATATTTTTTTCGTGTTGCTGCACATTCTAACTTGATCTCAAAGTGTCGTTGACAGTGCAAGGGTTCTGGCCAAAGACCTTCGGGAGAAGACCCACAGGCTATCTCATTGGATACACCTCAACGAGAAAAGTGTACCCCGGGTCATAGAAGTGCTGGAATATTGGTCGACCGCCTTACAGAAATCTACTTGGATTCTGATCAAGCTGCATGAAAATCAGCAGTCGATCGGGATTGGAGACGATTTATACCGCGGTATGCGGTTTGCAGCCAATAGTGGCACTTACAACGAAACCTTCGAAGACCCAGATATGGAACATACTGTCTACGATGCTGTGAAGATCTTATTACCACCAAAGTCGTTGCTCACACGACATCCTGCTCTCCATAAATTGGTGAACTCAAACAAAAACTTCACACCCGTTGTTCGAGCTGCTGCGTCGCAAGAAATCGAAAAAAGCTGGCACCCCAATCCAACCTTCTTTGTG
The DNA here is from genome assembly GCA_023014345.1 of Galerina sulciceps. Classification (NCBI taxonomy): domain Eukaryota; kingdom Fungi; phylum Basidiomycota; class Agaricomycetes; order Agaricales; family Galerinaceae; genus Galerina; species Galerina sulciceps. The sequence continues at coordinate 1,671,242 of JAEDXJ010000012.1, read as the reverse complement.
AGTAGTTTCATTTATTCAGCGCTCTATATTGTCTGTCGAATAATATCCAAACTTACATCTTCGTCAGGATAAACACTCCACTGAAAACCCTAATTTTTCAAAGAAGCTTGGCTATCCCATCGTTCCTTTGTTTCCTCAGAAGACTTTGATGAGCATCAGTGCCACGCATTTTCGCTTTGACGTCCGAATGAGAAGGACTTATGGAAGAACATCTTTTGGCATTATGTCGACATTCTTTGATCTGGTGCTCAGTTCTATGCAACTCTTAAAGCCCACTGTCGAACTTGTGTTGGCCGACGTAATTACTGTGGTTCCGAGGCTTGTCTCCGGAGAACTTGGCCGTCGCCCAAATACCTTCCCTAGTCAATTTATTCGGATGTGGCTTAGTAATGTCCCGTATGTCGCTTACTTCCCTATGTTATGCAGCTATCTCATACTTTGCAGTGATTACACCAACGGCATTATCAGCACCGCAGTACATCTTCTCCCGCACTTACATCCCACTTCGAATGGTCTTTTCTCCTCCAACTGCCTTTTAAACACAGGCGTTTTTGAAAACATAGCGGCCTATTGCTACAAGCAAGTTAAATTTATTTATTCCATTATAAAGTTAACTCATAGCATCTGTAGCTATACACTTCTTCTTCCGAAAGACCTTCCTCGCTTCCTTGGCTGTGAGCTCATCTGCGTCCACGGCTCGGCGTTCGATGATATACATTTGGAAACTGTGTCACTCCCTCTAAGCGCTGAACGTCTTGCATCGAAAGAGGAAGTTAATCGATGGCTTTCTCATCTCCTGTTGTGTGCCTTGTGCCCGGGCACTCCCAGTCCACCACCGTTCAGGGTGGACCTGCCTTACAATATCGTCAGCTTTTTCCATGTTGTTAATCACCTCCACTGGGTCGGATATCCTTCCCATTGGCTTGGGGATTTTGTCCAGATGATCGTCTCCGACAATCTGGTCACTGATATGAAGCCTTATGACGGCTTGCTTCCTATTCCACCCACGGAGTTTTTTAACCGTAAAGAATCGCCGCGTAAGGTCCACTTACAGGCTTGGAGTGCGGACGTGGAACTCATCCTCGCTCAGTCATTGCCTGCCCTTCCATATTGTGTCACACTTCCCAGGGATTTTGCTAGGTATGAGGATGTTCGTACCTACAAAGCTATCACCCGCTTTCTGGACCTCAGTCGACATCCCGGATACTTCTTCTGGGAGCCATTATCGTCACCTTTCTGCAAAACGGCGGGACTGATGTTCTTCAAACCCGATAAGCACCTCGGGCCTGAAGATCTCGTGCAGGTAATGCACAAGTTGATTGAAGGTGATTATAAGTGGAAGCACTCGCAGGTGCAGTTTATGCAGACCGTTGAGGGTATCAATATCCGGACGGGTCAGGTCTCTTGGAAAATGAGCAAGGCTTGGTATGCAAAAATGAGAAATGAATGTTGGAGGATGGTGGTGTATAGAACGGATATCAAAGTCGTCGGTGAGACCTTTAACTTGAACGCGGCCTCTGGACCTATACTCAGGCAATTTTTTCTGGATAGCGAGTGAACCTCTCGTGGCAAACCAATGGCTAGAGTTGGACTGATCCACTCGGACAAACAATTCAACTCCGAGTCTGAGCTCCAAAGAACGTACGCGGAGAATCAAATCTGTAGAAAGTAGGGTAACTTGGTCTGTTTCAATCTTTTATGATTGCCATAATATTTTTTTCTTTCGTTGTATCGAAACCTCTCCAACCGAATTTTGATCATTGGAAGTGGACACATGCCCATATCCTCCGACTAGATTGTGTAGACATGAGGCATATCCCTGTCAAGATTCCTCCACCACCCGTGACAGGGACCATTGAACCTTGTCTTTGCACTGGCGTCTGTTGGATGTTATGCATAACGGCTTGATAACGGCCTGTGAAGTGGCGTAATTGAGCCCTCGTTCAAAATTGCAGGTCTCTTTGTCCTTCCAAAAGAAATAGACTTAAAGTTACGAGGCTACGTAAATATCGCCACTGAAATGCAACTGAACAGCCTCCAATTTATTCTTCGAAGGCCGGTCCTTCTGCCCGTGCGTGTCCTATACTGCGTACCCCGGTGATCGGTCCATCAGCCTCCCCAACTTTCTCTTTAACGTATTGGACCTTGCGTTTTTGTGCACGTGTCTATTCGAGGTTCTGCTTAGCCTCAACCGCACCAGCCTCACTGCCCCAAATAGCTGGGTATGTCTTCGTGCTAAGGGCTGGCCATTGCAGTCCCTGAAAGTGAATCCGTTGCGAACTGCTAGAAGCCTTGGTGAGAAACTATCCTGAGATGTCGTAAATTTTACGGAAGTAAGCCCCGGTGAGTCCAGACTCCAAATGGGACTGTATTATCTTACATATCTTGGATTTGACGATCAAATATTTGAATTTTTGCAGCGCTATGATTACCAAATTAACTCTCGCGAAACACCACGAAAAAGACTGGCATAGCAACTTAATATATAACCATGCTGGGGCAGGGATTTTCAAGAACGAAGCGAAAGTGGTGTCTCCTAGGCGGGAAACGACGCATCTTGATGGTCTCCACTTTAAGACTGTGGCCCACGACCGGCGGCGAATGGGGACAAATAGGTGGTAACGACGATAGAACGCAACATCAGGGTTACGCCAACGCACGGAAATACGGAACTAATGTATAGGCGGAAGGACAGCCAGCACCCATTAAGACGCAGTAGAACAGTCAGTGGGACAAAATGAATGTAGGTGAAAAGACACTTTGGGCTGGTGAGAATTCGAGATAAAGAGTGTATCCTTCAAGTTAAGGCCACAAGTCCGGGGTTAAGTCGAAATAAGGCCAAAAAGAAAGAAAGAAAGAAAAGCCACACGGCAAGTGGTGTGACCCCATCAATGGCATCATGACCTACGACGAGATCTGAGAAAATTATTTCTGCCCCAGGTTGTTGTCGCCAGGTATCCTAAAGGGCAAACATCATGATGAGGTATTTATGGGTCTTCCAGCCTAACATTAATGAAGAGCATCAACTGAGAATATTACATTGTGCAAGGCAGTGACACCAAGTTGGGTTGGCTAACATGAGGAGACATAGACATTTCGCTCAAATTTTGAATATCAATTATCGAGGAGTAGATGTTGTGGTAAACAGTAGAACCGTCCTGGCGTAGGATCGCGGCCCATCCCGATTACCACGGAAGTTTACCGGCGCATTGATTGTTGATAGAGACAAGCAGTTAAAAGAACGTCTTCAGTTGGCCCAGAGAAGTACTCAAAAGTCGCCAATAGGTGTAATCTAATCGATAGGTCAATGAACGCCTTGCAAGCACGCGGTTTTCATTTGCCTGGAGTGACGATGAAGAAGGACACAAGCCTAGACAGTGAATAGCCAGAGATAGCCAGATCCGAGTCCGGATATAAAAAAAAAAGGTTTTGGGAACCAGGTTGGTCCAAAAATCTCGCGTTGTTGTCGGTTGAATGCAAGTTCAATTGAAAAATGTGAAGCAACTTTATCCGACAGCTGCGCAAACTGCAACACGAGGAGGTAATTACCCAGAAGTATCAGGTTCAAGTGCATGAGCATTGAGTGCGGCGACTCGGAGTGGTATTACCCTCACCTTAAAATTCAGATGAACTCCGCTTGACATCCGAGGTGGGCCACAACTTCAAACTAAGAAATGCGTAGCAGTATTACTCGACCAGATTCTGAAGGAAACTGCGCCCATTAATATGAACGACAGGTTGAGGTAGAGACTGGTAGAGAGAGCGATGCCGAAATTATGCCGCAAAGAAGGTAAGTCAGGTGACTTTGTCCACCGGAAGAAATACCTTAATATGGTAAGGAAGTAATTCTCAGTAAACACAGCCGCAGGACGCACACATACAGAGCCAAATGATCCGAACTTACGTCCGATAGCCCTGAACCTGGGACGGCATACTTGCGGCAGCGGGGATTGTACCTGCATCAATTTCTTGGCCTGACAGAAGGCCTCGGCTATCGAATTTTGCAGACTCCGCTCTGTATGTGTGTCGATCTGGGGTGGCCCATCGATCTGCTTTCAGCTGTAACACGCTCTCACAATTGTGTGTACAGATAGTTGATTGCTTGATTGAGCTATTTAGGTGGATGAACCCATGGAAGTTGGAACCACAACGGTGGAACTTGAAGGATGTGCCGACTTAATCTTCCAAATTGAGATACTTACTTCTGGTCGAACGGCATTTCGTTGTCCATACCTTAAAACTTTTTGATGCATTTCATGAACTTGTTTACATCAGTAGACACCCTTTTCATTTCAAGGTGAACTCAACTAACTATCTGAGCTATTCATTCATTTCAAGCTATTCAATTTTCTGCCACTGGCACCATGCATCATGTTTCACGTCGTTACGTACTCCTTACTATTCGCGTGGCTCGAATCGTTGATAGATCGGGTTTCAAGACACTGGTTTTGCAATTATTTTAAAGTTTGCACCAGCACACTATCTAGCATATTATTATTATCCGCCTCGCGATGTATCCATCCCAAAGTTGTTTCCCACTGCATAACTTTCAGTGTACAAAACTGTACAAGTTTTTTTCTTCCTGCTCAGTGATTTGGTGGAGTCTGTCCCTTTGAGAATCAGCGCTTAACGCTGAACTTGAAGTGAGATCTGAGAGATAAGCCACCGGGCATGGCCATCATTACGTCAATTCGTGTGATTCAGAACTGGACAAATGGGGTTAAACTTACCCTTTGGTTAAATTTTTAGAATCCGCGATTAGTCCGCGACGCTGACAATTTTCTGACGGTGCTCTGTGAAGTGAGGACTGCTGGCAGTCTGCTCATGTTGGATCGCTGTCCGTGATATAGCCGCCTAATATAGATATATATATATATATACATCCCTGGGGCCTTGAAGTTTACGGGTGTCAATTGCTACTTACGGCAGGTTGACCTGGGCAAATTTATGCCAGTGTGCACCAACGTGCACCGTGAATCCAAACGTCTGATGAAGTTCTTTCACCCATTCACTCCACTTGAATAACCTCGGCCTAGTTTCTAGTTCTGTTGTTGAATTTATCTCGAAACCTTACTTTACTCCCGTCATCGATTTTGCCCACAAAAGAACCTGCAGGCACGAGGCCTGCTAAAGGCCTGCAGTGAGTGGACTCAAAACAGCAAATTCACCTCTGGCGACAAATAGAGACGCTACATATATCTGGAATCCGATAATGAACGTCATAGCGCCAATTCTCTCCTTTTCCGTTCGAATGCTTCGTGTCTTCATTCCTAACGACCCGGTCGAAGAATGTCCTCACAAAAAGATTCCACGGTTCGAGCCAGGAGGTCGTGATTCCAAACCTTTGGATATTGCCTATTGGGCCGGGAACATGAAACAAGTTCAAGTTTCCGATGCAGGCGACTGGGAGGTGACCCAGATGCAGTGGTTCAAGAACACGAATGGTTTGGAGCACGAGTACCTTGTCGTCACAACTCGGTCCGAGTCTTTGGGAGTAGATCTCTACTTGCGCTTTGACCGAAGGGCGACGGCAGAGCAGATTGAAAGTCGCAGACTTCGTAGGGTGGTTACGGAAGAAGATGTTTACAATGTACGAAATCTGACTCAAATTGCCGTGCTGGGTTTAATCATGTCCATTTCAGAGACTTTCCGACAACGAGCGTGAAGCAGTTGATAAAGCTGTGAAAGATGAACAGGCGATTGTTTTCAGAAAAAGAGACATGCTTAATGCATCGAAGAAGTCTTCGTCATCGGAAGATGGAGTTCCAGCCGAAGACACTCTAGTCAATTCACGCCAAGAAAACGGCAAAAGCAAGTCAGGCTCAAATGACAACCCTGAACTCATGGAGACTTACTCAAAGTTTCGACGATCTTTCCCTCTTCGCGACCTGGCTCTCATCGTTGGAGCAATTGTTGATTCATCGGACCGCTACTTAATACTCATGCAGCAATGCTATTGGTTTGCGCGAACAATTGTTGGCGTCGCCATTAAAATGTATGACCCAGAAAAAGTCCAGAAGACACGGGCTTCGTCGCGCGCTGGTAAACTCGCCCGTTTGCCATTCCTGGGGTCTATCAACGAGGACAATCCAAAAGAAGTTGCAACACTTTCTGCAGTGGCGAAGAAAAATATTGCTGAAGACAATGAATGGGTGAATTTTACTCTTATTTGTTGGATTCTTTTCTTAAGGAGTCCTCTCACAGATAAACGAAGAATATATGAAGGGACAGGGACGCATTCTTAAGCTCCAGAAAGATCTTGAGAGAATGGCCGAACAAAAAGCTCAAGCCGACAAGGATATGGAACAGATGCGTCGAGATTATCTGCAATTGAAAACAGAGCTAGATAGGCGCGGCGGCGGCGGCGGCGACGAGGGAAGCAGCGGACAAGGCAGAGGACGAGATCCCATAATGATTTAGCAGATCTAAATCGCCGTACATACCATGATTGCATATCCTGCCTGATTCATTCCCATTTTATACTGCTGCATTGATCGATATCTTAGCAGAGACTTTGCCTCCATTCACCACGCATTTCTTGTAGTTAGAGTCGAACAAAAAAAAAATTCATAGGATGGCGACCTAATCATGTCAAGAAAAATACATGATCTAAGCCAGGTGCAATTTAATTTTGGATCAATTGAGACTCCCTTGAATTATTCGACCGGGTCAATACGATTGTTATACAGAGGCGGTAACAGAGCTCTCTTGCCTATATACACTTGCTTTCCACAGACTTGCAAACTTGAATTAACGTTACAAGTTGAATGGAGCACCAGGCAAAAAAATTCCAGCTATCACAGATTTTGTGGGTCCAATGTCAATTTTTGGAATTCTATAGGAGGAAACAGAGGTGCCAAACGTCGCCGTTTGAATTGAGCCCGTCGAACGGAGTCGGAACATGTTCGAATTCTCAGGACGGCGGCAGTATATAACGTCTTCTTTTTTGACCATTGTTGGCAATTGCAACCCATTTGACTCTTTGGGAGAATTCAAACGCCGCGCTCGCGACGGAGTCGAGATATAAAAGAGCAGATCTAATGTTCCAATCTAGCCGAAGGAAGTGGGAGTACTGTGGGACAAGCGGTCCAACCGAATCTCAGCGAATTATGTTCGGAAGTTGAACTCATCCCCATTTCGCAATTTTGAAGTCCATTGTTCTTCAGAAAAGGAGTTCAAATCTATAACGGGCTCAAACATGAGAAAATGAAGTCTCATTCATCACGACTAACCTTTTGACTCACTGATAAGGGCATCACTTGAACATACAGGGGTATGTTCTAACTGCCCTATTCGGTATTGGCGCGATCCAATTCCACTTTCGCTACGCGCAGCTCCTTCTGTCTCCGTCATATGAATCCTTCAAGAAGGACCAGGGACCATATTTTTTGGGTAAACTGGCAATACAGGGGCTAGATGGTCACTGATTTTTGAGTCCGACAGGAAGGATTGCTGGGGATGTTGAGCAGTGGTACGGGATCCTCTCCGCGGTGAACCCACCACAACGCATACGTCTCGGTGAAGAGTCCAAACCCAAGCCCAAGCTATGTAGTATGAGAGGCCAATTTTGGCGTAAACCTGGGTCTAATGGCCGCTCAGACATATGCGTTGTGTGCCTACTGATGTTGTGGAGTTATACTGTAACGGTTAACCCAAGTGCCGGACTTGTGCGAGGTGATTCAATGTTCGACACAGGCCAAACTTCCTTCCCGAAATCAATCAATCCACTGACGGCCAGGACATTGTGCGATCCCTTCGTGGACAAGACAGGACAGGGACCATTGACTTGACACGTGTTTACCCAACAACGAACCATACCTTCTCCAGTGGGCCAAAAGGTTGACACCTAGCTGACGGTGATCTGAATGAAAGATATGAATGATAAACGAAGTGCCCCTTACTTGATGAATGGCCGCGAAGAAGAAGAAACAGCCACATGGAACTTGAAGACGAATCAAGGAGCGACGGTGGAAAATGACAAGACCGGATTGGGCGGAGGTATGTGAATGGGTTAATTATGATCGGGTCTTGACAGGTCGGTTGTCGAAGATGGCACCTTCAGCTGGTATAGATTGAAGAGACCCTTTATAGAACTCGATTTCACCAATTGTACGGCAGGTGGACAGGCTGCTCTTCGTTGTTCTTCGTCAGAATATAAGTATAATAGAGCTGGGAACTTTCCAAAAGTATAAAGAAGTGTCCTGCCCATGTCGCAAACCTCCTTGTCCCAAAGGTCTAGCAAGGGACTGGAGCTGCACACCCTGGGTTTTCTTCGACGTTGATCGTGATACATAACGCCGGGCAGTTCCCATGACTTAGACGACATCCACCACGAAAAGTTGATGGTTAGAAAAGTCCGAACGAACTCGAAGTGCCAGGTTTTCGCAGAGTCAAGGGAATAACATGGGATTTGGAAGTTGCACGGAGCTGGACAAGGAAAGGTAAGAATTGGCAAAAGGTGATAGGTGACAGTGAAGGACAAACACACAACAACTAATACTTCCAGTACTTTGAGGTTCCGAACCCGGCAATCTTTGACTCCAGCCTCGAAGAACTAGGCCATCGAGTCCTAGTTTTCGAAACCTCCGTTGTCAAAGACCACAGCTATGCTTTGTGATACCGCATTCATGCCAGTGAGTGTGGCCTTTCCGTGACTTTCTGTCGCTGGATCGGCCATCTCTTGGGTAATGAGTGCTGAGCACTATTCTCAAAACAAAGCCAGGAGTCTGATTGACGATGAGTCAAGTAAACGCTCGGCGATCCTGGAGGCCAAGAGTACCTGCAACAAGGATCACCAAGACTTGCGATGGAAAAGGGTTTCACGACCGCTGTCCTAATCGGACGTCTTCTACGAGTTGATGCCCATAAACTGGACAATTCTTGCAGGCTCGTTCATCTCTCTGTGGCTACGCCTTCCCATTAGCATGGTGGGCATCAAGGCAGATGGGAAGAGTCCTACAGGTGAGCCAGACCTTCATCGGAGGTTTGAGCTTCTTGCCCTGGCCATTATGGTTTCCTGAACGAGCTTGAACGAGCATGTCCAGAGCTGGATAAAGAATTCGAAAGCCGCCGTTCGAAACTGAGGCGAAATGCGTGATTCTCTGGTGAACTTGCGGGATACGACCATCGGTTTATGCGCATTTACGCGTCTAGACGGAAGATTGCCAGTATAGAAACCTTGAAATGCCACTCGTCTGGAAAGCCAATTTTTCCTGCAATTCAGGTCCAAAGCAGGCCATTATCAAGAGTAAGTCGGACAAAAGGTGCTTGACAACGATGACTTGGAACAACGACGTCGCATCGAAAGAGCTCTGTAGCTGTCGCAAATGGCACTGAATATGCTTGAAATTTGTGCTTCATGGGCAAGTGTTGGAATGGCAATGCCAGAGGGGAGGTGTGAAAGAATGGTGTTTGAAGGTGCGTCATAGTTGACATATCCTCTCCGGGTGGATTATCCATCTGGCCATTGGGGTTTTCAGCTTGAAGTATGTGCGAAAGTTATGGCTGTGGGCATGAAGATAGGTAGTGGAAAGGAGTACTGTTGGCGTTGACAGGGGTAAGGGTCTCGCCGTCTCGGTAACTGGGGTTCAATCTTGGTGTGGATGCCCTCCATTTCTATAGCGAAGATGACCTTTGCGCAGGGACTCTATATAGTTGGTAGCTACAGGGAAACCAAGCCTACCATGGAAAGCAATCAGCCTAACAGCATTCAAGCTTCTACAAAAGTAAGTCCCTTACTAAATTGTGGCCGCATATATGTTGATTATGAAGTCGATTTCTTCTATGGAGGTTGGAAAAGACGTTCTGAATGCAGATGTATAGGGACTAGGTCAAAAACCAAAGCAAAGAATGGTGCATGCATTGTGGACGCGATTTGCATGAAAAGTTGAATGAGCGCGAAGAGGAAAGGGGGAAAACCGGAAATTCACGCTCACCTGATCAGCCCTCGAAAGTTTAACTTTCGTTGATGGACGACAACCGTCTCGACTCCACTGGCAGGGACACCTTTTCTGACCCAAATACGCGTCAAAGGTCTACTATGTAGGCGAACCAGGCCAACTCGACGAAGCAGCCTTGCGTACGAGATCGCCACACAATTGGCAAACACGAAGATCAATGTTGCTGCAATAAATATTGCTCTACCTGGGGTCAATCATCGATGGACAAAAGAACACTCGAAGCTCGAGCAGGATATCCAGATGTAAAAGACTGTTCTAAATCTGTTGGTCCGGGGAACTTAGGAACGGTGGCAAAGGACATTTTGGACGTACTATGCTGAGCAATGCAGCCAACACGTCGACAGGGGCGGACCTTTTGTTCATTCTGGTGAGCAACCAGCCAATTTTAGAGAGAAAGGGCTTGACCGAGTCTCTCCAGGGATTTAAATAGCGAGTTCTCCATGATATTCTAAAATTTCTCCATAGCCTAGCACCTTCAACAACTTGCATCAGCCTGATCAAGACCTCGTCCGCCCATCCAGGCGGCACACAGCTACAATAATGATTCCAGAAACCACATATCTACGCAAACGTAGGGACTCGACCTGCGAAGAACTGGGAAATCTTTTCTTTCAATTCAGTGAAGGGGTCTGGATTTCCCACTATTCAAATGCAACCTTGAACACAGATTTGTTCCACCTACAGCGCGACACGCATTCAACTTCTAAATCCTCATCTTATTTCTGAAGAAGCGCGTAAACCTCCCAAAAAAGGGCCACAAGTCAAATTCCACACGTTGCTCTTTATTGTCGACGCGGCAGATCTCGGTTTCCGAGATTATTATAAAACATAGGACGACTCTGTCCTTCCTTTATCTTTTTGAAGTGATGCCACAGACCTTGGTCACAATATGTGAGAATCTCATGTTTCCTTTTCGTCATCAAAAATTCTAACTTGAGTCACTAGTAAGTGTCATCGAGTGCACTGATTCTGGTCTTCATTCAGGTCCAAAAATATTGGTCGATTGCCATCCAGAACTTCTGCTCAAGTTAATCAAACATATTGGCCGACGTATATATTGCGGTTCCAAATTGGTCCAGAAAGCCGTAAGGTCCGCCTAATGCCTGACTGCAGAGGTGGAGCATCTCCTCGCTCAGTCACTGCCTGCATCCCCGTATCCCGTCACATTACCTTACCCAAAAATCTTGCAGCTCTTGGTAATAACGTTTACAACTATCAAGCTATCACATGCTTTTTGGAACCTCCGACAAAATGCTAGGAACTTCGTATGGCAGTTCTTATCACCTCAGTGCCGCAAAACCGCCGGATCTATGTTCTACATTCCGATGTGCAGATGTGGCCGTCAAGCATGAAGACCTTTTACGAGCGATGAGCGTTATTGAAGGCGATCGTAATCGCAAGCATATCAAAATCCAAAACGTTGAGGCCATCAATATTGAGACGGGTCAAGATTCTTGGAAGATTGGCAAGGACCGGTATGGTAAGATAGGAAGAAGGGAAGGTTTGGGGTTGGCCGTTAATCGAACGGATATCAAAGCGAAGCGATAGGTGAGGCTTCTACCATTCATGGTGCGCTCTAGCCTATATTTACGCTGGATGTTTCCGACCAGAAATCAACCCCTAGTCTGTAAACCAGCAGTTGGCGTTGGAGCTGAACAGATAACCCACTTGCCCGACAGGTTCAACTCTTGGTCTCCCAAGGCCTGTCCCCAAAGCATCACCTAAGATAAAGTGTGATGTGGATAACCTGGCTGATTGTAATCTTGCGTTGAATCAGGCGTCGACGAATGCACACTGAACCATCGTAAAACCTCACCAGAATTACATAAATCCCGGCGCCACTAAGGCTCATCCGCCGCCCACAAAGGAGACTCGACCACCAGTATGAAGTCGTCGGCCCTTTGCACTGGGTGCAGTTCTCCGGACATAACATAACACATCATAGCTTTTAAAGCAACGCAGAAAGGAGCATTCGTCAACTCTTCGCGGGTCCCTTGCCTTTCCAAAAGAAGGGACCCCATAGGAGCCTGCGTAAAAGTCGCCACTCAAGGCAACTATTGGCTTACCTCTAATGCAGTGTTCCCAATCTTATCTTTGTCCGAAGGCCCCTCCTTCTGTCCGTGTCCTATATTGATACTCCTATCCATCAACTTCCCCGAATTGCTCTTAGGACCGACAGCCACGTATAAGAGCCTTGGATCTTGTGTCTAGTCAAGATTCTTGGTTTGTGATGTCTTCGTCCCCACCCCTTCCCCAGATAGTTGGGTATGCCGTTGTGTTGGGACTCGGTTTCGCCTTCGCACTGTTTATGAACACTATAACTTGGATTCAAGCAAAATTTTCCAAATTCTCTCCAAACTCGGCTTCTGAGTTTTCTGCCGCAAGCCGTTCTTTGAAGACTGGGATTGTGGTCGCTGGAATTGTTAGCTCATGTAGGTCTTTATATCAACGTGAGTTAATGTTTAAATATATTGACTTTTATTAGGGACCTGGAGTTTGACATTGCTGCAAAGTGCAACACAATCCTACACAATGGGTATCTCTGGGGGATATTGGTATGTCTGCTCCTTATCTGTTTACACATTTCCTTGGAGTCATCTTGCGCACTAGGTACGCTGCATCTGGCATGCTACAGATTACTGCCTTTTCCGTCATTGCCAGCAAAGTCAAGATCAACGCCAATCGGGCAACCACGTTCCCTGAGGTCAGTACCCCAACTCTTCTCGTACGATTTACTAGCACCCTCCCTGATGCTTTGACGTATATGTAGGTGGCGTACATCCGGTTTGGAACATTGGGTCATCTTTCATTTCTGTGGTGTGGACTCGTGTGCAATGCCGTCGTATCTTCATGCATCCTAATTGGCGCGGGATCGGTCGTCACTGCACTGACTGGAATCAATCAATACGCTTCACTATTCTTAATCCCTGTAGGCGTTGCCACGTACGTTGCAGCAGGGTGAGTCTCTCAAATAATCTCTCTATTTTCTCCAAATGCCTATTGACATCGAGAAAAAATAAAGGGGTCTCCGAGCAACTTTCATCTGCGATGCAACCCATACGTTTGTCCTACTGCTCATCCTGATTGGATTCAGTTTCTAGTGAGCTTATTTCTTTTCTTTTGCCTACTCCTTTTTCTGAAAAATCACAGCATCATCGTCGCTTCCGATATTGTTGGGAGCCCTGAAAAATTATACGAACTCCTCCTTCGTGCAGCGGAGAAATGGCCAGTCGAAGGAAATTATCATGGGTCGTATCTTACCTTTCGGTCGAGGCCAGGCGGTATCTTTGCCGTTCAGGTGTGTTTTAGTTTATGGACATTGAAGTTTCTAGATACGGGTACTTACTGACCTCACAGGGAATTATCACGGGCATTGGATTGGTTGCTTGCGATCAAGGTAGGAACATCTCTGGTTTGACGTAATTTAGTCCTTTACCCTCTATTCAACAGGGTACTGGTCGAGGGCCATCGCATCCAACCCATCAACGACCGCGCGTGCTTATTTTTTGGGCGGAATCGCATGGTTCTCTGTACCTTTCTGTTGTGGTACCATGTTGGGTCTGACTGCTAGAGGTCTCGGTACCTTGCCCGACTTTCCTGCTCTATCGGCGCATGAGCTCGGCGCAGGACTCGCCGCTGTTCGCACTGTCAGCTACTTAATGGGGACCACCGGCTCAGTCCTAATACTCCTTCTCGTTTTCCTGAGTGTAACTTCCGTAGGTCCATAATTATTCCCAAAAAAAGGATTCTAACCTTTGATTAGGCACTGAGCGCGGAGCTCATCGCAACCTCGACTCTGCTCTCGTACGACATTTACCGACACTATTTCAGACCTCACGCAACAGGCCAAGAAATTGTTACTGCATCGCGATATTTGACAGCCGTCTGGGCTATTTTTTCAGCATCACTCGCATCGGTCCTATGCGCCGTCGGAATCGTAAGTGCTACTCTTTTTGTATCAAAATAGATTGATATTCATTTACTCTCTGTAGACGCTCAGCTGGTTGTTCTATTTCCTTGGTGTCTTAACCGCCTCAGGATCCATCCCTATCGCTCTGACTTTCTTGTAAGCAGGTGGCTTTATTAACTAGACTTATATATCATCTAATTTCCTAGATGGAAAGACCTCAGTAAGACTGGTGCGGTAGTAGGATCTATCGGGGGCATGATCATCGCCCTCGTTGTCTGGCTCGTTACCGCCAAAGTGTACACGGGGGTGATTTCCCTTGACAGCCTCAGCAACGAATGGGTTTCCTTTGCTGGAAATTCTGCAGCTCTTTTATCCGGAGGCGTCCTCTCTGTGGGCTTGTCGCTCTGGCGGCCTGCGAACTTCGACTGGGAAAAAGTCCGACAGATGACTATTCTACAAGAAGTCACAACACCTTCTTTCAGCGAAAGCAAGGACCATGAAGAGAGAAAATGCAACGACCATGACAAAAAGATTTCTGAGAATGTTCAAGTCGTTTCTGAGCAGTCTCCGTTGGTGGACGATTCTTTGAATATTTACGAACTCAACAAAACCTTCAAGCTGTACATCGTACGATCTGCAATGCTAGCCTTCCTCTTTGCTATTGTAAGCCGTGCGACATATCCTTGTATCGTCTTTGTTGAACTAATGAGAGCCTCGTTCAGGCGATACCAGCTCCGTTGGCGGGGATTCCTTACGTTTTTTCGCCGAATTTCTTTGTATTTTTCGTGGCCATTATGTTTGTTGGTGACTTGCTCCTGTTCCATCTTTTCCTGAATTTTGACCCAAGCATCTATTTCGCCAGATTTGGTTGTTCTTCGCATTCTTCCTTGTTGCCGTTCTTCCTCTAGTTGAATCGAGAGGAACTCTGATCAAGGTTGGTCGTGCAATCCTCCGTCTGGACCCTCATTAGTCCCAGGACTTTCTAGAATTCACGGATATGTAAATATAGCCATATGAGAAAATAGGCAGAAGTTCACTCATTCCACGCTGCTTTCCTCCTTCAAGACCAAGGTCTATTTTCTCAACAGGCATTATACATCATGGGCATTTTATACCACCGCTGCTCATGTTTATCCGTTTACTTTAACTCCTTCGCCGCAAGATAACCAATACTTGCCTGTTCGATCATGTCGTGTAATAAACCGATCTCCTTTTGATTCAAGCTATCTTTCTTTGTAGGATTAACCTTGAGAATCTTCTTGGGGTCTTCTTCTTGCTCAATCGCCTCGACAACAGTCTCTTTGACTATTTTCCACACTCGTGTGTCATGAATAACACTGTCCAAAAATATTCTGGGTTCCTGCATCTCCAGGTAAACCGTCGCGAATACCATAAGTGCTGTCCATTTCGAGAACTGTAGAGTTCGAATGACTGGCTTGTTCAGCAGAACATTCATGAGAATCCTGGTCTGCAACACTTCTGTATTGACAGAAGCTAGATAGGCGTTGAACAGCCAGGAGACACCAAGGGAAGACAGGAACATTATCTGCCCGAAAAGTTCGCCCTGTGGGACTAGGAAGAGTTGGAGGAGAAACTGCACCGTAAGAGCAACAGAGCTATAACCGATGTCGTTGTATCTTGATGCGCTTGGATAATTCAAAAAGTATTTTCCCCTCGTAATGCTGCTAACGATCTTCTCGGTTCCTTTGACCAATATAACCTGAGAGTCGTTATCAAAAAAGAGTCCATCTCCTGGAGGGGAGTTTGACGAGGGGCTTGGATGCTTAAATGTGAGAACCCCTGAGCCGATTATAAAACATGATATGCCGTTGGAAAATACACCGAGTAAAATCATTGCAAAACAATACCAATCCTCAAAGGCTGCGCACAATGCGGATGCTGCAATGCTAAAACCAACGGGTATGATTGCTAGGGGATCAAATGGCGAAAAGTAGTCAGAAGAAAGAACGGGATAGCCTTTGAATTCATGGAAATCCTCCAAATCAACAAGTGTGAGACGCATTTGCGACGGTGTCGAGGCATCGATTACATGATCGATTGGCAGGTCTCTGCAGTGGTTTGCAAACAAATACGCCAAGTGTCCCGTTGAAGAGAGTCGAGTCCCGGAGTGTGCGGCCTGGTATTGTGGGCCTGCTTTGCCATCAACTTGAAGTTCGAGCATGGTTGCTGGGTCGATATTTACTCCAGGGTACAGTCCGTCCCAAATCCTGGACCGAGCAAGTACACCATACTTTTTCGCCACGTAGTAGCTTCCAGGCGAGTTGTACCAACCGAGCCAGCGCCTACCGCGGACTAGATGGACGCTGGACATAGCTGCAAAGGATTCTTCTCCGCCAAAAAAACCTGCTATGCCGGACACATCCAAGTTAAAATTTGAACTTTTAAGAGGAATTTTCATGTTCTGGAGAGAAAAGAATGGGATTTGTATCAGCAAACTAAGTTTGGAGCGAAATGCGGGACCAGAAATCTGTCTTCACCTCAAGAACTGCAACAAGAATGGCATTACTTACCGTCAGAATTCGTGGTATAAAGCTGTGCCTCGTTGCGAGTTGGCGTTAGCGTCCGACTTGGTTGAGTTCGTTGGATTCCTTTCGTTGTATATATTTCGCTGGATCAGCTGATCAGCGGTTTCCTGACACACGCCATCTTAAATCTGTTATCGTACTTGTAAGGTCGCAATCACCCACCCGTCTGGATCAACTTATTGTGACGTCAAGAGGATCTATTTCAGTCGGATCGGCCTTCCCGGTGAGGACGCAAAGGTATTCAGTAAAGAGGACGGGTAAATGCTTGATATAAAGCCAGAGGACCAATTTATGCGCCTTGCGGGCGTCTAAAAATATGTGGGAAAAATATTGCTAAATATAGATAAGGCTAAGTATACAACTATTTACAGCTATTTACTCACTTCAATGTACTCACTAGCAAGCTAGGTTCGGTTCAAGCCGCCTTCTCCGGACCGGTTATTTGGCAGCCAAATAGTCCTGCTTTTGGAAAGAGATTTGAGGCTCCGCAGGACCTTCGGAGAAGGGGCTTGTTCCAGACTCACGATATTCGACAGGACGTTTGAAACGTTCTCCCCACCCATCCTCTCCCTCCACGGTCTTTACACTTCGGGAAATAACTTATTCGATGTTAATATGTATGTTTGTTCTTTCTGATTCGCGTTTTTCTTGTTCAATGTAGTTATATTTTGTTCAACTTTCTTCCTTCATAGATTTATGAAAAAACGACTTTAGTGGCGTCGATCGTCCATTCAACAAAGGAATATCCTTGTTCTGTGAGTTTATATTGCCTAATTGACATCTTAAGTCTTACCAACCAAAATTTTACGACTGTAGGTGTGCATTTTATCGTTCAGGATGCCGTCTTCGAAGGCTGCTTTTTCGCGTGCTGACACACGCACCCCTTCACCTCAACCGAATGGCCCGCTTCTCCCTCACCGCCCTAATATCCCTCAGACGAACCCCCAAACACCTCGACGGCGTAAACCAGCCGCGTCTGTGCGTCTTCAAGGAATCAAGACCTCGATGCCCAACAACCTTTCCCTCCCTTCGATTTCGCAGCGTCTCATCTCCAGACTCAATTTGAAATACACGCCGGACGACTGGCAACTCCATCTCATACGACGGATCCTTCAAGGCTATGACAGCATCTTCTGTGCTGGGACTGGCTATGGCAAGAGCCTCATTTTCGAAGGTTTGGCTGTTTTAGGTGGGAAAGGGAAGCTAGTAATAGTTATTAGCCCTCTAAAGGCTTTGGAACGCGACCAGGTGTGTGCACTCTTCCTATTAGTTGAGATTGAACTGACAACTTGCCAGGCTGAGCAAGCCCAGGCAAAGGGTATAGACGCTCTAGTCATCAATGAAGACACGACGAAGACCGCCGAACTCTGGAAGCATGCACGTACCAGCGCGGCCATGGTTTACATGTCGCCAGAAATGGCGCTCGCTCCCAGCTTCCAAAAGCTGTGGAAGGACTCTCGATTTAGGTCACGGCTTACCTCAATTGTGGTCGACGAAGCCCATTGCATAGCCGAGTGGGGCAGTGAGGATTTCCGACCAGCGTATCGTTTGTTGGAGACCTTGCGAAGCTATACGGGGTACGAGGTCCCTGTAGTCGCCTGTACTGCCACCTGCACGACTCAAACCTTCGAAGTCATCTGGAGCACACTCGGTTACGGTAACCGTCCATTTTGGGGCCTCGATGTTGGTTCCGACCGCTCGAACCTCATGTACATCACGCGTATCCTGGAAAATCCCAAAAACCCGTTACTCGACATTTTGAACCTTCTTCCGAGCGACTTATCCACAGACAGCCCCGTCGAGGCGATATCAAAGTGTATTTTATTTTGACTCCGAAGATGCATGCAGGAAGGCTGTTCAATTCATTCGCAAATGCCTGCAGCAAAGCACCAATATTTGAGAACACGAATGACACGTCCGGCATCAGCAGTCGCAACAGCTTGTTCAAACTCACAAAACAGAAGTGCATCACGCATGAAGTAAATGTCGTGCGCCAACCAGTCATCGTTGTTGGACTTTGCATCTTCTGCGGATTTTGTCGTAGCAAATTTTTGGCTTATTGTTTGAGATAGTTGGTTGACCTCGTTCAGGTCAGGCCTCCAAGCCTTCAACTCCGACCAGAGATGAAACCCTTTCAAGACCCTTAAAGTGATAATGTGTAAGCAAAAATACAATCATTAACTGAATAAAATAACTGAATAAAATAACTGACATCACAGTATGCAGAATTCGGGCAATCAATGAATGTCGTATAAGTGCTCTTGCGGCTGCATAATTGGGCTTGTTCACATCCCATGTCCGAGAAAGCAACCCTTTATGGGCTGCAAGTGAAGTTGGATCAAGTACAGCTTGACCATAATGTGTTCGCATCAGCATGTGAGTTGCTTGCAATGCAAAGTGGAATAAGTTGCTGAGTTCTTCGACATACTCCAGTCGCTCCATTGGGTTTACATCGTCTACACGGTCCCGCCGAGCAGCCCTCAAATTGCTTGATGTCAGCCAATCTCCGAGGATAAGTCTCATCTTCCCAGACCATATCTCCCATGTAAGTGTAGAACGATCCTTTATTGCCTCGAGAACCTTGACAATGCCTTTCTTGGAACCCTCGTTAACATCAAACACTCCGAACGGACGTGCATCTGTTTTGGTGGGACGCAACGGTCGGTCTTGCGGCATAGATTTCTTAATGCTGTCAAGCATGGCAGTGCGATCTTTCCACGTTTTGCTCTCCGGTGAATATCGGACGAGCATCTCTGCAATGAGGATTGGATTGGCTTTCTGGAGGTGTTCGTCGTCGCTTTTATCTGGAGTGATGTCGCTGAACTTGGCATTGACTCTTTTTCCTCGCAGATCCAACTTTGCCTTCAAGTCTTCTGCCTCCTCCGTTTCAACACCTTCTTCATCAATTGCAATAACCGCACAATTTGTTGCGTGGATCATGGAATTTTGGTTCGTGATCCGTTGCTGAAATTTTCGGAGATAGAGGTTGATATTGTCGAAAACCGTACAGAAGAGCCGACCGCTTGTGATGAGCTGAACTGCCAGGGATATGGCGTCCTGTGAGATCCTTTCCTTCAGTCGTTCGATGGTCTTTCCGGAAACACATATGCCCATATTGCTCAGCGTTGACATAACCCGTGAACTTGTCCCCTCAATCTTGCAAAACAAACCCATCAAGAGTGGAAGAAGGTTTGTTGACTGGTTTCGTGCGAAGGCAAGCATTGAAATCGCCACCAATATGGCCTAGTCATAGTGTCAGTTCAATGTTTCGAGATGTAGAAAGCACTTACAAACATAGGATTTCTCGCAAAACCCTTCGGCATTGTATTCTGCCATTTTGAGTCAGGTATTTCCTCTTCGTCGAGATTTGGATCATCATTCCAGTCTGAATCCTCTTCCTCTTCCACAGATGCTGTTCCCTTTGCGGTTCGTCGGCGCCACTTATTTGGTGATGCAGAAAATTTCTCGAGGATTGCCCAAGTGAATGGTGCTGCCTTTTGATACTTCTCGACGATCTTCTGTGGTTGTAACAGATCTCGAATTGAGGCAATTGTAAGGTCTTTCATCTTGACTTGAAAAACCGGATCTTCAATGATCTTATCACTCTCCTGAAGGGCTATTTCGCATGCAGTCGGCGTGATCATTTCGTAAATGTGTGGTTTGCAGTTTGGAAAGTTCTCAAGCCACAAGCGCCATATTACCCTTGGTGGGAAGCGGGTGTCTTCGTCTTTCCCAGTTGCTGTGTAGCCCAAAAAACGGCCTGCCCTCGACTTGACTTTCTCGATTTTAGAAGAGAATATGAATGTCAGTAGTTGCGCGAGGCTGACTTCGAGGAAGACCAGGAGGGAAAATATAAGGTGTAGCTTGTTGTTGATGTTATTCTGTCGAAATTCAGGACCTAGCTTGTCCTGCCAGTATTTATCATTGTAAAGCAATATATCGTTGGCCATAACGTTGTTTACAAGTTGCATTTGAGCCCATTCACGGTGAAACTCTGAGCGAAATGTCTTAGATCACCCTGTGACATGCTGTGACCACCAGACACCCTTGGTTAATTCGTGTCAGAAAAGAAGGCAACCTGATTTTCTAATATTTCAAGGTCATCTACGGGGAGAATACATGCCTTCAATGATAATTGGCCTTTTTCTTCATTAATTTTGGCCATGGTTCAAACGAAATCTAGTGAGGGTCTCTTGATGTGTGACAGACAATGTGTCCCACTTAAAAACTCAAGGGGTAACTTTTGCGTAATAAAATTTGACTGTATCATTGAATGACATTTTCTCTACCAGAATCTGTAATTATATTTGTGTAGCGATTTTTTTTGACTGAGGGAGGTCGTCTCGAACGTCCCCTCTGTTTTCGCGAGTTTGTCCCAAGCCCCTTCTGCGAAGGCGCCGCAAGCGGCCGGAGCACGTGGGCTTGCTCCGAACCTACTAGCACTCACACTCACACTCACACTCACACTCAGAATCAGCTTCATACTACCACAACAATCACCTCGTACTATCGATAGTACTTAATAATCATGCCTTTTATCCCTGGCGATTTCGAACCATTCCCTGCGACCACGGAAAAATCTGAGACACCCCCACCCGAGCTCGACCCAAACCATCCCTTCACCGGTGTCGAACTTATAGTCTCGGGGCTACCCCGAACTTCCTTCTCATCAGCCTCTGAACACCTCCAGGATGTGATCAACCAAATTAAAACCCGAGGAGAGGATAACTTTCCGGATCTCCAGATCGTCAGTCCCTCAAAACCCTCGAACCTTGGAAGTGATCAACTCGACTATGTTTTCGTCTCCCTCGTCGGCCCACTCAGATCAACGCCACGCCCCGACATCTTGGAGAATGTCCGCATCATCCTCGACCGCCAGCCGGACATTGAAGCTCGGTGGAGAGTTGCCTCTGGTCCTACGGACAAAACTCGGCATGTTTGGTTTCAGCCTGGCCCCGGCATCAGTCCCCCTTCACTCCAGCAGAAACTCAGCAACATATTTCGGCAAAATGGGCTAGTCGTTCAGCGAACGTACATCCCGTCGGGTGGTGACCGTATCTTTTACCTTTTCACCTCTCAAAATTCGGTCGCAGCTCTCTCACAAACACCGCCTATTGTTGACGGACAGTCTTACTTACCCCACCCGTCCAGGTTCATCCAACCTCGCTTTGGACTGGAGGTAGCAGTGAATGGAGTCGGCGACCTCCCTAGTGCTCGGTCGATCATAGACCGCCACATAGAAGGTCAATATGGTGATACCTCTGGCGAACCAGTAGTCCGTTCCAGCCGCCTCGAGCTCGATGGATCTGTATACTGCGCTATCCTCCGGACGCCCTACATCACTAGCCGCTTCCTTCAGGACCCCTTTGACGTCTTTGAAAACTCAGGGTTCAAAACAGGTAAACCGGAGTATCTCTACCTCCTAAACTCTCATGGGGTTCCCAATATCAATTTCTCTAATCGAAACCCTTCCTCTACTGATTCTACTAACCCTTTTGTTCAACGGCAGCTTGACCACCTTACAGCCCAGTCCGAAGGGGTAACCGCCACCCTTGCTAAGGTCATCGAGGATCAGCAAACACTCACGAAGACCTTCCGCGAGGCAACTACCACCATACAACAGAGCTTTGCCGACGCCTCAATGGTCTTCTCTGCCAGCAACCTTCTATCGAATGCCGAAAACCACCTCACCACTCTCCAGAACTCTTTGCTGATGACCCGTCAAATGATGTTTCTCACGCAGGACAACGATGCACGGCAGTCCATTCAAACTCAAGTGGCTGACCTTAATCAACAATTGGAAACCGCTAGAGCCGAGCGTCATCAACGCGCCGCCGAGCTTGCATCTTTGCAGAGTCGTAGTGGACCACTTGCCTTACCTGCCATCTTAGCATCGGATCACCCTGTGGCTTCCTCCTCGACTACTGCGCGCCCACCTGCTAAGCGCCTTCGTACCTCTGCCTCGACTGACGAAGCAAACATCAGCATGGGGCCAGGTAAGGAAGCGAGTCGCGCTATGGAGGTTGACTCTACACAAAACTTGGTATGCCTCCCAGTTCTCCTGCTTATCGTCTCCTTTCTCTCTCTTGTCTACATCGCCCACTCTTTGTCTCACCGCATACTGCCTATAGTCCGAAAACTGAAAGTCCTGACGGGACACTTCATAGGCTGTTTGGGCACGTGCTCATTACCTTTGTTGCCTTTTTCTTCCCTTCCAAAGCACTCCCTGATTTATTCATTTGTTCATTTGTTTGCTCTTATGCCTTTCTCTTCTGCCTTTTCATTGGTGATGCCTGTATCTACTGTGTCTATACGTACCTTGTCCCTGAATGCAAATGGCCTATCTCACCCCCTCAAACTCTCTGCCATTCAGGGCTTGGTTCATACCACCAGGCCACACCTTTTTGTTATTGGTGAGACAAAGAATTCAAAAGCGATTTCATCCCGTTTGAATATCCCGGATTACCACTTCTATGAAAACCCAGGACGACCGTTGAACGATCGAACTCTGGGGAAGTGGGGTATTATCGTCGGTGTTCGACGTAACACCTTCTCCGTCGAGAGCCTTACAATGCCAGATGCCCTCAAGGGGCGGGCTGTAGCTCTAGACCTTACAATCCCAACTACAACTAACCAGGGTTTTCAACACCGGTTCATTGGTTTGTATGCACCGTGGAACCCTGGACAAATGTCTGATGACGAAAATACCTTTTGGCCTGAAATCACCAAACTGTGTACATCGGCTCGCTATTCATGGTCTATCATTGGCGACACCAATGCAACCTTGTCATCGATGGAATCAACATCATCATGCCTTTCAACCCCTTCCCGATTGGCTCGTGATGCTTACCTCGAGTTCCTTCACTGTGGAAATGGGATCGATCTCTGGCAATCCCAGCCTCAAACAAATCCTGCCCATTCATACACCTACAAATTCCAAACTTCATCCCAAGGCAACTCACCAACAGTGCATTATAGTCTCATAGATCGAATGGCAGTTTCCCGAGTCGGCACACTTTCTGGCTCTATTGGAGTCATATGTGACTTCATACCCTGCACGGACCACCGCCCAATCACCACTCAGTTAATTCTTTCGCCGCCGTCACCAACCTTTGGAGCACCCATGATCCCGGAAGAAACCCCAGCCTCTGAATATGCACCACGTTTTCGCTTTCCCCCTCAAAAGGAGCGAAGCCGTTTGACTGCATTTTCAAATAAACTCGACCAACAACTCCAGCCTCGCATAACTATGTCAGAGACAAACATTACATCAGACGAGAGTTTTCGAGACCTTTATTCCTTCTTTACGGAAAACCTACTGACAGCTGCAAAGGCCTCCTTTCAGCTCCCATCCACACGCAGATCCTCATCCAGGAAGCTCATTAACCCAACCTTGGCTCTTATCCTGAGGGAGTTGAAGACCATTAATCGCATAATTGGCTCAATCAACCGCTCGACAAGGAGCAACTTCTGTGTTCAGTTTCCGAACGATGTTCGAACACGGCAATATTTATCCGCCTTTTTGCAATCATCTTCCTCATGCAGAACAGAAGACCTCAAATACTTCCTTTGCATGATTCGGAAAAACCTCCACAAGGTTCGCTTTGCAGAAGAACGCAAGGAAGCTCAAACCCGCAAGGAGAAGCGTTCTTATGCTCTGTTAGCAAGTGTCCTGCATGGCGGCTCTTCAAAGCGCCTATTTTATCATCAAATCCCTTCTCTACCACTTGCTATTACCCCGTTTCCTGATGCTGAACCAGATAGAGTTATAACAGGTCCTAAAGATGTGAAGTCCGCAACCGTTGATTATTTTCAAAACCTTTATCATCGAACTCCACGGCCTCCTCAAGATAAACCATGGATGACCACTCCCTCAGTTCAGCAAGTTGCGGAGCGGACAACTATGAATCCCTTTATATGGCCACAACCCCTCGATCTTCCCAGTTTGAGAAGAATTCTCAGCAAAGGGAATGCCCGACCAACACCTGGACCAGATGGCTGGGAGAAGTGGTTTCTGAAACACTCCTCTGACAAAGCCCTCTCGTTGGTACTTAAACTTTTAAACTATATTATTCTTCATTCCCATTTTCCTCAATGTGTTAAAGCCACTAACATTACTACAATCCACAAACGTGGTTCGTCCACTCACCTCTCAAACTACAGGGGCATTGCTTGCAGTAATATAATTCTCAACCTTGTGTTTGCCTGGTTGAATGACCGAATTGGCCCATATTTAACCGACAACCACGTCATCCCGGACTGCCAAGTCGCCACTCAACCTGGAACTCAAGGCCGCGATCTTATTTCCTTTATCTCCCAATATGAAAAATGGGCATCTCGCGAAGGATTACCTCTTTATACGCTCCAACGAGACCAGAAAAAGGGATTCGACATGCTGGAACCTCAGGGTTTCTATGATGCTCTTTCAGCATATGGCTTTCCCCCCTCTATTGCAGACCTCGACAGATCCTCTCAAGAAAATGTGCCATATCGTGTCAAAACCGCTTATGGCTTTACCGAACCTTTTATTGTGAATGGGGTTACAAAGCAAGGCGGTTCTCTTTCCCCCTTAAAGTGCACACTAACAACTAGCCTTGGAAACCGATGGGTCTCAGACCTCAAAAAGAACTTACCAGGCTCGGTAACTGTTCGACCTCACCTTGACCACCACCCAAATATCCAGCCCCTGGACATCTCAATGGTGGAAGCCATGGATGACTCCCTTATTATTTCTTCTGACCTCCATACTCTCAAACTTTCCGCTCGTCATGCTGACCGTTTTCAAGCTACATATGGATGGGAAACCGAATGGCGTAAAAGCACCCTTTATATTTACAATGTTTCCCCACCAGAAAACCCCGACATCCTCCTCATGCCCTCTGTGGATTATGCAAACCCGCAATCGAACCACACCTCATGGCATCAAGTTCCGGTCATTACAAATTACACCACCTTCCTTCGTGTACCAATCAATCAACCCAACCGGCACTTCGAACACCTACGAGACATCGTTTCTAACTTTGATTTTCCAATCTTTTTCCGTCCTCTTCCACTTACCGTTCTGCGCCGTATTGTATCTCAGATCATCTTTTCAACGTTACGGCCCCTTCTTTCCTTCCAATCTATTTCCCAACGTGACGCTGACACACTAGATCAACTACTAGCAACGAAAGTCCACAAACTCCTGGGCTTTCCCTTTCGCTTCAAGACACAAATCCTCACAAGTCCACTCTCCTCTCGCGGCTTAGACTTCCCCTCCGTTTCACGACTAAATGCATCTCTGGCAGTTGCCGGTTTACACCGTGACCTCAACCACCACCTCAAACCCTTCCGCGAGATGGCTGCAATCACTCTTGCAGATTGGACTTGTTCTTTCAACTCTTGTGTTGATCCACTCAATAACATTTCCTCTGCAACTTCCTTCACTCACCGACCTCAACTCCCCTCAACTTGGACCCTAGCTCATTCAAACTTAAACAAGCTCACCCTTTCTTTCCGGTCCACAGACCTTTCCTACCTTCTTCGGGGTGATGTTTCACTTATTCATTTGTATGCCCAGTCACTTCATTTCATCCCTCAATTAACTCCCCAAATCCCTACCCGTATCTTCTCTAACTTCAAACGCAACGGTTTCCGTCTCTTGAAAGATTTTGGCACATTTCCTTCCCTTTATTCCCAAGAATTTCATTTCCAACCTTTCATCACACACTTTCCGAATTCCCAATATTATCTTACTCGCGACCAACCCCTTTTGCTTTCATGGTTTCGAACCTTACCTCACCTTCTTTATGCACTAACCAATGGAGATTGGTCCCTTCTTCAAACCAGGTCCAGAAGGCAGCATGACGCTGAAAATGTTGTCCTTTCCCTCGTTCGGCACTCAAGACCCACATCTCTCCCTGCCCCACCCAACGCCTTTGCTTCCGATGCATCCTTCACTACTCACGACACTACCAAACGGGGATCAACAACATTTGCGATAGTCACCAACAACCTCATATGTGCCGCCAACCTCTCCAGTCCAACCCCTGCAGGCAGCCTGCATGGAGAAGTCTATGGGCTTCTTGCCGCCTCTCTCGCCGCACGTCAAATCCCGTCCACTATATACACCGATCACCTCAATTCTGTTAGAATCTTATCGTCCACCCTACCCCAACACGTTATCAAAGCCAATCCTGCCCGCTCGTTGTACCGCTGGGTAGCCAGTGTCTCCAACTCTTCGTGTAGTCCTCCTTCAATTGTTCATGTAAAAGCTCACACTGCTTCTTCCTCTCTTCCAGCCCGCCTCAATCGTCATGCCGATTATGTAGCATCTAACTCCCACCAACACCAAAGAATAGCATCTTTACCGTCTGTACCACCTCCTACTTTCTTCATGGATAATTATGTCCTTCATTCTTCTTCTTTAGGTTTCTTGGAGTGCAATATCCCTGCCTTCATTGCCGATCAATTGTCAAAACTCCAGTCTGTGGACCTTAAGGCTTGCCATGAACCACTCCCTGCGCTCGCTATTTTTGATGCAACACCACCATCAGTCTATCCCTATGCTAAAGCAACCTCGGCCTACTCCGCTGTTGTCCAGCTCTACATTCGCAGTGGACAGCTAGACACAGCCATGAGTTTGGCCACTCGCATACGGAACGACATTCAGCCCTGGTGCCGTTTTGGTTGCGCCACCTTCGAGGATGCACACCACATATTCGTCACCTGCCCTCGTTTTGCGCATTTTCGGCAGTCGGCCATGGAGAACCTACGATCTGAGGTGAAGACAATCCTCCAATCTTCCCCCCTCTGCACCGTCGACCAAGATTATATCATATCCGTCACATCTACACTCTTCGTCGACGACCATCCTTGGCCTTCTCGTCGGTCCTTTTACTACCTTGGCATCACGCCTAGCATATATAACGACCGCCCAATCCGGAGTGTTATTCGCATAAGCCAAGTCCTCCACACCTCCGCAATCAGACTGGCCGGCCGAATTTGGGGTATTGTCCGCCGTGAAACCTTTTCCTCTTCCACTTCACTTACCTTTGTGAATAACAACCAAACCAGCCACCCCACCAACACCCAAAACAACAGAAAAACAGTTAACCTTCCACCACATCTATCATCTATTTTGCCTGTAACATCTTACCCGTCTTTCTCTGTTTCGTTTGTGTCAAACATTACGTAGTAGCTAACGGCTGACGATAACGGCGAGGTAATCTCTTTTTCTCTCTCTTCGTTCTTTCACCGACTGGCGAGGTAGTTTATTTACCTGAGTTGCTTATGTAACGTAGTCAGTCTCACCAATCTCAATCTCAATCCCAGGTCCACCGCCATTTTCAGCCTCGTAGCCTTTTCTGGGGATCGTAGCGCCTACACCTGAAGACCTAATGAGCGATACCAGAATTATTCATCAAAAACAGACCAATGAATCAGACTGATATCATCACAGGCAGGCTACCACTCAAGTCAAGATAGAGGCAACTCGATTCGACAGCTTGTCGGTGTCCCATCTCGAGTCTAGGAAGCGGCCGAAGTGCAACAGACATGTCGGTCGACAGGAGTCAGAAACCCTGAATTTTGGGAAGAATCTCAAATCACTACCAATCATCATGTCAGTGATTTAGTACCCTCATGGTCGGTGAGAAATGTATTCAATATCGAGGTTTTGGTCCTGGTCTGCTCCACTTTTCGAACCAGTAGATTGTCCACGACTCCATACATACTCATGCTTTCCTGTCATCTCAACTGGACTGCTCATTCAAAACAAGTCTATCTGGGCCACCTATAAATTGACAATCATTAGTAGTACCCTTTGTCATATGGCAACGCTTAGGCACTGGGTTGCTCAGATGTTACAGTATGTCGTCCATTTATATCGTCGAACTTCCAGTCCAGATATCTGGTTATACAGTGTATCTGTTAGTAAAAGACTGTTACACAACCTCGATTTCCACCTTGGTCAGCTTATCAACCCACTCATCGACTGTCCTCAAGTCATCGCGTCTCTCAACTTGAAAGAAACCAATGCGCCGATACTTGGGCTCAACGCCAGCCAAATTTCCGGACCTGATCGGCACCACGAGAAGTCCTTGTACGATACGCATATCTTCACTTATACCATCCCGACGAAAGATGGCAACAACCCAAACCCGCCGACTACCGCCAATATTATCATCGTTGCTGTCAAACCTCCCAAGGCCGATCTTTTCCATCCTTTTCCCTGACTTGTCGTCGATCCATTCATTATCAGGCCCTGATTCGCCCTTGTCCCTCAAGCGATAGATTGCCCAGTTCGGCATCATGATACAGTCTGCGACAACTTTGGTGTTGAGGACGAGTGTAGCAGCTGTGACTTCGCCGAAGGGAAGCTTGGGATTTTTGAGCGTCGTCTCGCATTTTTTGACCTCGGCAACGAGCTCCGCGTCGTCATTGGAGTATACATTTCCCGGGTCGATCTCGCCGTCGAGACTGGCCCAGGACCATGACGGAGCACGGTACACCGCTGGGCGTAAGGGGTAGTGCTTTCCTGATTTTTTGGACCAGAGCAGATCAAAAAGGAGCGTGCTTTCCCAGAGCCCTGCGTAATATGGAGTCTGAGCACGATCATAGAACTCCTCCGCAAGGGATGCAAATGCGACAAGCTTATCCTCGGGGTAGGTTATTTTCCGCTTCGTGTAGTTCTCAACTGTGAGCTTCCATGCCTTTTGGATTTTGTGTACCTCTTCGGATGTCTTCGGTGCCTTGGGTAGGACCTCATTTCGGGCAGGCTCGCGCTCAGAAGAAATCCAAAGCGCGTTATCTGCGCCACCGATGTTGCGGGTTCCGTTGTGGCAATGATATTGCAGTGTATGTGTCGCAAAGATCAGCGCGCGCGGAAAAAGAAAATATTCCTGCATGCACCAGCCTCGGGTATGTATTGGTTCCATCCCGGGCTCATATTTAGGCATATTTTCCATCCAGGAGGAAAGATAGACGACACCGGGTGGTTTTCCATCGGGATACACGTAAGGAAGGACAAGGGATGTGGTCCAAGGATGTCTTTCCGGGTCTGCAAAAAGCCTGCAGATACATTGGACGCACTAGCAGCATTGATTGCCACGTAAGAATCCTTGTAGTAACTCCTCATGCATTGCAGCTCCCGTACTTTGTCGTCCTCGTCACCTTCTTGGATGATACACAAAGAGTCTATCGATATGTATCGCAGACCGAGCCTGTGGGTTGTTAATATCGCATCTCGGATCGTCTGAGGCTGGTCCTTGGTTGGGATCTCGTGCTTGTAGGCTTCAAGGTTACTTGTGGTCAACTTATTTGGGATGTTTTCGCCCCAGACGTAACTCAGCACCACGTAGTGGTCGCATGGAGCATCGGCAGTGGAGAGAAGACGAGGATGGTATGGGTCGCTGCAGTCGATGACGCGAGAGGGCAGGACTGGTGGTGGATCTGGTGGCGATGGACAACCTTTGTGGTTGTGAATGCAATCATCCATGAGTTTCTGTGCAAGCGACAGAGCATCTTTGGTGCCAATATCTACATAAAGGTTTCGCCTTGGAATATCTGTCGCCGCCGCGTCATCTGCGAGTGAGTTTAAATGAGTGTATTTCCCTCGTGGAAGAATGGTAGAAAACCCACCTTCTTTGGTGTATATGTACTCATACCAACAAGTTTCGTCATTTACATAAATGTAGAAAACGTGCTTGGAACCCGTCCCAACTCTTACTTCCGCCTCTTCGTCGGACTTGAAGTCCAAGGAGAACCTGGCCCATTTAACGAGGTGGGCACACCAACGGCACTTCTGATTGGCATTGGCTTTCAAAGCCTTTCCGGAGATCTTGTACGCATATCCGCCAGTGACTGGTTCCAAATACTCTGCTCGCTTGACTGGGGAAGAGAAAAGTCCAAGCCGGTTGGCGATTACACCCTCCCAGCATGTATTGCAGATGTTTGGCGGTTTCATGCTGCACAATGTGAAAGTAGATGGTTGTGTTATCCATATCTACTAGTACACACTTATCGCCGATCTGTATAGTTTAAACCTGTTAACCTTTTGTTAGTTTTTAGATCGATAGCTGTGACCGATGTATCACTTATTCAACAAATTTCCACAATACGGAGGGATGCTCACCTTAGCAGGATGCTTGTTTGCGAGAAAAGGCAGAGGAGACTAGCACTCGGCAGACATGGTTGAGTCGATTACAGAGAGCGAGTCCTGGTTGAGTCCTGGACTATCGCCATCGCCTGGTCATTTTGAAGATTGCCAATTGTGTGGGGGCATAGACCACCAACCCTGCTCGAGTTTCTTATTCTTGCGGATGATGTTTCCAAGCTTAAGCTTGAGAGGATATATATATACGTAGAATACTAGAAATATCACGTCGACATGAAATCTGACATTCCTTCCAGTATTTTTGTGGGGTGTCACAGCATGTCACCGTGACGATCACGCTTGGATCTCTTCCCAAATTTCAATCCTCACCAAATCCTCACTCTTTTTCATAGGATTTTACAGGACTGCCTGAATTTCGGAGCTCTCGAATATCCACGAGCTCCACCACGTAATCACTCACCTCTATGACCCATTAAATCGAGGTTCCAAGTGAAGGCGTCCGAGTTAGAAGTTTGCCTGAGCCTGAGCCAGAGGGGTTTTGATCCGTTAAGTACTTGAACGACCACTGCAGACATGGTTTCTTCGCCGTTACTGCCTCTTTAGAAACCTCAAAGGAACTTATTGAATTAATTGAACAAGAGAACCGCAATTGGCAGCAACGATTTGATAAAGGTGTAGCGTACTCACGGGCATTTTGTGCAGGTTTTTCATTTCATTCGATGCATGAAATGAATTTGTTCTGAATCAGGTTCATCGTCTAGCTACTCAACCCGTCATTCGTCAACACCGAGTATGAACATTTCCTCCCAAATAGAAGTGATCTTACCGCGTATTCTCCAACGAATGACCGGGTATTAGGGTAAGCTGTGTCGACCGTAATCTCTGCGAATCTCCCGGAACTCTAGGCTCACTCCGTCTTCCAGCTTTTACTTTTGACCCAGACCGTGATTCGAGGCCACTAAACCCCTTCCTCGTCATTTTGAATGCCGAAATCAAATTCCGACAATATAAAAGGATGGCTTCGATGGAATTCCTTCCAGCAGATGTTGAAGAGCTCATTGAGCAAACTATCAAGCTGGTCGACACTGCGGGCGTTGGCCTATATAATCATTCGTCTTATATGATGAATATATTTTAAATAAAATCGCTATATAATTTCCGATATAATCAGATCAGCTTCTTAACATCTTATCATACCACCAAACTCATCATAGCTCAAAAAAACAGTGCTTTCCATTACAAAAAACTACATAGGACTTTATGATACAACCCCAGTGGCATAAATCTAAAATATCCAGTCAACATTCAAAAATTTACGGTATCGAGAGTCATATATTGATTTGGGGATCTAAGGATCAGATTTTACCTAATTGCAAACTAATATCAGGCTTACCCTCGTCAAAGAAAATAGTATTCATGAACTCTGCAGGTACCTAGCCATGATCAAGTGGACCAGGCCAAGGGAAATAGATTCACAAAGAAAAGGCCCTAAGCTACAGTCATAAGCGTAGTCTACACCGGATGTTAGTTGCTAATTGAGACGTGTTACATTGGTACTGATAATGCGCGGCAAAGAACTCGCCTAAATTCCAAGGAGTTTACGAAACTTTTTTGTACGTGGGTTTTCAAGTTTTATTGCCACTACTTGACTGGTAAAGTCCTGTATGTTCTTCGTGATTTGAAAGTTTTCTTCGCCCCCTTCTCCTGGAAGACCATTGTAGGATGCAACGAGTTGGGCTTGCATATGGCTCAACTGTTGATCAATATTCAGTAAATCTTTGGTCGTTTTGGGCTCGAAATTGGGCTTTCGATTGTCTTCCAGCTCCTTTTGAACCTGGAGGACGGTTTCGGTAATGCCTGAAAGGAGTCTCTCCGTATAAGGAACCAGTATTACTTGAACGAGATCCCAAGAAGATTCTTGATTATAGTCTAATCGGCGCACCACTGACCCCTTCTCAATCAGTGATTTCCAGTGCTGATCGACTAACTCCTGCTGGTGTCTTTGGGCGATATCCAGAGCAGTCTTGCCCCACATCGTACTCCCGAATACAACTTTATGGAGCGACGCATCCCCGCACATGCGTTGGAACAAAACCAAATTACGCCGCGCAGTACCAGTGAAACGATTGAATGAAATATTGTGAAGGTAGATGACGCCACCTATCATCGCTTTTTTACGACAGCTTACATTCTGAATCAGAATCGTAGACTAATCTAAAAAGAGTCCGCGACACTCACTAGTGCTTCAGCCACTCAGCGGTGTACTGCAGAATTTCGGCGTCGTCTTCGTGTGTATCATCGAAACCTGGCGTGTCCACAAGGACTAGGCGATAGCCTTTGAGATTGGGGTAGCCCTTTTTATCAAGGTTGTAGACGAACGCAGTTTGTAGTTCTTTTGTACAGGATGTGATGGTGTGGCCAACGCGCATGACTTCCTTGCCAAGAAGTGTGTTTATAAACTAGATAAAATGAGGTGATATAGATATAAAAAAAGGCTTTGTGAGTAAGTAGTTCACGTACCGTGCTTTTTCCTGCACCAGTTGCACCCATCACCCTGACAAAATTTGTTTGACTAATAAATACAACTAAAAGAATCAAGCTTACGGGATCACAATGTCCTTCTCAGATCCAGGATTTGGAGTACACCGGAGGATCATGTCGATACACATTCTGGGACCCCAAAAATTTCCGATTTCCAGCGAGGCTACCGTGAGTCCCTTTTCCATCAGTGCGTTCTGGTCTCTTTTTTGCGGCGTTTGGAGATGATCAATGACCTTTGCACCTGTCGTCCCAAGGACAATCATGTCAACTGGAAGCCCGTTTTTATCCCCGTAAAACCTGTCAAGTAAGATAATATTGGATTTGTGAATGGCGCGGTTTTCGGGTGGACCATAAAGATGGACACATCCGCCAAGTATCAAGCTCTCCCGACTTAAAATGTTGTGAGGATACGCCTTCGGACAGCAATATGTTCGACTCACTTTGTTCTTAGCCATTCTACTAGTTTTGTAGGACCGTCTTCAAGTTGGAATTCAAGTAAGATCAAGAGGCGATTATGGAGAGCTGGATGCTCAAATAAAGGATTGACGGCGCTGTCCAGAGATCGAGTGCTTGTTCCAGAATCCCGGGAATCGGCATTTTTCCCAGTCTCATATTCAACTTGAAAGAGGGTGTTGTAGAACTAAGAGGATCAGATTCGGTCAAGAAAGGCTCAAAACACAAAAAAAAACATTCAGTACCCAATCTGTCAAAGCCTGTGTGCCTATGACGCTAAAAGACTAAGTTAGAGGCGGCTGATACTTTCTATTCGAGTTGTAGAATTTGAACGTACACAACTACAATAGCGTTGCTTACGACGAAGTTTTTGAGCTTTTTCTTAGTTAGTCGCACTAATCTGTCCGATAGGGGCTAAAAGAAGAGATATCAGAGAAGCACTCTTCAATTACTTCTTCCCTTACTGCGCTTTTTGGGGCAACCGGTCTACTAATCCTATTGGAAGCAAGCCCAGTTAGCTGGGTCACACCATCTAGTTCACTAATTGTAGCGAGTGTCGTAGCAGCGGCCTCGTGCCCTTCAGATCTTGGAGTAGATGAAATTTAAGGATAAACCTCCACAATGGAGTATCGAAACATACGGAGCAGCAGATTTGTCAGTTGTCGCGTTGGTCAGCTCTGGATCGGTTAACCTGAATAAAATATTCAGAACAAACTTTGACAATTGAAGAGTCAAAACCTACAGCGAAGCATGTCCATCGGTTGTCGCTGTGCTTTTTCTGGCGATGCATTTGCCGATTGACCTGATAAATCTTTAGCATAAACCTGCGCAGTGGTGGAGCTGGAACATACTGAGCTGCAGATCGATTGGTCGTTGCTGTAGCAATCTCTTGACTAAATAAATGGTCAGAAACAACGTGAAGAGTGAACGAATCGAGTCATACGGTGAAGGTGATGTAGAGGATTTGCTAGGAAACTCTACACCAGTTGGACTGAATAGGTGGTCAGAAGAAATCTACATAATCCAGATATCAGAACTTGCGGAATAGCTGGTAACTCTTTTATAGCGATGGTGACCTCTGAAGTCGTTGCACTAAATAAATGATGAAAACAAACTTTATAATCGAGCAGCCACGACATACAGAGAAGTATGTTGACCGGTTGTCGCTTTGCCTTTGCTCGCAATGACTTTACCGATGGGCCTGATATATATTTAATCAAACGTGTGCAATCAGGAATCTGAACCTACTGAGAAAGTTCATCGGTTGTCGCAGTAGTAATTTCTTGACTGGTTAAACGAAACAAATGGTCAGAAACAATATGAAGCGTGAACGGGTCAAATCATACGGAGAAAGTGATTTACTGGGAAACTCTACGCCGGTTGGACTGGATGAGTGGTCAGAATAAATAAATCTACATAATCTAGATGTCAGAACTTACGGAACAGCAGGTAATTCTTTTGCAGCGGCGGCGACCTCTGAAGTCGCTGCACTAAATAAATGATGAAAACAAACTGCATAATCGAGCACTCAAAACGTACAGAGAAGTATGTTTACTAGCTTTTGCTTTGCCTTTGCCCACAATGAAATTGCTGATTGGCCTAAATAAATCTTTAGCACAAACGTAAGTAGTTGAAGACCTAGACCGACGGAGCTGCAGGTTGATCGGTTGTCGTAGCGGTAACTTTATGGATGATCAGACTGAATACACGGTCAGAAAAACCTCAATAATTATGGAGCCAAAGCGTACGGAAGTGCAGTTTTATCTGTTGTGGAAGTACTTTTCTTCGGAACTTTCACCTCGGCTGGACTAAAGAAACCGTCAAAGAAGAGTTGCATAATTGGGGAGTCAAAACACACGGGGAAGCATGTAAATGATCATTTGATGGAATGGCGACCTCTTGAGGTGGTAAACTAGAGAAGTGTTAACTACAAACCAGTTTAATTGAAGAGGCAAAATGTACGACGCAGCAGGTTTATCGGCCGAGTCGGTACTTTGTCTGGTGGCCTCTGCCTTGGTTGCACTAACGAAATTGTCAGCACAAACCAGCGTCAATGTAAAGGCAAATCATACGGTGCTGCCGGGATGTTGTTGGTTCCGGTGGTAACCTCTTGACCTTTCGACCTAAATAAGTGGTCAGAACAAACCTCACTAATAAAGATTTCATGGCCTACGGAGAAGCAGATGTAGATGTAGAGAAACCGGAAAACTCTTTACCGCTTGTGCTAAATGGAGGATCAGAATAAACTTCCATAATCAAGAAGTCAGCACATACGGAACTGCTGGTATATCGCCTGTTGCGGAGTTGCCCGCTTCATGGCTTGTCCTACATTCGTGGTCAGAATAAACCCGAATAAATGTGAAGGCGCACAATGTCGAGTCTTTATTAGATGCATTTGTAGTGTGCTCCACTCTGGTTGGACTGAAGAACTTTTCAAAACAAATCTACACAACAGAGCGACCAAAGCTTACAAAACGGGTTTTTTATCAGTTGCCAAGGAGGTGATCTCTACTTGAGTATTCGAATTATAGGGAGCAGGGTCACCAGTTGTCGCGTTGATGACATCCAAAGCTGTAGGACTAAATATGTGCTTAAAATAGGCTTCCATAATCGGGAGTTAAGACTTACCGAGACGTTTGTTTATCAATTGTCGCTGAAACTCTGACAGGACTAACGACAGGTAAGAATTAATTTGTATAATCGATAAATCCAAACACACGAAGTAGCAGTGAAGTTTTGATCAGGACTGAATTGATTAAATCAGTGTTCAGCGTGAACCAGCATAATCGAGGAGTCGTAACCTACGAAGTAGGAGTTGGATTAAACCATTGCGTAACAGACCTAAATATATCAGCTATTGCCTCTATATTAGTTTTACTAGAAAATAGGTCGGAATAGAGACACAGAATCAAGAAATCGGAACTTACGGAACTGCAGATTCATTGGTCGTTGCGCTGGTAGTGATACCTTCGTCGATTGTGCTTAATCAATGGTAAGAATAAACTTGAATTATCGAGGAATCTCGACATACGAAGCAAAAGTTTCACCATTTGCTGCGGTAGTAACTTGTCCACCAATTTTACTAAACATCTCGTCGGAATATACCGTCATAATCAAGTAGTTAAAGCGTACGATAGTTTTGTTTTTTCGGTTGTCTCAGCAGTGTATTCAGCGGCCTCTCCACTCATTGGTCTAAAAAAAATATCAGAGCAAAGCTGCGAAATCAACGGGTGAAAACCACATGGCGGTAAGCATATCGGTTACAGCAGCAATGTCTCCAGTGATTGTACTAAACAATTAATCAGAGCAAGTTTATATGATTGAGGAGTCGAACCTTACAATGAAGCAGGTTTAGCTGTTTTTGCTGTCGTGATCTCTTGTACGGTGGAACTGAATAAATTTTAAGAACAACCCGCGTAATTGGGGACCAAACGTACAGGGGGTCAGGTTTATCGTTCGTCAGGGTACCATTTCTGGTAGCATCTACAGCAGTTGAACTAGACGAATAGTCAGGATGAACCTTTAAATCAAGGAACCTAGAAGTACGAAGCAGAAGTTTCAAGTGTTCTTGC
Organism: Galerina sulciceps; assembly: GCA_023014345.1. Classification (NCBI taxonomy): domain Eukaryota; kingdom Fungi; phylum Basidiomycota; class Agaricomycetes; order Agaricales; family Galerinaceae; genus Galerina; species Galerina sulciceps. The sequence goes on along the minus strand of JAEDXJ010000012.1, from coordinate 1,634,166 downwards.
GGCAGTGTCTTCCTGAGCAAATGAACTAGGCAATTTTTTAACAAAAATCTGCATAATCAGGCGTCCAAGCCTACAGATGCGGAGTGTTGCTAGTTGTTGCAGCGGTGACTGCGATTGAGCTAACAAAAAGATCAGAAAAAAAACGCATAACAAGGGAGTCAGACATACGGAGCACCATGTTCATCTGCTATCGAAATACGTTTTCCGGGCAGGGCAGTAGGCTTTTCATTTGCTACATCGCCAGTCTTGAGGGAAACTTCGTAGGATTGAGAGCCTTCTCTTTCTGATTCCGGGTTATTGGTCATGAATAGGAAATTGGACAATGAAAATAGGAAAAATGGCGTCCCTGCACACCGAAATCTAAGGTATTTAAAGGACAGGCACTAGCTTCGATGCTTCTGCCCAACTTAAAAAAGGCGTTCAAGACCTGGATCTCTTTGCATCAATCAATGCTAAATCTAGGCTGCTCAACTCATTGCATGAACGGTCGGGCTCTAGATAGCAATCGATGAAGACATCTGATACCGATCTGGTGTTCCGTGTGTGAGGAGAGTTTCAAGGTCTATAGAACGAGGGGACACGGCCCTTGGTTCTCGAGTTTTCGTCAAGTCATGCTGAACCTAATCGATGAAGATATCTGATATCGATCTGCCGTTCCATGGTGTGAAGAGTGCTTTCAACGTCTAAACAGAGGGGACACTGTCACACTGATGGTGGCATGAGGCATTACAGGTGTATGAAAGACAGAAACGAGGTGAGAAGCAAGAGCGGCTGAGACCCAGTGAGTTGGATTAGGTGTTTATTGATTTGGCTTCATTACCGATTGTTGCTTGTATTGACCATGTTCAATGAAGGCGGCCCTATCCTGTTTCGATGATGCATGGATTCAATGCGGATTATTGGTACGAATTCCTCATAACTCGGAGACTCTCGGAGACGCCGATAAATCCATTCGCAGTACCCGCAATCTGCGGGGGGGATGCTAGTCGCCTGGCAGTTCTACATCATAGTTTCAAAAGTCAATACATACCATGAGTCAAAAAACGTACATGCACCTCATATAGGCAATGGCAAGTCCGACCGAGGTCACTGGGTGATGTCGGAATCGCTCCAGGGTCCTCCTGATAGCATATGAGAGTTTTTTTTTTTTTTTTTTTGCAAAATATCATTATATAAACGTTTAAACCCAATACTACAATTTCAAGAGGGAATGTGAAAGTTATGTACTCGAGTACTGATAGAATTTGCGTGCTTAAAGTCTGTCTTTGTTTACATCCTCTCAGTCAATCAACGTTCAACACTGAAACTGTATTTCTTCCGTGAGATCCCAAGTCCAAATTTCTTTTGACCTCGACGTCTAGAGACTGGAAATGAACAAAGCTGGCCTCATTTTCCACAAACATCATCGATCAGAATGCCGCAAGACTGCCGCGACACGCTGCAACAGCGTGTCAGGATTCTCTTTACACATTTTCATGTGTGAAGGAAACGAGATTTTCAAGTCCGAACGATTTTTAGGAGGCTTCTCTCAAATAGGCAAACTAGGCGACTTTCACAGCATTCGTATCCCCACGCAAAGCTCCAGGTTCATGTTTCAATACAGCATGTATTGACACAAAGTCTCCCGGGGACGCCCCGGAAGTCCTTTGGCAGGTTGGGGTAAAGTTGAAAATGGATTTGCTCCTGCTGTAATCACTATAAATAATACTCCCTGCGCGACGCTTGGGAACCCAAGGATACCAAGTCTCAAGTTTCTCTTTCCCCCCGATGTCTAGAAACTGGAAATCGACGAAGGCACATTCGCCAGCCCCAGCAGACATTTCTCAGGATGGCAAGGGCAATTGTGAAGTGTACGTTCACTCATCGAACGACATCGTTATTCCGTGCGTTTTTATATGTATAATTATGTTAATGTTGGCACATTCTCAAAGTTTTCTAGTGTAATGGGCATAACAGGAGCTGGAAAAAGTACTGTAAGTGAGATTAGATGCAGCGGACTGATTTTTTCGCTGATGGGCCCTTCTCTTCGACTTCAATTCAGTTCATCAATACTCTGCTAGGACGAGACGACATGCAAGTCGGCACGACGCTAAACTCTTCTACTAAGGAACCCAAACCCGCGTTCACGTCTCTCGCATCGAAGAACTATTCCCTTCTTAGGAACCACCGCTTGGTTCTGCTTGATACCCCTGGATTTGACGACACCGAGGAAGGTGACGTTGTTATTCTGCGTCGCATTGCTACGTGGCTAGAAAAATCGTAAGTATAATTTACGCCTACCCATTTCTCTGTTCGTGATTAAGAATTATAGTTATCGTGGCAAGGCGTTAATTGGTGGAGTGATCTACCTTCATGATATTTCACACAACCGCTTCGGCGGCACAGCAAAAAAGAATCTAGAACTCTTTCGACTGATATGTGGAGAAAGCTCGTTGCATAAGGTCGTTTTAGGGGCCACAATGTGGGACAAAGTTGCTGATGACGAAGGCAACCAGCGTTTAGACGAGCTGAAAACCGACTATTGGAGGTCACTAATCAAGAAGGGATCCGTGGTGCGCAATTTTCTTTTCAATGAAGGATCCGCCTGGGCCCTAGTCGATGCTATCCTCCGACCCCTTATGGGGAGAATGATTATGAATTCGATGGAGACCTGCCTTCAAATCCAGACGGAGCTGGCTGTCGATCGAAAAATCATCCCGGAAACAGAAGCAGGGCAGACATTGCGTAATAGCCTGCAGCAGGTACTCCTCGCAAAAAATAAACTTCTTCGATTGCAAGAGTCTCTGGCAGCAGGGCAAGACATAGAAGAAGATGACGAGCTTGAAAAACTCCAGACAACAATCCGAAAGCTGACTGAGGAAATCAAGGCACTACATATCCCTTTCTCAAGGAAATTTCGGAAGTTCTTCGGCTTTTAGGTCAGTTGCTCTGCCTCTAATGTAAGGCATGTTTTGGAACATTAAATATTCAGCAGGTTTTGCTTCGTTTCTCGTCGATCCGCAAACCACGCAAGTTCGTATCGATCTTATCAGCCATATTTAGAATTACATGGAATACTTGACCCTCCATGTCCTCCCCACTTCGAGAGTGGGCGGTCGTCTACAGTCCGTTCTTCCTTTATCTCCAAAACTTCATCTACTTACTTTGAGGTAATCATTGTTGTGACAAATAATGATAAATAGCCTGAATTGTACTGTTACTCTGACGCTTTGATAACAAGCTATCTAGGTTGAATTCGGCAGAATACGATTGTTCGTTCTTCTGTTGCTCGTCAATTGTCATTATTTATGTCCCAATTTACCCTTTGCGACTTCATGATTCCCTCAGTAATAACTTTGGTGCAGAGGCAGAGTGTGACTTCGACGATGGGGAGCTTGGGATTTTGATTGTCGTCCCGCATTTATCGACTTCGGCAAGCGAGCTCCTCCATGTCGCTGAGGTAGTAGGCATTTCCCAGGTTGATCTCGCCGTTGACAATTCGCCAGGATCGTGACGAAGCACGGTACGCCGCTGGGCGGGTGGTCCTCCTTTCCATCGTGTGAACGTGATGAGAGTTGTAGGGAAGGTCAAGCTTACAGAATAGCTAGCCGTAAGAAACCCTTTATCTCGAGACGAAGCAATCTTAAATGAATTACTCCCATTCATCTAGTCGACAATAATTTGCTACCTTTGTGACTGTGCGGATGAAATGATGCTTGTAGTACTAAGTACAATTTCGGAACATGAGATCGTCTGCAACTCAGTATAGTAGTAGTACTTCATAACTCGGCCGCACTGCTCCAAGTTTCAAGACAAATCCTATCTATTTGGCCTACCCACAATCATTTTTTTCTTTCTTCCCATTATTTTGGACTTCTGACACATGCCAACCAACACTCAAGTGCCGGTTGCTCTAACACTTTCTCCAACATGCTGCATCCATCACACAACTTCAATTTCAACCTTTGTCAGCTTGTTGACCCACTCGTCGACTATCCTCATTTCACCACTTCTTTCAAAGAAACCAATTCGGCGATACTTGGGCTCAGCGCCAGCTGAATTGCCTGACTTGACAGGCTCCATGAGAAGACCTTGTACCACCCGTGTATCAGGATTGATATCCTCCCGACAAAGGACGACGGCAACCCAAACCCGCCGAGCACCTCTGTGAATATCGTCATCACCACTGTCAAGCCTCCCAAGGCCAATTTCTTCCATCCACTTCCCTGACTCATCGTCGATCCATTCATTATCAGGCCCTGATTCATCCTTGTCCCTCAAGCGGTAGATCGCCCAGTGCGGCTTCATGACACATTCAGCAACAAGTTTGACGTTGAGGACGAGTGTAGCTGCTGTGACTTCACCGAAGGGAAGTTTGGAATTTTTGAGCGTCGTCTCGCATTTTTTGACCTCGGCAACGAGCTCCGACTTGTCGTTGAAGTATGCATTTCCCGGGTCGATCTCGCCGTCGAGACTGGCCCAGGACCATGACGGAGCACGGTACACCGCTGGGCGTGATGGGTAGTGCTTCCCTGACTCTTTGGACCAGAGTAGATCAAAGAGGAGCGTGCTTTCCCAGAGCCCTGCATAATATGGAGTCTGAGCACTGTCATAGAAATCCTCCGCAAGGGACGCAAATGCGACAAGCTTATCTTCAGGGTAGGATATCTTGCGCTTTGTGTAGTTCTCGATTGTGAGCTTCCACGCCTGTTGGATCTTTTGTATCTCTTCGGGTGTCTTCGGTGCCTTGGGCAGGACCTCATTTCGAGCAGGCTCGCGTTCAGAAGAGACCCAATGCCCATTGTCTGCGCCACCAATGTTGCGGGTTCCGTTGTGGCAATGATATTGCAGTGTATGTGACGCAAAGACCAGAGCACGCGGAGAAAGGAAATATTCCTGCATGCACCAGCCTCGAGTATGTATTGGCTCTCTTCCGGGCTCGTACTTGGACATACTCGCCATCCAGGAGGAAAGATAGATGATACCGGGTGGTTTTCCATTCGGATACACGTAAGGAAGGGTAAGGGAGTTGGTACCAAGAGTGTCTTTCCGGGTCTGCAGAAAGCCTGCAGAGACATTGGACGCACTAGCGGCATTGATTGCCACGTAAGAGTCCTTGTAGTAACTTCTCATGCGTTGCAGCTCCCGTACTTTGTCGTCCTCGTCGCCTTCTTGGATGATACACAAAGAGTCTATCCATATGTACCGCAGACCGAGCCTGTGGGTTGTCAATATTGCATCTCGGATAGTCTGAGGCTGGTCCTTGGTTGGGATCTCGTGCTTGTAGGCTTCAAGGTTACTCGTGGTCAACTTGTCTGGGATGTTTTCACCCCAGACGTAACTCAGCACCACGTAGTGGTCACATGGAGTATCGGCAGTGGCAAGGAGACGAGGATGGTCGGGGTCGCTACAGTCAATGACGCGAGAAGGAAGTACAGGAGGTGGATCTGGCGGTGATGGACAACCTTTGTGGTTGTGAATGCAGTCATCCATGAGTTTCTGTGCAAGCGACAGAGCATCTTTAGTGCCAATATCTACATAAAGGTTTCGCCCGAGAACATCTGTTGCTGCTGGGTCATCTACGAGTGAGTTTAAAATGTGAGTGTATTTCCCTCATGGAAGAATTGTAGAAGACCGACCTTCTTTGGTGTATACATACCCAAACCAACAAATCTCGTCATTTACATAAATGGACAATACGTGCTTGCCCTCCTCGCCAGCGTCCGTCCCGACTCTGACTTCTGCCTCCTTGTCGGACTGGAAGTCGAAAGAGGACTCAGCCCATTCAACGAGATGGGCACACCAACGGCACTTCTGATTGGCATTGGCTTTCAAAGCCTTTCCGGAGATCTTGTACGCGTATCCGCCAGTGACTGGTTCCAGAACCTCTCCGCCGACTGGGGAAGAGAAAAGTCCAAGCCGGTTGGCGATTACACCCTCCCAGCATGAGTTGCAGATGTCGGGCGGTTTCATGCTGCAAGTGTGATGAAGGTCAGTAAGAGTAGACAATTGTGTCATCTATATCTACGCACTTATCGCCGGGCTGTCTAGTTTGAACCTGCCGACCTTTTGTTAGCTTCTAGATGCGATCATGTATCACTAATCAGCAAGTTTTCACAACCCAAATCGGCGCTCACCTTATCAGGACGCGTCTTTGCGAGAAGCTTCTTGACAGGTAGTGGGCACCAGGAGAAACACTGGGCAGACATGGTTCGATTACGAAGACCATGGGCTCATCGCAGATTGCCTTGAACTAATGTACCATTAAGGCAGAGTTGTCCCCAGAGCCTGGAGGCCTCGTGGTGGTCTCGCAAGCGCCAAGATACTGTAATGGTCCCCTCATGACCTTTCCGCAACAAGAAAGTGGTGCAAATCCTTGGATAGACGTCAAGTTGTCAACCGTCCTTGCCAGGCACGAATTCAAAACTTTACCGCAACGCCGGTTCGCCGAGGCTAGTGACATTGACACAGGAAATGTTGAGGGACCAATCACGAGCCCTGGATCGTGTTCTACAGTGCTGGGACCAGCATGGAATTCGAGACTTTACAGTATTCAAGTTCTTGGAACTGTAATCTGGTTGGATGTTCTTAGTGACTTGCTCCTGTTCCACACCTTCTGTGTTTTGATTTAAGTATCCACTTCACTTGGCTTGGTTGTTCTTTACATCCTTTCTTGTTACCGTTTTGCCTTGGATCCAATTGAAAAGAAATCTGACCAAGGTTGGTTGTGCAATCCTCCCTCTGGAATTACATCAGTCCCAATAGCCCATATGAGGCCGCAAGGAGGCTAATGTCCCAGAACATGGACAAAAAGTGAGTGAAAGAGACCAAAAGGCCATGGCTGTCCTGATGCATAGGTGTTGGGCGTCATGAACAAAATGGGTAGGTACATGTGTTCGGGGGTTAGAGCTGCCAGTGGTCTACTTTATACAAAAGCCTAGCCATGGCCACTTTATCTTGAAACTGGTTATGGACGGCATGTTTCTTCTCTTTGTTGGAAGACTCTGGACCAGGGCCTACTAAAAAGACTATGAGACAGACGCACGCCATTCGGCCACTTGTTCTCGGCGTGACTGAGCCTCCAAACATGGCAATTCACGGGAATTGAAATCTAAGTTGGAGTTATTGAATGTATACAAGGGCTCAAAAAATAATGTAACAAACCTGGAAGGCTGGGTACAAGCCCGAGCTCCTCGAGCAATTCTTCATCATCAGAATCGAACTCTAAATCTAAGCCCAAGATTATCAGGGCACAAGCAATGAGCACATATAGTAGACTTACTATGACCTGATATGAGGGACTGTCCATATTCCCTTCGCCCTTCCAAGGTTGAATTCATGCCAGGCGGTCTGACCTCCCGACCATATCCAGAAGCTCGAAAACTATCCATATTCTCCACTTTGGAATGTGTTTGAGCACCAAGCCTCATATCAAAATCTTTCCGTTCTTGCAGTGCACTCGATGAGATTCTTTTTGTTTTACCTGTGTGTGGGAAAAATGGTGCAGTAGTTACATCAGGTTCCCAGTAGATCAAGTTGACCAGCTTGATAGTTTGCTCGATGAGTTCTTCAACATCTGCTGGAAGGGGTTCCATCGAAGCCATCCTTTTGTATCGTCGGAATTTGATCTCGGCGTTCAAAATGACAAGGAAGACGTTTAGTGGCAACGAAGTACGGTCTGCGTCGAAAGTAAAAGCTGGAAGACGCGGAGAGCCTGGCGTTCCGGGAGATTCACGGAGTGTACGGTCGTGCCCGATGACATAACTTTTCCCCGATACTCGACCATTTGTTTGAGAGTACACGGTGAGATCACTTCCATTCGGGAGGAAATGTTCGGGGTGGAGTACTACCATTTCATACTCGGCGTTTACAAATGGCGGGCGGCGTAGCTAGGCAAAGAGCATGAACAAATGCATCTCAGGCTCTGGATCAAATGAAAACCTACATAAAATCCCCGAGAATATATGATCCCTTGTTCAAATTCTTTCTGCCAATTGTGGTTCTCTTGTTCAACTAGCTCGATAAGTTTCCTTAGGGTCTCTAAAGAGGCAGTAACGGCGAAGAAACCAAGTTTGTCGAGGGAGACGTGCAACATCCGATCAACTGCAGTGAAACGTGGATCAGACGAATGATATTGCAGTCAAAATGAAGGCTTTACGATTCGTCAGATTGGAGGTGTCATTCAAATCGAAAAATATATGAACAACGCCGAGCTTTTTCAGGAACTCTTCCTGTTTGTGTTGAATAAAGCCGAGAAAAGTAGAGACGTGGCTGGCGACGTACAATCATTCGTTTACGGGCAGGATCCCTCTTTACTGCACTGACCCAGTGTACTCTTTCAAGGGTATAGGAAGGCCGCTTAGTTATAAAGCAAGGCTCGGATCGACTAATTTTGCGACGCGTCTCGCGAGCAGTGGTACTCGCGTTACTGGAGGATTGGGAAGGCGCTCCGGCAGAATGATCGCGAATAAGTTCCGCAACGTTGAAAGCGTCGACAGCTGGAACCTTGTTGTAAGCGAAACTAGTCGATAACCTTTTGTTGGATGAGCCGGTGGCAAGGGGAATGGACATGACGTCGGTGCCACTGTCGTGGTCGTTCGAAACTTCGAAGAAAAACCGCTTCTAAACTTCAGGCGCCTTGAATTGGAACCTCGGCGTAATGGGTCACAGAGGTAAAAGATGAGATGGTAAAGATCGTGGAAATTCGAGTGCTTCAAACCATGTATTTCGAGAGTAATGTAGTCCTGTTATATGAAAAAAAATCTTTTTTGAAAGGATTCGAAATTGTGGAACAGGGGGAAGAGATCCATGCGTGATCGTGACATGCGTGACACGACAGTCGCGGTCCGGGAGCTGAACATCCTGAACACTGCTCACTGTCCCCAACCACCATCACATAGATCCCTCTCCTCATAATTCTTATCGAGCGCGCCCCTTCTCTCCGAGTAGCTTCGTCTTGAGTTTTGTCCAAGTTGGACGGCTCGCACCGTCAGACTTAGAGTTATGGGCAACGTACATTCAGGATCAGCACTCACGCGCACAACTGTCGCATTGGATTCCTTTGTTGCCGAACTTGGTGGAGATATTATTTTCGAAAAGAAGTGCGTCTTCTTGCTGATTTTAAAGCTTTAGTTGTCTAATGAAATACACTTAGTTTGGGTTCAGCGCGATTCTTGAAAACCGTTAAATGCCGACATAGAAATGGATATCTGGTCGTCAAAATCTTTGTTAAGCCTGACCCCGGACTATCATTACGGACCCATCACCGAAGAATGAAGAGTACGTGTTTCAATTTTTTGTGTGGACAACGAACTCTCTTCTCACATTGACGCAGTGGATCGAGAAGCCTTGGCCGACATTGCAAACGTTTATAACTACCAAGCATTTGTGGAAACGGACAAGGCTGGTTATATCATCAGACAATGGGTTGCAAGCAGTCTATATGATAGAATCAGGTACGTTCACGTATTCTTGTTTACTTTTGTAATCTCAATTGGTCCGCAGCACACGACCATTTCTCAGCGTCGTCGAAAAGAAATGGATTTCTTTCCAACTATTAAACGCCCTGCGCGACGCTCGCAATAGGAAGGTCTCCCATGGCGACATAAAGTCAGAGAACATTCTCGTTACCTCATGGAATTGGATCTACCTCACCGACTTCGCCTCCTACAAACCCACCTACCTCCCACTTGATGATCCCGCAGATTTCTCATTCTACTTCGACATGTCTGGGCGCCGCACTTGCTATCTTGCTCCCGAGCGGTTCTACACTCAAGCCAGTAATCCCGAGATCAGCGCGAAAAAGTCAAGAATTGCAATGGATGAAGCTGAAGGCAAGCGAGATGGAAAGGTTACAGAAGCCATGGATTGCTTCAGTGCTGGTTGCGTCATCGCAGAGCTGTTCTTGGAGGGTGCCCCCTTGTTCACGTTGAGCCAGTTGTTCAAGTACAGGGAGGGGGAATACAAAGTCGATGGGCATTTGACAGCTATCGAAGATGAAGGGGTTGAAGTGAGTAATTTTCAGTCATAACATTCGCATTGGACTTATCGTAGGCAGTAGAACCTCATCAAGCTCATGATCAGCCTTGACCCCGCCGATCGCCCAACTTTTGATACGCTGCTGCACACTTCACGTGGCACCGTCTTCCCTGAGGCATTTTATTCATTCCTCCACAACTACGTTTCCTCGATCAACGAATTGTCAAGCGAAACCTTGGGTCTTAATAATCCGCCGACATCCGCAACAATCCATCCCTCAGTTCCACCCTCGGTATCAGGCACAATGCGGACAACTACAACGAGTACGATAAACACCACTGTCAGTGTAGGTGCTGAGGGAAAGAGCGACCTCCTTCCCAGTGACTCTGATCATCGGCTGGAGAGGATTTGGTCAGATTATGAGAGCATAGAACCTTATATCGTTTCGGATACCGACCCTGATTCCAGAATGGGCGTAAAGATTGAATATCTTTCTTCGACGAGCAACTCCAAGCCTTTCCAGGTATGTTAGGAGGGGTTTTATCTCATCCTATTGCTGATTGAAATTATAGGACATTTTACCTGTTGAACTTCACATTCCTAATCGTGAATCCGGTTTGGTTGGATCTGCGACTGGCGGAAGGACTGCTGCTGATGAAGGTCAGCCTTTCGTCACGTTTACCATGAATTCTTATTGAACCGTTTGCAGATGGAGTCGCCCTCATAATTTTGGCATTAGTTACTGCTAATATCCGCAACTGCAGCCTCCCAAGCTCGAAAGTTCGTGCACTAGACGTATTCCTTGCCTTGGCTTGCCACTTGACAGACGAAGCCAAATTGGATCGCATGGTTCCGTACATTGTTGAGCTCCTGCATGACGATGCAGCCCTCGTTCGTTCAACAGCATTGCGCACCCTGATGCAGACTGTAAGTCTCTGGTTATTGAAGCTGCAGTCAAGTATTTACTTTGCTGACTTACCGCCTAGCTTATGCTCGTTTCTGTGATAACACCTTCCAACGTCTCTATCTTCCCTGAATACATCATACCTCACATCAAACATCTGGTGCAAGACCCCGAAGTTTCCGTGCGGTGCACGTATGCACAATGCATCGTCCAATTAGCAGACACCGCTGTCCGTTATCTGGAAATGGGCCAGGCGTTGAAGGCCCACGGAGCTTTCAAACTCAGTGCGGAAGCCCGTGAGTACGAGAGTGCCAACTTCGAGGTATGGTCTTCTTTTTGTTGTTGAGATTTCGGGTTGTAATCGTGCCTTTCTTAGGTGTCGTATGACGCCAGCATGCAGGAGCTGCAAAGTCACATCCAAGAACACCTCTCCGCACTTCTTATGGACCCATCTAGTATTGTCAAACGTGCAGTCCTGCACGACATCTCATCCTTGTGTATCTTTCTTGGCAGACAGAAGACCAACGACGTCTTACTTAGCCACATGATCACGTATCTCAACGACAGGGATTGGCTCTTGCGATATGCGTTCTTCGAGAGCATCGTGGATGTAGCTGCTTGTGCTGGAGGGAGAAGTTTGGAGGAATACATCCTCCCATTGATGGTTCAGGCTCTTTCAGGTATGAATGTCCTGACTTTTCGGTTAATGTGTCTCATACTTTTGCTAGATGTGGAAGAGTCCGTCGTGGCGAAGGTGTTGGCGGCATTAACTAGTCTATGCGAACTAGGCCTCTTCCAGAAGATGCGGATATGGGAGCTAATGAGTGCGACTCTGGGATTCTTATACCATCCAAACATATGGATACGACAAGGTGAGCACAAGATTATGCTGTGCATCCTCAGATGATAATTTCTACCTTCTATACTAGGCGCGGCAGCCTTCATTACATCTGCTGGTCAACATCTCCCTCCGAGCGACATTTGGTGCATTCTTTACCCATCGTTGCGGCACTTCCTGAAATCGGACGTGGAAAAAATCGACGAGCAAAGTTTGTTGGCTGCTATGAAGCCACCGGTACGGATATCTGTCTATCGTTTCTTTGGTTATATGACCAACCTGTGTTCAGCTTCCTCGGCAAATTCTCGACGCCTCTGTTCAGTGGGCGATGAAGGCTGATAAATCATCGTTCTGGCGAGGTCCTAAGAGAAACACGACTAAGGTCGAGTCACCACGAGAAAGTGTGATATCCATGCGGAAAACAGGAAATAGTGCTATTGCGAGGAATAAATCTGAAGAGTTAGTTCACACCACAAGTTGACTCGTTTAAGACTTTATGGCTGACAATCGGGATGTAGTGATGAAGCCCACCTTACCAAGCTCCAGCAGCTAGGCATGACCCCTAGCGACGAGAGTAAACTGCTCGCTTTGCGAGATTATATCTCCAAGCTTGCGAATGCGACGTCAAGTTTTGCTTCTCGACTAAACTACGAGCCTGACACTGGGAAGAGCCTCAAGGTTATCGGAGATGTCGAGTTGCAGAAGCTCGGTGTAGTGCCTCAAACCGTGTTCCTCAAGGCACGGAACACTGATCTTTCTACGCGATCGTCTCGGATACCGTCGATTTCGTCGAGGAAAACGACCACAACTTCGTCATCTCGGACCCCCATTCTCAGCCCATCACGGGTCCACCGGTTCTCCAGTGCCGATACTGCTGGTTCTGGGGCACCGTTTGAGGATCTCCGGAGAAGATTGGCTACGATCAACGCCTCTGCCTCTTCTTTGAGCGTGGCGAACACTCCTCGGGATGCCCGCACTGCTATATCTCCTGTTGCCAACTCATCAACGACTTCGTTGTCAGCTACTCCTAGTCCAGTACCTGACCGCCCTGCAAGCCCCACGGACTCGATTATCTCGACGACGAATTCAGTTTCTTTCCATCCTGCTAGCCGACTGCAGGTCGGCAGTACAGAGAAGGCGGCTCCTGCTGTTGGATCCTCGAAGGCCAATGCGACTGGATTGTTGGAGGCACACTTCAAGATTCGTTCGGAAGGGTCGCCTGATGAGTCGGGTAGATCCTCGCCCATGTCGATGTCTGCGACTTTGCGTGGCCCGCGAATGCCACGTCCTCCATCCTCCTTGGCTATTTCGACTTATGGTGGGTGATTTTGTTAGGGTAGTCTGAGAAATGACTCATTTATGATAACAGACGGTCAAGAACCTGGTATCAGCAACCTCCTCGAGAATCTCTACCTAGACAATAATCGTGAACTGCAGCAAGATTTTGGTCCGAAGGTTCATGAAGGCCCAATCCGACGCCGTAATGTCTCGCGGCCCAACTTCTCCACGCGAGATGCTCATAACAAACGCATCGAAGCTAACCTCGTCGCCAATATGTCCTCTCACTCCGACGCCGTGACAGGCTTTGCCGTTTCTCCAGACCATATGTTCTTCGTCTCTTCATCGGACGACAAGACTGTCAAAGTGTGGGATACGGCGAGACTAGAGCGGAACGTGACGAGCAAACCCCGGCATACTTATGGCCAACATCATGCACGGGTTAAATGCGTGTGTATCCTAGAAGGTGTCCATTGCTTCGCGAGTGCTGCAGATGATGGCAGTTTGCATATCGTTCGGGTCCATATTACCCAAGCAGGAGCGTTGCCGAAATATAACAAGCTGCAGGTTATCAGAGAACACAGGGTTGAAAATGTTGGTGAATACATAACCTGTATGACCCATTACAACACTGGTCAGTTTCTACGCTCTTGTCCTAGTTTTAATTGATTAACGATAATATAGATTCGTCATCAAATCTCGTCTATGCAACTACACATTCGGTTATCACAGTCTTGGATCTCCGAACCATGCGCATCCTTCAGACGATGGAGAATCCAAGACATTATGGACCCATAACATCCCTCTGCTTGGACAGAAAACGGGCGTGGATCGTCGTCGGCACATCGATCGGTGTTTTGACCCTTTGGGACAAGCGGTTTGGACTGTTAATTCGGAGTTGGCATGCTGGCGTTGCATCTGCTGGAAAATCAGTTAGGATCCATCAATGTGTTGTTCATCCATCTAAGGGTAGAGGAAAGTGGATCATGGTCGCTCTGGAATCATCGAGGAAGAATTCTGATCGGTCGTCTACGAATTTGGTCGAGGTGTGGGATATTGAGAACGCGGTGCTTGTGGAGACCTTTGTGACGAGAACAGGATCGCCTACAGATCCTGTTCCAGAGCCTCAAGAGGTTCCAGGAAAGGATGCTGAAACAACACCAGCTGCCGCCATTGCCGCTCTTGTTCGATCACGTCAGAGTAATGGCGAAAACGAATCTTCGCGCCAGATGCTGAGAGATGAGCTACCTCAGTCTCCAACACCCGATGTGCGTGCGCTAGTAGTCGGGCCCGACTTCGGAGGGTATTCGACCTTCCACAGGTCTGAATTTGGCGAACTGGAGCCAAGTTCTTCTCGTCCAACGGGTCGCGGGTTCATGATTACTGGTTCTGACGATTGGAAAATTCGTCTGTGGGACCTGGGGAAGTTTGAACGGACGACTGTGCTGAGCGGGCTTGACAACGACAATGAGAAACCGTCCTACAGGTAAATATTTATTCCGATTGCCTTTTCTTGTTGTGTCTGACATCCTTTCAGCACCACTACATCGAGTAATGGCGGCGCAACGACACTTGTCGAGACCTGGCCTCCGACACCAGCCAGCAATTTTGCAAACCGACCCCCACAGCGGATATCATTGATAACGCACAGCCAACAGAACCTCCTGAAAAACCATCAGGATGTTATCACCGCTCTTGCGTGTGTGGACTCGCCGTTCAGAGGGGGGATTATCAGCGGCGATCGTGCTGGCGTGATCAAAGTTTGGAGAGTTGAACAAGTTCAAGAACATAACTCATGAGAATGTACTTTACTCCTTGTCATATTTTGTATAACTTATAGTTCGTAGATAGATCAATTCCGCTAAAGATTCAATCAGCAATTTGACACTAAAGGGATGGTTCATCTCGATATAAAGTGCTCAAGTGTCGAAACCGCTTTCAGTGGTCCAGGAGTCCCGGGACCGCCTAATCTTAGAATCCATTTATACTAGATCTGAAGACCTATGTAATCGTTAGTGCTGCTAGACATATAGACTGACTGTAGGTGAAAGCATGCACTGTCTTCGACAGTCATGATGACGCTACAGAATAATAGAAAGCAGTGCACAGGCATAAAAGATAGTCGAGGAAAGTCGAGGACGCTGTGTGGGAAAAGGGACATGTGTTGATTGAACCGATCTAGCATTCGGTTCCTTTACACACACTGCTATTTTCGCCTTAAAATCTGGTTACCAGAAACTAGTATGACCCACAGCGAGTCTGCTATATATTGCAGTCCTCGAGCTGGAAGCCCACTACTCAGGCTTTACCACTAACCACCACTTTCTCTCCTTATGGACCCATCTACCTATGCCAAACGTAAAGAGCTTTTCATCGAGAAACGCAAGGCCTTCAGAGACAATCGAGAATCTGCAGCCGACCTCGAGGCGTACGCAAAATGCGACAATGATCACAATTATACGGTTCTGTGAGTAGTGCATAGTTTTCTTCTGAGGCCACTGGAAGTAATTGCTGATTTTTTTGCCATAGGAAAGGCCTCATTCCGCCTGCCTTGATTGGTCAAAAAATGCCCGGAGGTCAACGAAATTGGGGAAAGTCTGATACTTTCTTCTCGGTACGCATCTCTTTGTGAAGCCAGGGCCTTTCAATTAATGTTGGTACTTTCAATCACCTCAGGACTACCAGACAACTCACCCAGAACAAGTGCTTTCGGAAACTGATGATTCCCTCGTTATCGGAAATACTGCCAGCCATGATAAACGTCAATACCTTGCTGAGTGGGATCCTGACGGTAAGGATAAAACAGCCGCGGCCGGCATGTCGTACATGCACATCATGGTTATTCCGAAAAAGAGAGGTAATGTTTTTCCTTGCAAAGTAACTTTTCGATAATTTACCTACCCACCCTCAGTTTACAACGCCGTAGCTTTGGATGACACTGTGATTATCAAAGAGATGATTACGCATTTCCGCAGTTTCTGGAGCAAGCCAGAATCCATATCTAAGGTCACTGGGTGGTTTAAAATAGCTATGGAACAACGCGCCTCGGCTGTCAGAGCTTCTCTTGAATCTCGTGCCCTAGAGAAATTGGACAGCTTCAATGCCGTGATGAAAGAGGTCGTCGCATCGAGCGAAAAGTTCTCAAATGACCTTCGCTTGAAGTATGACCCGACAGACGAAAACGCGTTTCTCCTTGGATTCCATCCTGCGCCTGAAGCGAGTATTGGACACCTCCACATGCATGTCGTTCTGCTAGACCCCGAATTTCGCCAGTTCAGCGCTGACGTTCATGATTGGAAGACCGTTCCAGCACAGGCTGTTATCGAAGTCATTGAAGAAGAAACAGCAACAAGAAGGTATGATACTCATTCGACAAAGCCATGGTGGAGGCGTTCACTTACGAGGTTTGGAATGGTCCTTAGCTTTGGGAAGAACAGTACCAGGGCGTAAGGATGTTTTCTATGTTGCCTTTTTCTACACCATTCCAATTACCTGCTTTGAATTAACTTAGATTCTATTCTATCAACGAACATAACCCTCTATTATGGCTGTGTTCTCGTTTATAACAAACAAGCTAAAGATAACTCACTTTACATATGCTATCCGTAATATTATTTCCTGAGTCATACGTGTAGACCTTCTGTATTACGGTTACGTTCTAATACTCTGCAGGCTTCTGCAGGTTGTCTCAATGTCTGCCAAAAAATAATTTGAGGCATGATTCTGTGGCAGTGCCACTGCGCGGCTGTGCACCTCTGTACACCCTCGGCCCGAGCCAATTTATGGTTGCCTCCAACTGTCAATCCCGTATTTCATGGCGTCGCTCCCCAATGATATCTTCTCTCACATCGTCGAAGAATTCAGTCCATATGTGCCAGAAGAACTCAACGCGCTGAAAGCCCTATCATTGTCTTGCAGTGACTTACGACCGTTTTGCCAGAAAGTCATATTTCGAAGAATCGAATTCTTCAACCACCGTCCAGGAAGACTATTAGCCATTACGCGTCTAGACGACGTCTTTAAAGCGGCGCCTCATATCGCCAGCTACGTCCTGTTTTTCGGATATTCACTCACCAAGCAAGACATCGAAGACGGTACGGTATCCACCATTGCACGGATACTGTCGTCCTTGGATCGACTTGCCGAGCTGAACTTACACTGGAGACCGAATTCTAGACATTTTCTTGATTGGGCGTCTCTTAAGAACGACCCCCGTACCGACAAATTCTATGTCGCAGTCGAGAAGGCCTTACGAAAGGAACACCTCTCCCACCTTACTGTCCGTAGCATCAAGGATTTCCCATTCCATGCCTTCACCCACCGAAGCCAATTGCTAGACGTAGAGGAGGAAGACTACTTATGCACCAAAATGGCCATCATCGAACATGCCTCTGGCAAAAGTTTCAACATCCCATTGTACGCGAACGTTCGAAATTATTCAGTAGGACGGACAAATTGGCCGCGGAGGATGATGGAAACCGTGCTTGACGGACAAGTTTGCCTCCAATCCCCAGGGTCTGGTGTTCCACCTTTCAATTTTTCTTCTGCAGAAGACGTGGTTATGTGCGTGACTGAACATATACATGCTGTGGAGGCCGAGAGAATTTTGCGGTGTGGTCAATCAATCGAACAGCTTAGCTATGAAGGTCTGGTTTATCTATTTTTACAAACGTCTTTGCCGGTCCTGTTACTTATCTTTGATTCTAGTCGCCTGTGCCTCAGGCCTTCAAGGAATCGGCAACGCCATTCTCGCGGGCTCCTTCCGTACATTGACGACACTGCAAATTATCCTCGCCTCAGAACCAGTTGACGACGACCCATTCCAAGGTTTCTGTGAGGAACTGCAACGCATAGCAGGACGCAATATTCTTGAAGACCTCGAATTAGTGGTCACGCTGAACATCAATGATTGTCCCGTTGGCGAGGATCATTTAAAGCGCCTCGACTCGACAGTTCGCAGAGATGCATTTCCCTCTCTCGTTGCATTCGAACTCATCTTTCGTGTCTCTCAACATCCGCCTTGGGATAACACTGCCGATCCTCAACCATCATTGGCAGATCTAGAGAAACACCACTTAGCACATTTAGGAATGTTGCAGTCGATGGACGGGCTCGAGTTTTCTTGTCTGTTATCATCCCAAAAAGAAATTTGAAGTGATTCGCCAACAGGAGCTTTGATTTTGGGGTGCAAAAAAACCCATAACCCCACATGCCATTGTTCTCTCAGCCCTTGTCGGACGAGGGGAGCACATCTGTCACTGCTGATAGATTGGCGCTTAAAACTACCTCAATTCGCCAGCCTTCACGAACATATTTTCCGGGTTCCGTTATTAACGAACATATCACAAGGTCACGACAACTATAGATTGTGGCCCCAAACACTGGCACCAACCCTCGGAGAATTGAATCCTTCCCACAAACGCGGATAAGTATAGGCCCATATCGCCCACTCATCGAGGATGGGAGAAGTGTTTTGCCAGCAACCCAGGTGCTGTTTTATAACGTCAGTCTTTGATGGTATAAAAACTGTGTCTTCGAACAGGACGAACAAACTCGAACTCAACAGCCAAATCATCCTCCGCACAATGCGTCTTCTTAACGTGCACCAGCTGAAACTCGAACAATTCTTCGACGAACGTATTCGACCAGACTATGCCATCCTTTCGCACACTTGGGGTGACGAGGAAGTCTCCCTACAAGATCTCCCATTACCTGCGGCACGATCTATGGATGGCTATGCCAAAATCACACAATGCTGCGAGCTGGCTATTAAAGACGGCTTCGAATACGTTTGGATTGACACCTGCTGCATCGACAAGACCAGCAGTGCAGAGCTCTCGGAGGCAATCAACTCTATGTACAACTGGTACAAAACTGCAACGGTTTGCTATGCCTATTTGTCTGACGTGACGACCGCGGACGACCCCAAGGACCCGGAGTCACAGTTTTCCAAGAGCCGCTGGTTTACTCGAGGTTGGACGTTGCAGGAGCTGCTTGCACCGAAAGCAGTCTTCTTCTACGACTCCACCTGGGCTGAGATTGGGACGAGGACAACTCTGCAGGAGTGTATTTCAAGGATCACCGGCATTCCACGCGAAGCACTTTCGAGCGAATCTACGGGGCGGATTTCCGACGAGTTTTGTATTGCTCAGCGCATGTCATGGGCGGCGATGCGCGAGACGACGAGGGTAGAAGATAAAGCTTACTGTCTGATGGGGGTTTTCGGTGTTAATATGCCAACGCTGTATGGAGAGGGCGAACAGGCATTCATTCGCCTACAACTCGAAATCATGAAGAGCTCGGATGACCACAGCCTCTTTTCATGGTCGACTCCCGACTATAGAAAGGGCTGGGCGCCTAACGAGTGGTGGGATGTTGACGACGACAGCCTCTTGGACCGAATGCGCGATCAGAGAAAGGAAGGACCTGAGAGTGGTCTGCTCGCCACTTCGCCAATGCAGTTCCAGTATGCCCATGGGGTCCGACGATGCACCTCGGAGGTGGTCTCTTCGAAACCACCCTATTCGATGACCAATACTGGGCTGCACATATGGTTGCCTATCGTCCAAGTCCGAACGACTAAGGCAGAAGTATATCAGGCCATACTCAACTGCGAGATCGTCGATGGGACGGGTCCGCTGAGCATCTATTTGCGACGGCACCAAACTGGCCAATACACTCGCGCCTTCACCAGCATAGTACGCACCGCCAACAACGTGAAATATATCCCTGAGCCTGTGGAATTGTATGTTACGGATCCCCCGCCAATGAAAGATCAAATTACCATTTTTCAAATCCCACCTGGATCCCGAATATTTTCCATGTTCTCGATAACTCCTCTATTGAAGAGGGGTATAGGTTTTTGGATTGCGAGCCGGACTGTTGGGACCAGGAGACACATTCTCTTGAAATGGTCATACGCAGCCATCCGACTGTGGCGATGTCATACTTTATCGTTGGCGCCAATCACGACCCCACAGCCCAAGCTTTCATCATGCTGGCTGGCGAAGCCGATCCAGGGCGAACTACACCAAAATTTCGTTGTCATATTTGGCCTCTATCGAAGGTCAACAATTCGGAGCTCAAGTATGCCCTTGGCAAAACCCTGCTTTATATTCAGAAATGGAGGGACGGTTCAACCCCGAACGCATCAGTGAGGAATTGCCAAATGGTCATACCATTTCCGTTTCCTTCCGCCCATCTCCGCAACCTCGGGGGGAAAAGCCTCGCTTTTATGGCACAACGCAAGTATACCGCATCGTAATCACCTTCACACGTCGAATGTTTCCACTTCCAAGCCCTGTTTATCCTCGTCCTGTTGATCTACAACCTCTTCCCAAGTTGAATGTTACTGTCCACGTTCGTCACGACTTCTTTTCCTTTCAACCAAAGCGATGCTGGTCTGTTGAGAAGGAGAAGGGCCAAGGAGGGGGCGTTGTACTTAACTGGACTCCGACGACCGACATGAACCAGCACTCCTGGCATTATTCATTCGAGAAAGACTGGCATATCCCTTGTTCGTGTTTCGTATTGTGAACTCTGATATTGGCCTCGACCTTGTCGACGTTCCATCAAATTGTGGGCCGCCCTCGATTTGGGACAGCGTACTGTCGTCATATTTAGACCAAACTCAACCCACCGAATTGTTGGGTCGGAATGAAAACCGAATCTCAGACTTTCCAGTAGAGATACAACTGGATGGAGAGCCAATACGGATTGAACTAAGGCGAAGGACATTGCTTAGTGACATAGGGCACCAGATGCTGCTGACCAGCAGGTATGATGTGATTTGAAACAAACAATTGTATGATAACAAGTGATAGCTATATGCCAAGTATTCCCTGTAATTGTAGATTTATAAGTCGGTCTTAGATACACAAGATATCGACTGGCAGTAAAGATAAATGTACGTGAGAGAAGTATGTCCACGGAAAGCTCAGGAAGACTGCTAAGCCTCATCTGATGTAAACTACTTCAGGATTCCCTAGGGCTTTCTCTGTCAGTAATCCGTAACTATCTCCAGGGTCTTCGGGGTATCTGATATAACAAAGGTGACCTTGAACCCGTTGTTCGATCAGTATCAAGCGCACAGGCCTTCCGTCAGAATACCCGAGAACGGCCAGTCTAACTGCTTGCTGGGTCGCTGAATTTGCGTGCTTGATACTGTCCCAGACTCTCGTAGGGTATTGCGGGTCCCGCAGACGCCTGTTTAGCCATTCCAATGACGACTCTTTGCTGTATAACGACACCGCAATTCGCAAACCATTGTTTGTAAGCATGAAGGTTGGATCTAAGTTTGAAAGAATGTGTGATTCTGCTGCATCTGCATCGATACGCTGAAAATCGAAGCGACCGAAGCACTGAGGTCCGCTGGCGAGCATGGAAGACGATTCCGATGGTGTACCAGTCCACTGAAAGATGTTGCGATCGTTCGAACGCTCCATAACGGCTTGCAGAAATCGATAGAATGACAACTCTCCTTCTCCATAGGCAATTGATAAGCTGATGCTGAAAATACCGAGAAGGCAGTAAGCCATGTCTTCAACTCGCGTTGTCGCTCTCTCCGACGACCAGGACAGCCGCTGCCTAATATTGCCCAGACCAGGTTCAAAATGGATTAAGTCGTTTGCTGGCACTTTAGTGACCTCTGAGAGCCAGTCGACCATGGATTTGCCTTCAAGACGAGAGCTGCTGGACCGCCAAGGACTCCGAATGACTGATGTGAGGAGCTGGTCAGATTTATCGTTTGGTAACGTCGTACATTCATCCCAACTGGAACTGTAGAACTTGATCACGGGTGGAGCCAGTAGCTCCTGAAGAGTCCAGCCCCTGCTGAACCATGGGTCAGGCGTGCTTATAGGTCCTGGCCACTCCTCTGTCCTGGTGTCTGAAAGATGAATAATGCATATGGCAGAACCTCGATACCAGCGAAACATCGACCGGATGGCTTCGTCGAGTTCGGCGCTGCTTGTCTTGTCAATACAGCAAGTATCGATCCAGGCGAGATCAAGGTTGTGTGAGTTGTGTGCCAAGTCGCAAAATTTGATTAATTTGACGAGGCCGGTGCACTGCTTGATGTGTGTCAGGAAAGCCGTGAGCTGGGAAAGAAGAGGGGGTTCCTCTGGTGATCGACTTTTCCCTGTGCTTAGCTCGACCAGTTTATCGATGGCTTCGGAGCTCGTGAATTGGATCTTGTTGCGCTCCTGCTCTCTGATGAAGGAATTGATGCCTTGTTGATTTATCCGAGGAAGTTTGATTATGTCCTGGAAAGACATCTCGTCGTTGGACCACCGATGAGATAGAATGGCGAACTTGGTGCTCTCTTTCAAAAAGCTTTTCAGCTGAGCTTTAGCGCTTGTTCCAGGATCGCGCCGCCGGAGGTCCTTTATATTGTCTATGATCCATTTATCCAGTATGGGCTCGACGCGTCTGCGGATAACATCGGTTCCAATAAGCTCCATTTTTGGTAGGGAGATAGTGCGTCTTGGAAATTCGTTCTGCAAGAAACTTGTGGTGTGAACGTAGCGGTCTATAAGGTAAATCAGATGTATAACATCGCATTTAGAGTCCTTAATACCTCGTAGTGCATCTAAATTGGGTTTTAGAATCAATAACATTCAGGTTCGTGCGACCGCTGGACATGCTCACACCACGAATCCATTTCAAACTAAAAAGATGTTAGTAATACGGCCATTGCTGAGGCCAGGTAAAATTGCGACTCACATCGTGCCAACTCTTTGCGAGTAACCCTCGTATCTTTTGTTGCGCGTCATTCTCGGTCTCGAAAGTCTTCATGCAATATATCAGACTTTGTAGGCCATGCTAAATTACGACCACCTACTTTAGCGTAACTCGGTGCTTTCCCGAAGTCTCGGCTAGATTACGCGTGCTCAGACCTACGAACGTTGAAGCTGAGAGAAGATAGAAACGTACGTTTCCCCCAAGGAGTCGATCATTAAGCGATGGCTGCCTCTCGTGGAATGACTGCCAGCAATTATTTCTCTAAGGTCATATATCAGCGACACAGAAAACACAGATGAGTAAAACGCACTTTAGGGAAATCGGTGAGCTGGAAGCCTTCGGCATGTCGCTAGGACTACTGCGTGTCAGCGAGTGGTTTTCTTGACTGGATTATCTGAACGCACGACGAATCCGCTTCATGGACAGTGGAGGGGTCTTCCTTGTTGGCCTTCGACTTTGATTTCCGTCCCATTCGATGTCAAGGTAAGGATCAAGGAGAGTAGTTTGACGGATTTGGACAGAGATATGCAAGGTCGCAACTTAAACTTCCACGGATGACCTATTTAGGCGTCGCAGGTTCAGCGGTATGCCGATGTTCTTCTTAAGTGAGCCGCAAGGAACAGCCACTGACTAAGTCCATGAGCGTGGCCATATTTGCACCTCCAGTCACGACATATGTAGTCCACAACCAAAATTAAAAGTCTTCACATTGGGTCAGGTTCATCAGCTGGTCTTCCAGAACACGAGGCCTAGAGCTGCCTGATTGACAACGGGTGGAGTAAGGAGAATTGTTCCAGGAACTTTCCAAGTGTGATTGTAGGTGAATGATTCAACACGATTCCCGAGTCCGTTGGGTTCAGGCAAAAAATCCACTTCTTGAGCTCATTGAATGGAAACACGAGCAGACCTAGATCGGGTTAATACATCAATAAAGTGGCCCAAGAAAAACTCACAAAATTTTCCTGTCATGGTCCGCTACATTCTGCAACATGAGATGCTTATGACGGCTGGGAGAAACAGGAAATAGGCCAACTCTGGATGTGTCATGCCCATAGGAGGCGTTTCATTCGGGCGAATTCCGGCTTACAAGTGTGATGAAGACTCGTAAAGCTTCATGGAGCAGTCGAAGGAGTCTGAAAAGGTCAGTTTATGGGAAGATATTCCAAAATGGTGGGCAGATGGTGCAGTTGACGAGAGGACCAAGAACCTGGCTGCAGCAGGAGGCTGTCTGTTGTTCAGAGAAGACCAGGAGTACTTCATCGCATCTGTATCGTTTGAGAGTATCGACTGGGTTTATTGTGAGTATTATTGCAAGGACCATGTCGTCGAACTTGAACTTGAAAATAATAGCAACGGTGCTGAGTAGTCCGGGATCCGGGAATTTTAGTTGCCGGATGCCTCTGGATTTTTTCAGCTGTGTTTTGACTCTCATCACCAACCTCACTATACTGATTCGTGTTCGACTGCGATTTGTTTTATGAAGACGAGTATATATATAAAATAAAACAAAATTACCTTCGCCGAAGTCGTCTTGCAAGATTTGCCGTGTGATATTCCTCAATATTTTTGTATTCTTCTCTCACAACTGTCAGGAGTGGATAATGGATTCAATTTACGAAGACCTCTCTTTCGGCGCCTGGAGGGGATTTTGATAAGACCTCGGTAACTTGTCGGGCTTCGGTAGTTCCCACCAGATTTTTAGACGCCCATTTCGACACATGAACTGACCACGAGGCTTGAGCATTTCACATCCCTGGAACACGATGTAGCATGCCAGGCTTCCTCGATATGAATACGCTTCTAAGTGGGTACTACCTAGCTCTTCCAAGCCCCAATTCTTCTAAATGACATCTGTCCGGAGGCTCCACATGTTGCAATGCCACGGCTAATTTATCCACATACCCTCTTATTGGATTTCCCTTCATAGACGCCCGGAGCTGTGTTTTCACCGTATGTTCTGACCAACAATGGACCCCAGTTCACATCTCGCGGGCCGGGGTACACACGGTTCGATAACATCCCACCAAATTTGGGCGAACCGTCAGGTCCCTCAGGCATGCCTGTCACTTGTCATGGAACCTTCTCCTTACCTCCTCCGATATGAACACGCCTAGAGGCTAGACCTACTCTCAAACTCTTTCAGCTGCATTCACTTTGCTCAAGAAGCTGACGATACTCTTCGATCGGCTGGTAGGTTCAGTCTCGGTGTCCTTGCGAAACCATACACTCATCCGACTGTGCTGCTGCGGTACAGAACACGACCTTTACGACACTTTAACGCGAAGGGTGGCTTTAGGGACCTGGTCAGGAATTTAAATTGTAAGTGGTATAGTTCATTCGTTCCTGTCCGTTACATTCATTCACGTTTATTCCAGCTTTAGTTGTGTTCACTTGGCAGCAAACTCTCTCCCCCAACCCTCATCTTTCGTCTCAGCATAATGAAAGTCCCTCTTGAAGGTTCCAGCTTTAGCTTGGACGTATCCGGAATAGCCGGGTTTTTCGGTGGGGAAGAATCCTTTGCGGCCATGTCCAGCGTCCACCTCGTTCGTGGCCGACGATGGCTTGGCTGGTACAACTCGCCAGGAAGCTACTTTGTGGCGAAGAAGTACGGAGTGCTCGCCAGATCAAGGGTCTGGGATGGCCTCTACCCTGGAGTCAATGTCGATCCGACCACGATGCTCGAGTTGGACGGGAAAGTTGGTCCTCGATATGTGGCAGCATTCTCTGGGACCCGTCTAGCTGCGACCGGTCACCTTGCATATTTATTCGCAAGCCATTGCAAAGACATATCGAGTAAACAAATTACCAACAGCACGGGTTCACCGCAGCAGCAGCAGCTCATCACAGTCGTCGAGCTGGGAGATTTTGACGAATTCAAGGGTTATCCCGCCCTTCCTGCCGCGTATTTTTCAAAGTTCGACCCCGTTGCAATCGTTCCTATCGCCTACAGCATTGCGGCGTCCGTGATGTGTGCTGTTTTTAGGGATTGGTACTGCTTCGCGTCTTCTCCAACGGTATATCGTGCTTCGTAATTGGATCAGGAGTTCTAAAACTCAGTCACCCAAACTCCTCCCCGCATTCTCCTCCCGGAGACGGACTCTTCCTCCAACAAGGACACACCATCCTGGTGAAAGGAAGTGAGAAACTCGTGAGCAGCATCACGAGGGGTAGCTACTACTTGGAGTATAAGAGCGAATCAGCATACCACGACATTGGGTACAGCTCAGTGGCCCTTACGACACAATTCCTCCTTCAACTCTTCCTAGTACCGCAAGGCACACTTTTTGGGCAGATCATGTTCCTTTCCTCCCTCGGGGTCTCCTGGCTATTTAACGCCTATCTGGCTTCGATCGATAAAGAAGCACTGCAGACGAAGACTCTCGCTGGTGTCCTCAAGCTTAAGCGCGGCGACATTAGGACTCAACAATTCCAGAAGTGGACAGCAGTCGTCGTTTTCGCCACATGTCTCCTCGGGCCCCAAGATCACAGAGCCCTCTTGAACGAGTTGATTCCTAACGACACGCGCGCCTGGCAGATAATCAAAGAGACAATTGTGGAGGGCATAAAGCAGGACAGAAATCCAAAGGACGTCTTGGAAGGCTCACCTGGGAAGGGGAACGAACTCAGCGACAAAGATAAAGGTTTGCTGAAGGATATGATTGACCAGGCGAATATTGGTTTCCTCAAGGCGAAGGAATTCCAAAAGTCGAATTGAACGAATGTATGATGCATAGTATGTATATTGTATGGCCCTCGGAAAGCAAGTTGTACTTAATTACTGACAATTGTGTGCGTAAACGACGAGCGTTTTGTACTACATGCAATTGAATAAATAATAGCTTTATAATTTGTTGCCAATAACCCCGTTATACACCTGTTTTTGCTTCCGTAAATCATGTCAAATTCAGGCCCAGGTAATACAATCTCTCCTTCTGACTTCCGTCATGAAAACGACCTTCTGCCAAAGAGTTTATGAAAACACTTATGTTCACAGGTCACCGGACTTTTCCTAAGTCCACCAGGCGACGTCGGTGACCACGGCCAAACGACTCCGAATTCATTTCATGCCCGTAAACTCATGGCTGTGATATGTCCTAATTCTTTTGTCCCTTGACTCATGTTCTCGCAGCAGGCAACGTGTTCTCAGAATTGGGTACGTCGTGCGACAGTTCTTTAAATGCTATACTTCTTACTAATTGGAAGTTCTTTCTTCTAATAAAGCCATATCACGCAGCGAGAACGCCTATCATATGTGGAGCCTAACGCTGCCTCGAACCCATTCACCTTCATCCCGCTAATCATCGCCAGCCCATCATGGCTCCCCTACCGCTTATCCCTCCGCCTCTTCAGAACTCCAGTTTCACGCTTGACATCTTCAGCATTGCCGGTTTCTTCGGTGGCGATGAAGTCATCCAAGCAATGGCGACCCTCCATCTTTACAAAGGAAGAAAGTGGCGAGGATGGTACAACTCTCCAGGAACCTACACCGTCGCAAAGTCTTTCGGGCGAATCGCCAATTCTCGATTTTGGAGAGGGCTCTTTCCTGGAACCACCCAGGACCCAGCAACTGCTTTTGGGATGGACGGAAAGAAGGGGCCTAAGTACCTAGGTGTACTGTCTGGGACGGAAATCACGACGGGCCACACTGGTTATTTGCTTGCGGAGTATGTGAAATCGCTCAATGGATTGGATCTCAGAGAAGAAGGGCACAGAGTCACAAAGCCCACCAGCGTCTCCATCATCGACATAACATCTGTTGAAAGACTCGACAAACTTTCCTTACCAAGTTCCTTGCTGCACCTGCTGATGTCGTACTTCACCATGATCAGCAGCATTGCATGCACCATCTTCAGTCTCATTCTTTTCAACGACAAGGCTTGCTTTGCCGCCATTCTCCTCGGTACTTTGATCGGAGGAGTATCGTCAATTATCATCGGCATGGGTGACCTTTCCCTTCAAAGTGTTTTCTCGCCCGCACCTGGATCTCCCCCAGGCGACGGGGTGTTGGTTGGAGAAGAAATCATAGTTGTCCGCGGAACAGAAGCGAACGTCAACGCCATCACCAAAGGGAAATTTCACCTAACATTGATAGGATCCCCGAAGTACCACGTCATCGGCATTTGCTCGATGTTGTATTTCCTCCAGTTCATAACCCAGCTCTTCCTCATTCCTCAAGGAACTCTTCCTGGGCAGTTGATGTTTCTGACATCATTCGCCATTGCATGGGTCAATAACTGTGCACTCGCCTCGATAGATAAAGAAGCGATACAGATGGACGTATTGGCACAATCCGTCAAGATGGACATAAAAAAGTACAAGCTTCCCAGCCGGACCATGGCGACACTCTTCACATGCCTCGCCCTACACCGCTCTCCAGAGGAAATGAAATCCTCCCCGGTATATGATGATTTCGATCCTGAACGCCTTTTGATGTATCTGCTTCCCAATGACACTACAGTCTGGCGGGCATGGAGGCAAGTCGTCATGGACGTTTTACGATCTATTCAAACTGCAGATTATTTCGACACAGCCGTCAGCGGTCCTAAACTTTCCAGCCTGAGGAGCGACCAGAAGAATCTCCTGAAGACGCTCTTGAACGATGCCGGAGTCACTTACAGGAGATATTATGAATTGGAGGAATTCGAGGGCAGAACGAAAGAAGGTTGGCGATCTTTCTGTTTTCGTTGTCATTTTCTGAAAAACTATTCTCAGATATCGATGTAAAAACGAGCAGGCGACGCATCTTTTCTCATCTCACGAAAAATGAACCTCAAATTCCATCATGTATGTCCCTTTTATCGACTCTTTGGATATTCGTATTTCTGATACACATCCAAGTTTCACCCAAACTTGAATGAACTTATGGACTGAATCACGGACTCAAATTGCACGACTTCTCTGACTCGCTTTTCATGTAGTTATATCGAACAACAACCTCATCCTTTCTACGTTTCTCAATCGTTCCAAAACGCCATTCGACTTTCGCCGTCGTTTACGACACGTACCCCTTTCGACTGGCACACCTGACGGCCTTCAGTCACCCCCCATCATGACGGGATCAATAGTTTAAGTCGCTTGGGATGTCAGCGGGCAAACGTTTATCAGGAACATACCTAAATACCTGCCTCCGCAAATGATCACTGATTGGATTCGGATAATCTATCGAGTTATATCAAGACGATCGTAAATTGCCTGGAATGGTTTGCCTGGCCCAGGGCTCAGGCAATGGAAGACATGCCTCCCTGCAGTGCTATTCGCCCAAAATTAGATTCGACGTCTACGATGCTCCGCAGTTCACAAGCTGACGCCGGTGACCGGTTAAACAGCTCCATCTAGGTCACTCTCACCCGCAGCTATCACTCGACACTGTCGACTTTAAACGCCCGTCATCTTCGTCCTCACGGAAGAAAGCCTTCTCCGTTACCATTACCCTATCTCCGAGGTGTTCTCTCAACAGTCACAAAACCTACTTAACTCCGAGTGAGACAACTCCAAGCGACCAGAGGACCTTCCTTTCGAATTTCTACGCCAGTAGCTTTGGGTCTCCATCGCGTTTCTAGTACTTCTGAAAGACAATGGTATGTTATTCATTAAGAACGTCGGACCAGTGATTTACGACGAGGTGTCATCCAGGCTGAGAACGAGGTTCAGAAGAAGATAAGACTTCGGATCGCTGTGAGTCTCAAACATCACTCTTCAAGGGGATTGAATGACCAATTGCCGACTTTGGCTCCGCAGGATTCTTTTAAAGTAGGTTGAGCTGCAATTCATTAGTAGCGACTAAGCCTCTGAAATGCGGTCAGTTTCACCTCGGATATGCTTGTAAGTATGGCCCCTCCTGCATTCTAACATCTATCTAATTGATTGACTTATTTGCTTCAGGGATTATACAAGGTATATTCCAGTCCTTAAATCTCTTTAATATTGGCATTTACACGTAGCTAGCTCGCTACACCTTCGCCGCTAGATTTTTGCAGGCTCGGCTTCCAAAGCGCACAATACGACTCCCTTCTATGCAGCTCGCCACCATCGAGGATGTTGGGAAAATTGTGCGGCCTGCGTTGGACATAGGAATCTGGGAAAATATCGAAGAGCTGAACCGCGTCAATCCGGAGGGCTTTATGGAAGCATTTTTGAAAAGAAATACGGCCTTTGCTATCTTGTCCCATCGTTGGTCGGACGATGAGCTCAGCTTTCAGGACATGTGCAAGCTTTCCTCTGTTACTCCGGAGGCTGTCACGACTTTCATCCAGCAGCGCAATAACCGATCCTCCCAGTCGACGAGCGGAGAAGTTATCAATAAACTGGTTGAGTTGAGCGTGGGAGGTACCTCTTCATCCAACAGCGAACCACACATGCTTCGTCGGCTCATTGATCTATGCCCACACATTTCCGAATGCACTGGGCTTGTCAAGCTCATCAAATTCTGCGGCCTCGCCTTCGAACAGCACAAGTGCGAATTGGCTTGGATTGACACTTGCTGCATTGACAAGACCAGCAGTGCAGAACTCGACGAATCGATTCGGTCCATGTTTCGCTGGTATAGAAACTCTGATATTTGCATCGTCCAGCTTGGATCAACCAGGTCGTGGCCCCCTCCTTCCCCCAACTCATCCGATTTGTCCGATCACGACCCATGGTTCTCTAGAGGTTGGACCCTCCAGGAACTCCTAGCACCCCATGTAGTCAAATTCTACGGCTCCAAGTGGAAGCCATGTACTACAGCGTCCAACGACAAGTCGGACCAATTGGCCAAATCTGTTACCCAAGCCCGCGGTCTAGCCCACTTGTATGGAGAAAAGACGATGGTTGACATGATTTCTGCGATCACATCAATTCCCACCACAGAGTTACTCAATTTCGAGCCTGGACTGGACAACGTCAATGTGCGGCTGTCTTGGGCATCACAGAGGTCCACTACGCGCATCGAGGATATGGCTTACTGCCTCCTAGGGCTATTCAACGTCAGCATGCCAATCGCCTATGGAGAGGGGGAAACTGCTTTTTTCCGCCTTCAAGCGGCCATCATGGAACGCTCAAATGATCGCAACCTTTTCTTGTGGTCCGGACGCCCGTCGCCTTATTCATCCATGCTCGCCAAAGGGCCCGAATGCTTCAAGAATCGGCACGGCTATTCTGATGACCTTGTAATCCACAGAGACATGGACGGACCCTCCCTCGAACCAACCTTCACACTCACAAATCATGGGCTGCGCATTCCGGTTTCGTTATACAGCAAGGACTACACGGCAGACTGGCTAAATAACCTGCCAGCCTACCAATCGAGCGACCAGCTGGATCAGTTCGACAGGGAAACTCAGAAACAATGCAGATTGGCGGTGCTAGGGTACTCTGCTTCGGGTCGTCCCATCCACATGCTGTTATTTGTTCGTCAAGTCGGTGACCATGTGTACTACGAGAGGTATACAAAGTGGCAACCCTGCGCTTTGTATGACGCAGCGAGGATGCCTGGGAAGCCAGAAATAATTTTCATAAGATAATTATTCAGTCGCTTATATATTCCGTTGTCAATGCCGCCATTTAGTCTCACCAGAATGCAGAAGAATTTGGAAACAAGTCTCCAGCAGCGTTTTGTTGCCCTTAACCTATGCAAACTTGTAGATGGTTGGTTTTATGTCTGGCCAAAAGTGGAACTTACGACTTGGGGACTCTACTAGTTTCATGACCATCCTGTGAAAAGGTAGTATGACAGTCCACTTATTAGTTATTTTTACTCTGTTCTACTCAATAAACTCTTATGAGCAATCCACGAACAGAGATTGTTTGTTTTCAGATATGCCCTATAATTGCAAAGTATGGTGATGAAGAGCCTCACTACACGGAAGGTCCCGAGGTTGTTCAACAATGCCTACTCTAGACATTTTGCAATTTCTTGACTTGACCTCCTCTACCCAGTTCACTCTTCACCCTATGGAATTAAATAGCCTCTTGGAAAGTATGGTCAACAAAATTTCCCCTTCGATGAGCAGTTCCAGACTGTTGAACTGACTTCATAACCAACCTTGGTATCACCGACAGGCGGTGATACTTATACATCCCTGACAGACACTTACATCCCCCATTGGCAGTCTTTAAGTCTCACCAATTTTCAAGTTGAACTGAAGGGTAGTTATACTATTTAAAAAAGATACAAAAATTTGAGACTACAAAAGTTCAAGACTACAAAAAAAACCACTGTGCACCACCCACTGACATCATGACAAGCTATATACATCTATTTTACAGGGGACTCTGCACCACTAAGACCCTTCACCCCCCTCGACGCTCTGGGTGTCTTCTTCCTGTCTGAGAGGAAATTTTGTTGACCATTTTTTCAACCATATTTCCCAAGAGGCTACTTAATTCCACAGTCTCATCTAATTTCTGATTCAACTTCTCCAGTTGTTCCCTAAATGCATTATTTGTTGTGTCTTTGAAATCCTTGAGTTCACTCCTCGACATGCTCCAGGAAGGGTCTTTTCTACCTTCTTCTTTGGACATTGATGAATAAGGAATGACAGTGGACTTGTTTTTTGCCTTTTTTGAAGGAGGCTCGTCTTTGTCAGATTCATGGTCTTCGTCTTCATCTCCCTCTTCCTCTTCGTCTTTGTCAACCCCTGGTCGCTTGCACATCCTCCTCGATGCATGGCAGGTATCGCAGGCCTTCCTCTTGGTGTCATTTGTCTTCAATGTCACCTTACAATTTGTTGACCCCCATTTTAAGCAGGGAAGGCATGTTCCAGCAGATGTTGCTGCTTCGAGCTTCCTCTTCCTCACCAGATCTGTGAAATTAAATAAGTAGTATCATCAAATTGTGTTCAAATGAACTGAAGACCCTGACCTTTTGAATCCAGATTTTCATCTGCAGTGTCAATTATGGTGGATCTACCACCAGCATGTATATGGACAGGCTTCATGACAGAGGTGGTGTTGGAAATAGTCCTTTTGGGGTTTTTTTCGGGGACCTGAGCAGTGGTTTCCAGTCCTTTCTGTGTCAGTACCCTTGTTGATTGTTTTCTTAGAGTATGGCCTAAAGTAACAGTTAAAATATTTCATGTGTTAATTCAGCTTGGTTTACCTGTTGTTTCAACAACTTCCATTGTTGCATTATTAGGGACAGAACCACCAATTGTCACTTCTCTGCCATTGGGGACAGAAGCACTGATTGTTATTTTGCCACTGTTGGGGATGAAACCACCAAACATCATTTTGCTGCTGTCAGGGACAGAACCTCCAATTTCAACTTCACCACTGTCAACAGGTTCCTGGGATTCCAATTCTTCCCCTTCTTCCTTGTCATTGTCATTTTTGTCAGCTAAGAATGAAAAGTGAAGTCATGACTGAATAATTGAAAAATTGTTGACTCACTGATGGGATCACGAGATACCTCCCTCTGAATCCAGTACGCAGTACTTCTAACCATGGCCACAATATCATCATGCTCCGAGAGAGTTACATTGGGAAGTTTGTACACATCAGACAAATTCCACTCGACACGGCATTCGAAGAGAAGGTCCTCTTCAGTGAGGGGTCCCAAATTTCTCTTGACGCCGCCA
Source organism: Galerina sulciceps (assembly GCA_023014345.1). NCBI lineage: Eukaryota > Fungi > Basidiomycota > Agaricomycetes > Agaricales > Galerinaceae > Galerina > Galerina sulciceps. The sequence goes on along the minus strand of JAEDXJ010000012.1, from coordinate 1,600,892 downwards.
GGGGAGTGCTGGAGGTATTCATAATTCAATTCGACGTTCCACCACCTCTCCAAAACGTCAAAGTCTTCCTTGATCAACTTCTCAACAATAGAGTCATAGTAGAGGACATAAGCCTCCAGACGGACAAGAGATTTCCCAACCAAGCCCAGAGAGACACGGGATTTATGAACAAGACCCAAGATGGTCTTTTTGGTCAGGAAAAGTTTCAGGTGTTTGACAGGAATATTTCCAATTGGCACAGAGGGTTCGTCAGGTTCATCCTTCAAGGTTTTCAGAGAGAAAGGGATGAGAAGCCCTCCCTCCAGACGATGTTGATCTGAGGCCAAATCTTCTATCGCCTCGGAATAATCCTCCTCCGAAGGACGTTCGAGATTCCACTCAAATTTCATTTCTAGTAGGGTAAGTGGTGATGGATGGAAGCAAGAGCAAGAATATTGGAGTTTTTTTTTGGGAACTGAGCGGCGGTTTGGGCGGATATTGCAGATTTTTTGGCGGGGACGTCAGCGGGAGTGAAGGGAGGAGGGATCGCGGTGGGGAGAGACGCAAAGGCGAAGTTGAGAAACGCGTCGGTGACGCAGACAACACACGTGTGCGCGACTCGGAGATCGCCGCCGCACACCGCCGGTCATGTGCGGCGCACTTGCCAAAATCCAGATTCTCTGGACTTGACCTCCTCCCAGTTCACTCTTTCGCCCATGACCACCGCCATCCATACCCTCATCGCAGCTATTATATATGGTTTCTATGATGTTACTAATTCACCATAAGTGGCGCTGCTTAGATTCAGTCATTCAGTCTGGTACTAGTCGCCTACGATAGTCCCTCGATTGAGTCCAACGTCATTTTCCACGTCAAGCTCAAGATTGGTGATACATATATTTATAACCACAATCAAGCTGAGGTGAGTTCTGCAGAGTTGTCACTGTCCTCTTGACGAGAAAATAACCACCCAGGATGTCATTCAGGTACCCACCTACCTTCACACCATCCTTGCCTCTCCATGACAGAATACCCAGCATTTACGCGTCAGACGCGTTTACGTCGCATTGATCACCGTGACAAGAAGAATACGGGAGAATCTCGGCCACGATTGAAAAATGAACTCGTGCCCAGGGCGAGTGAATATAAAGTTTTCGGCCTTTCTCCGACAGAAACGCCTCGCGTTCTAATTTGGGTCGTAAAGTGGGATACAATTCACTAAATCACAGCAAGCCAACGGCATACAAAACGACTAACTCACTGCATCTCCAACGAACTGATTCATGGATCGCGACCCAAATCCTCGAAGACCAACTGTTTCTGGCTGTAAGACGCCGTCAATCAACGCCTAGATGACAGCTAACATAGCGGTTTTCAGTTTGGCTTAAGGTCAGGGAACATAATCCGACCAATGGACATGAAATCGATTTTGCAACTAGCCCACTCAACGCAGGCGACAGCGATGATCCAAATCTGGGATGGATCCCCCTCGACACCTGGAAGCAGACCCGTATACCCGCGCTAGACATCAAAGCAACGCTATGCCGTACTTTTAAACTCGGCGCTTCTCTCCCAAGTATCGCGGCCTCGGGCGAAAACACTGACTTGTATCTTGACGATTCGAGCGATCCTTGGTCCGACAGTGATCTAGTGGACATTTCCATCATCGGAAAGAAGAAAACCCGTCCTGTTGTTCTCGTTATCAGAACCGACTCTTACAGAACTGTCCTCAGCAACGATAACAGGCTATTCAGGGCAAATGTAGAGGAGGACGACGAAAGCGAAGGCGATAGTAAAGACTACGACTGGAGGAGCGATAAACGAGAAAGCGAAATTGAGAGCCGCTGTGGTGGGATAAGTGATGACGATGATGATGACCCGACTGAGCCTGATCCTGGCTTTACGACGAGAATTCAGCCTACAAGTTCATCTGGTGAGTGTCGTTTCCGGATAATTTGCTCCACTATTTTCTCAATCGACTGCTTTAGACTGGTATGGTATCTCTGGATACCTGTCGAGATTGTTTGAACGGGAGATATTGTGGACCGATGGAGAGTTGCACAGCACTCCTGGTAAGTAAGGGCTCAGAACACGTAGATGTCTCTGTTGATAACCACTTGCACTCCTTTTCCATGTTTTTAGACGGCGGTTACTACTACCAGGCTGAAAGAAGAGACGACGATGGAAGAGTGGCCGAAAGGGGTGGTACGTTGTTTTTTGTTGTGTTCTGGCTCAAAGCACCAAAAGATTCCTCTTACCATTCACCTAGCCGTAAATTACAGTGAGTGACCACTCATTGCTCAACCTATAGAGACTTAACCGCTGACACACGTGCAACAGAATATGTTGTTCTCCTTGACAAGGAGTATTGAGTGCTTGGACTCACACCTTGACCTGAACAACAATCATTATAAATGTATCTTCTTAATTCCCGGAATCGAGCGCAACATGACATGGTCCTGTACAATAAGTACCCCCTTCCTTCGAACTTCAGCACCTTCCATTGAACTCGTCCTGCTTCTACTGTTCTCGTCCCCAAATTTGCCATGGGACATCAGTTGACGATCATCTAAATAAGCTATCACAATTCGAGATTGGTCCCCTTTTGGCCTCCTGTATCACCTCAGGATCAGCTCCCGTCGGCTGACCCAGCTGACCAGCACGGCCTTCGAACTATATCCGTTGAGCATCAGCAGGTAGTCTGCAGATCGTTCCAATCAGTCCCGACGTTCGTTCGAATGGGTGAAAATAAAGGATTTAGGCCACCTCTTGATGTGAGATCACGTCTAAGCTTGGCGATGACCTGTGTTTAAGGCGTGAACTTAGGAACTCGTAAAAGGCCATCACACCGCTAACTTACTGACCCAATGGATGCTCAAGCAGAAAAAGACGGAGACTCGGATCACCGCCGATCGATTACTTCCAGTTGATCCGCTCGGGATGACCGATCGTCCAAGGTTCACACGGTTCAGTTCTTCCTTTCGACAGCCGAAAAATCTTTGTTTTGTCCGCCATTCAACATCCCAAGTCATCTCTGCTATTATTCTACACTTGAACTACGCTATCCTTTTGGATTCGATTCGTGCTGGAGACTCGGAGTGCTCGTGCACTTGTAGACAGCCTTGAAATGTTTTTCCAGAGTGCAGACCCAGGCCACAGTGGCCAGTCTAACGTAAGTACGTGATGGTGGAATCGTCATTGGTACGTGGTAATTTCTCTTGGGCCTCCAAGCAGCTAGCTGATGCGACTCAAGTTGTAATGTTTTGCATCTGACTTCACTCGCGGTTCCTGAACTGTTCGTCTATCTCACCCACCGCGCGGAAATATTTCGCCAGTGCTGGCTCGGAGATTATCGATTATCTGTCACCAAAAGACGACCCATTGACCTTCTTCAACCTTAGCTTTGGAGCAATCGTGGTTCTCTGTTAATTAGTCAGGCGGTGGTCAAATGTCACCCCGATATGTCTTCTCGGCGAACTCCAAACCGACCGTCTTGCGAATGAGAAAAGTGCGTAAGTCTTTCCCACCAGTAAAGCTTAATTAATCCTCCGTAGAAGCCCTCAGATCAATACAATGCGATCGATACACGAGGCGTGGGATGCCGCTCTACTGGTCTTCCCTATTTCGACGACATAACACATGCTCTGTTGACTTGCACATAAGACCTGGACAACCTTGGGCATTACCGACACAGAGGCTAAATGAGCGACGGCTCGTGAATGAACCTATAAGTGGAAGGTAGCTGTCACCTTTGCCCTTGCCTTCTCAGATCCGACATCTCATTAAAACTCGCATAGCAGTGCTTGACTTAGGACATTGGACATCTACAGTATGCCACCACCTCTGGATGACTCGGACGAGTGGGAGACTGAATCCGATGAAGATGGATCCGAAGACTCACATGATCAAGAGGACACGGACGAGCTGCCAGACACGGACGAGCAAGAAGGCTCAGACGAACAAAATGACTCGGACGAACAAGACGACTCAGACAATCAAGAAGATGAGGACGAGGACGAGCAGGATGTCGTGATTCCCCCTCTACTTCCGGTTCCAAAGTCTCTAGTCAAACCTAACGACAGACTTTGCAACATATGCAAAGCCCTTCATCTTACTCCCAAAAATTTCATCGTCGGTCGCAAAGGAGATCAGCCTAACGGTGCTGAAATTCCCCTTGGCTTCGTGCAGGATATCCAGAAGAAGTCACACTGCCCATTTTGCAGGCTCGTTCTCGCTGCCGTCGGTCCCGACGCCCCGACATCTGAACATGGTCAACCACTCTCTATTAGCATAAGCTGGGACACAGATGGGCCCAAACTTGATACCGGTCGTTGGGCACACACGCCTCTAATTCGCATACTCAAACCGAGTGTACAGAGGGAAAGCGGCCAAATCGTCGACAAGGGCGTCCACTCATTCCCTAAAATCACTCTGCTAGCCAACGACGCGCCCACATATTTACAAGAGTTTTGTGTCCGCCCAATCGGCGACAAGATCGATTTTGCCATGGTGCGAAACTGGCTCTTGATGTGCAAGCAGTGGCATGGCCCGTTTTGCAGCCAGTCACAACTGCTTGATTACGAAGTCGAAGACCCGGCCGCGGAAATCCCGTCTTTCCGTCTGATCGATGTTGTCGATAATTGCATTGTATCTGCTCCTCATAATTGTCAATATGTCGCCTTAAGCTACGTTTGGGGTCCCATAGACCCAGCGTCCATCTTGAGGACACTTAGGGCCAACGTAGCGGAACTAGAGGAACATGGGTCGCTCGTCAAACCTAACAATTATAACCGCATTCCTCTGACAATTCGTGATGCGATGGAAGTAGTGAGGGAATTGCATCTACGATATCTATGGACAGACAGTCTCTGTATTATCCAGGACGATGTAGGAGATGGCGGAAGCAAGATGGACGCGGTCGCGAAAATGGATATCGTTTACGGCGCAGCGTATTTGACGATCACGGCTGCCAGTGGAATCGATGCGCAGGCTGGTCTTCCTGGATTACGACTAGGCACCCGGAAAATACCCCAGCCCGTAGAGCAAATCGCTCCTGGGCTTAGACTTGCCTATAGGACGAAGTATCAAGACTACTTGAAAAGTGTCCCTTACTACACCAGGGCTTGGACGTCAGTATAACTTTTATTTTCTTTCGAACTTGTTATCTGAACCAAAATTGGTAGTTTTCAAGAACGGCTGTTTACGAGGCGCAATCTGCTGTTTATCGGAGGGCAAGTTGTCTACCGTTGTATGCAGGCGACCTGGCGTGAAGATCTGCTTTCCGAGGGAAGACCGAGCATTGGCAATTCACCTGTCAATCGCGACGATGATGATATTGGAAATTTTGAAGGGCTGATCCAAGAGTACTCCAATCTCTCTCTCACCTACCCCATAGACGTCTATAATGCATTTGGGGGGATAACCCGTTTTTTCAAGACAGCGTTGAAGGTTCACCTGTGCCATGGAATCCCCGATGCCTATTTCGACTGGTTTCTTCTTTGGACACCAGTCGAGTCTCAGAAACGCCGAGATATCGCACCGAGTTGGTCTTGGGCTGGCTGGATTGGCAAGTCGTTTCCAAACATGTGGAAATGGTACGGGAGGAGCATAAAAAAGGTGCGCAAGGCACAGCGAAAACGCACTTGGATCATTTGGTACCAGCGGAAGGGGCACGACTCCACCGAATGTATCAAGGTTTGGAACAATCCGTCGTCTTCCGACCAAAGCAACTTCTATGGCGCCAAAATTCAGAAACGCTTCCCTTTTGACTGTTCTCGCACATTACCAACACCCAAGACCTTGACCAAGGCACCGGAGTACATCAAAGATACATTCAACCCAGCTCCTGGTTCGGGTTTCCTCCAGTTTTGGGCCGTTTCTGCGACTTTTAAAGTTGGTCAGCCAATAAGTCCTCACACAGGTTACCTGCCTCTCAATGGTCGCACTCACCTTGGTATCTTCGGTCGTAACGGTCGCGAACTTGGTCAGACGGTCGTAAATCCGGACTGGCATGGCATAAAATCCGTTCCAAAAAGTTACGAATTTATCCTTTTGTGTGAGGGACGCGATGCTAGGGCCGAGGACGGCAGACCGGATGATGAGGATGGGTGGAGATATAAGGTGATGTTGATTGAATGGCATGGCGAGTGGGCTGAGCGCGTCTCCATCGGGTCGATCGGGAAAGATGACCTGAAGCAGGCATTACACCCAGGTCCAGTGTGGAAGGAAATTGTTTTGGGTTAGGTTGAGAAGGGACGTATGACTGAGTTCAACACCGTCTTGGATGCTTACTTGCTACACTGAGCTTGACAAAGCATTCAGTTCAATGCGCTAGTAAAATTCTTGGAATTTTCGTCTTGTCATGCGACAAAAAGCAACATTCAGTAACAACCGAGAATCGTTGAAAGTCGTGTTCCAGTTGGACATCGTTTGCCGCCTTGAGACTATAATCATGCAAGAAACTTGCCCTGCGATATATAATAATACCCTGTCATTTGTCTCCAGAAAAGTTACTTTTGCGCGTAGTGTGTGGTGGAAAGGCAGTCGTACAGCCTGATTAGGTAAGCAATTTCCATAGGCTTGTCGATCTCATTTCCTCATGATCAATTGCAAGTTGCATCTTTCCTCAAATCTCTTCATATATTTGCGAGTCCACCTTTGTAAGTTCGTTTCTGAAAGTTCTGCGCTCCCACTCAGCATTGACACCAGTTCCAGTGGCGTGAATGACAACTTCCACATTACCTCAAGAACTAATCGAGCTCATAATCGAGGCTGTCGCCGCTGGGGAAGACGATGAACAGCGTAATACAGCATTAAAAGCCTGCGCATTGACTTCATGGTCTTTTCTTTCGCCAGCGCGGAAACACCGTTTCGCCGAATTGCACCTCGTCGAAGACGATGGGGAGTTCGGATTCTTCTCGCGAACCCCAGGTTATCCAAGGCTAAGGAAGAAACTCGAAATATTTTTGCAGCTTCTCGTCCAGGATCCATGCCATGCCCTTCCTGGCCAGCCTCTTTTGTCCTCACACATCAGGTCGCTGGCTATTCACTTATCGCCAACAATGGCCGAGTTCTCTTGTTTTAACAAGACGTTGGCATCTGCCTTGGCTCCAATTCTGTTTCATTTACTCTCAAGTTGTCGGACGAATATCAGAAAACTTCTCATATTTAATTCAAATGCAGACAAATCTTATTTGTGGGGATCATTGGACGATGACATCAAAAGGGCACTATCACAATTCTCATCTGTGACCAACCTCGACATCCGTTATATCAGCGCGTTGCCAGTTGATATGATCTTGAACTATACAAACTTAAAGTCGCTTTCCTTGGAAGGAGTCAAACTAGACAGCCGAAATATAGTTTCATCGTTGGGAGAAGGACAAAAAATTACAGGACCGGTTTTGGAACGTTTGTCTTTGGTATTGCGCCCCAGTCTGCTTCACACAGTTTGGGAGTTTGAACCTGCATTTTTTGACCTGTCTCAACTTCGGTCACTCTATCTCTCCCCAAAAGATGGCCCAATCGTATTGGAGCTGTTAAATTCTTTGCCTTCATTGAGTTTTCTTTCTGTTCTAGATATAGATTCCGGCTGTGAGTTGTTGGTGAGTTGTCTACTGTTTCTATTACTGCCGCTGGCAATATCTTATCCCCCTCTGACCCTAGACTCTTCTTCGTATTTTCTGCCACGAGATATGGACTTTGGATTATTGGACAGGCTGGAAACTCTCGAACTTGGGGGTCGGTTTGGAGGTGGATCCCGCAGTGCCGGACTTTTGCCTTTAACAACTCTGAAGATCTTTAACATGAATGAGGCATTTACCCCAAGCTCCATACGCACGCTTACTTTGTCCATTCTTTGGTATGGTTCGAATCCTCAAAGCGAAAAGAAACAATTTTGGCCGCGTTCCGGGTGGAAGACTATCGGTAATGCGCTCTGTAGTACCAGGTTCCCTAATCTGGAGACAGTCTTCCTCAACCTGTCGTTTGCATATGTCTCGGACAGTGAACTTCAAGACCCAACATTGGCAGAGCAGAATTTGCAGATGGTCAAGAAGAAGATCCACCGGCTATTCCCAACTATCTTGACGCAGACGCAGATTAAAGTCGAGATCAAATTCACAATTCGACCACTCCCAGTTAAAAGTTACACGGCTTACCCCATCACCTGATTCAACAAATTTGAAGCTGGGGGCTAACAATTCGAGGTGTACGGCGAATCTACACCATAGATAGGAACTTGGTGGAATCCATGTACAGTTTGGGTATGCACGAAACCCTTTACTGTATTGTGCGCGACGTCGTGGAAACATAAGTTTTCGTGATGTTGTTTCAATTCTATCTGCGCTATCTCGATGCGACTATTCATTAACAACCGAGGATCACTGATAGTCGTCTTCAAGTTGGACAGCGTTCGCCGCCTTGAGACTATTATCGAGCACGAAATTTGCCCTGCGATACTGCGGTCAACACCAACCAAAAAGCATCCGCACAAAACCACCAACTGCCTGTATTTGCTTGGCCAAAGCATCAAGCAACAAACAAGAAATAAATGATGCGATTGTCTAAATTGGTCGAGGCTCGAGTTGGAGAGCGAGCTTGCGAGCGGAAACCAAATCGAGCAGGGGCTTTGTAAGCACGATGCGGGGAGGCCCCGCCAAAACCACGTTTCGTGGTTTTGACAGACTTCTGAGGTCTGTGCGCCCCGAGGATAAAACCATTGGAGAGGACGAGTCGATTCTCGCCTTCCTTACTTTGATCCCCCATCTCCTCTGCAAAATTTTGACGTTCGCAGAATTTTTTCGAATTTTTTCGATTTCATTTCCGCTCATTATAACTTAAAATGACCGACAACACTCTTTCTACCTCTTCTCGTGCCCCTGAAGGCGCCACCGACAAGGATGTGCCTTCCACCATGATTCAAAATGGCGGCGGCGTCACTCCTGACACCCCCGTCGAACGTGCACCCGATGAGGACTCGACAAACAATCGTCCGACAACTCCGCCCGTTCCGATAATGCCTACCATAAATCAAGTATACGCAGCGCTTCAGACGTTCTCTCCGGGTTCGCAAAAATTAGTCCGCGATACCTTAACCAATACTCTTAGAGACAAACCTTTGCCCGAGACCATTTCTGCTCCGAAACTCCTTTTTTCTTCTGCAAACGAGTCTCTTTCTTCTTCCAATTCTAATATAGGTTTCGGTATTCACCCTTATCTTATTTCCCTTGCCGAAAACGGTTCTCATATTCCTTTGTCTCTTTTTACTACTTCGGCTACCAACAAGTTGCATACAGAGGAGGCTTCGATCCCTCAGAAAACAGTTATTAATCGGGCTGGTTTAAAGCGTCACATTATAGACATCAAGCATTTCCCACTCGAGTCGGAGATGGACATTGGTGATTGGCATGAGGCCTGGAATCGTTACCACCGTTTCATCGAGAAGCACGGCGATGACGAGGCGGCGCTCCGTTGGAAGCAACATCACGACTTCTTGTCCCAACAAGATAACCTTAAAAGAGACTTTGCCGCGATTCTCAAGTTTGACATCGAAGTCCGGACGAGGTACAACCTCAATCCTACTGCGCACGACGAGGATTCCTATAGACGGCTAGGGAAATGCACGGGTAACCCGCGGGTGTCTGGGCGCCTACCCGTACCCGCACCCGCGCAGACCCCTACCCGTGACCCGCACGGGTTTACCCGTCAAAACGAGCCCGAGAACGTCCAAAACGGCCCAAAAATGAGCGAGATACGGCTGATTTCGATGATTTTCACGAAATCAGCTCTATCTCATTCGTTTATGGGCCAAAAAACGCGATCTCGGGCTCGTTTTAAAAGTCGCGGGTATGCGAACCGCTACCCGTACCCGTACCCGTCGGTACCCTTACCCGTGACCCGTGCGGGTTGACGAACCCTTGCATTTCCCTATAGACGGCGTTTTGAAGCCATCAAGCTCGAAGTTTTACAGGCTCAAATTTTGGCGGCGAAGGCAGCTTCTGTGATCGAGTCGAATAACAACACATCCTCGTCTTGGAAGGCCAAGCACCGCTATACTCCATATCCTTCACGCGACGCTGAGTCTTCTTCTCGTAACCTGGGAGGTCGTACTGACAATGCAATGGCAAGCTCGAGCGGCCATTCCTTTCGAGTCGCAGGCGGTTCTTCATCAAACACCCCCATCTGTCTTATCTGTCAACGAGATCACCGTTTCGCGACATGCCAAGAGTCGATTACGCCGACAGGCAAACCGACGTTTGCAAAATACGGCGAGAACCGGAAGCTTGTGCGACGAAGCGACAGCGGCATCATTTGCGTCACATTTAACCTCAACAAGCTCTCTATCTGTTCAAAATCTCACCCCGACCTTCATCTCTGCTCCTTCTGTGGCGCAGCGGATCACGGCGCCTGCTCTCGCAAATGCATCTAATGTCGACGAGTCTCCGTCATCACATCCTAATCATCTTACTGCTTATTTGCTCTCGTTATCACTGCACGATCTCGTCAATCACCTCTCATTCGGCTTAGACCTCATCATCAACGACCGATTGCCATACTTTGACAATCTTTCTCTCGAAGAATCTTCTCATGATTCAGATCCCGACTACTCTAGAGTCATAACTCCGTATAGCGCGAATGCTTTTCACGTTTATCTATCAAAAGCGTGTCTTCTTGATCGTTATCCCGAACTTTGCTTCAAGTTAACTCACGGCTTTCCTCTCGGAAATATTGCCGACATCTCTGCATCTTTCACTCCAGGCAATCTCGCATCTGCTTTACCTCATAGACTCGTCATCGAAAAGTACATCTCTGAAGAACTTAATCTCGGACGCCTCTCAGGTCCATTTACTCAAAAAGAACTCGAGGCCAAGATTGGTCCCTTCCGTTCATCACCTATTCAAGTTGTAGTCACGCCAGGCGAAGCTGACGGCCCATCCAAATTTCGTTGCTGTCGCAATCTTTCATATCGGGGAAACCTGGGTTTCTCGGTCAACGATGACATAAATTCGGATGAATTTCCGACGCGTTGGGGTACAGCGTCTGAGTGCGCAAGAATTGTTTCGGCTGCGCCTCCCGGAACACAGGCATGTACCCTGGATGTGGAGGGTGCATATCGTACAATTCCAGATTCACCATCGTCACGGCAGTACCTTAGAAAAGACATTCAATCTCTCCTCGGCTCGTTATCGCACATCTCTTTCGTTTATCTGCGGGGTAGAGCATACCTCAACAACATCATCTGGTGGCTCTCAACTTTCATTAGCGACTTCGCGCCAAGATACCCTCCACCCTCCGTCGTGTCGGATATTACGTGGTGGTCAACTCAGCTATCACAACCTTCCTTGATTCGGTCCCTCGTGCCTCGTCCTCTCACTTCTGACTTCAATATTTGGGTCGACGCTTCGACGGATTGGGGAGTCGGTCTCCTCTTCAATGGCACGTGGGACGCATGGAGTACGCTTCCTGCATGGAAGGCACCCGGACGAGATATTGGGTGGCTCGAAGCAGTTGCTGTTGAGCTTATCGTTGTTATCATGCATGAAATGCGGCTCGCTCACCTTGATATCCTTATCCGCAGTGACAACGAAGGGGTCATCGGTGCTTTCCAAAAAGGGTGGTCAAGGAACCAAGAAACCAATTTATGCATTCGTCGTTCGGAAGCTCTTTTAGATCAACATGACTTATCCTTATCCCTTATATATGTAGAAACATCTCTCAATCTTGCCGACCCCATCTCTCGTGGCATTCTTCCCCCTCCCGAACGTCGTATGACTACCTCTTATACACTCCCTCTCTCTATTTCAAAATTCTTCCATCATGCCTAATTACCCTACCCTTTCCGATCGACTTAAAAATGTAGATGTCGCACGAGAATTATCACAGTTTACGTCCATTATGGACGCTCGCACTCCAAACTCATCATTTTCTCATCCTTTGGCCGACGTTCAATCCCAAAGCAATCCCGAGCGTATACGAGTACCTAGAAAACCACGGAAAGGCAATACAATCATTCCTTCCATATACCGCCCTCACGTCCTAGCAAGTGATAGGCTCCTTCAGTGGACAACCCCTCACACACATACATTCCGGGCAACGATGTTGCAGGCCCTCCCTGAATCCCATCTCACTCGTCTTTTCGAAGTAATGGCATTTTCACTCGATCAATCTACACGAGAGTCATACGCAGCCGGCCTGCTGCGATTCACCCAATATTGCGACAGCTTGAATGTTTCCGAGGAAAAACGGATGCCCGCATCAGAAATTCTAATCGCCTCCTTCATTGCTTCCCATGCCGGGAAGATAGCTTCAAGTACTGTCGATACATGGTTGGCGGGGCTTCATTTCTGGCACACCATTAATGGCGCGGAATGGCAAGGATCAGATATTTTATCTCGCGCAAAGAAAGGTGTATACAAACTCGTACCTTTATCCTCTCAACTCGCCAAACGACCGCCCGTGACCATCGAACATCTCTACGCACTCGGCAGCGGATTAGACTTCTCGAATGCCTTCGACGCCGCCGTTTGGGCGATTGCGTGCATAGCTTTCTGGTGTTGCTGTCGGTTAGGAGAGCTCCTAATTCCGAGTGAAAATTTGTTTAGCGCTATCAAACACGTCGCGCGGTCAACATACCTATCTTTCGGGGAAGTTAACGGCACGGAATACGCCAGCTGTCGCATCCCTTGGACCAAGACAACTCTTCGAGAAGGGGCCATGTTATCCATCACAGCGCGCGACGATCCTTCATGTCCTATTAGAGCCCTCAAGCACCACATGGCTTGCAATAAAAATATACCATCTCATGCTCCATTCTTTTCCTTCGAAACGGCTGATGGAGGATGGGCTCCAATGACCAAAAGTTGGTTTTTGTCTCGTTGCAACGCGGTTTGGGTCGCGGCTGGTCTTCCTGAGATGCCAGGTCACAGTTTTCGCATTGGCGGCGCCACGCATCTTCTTCTCATGGGAGTTGCTCCGGATCTGGTAGCTGCACAAGGACGATGGAAATCAAGAGCCTTTATGGATTATTGGAGACGGATTGAATCAATCTTACCTCTTTTCATGTCCAGCGCGGGTGCATCTTCTCGAATTTCTGTAATGGCAGAAGCAATGGCGGCCTACAGGAAGAAGTGGAAGTTGTAAATCTCATGTTTCGGTGTTATAACACATTACCTAATCTGATCATAACGACGATAAACACTTGCTCGCTCTGGTTGGGGGAGTCGTGTCTTCGAAGAAACGCGACTGTGGTGAGCTGCGCTTGGTGGTATAGTCTTGTTGTCTTCTCAGACCCTTCACGTGGGTTTGGGAAGCCAGGATCCACACCGGCACGCTCAAAGCTTTCGGAAATTCTCAAATAAATTCAAATATATTTGTTTTTGTTCACCTTTCGAGCTTTCCGGTTTCGGAACAAGCTTCAGACTTGGATTTGCGAATCCCTTGAGATCTACGCAACGTTTTCGAATCCAAGTCACATGCCCGAGAATTTCCAAGCTTTCCCCCAAACCACGAAAATTCGGATGCTCAACTGATCGAAGTTGAATCGGATTTTCGTTATTCACCTCGCATCCATAGCATCAGTGCGTTTCATACAAAGCTACTGGTAGAGGGTATTATTACGCAAGTTTGTTATGCAGGCTGCGCGACTTTTTCAATGCTACGAGTTGCTGTACAACGGTGTCCAGCGCGATCATCTCGCCCTTCGCCTTCGTGCCGATATCGTCGCGATTGCGTACGTTGACGGAGCGGGCATCGAGCTCCTCTTGCCCAACCACTGCGCATCACATCGAATTAGCCACACAGCCACAGCCACAGCCACACGACCCAGGATGCGAAGAATAGGCTCACCCAAGATGAAGTTGTACTGCGCGATCTCGCCATTCCTGATTTTCTTGGGGAGTGTGTTTTCGCCGTTGTCGACGTCAGCGAAGAGCCCAAGCGAAGTCAGGCGGCTTGTGATTTCCGCTGCGTAGTCTTTCTGTTTGTACATGGCTGTCAGACACAGCAGATAGATATCGGGAAGGGGAACAAACGTATGGAGCAGCTACTGGAATCACCAGTACCTGCCGAGGAGATACCCAGAACGGCCTGGCGAGAGGTCAAGTTACATTAAAAATATTCAGAACAAAGATATACCATTTCCCAGCAAAGTGTTCCGTGATGATAGCGATGAAGCGTTCAAGACTTCCAAGGATGGCACGATGGATGATGACTGGTCTGGGCATCACAGACTCGTCCGAGGAGCGGTATCTCAGATTGAAGCGTTCGGGTAGCTGGAAGTCCAGTTGGATAGTGGCGCATTGGAAAGCGCGATTGAGCGCGTCACGGATGGTGATATCGATCTTGGGTCCGTAGAAAGCACCATCGCCGGGATTGAGTTCCCATTTTCCTGGATAGTGTTTGTTCAGAGCTTGCGTGAGTTGCTACAGGTGAATTAAGATCATCAATGGCATTGCATTAAAGGGTAGCAGGGACGTACGTCTTCAGCGACGTTCCAGGTCGCGATCTCGCCTAGATAGTTGTCTGGACGCGTGGACAGCTCGAGATGGAACTCGAATCCGAATAGACCATAGATGTGTTGCATGAAATCAAACAACGCACTGATCTCCTCTTCGAGCTATTAAAAGAACACGGATCAGCTCATCGGAACGATAAGGAACGCAAAAAACAGTTTTTAGACATACCTGTGATGGCATGCAGAAAACATGGGTATCATCTTGGACGAATCTCCTTACACGCGTCAACCCGGTCAACGCGCCGCTGGCCTCGTTCCGGTGGATGATCCCGAACTCGGCCATGCGGATGGGCAGCTCTCTGTAACTTCGATCCCGAGAGTCGAAGATTAAGCAATGGCCGGGGCAGTTCATAGGCTTGAGGGCCCATTTTTCCTTCTCGACTTCAAGAACGAACATATCGTCTTTGTAATTCTGCCAATGTCCGGAAGTCTCCCAGAGCTTGCTGTTATACATGTTTGGTGAGATGACTTAGTTGAAAGGTTAGTCTGGGTACCACTAGTCGGGATCAAAGAAATATTGCACCTTCTTGATAGCCTCGCTTGAAGTATTCCTCCTATAAAAAACAGTCAGAAAAGTGAGAACCACGTGCAATCTCGGGACAGACCCGCATAAGCTCTACAAGAGCGTTATATATCCGCGTTCCGTGTGGAAGGAAGAAACAACTTCCAGGACTCTGATCGTTGAAGAAGAATAGTTCTTGATCCTTGCCGATCTTGCGATGATCACGTTTAGCGGCTTCAGCAAGGAAGACTTTGTAATCGGCCAGTTGTTTCTTGTCGGGGAACGATATCCCGTAGATACGTTGAAGAGAGTCGTTGTTTGAGTCTCCGAGAAAATATGAAGCAGAGTTCTTTTCATATTGTCAGCTGGTCAGAAAACTGATTGCTTGTGCAACTAGGGCGTACCTTCGTGACCATGAATGCCTTAATCTTGCCAGTATGGGGTATATGAGGACCAACGCACAGATCGACCATGGGTCCACAGCGATAGACGGTGGTGGACGTTCCATCAGGAACCTTGGTCTCGATGAGATACTTCTTGTACTTGTTATACTGCAACATCTCATCAGAATCTGAGCGAAACAAACAAAATAGCCAAGAACTCGCGTTGAACATCTCTAGAAGCTTTTCCTTTGACACTACCAGCCTCTCGAATTTTTGCTTGTCCTTGATCGCGCTTTCGGAGACTTTCTCAAGAGCTGGATAGTCCGCGTTGGTGACAGGTCTAATGTACTTTTAGCATTTGCGCAGATTCGCGTGTTTATTGGCACATACCGGTCTTCGATAGCCATTTCGTAGAAGAAACCCTCATCCGTGGGAGGTCCGAGGCAGAGGTGGCATCCGTAATGACGTTCCGCTGCTTCACCTAGCACATGTGCTGATGAATGCCAAAAGACCTTCTTGCCTATAAGAAAGCGTCAAAATCGTGCATAAGCTGACTGGAAAGGCAAGCGTACCCTCAGGATGTTCAAAGTCCAGTAACTCAAGTTTACATGACTTTTCGAGAGGTCGGTCTAGATCCCATAGATTACCATCGACCTATTGTCGTCAACAAGGAGTTAGGGCAGAGAAATATAGACAGCATACCTTCGCGATGACAATACGTTCAGAAAGACTTTTCGAGACCTCTTTCGCAACATCCATAGGACTCGTCTCCCAGCTTTTTGCCTTTCGTTCAGAGCCATCAGGCATAGTAACCGTGATCTCTTCTCGAGGTTGAGCTAGACGTGGACAATCGTGAATAAACGCGCAAAAAAATAAAAGGCCCTAAGTGCTCCATACCTGCAACAAAAGCATCATACTCTGCCTTCAGCTCGTTGAAGATTTTGAGCCGGTGATCGAAAAATTCTGGAGGGGGTTGCAGCTGGCGATCGTTCAGCAAGAGATCCATCGGTAAAGACAGTGCCACCGCGATCTCACTTCTAGTGGGTGCCCCGATGCAGTCGTCGCAGCTTTTGCTTTTTTTTCTTTAGGTGGCTTCGCAGCATCTGCATGTGGACTGTCCAGTGCCGGGATCTGTGCTGGATGCACCGAGGAGGTGGTGGGATGGGACATTGTCAGAGCTCTTGTCACAGCCTTGGTCGACTGTATGCTGCGATAAGAAAAGGAGGACGGTAATACGTGGCAGTATGATAATCTGAGAGGCTTTATTCGAGGGAGGACCGGATAAATTCGAGTCAGAGCAAGCATACAGAAACAGAAAGGAAGGTTTACGTAATATGACACGAAAATACCTTCTGTCCTTTGAGCTTGGTCAAAACAACACGAAATCAACGCCGAACATGTTTCCAGAACCTTTTTCGAGCACTTAATGATATTCGAGAAGTCATAAGCTTTATTTCCAGGTTTGAAATTTAATTTTGTATGGCACAGGAAGATAAAGAATAAAGTTACAGGTATGTACATATGAATATCAGTTAAGTATATAGAACATGGTCGGTTGCAAATCATTTCGTGTGTATGGTAATTTTGGCTGTTTGTAAGGTATAATACGTGTCCCATTGGAATGCATCCACGCGCAGAGTCGAGAAACAGAGGATGGTGTAAATTTTTTCGTTTATGTACTCCCTAGAGTACCCATAAACCGAGTTCGCTGTGCAGATTTGTTAGGTATCATTCAACGTAATTGAGAGTCGGGACTTACTAGTTGCATAATAGCCGACCGCTCTGTTTCTGCGAGAGCGTCAATTTGTTCTTGTGTAAGACTTAGTACTTGCAGCAACATAGTCTAGGTAAAGGTAAAAAGACATCAAAAACTGCCCATAGAAACAGAAAAAGAAACTCATTACCCGTTGGGTATCGCTGATTTCAGGAGCAGCAGGTTTCGGTGGTGGTGGCGCTGGCGCTGGTTGCTGTGGCGCGACTGGGGTGAGACCGGGAAGAGTCTGGGGTTGAACAGGTGCGGGTGGCAGCGGCGGTCGGTAGAAAGGCGGCTGGGGAGGCATTGGT
This sequence comes from Galerina sulciceps, assembly GCA_023014345.1. NCBI lineage: Eukaryota > Fungi > Basidiomycota > Agaricomycetes > Agaricales > Galerinaceae > Galerina > Galerina sulciceps. The sequence goes on along the minus strand of JAEDXJ010000012.1, from coordinate 1,583,452 downwards.
GCCGCTTGCGGTGCTAGATGGGGCTGATGGTGCGCAAACATCGCAGAAGGCGGAGGTGTAGACATATTCATGGGCATTTGCATGGGCTGTGGATGCTGTAGGCTCTGAGGAGGGAACGGAGGCATCTGTGGAGGGTACTGAGCAGGAGGCACATGGTGTTGTAGATGCGGAGGCAGAGCAGACAAAGGAGGACGATTTGCAATAGGTGGTGGTGCCATATGTGGTGGTGGTACTTGCGGTGCAACAGGGACGGCGGCAGGTCCGCGCGAGGAGGCTAACATGCGTTCTAGGATGGTTGAGTCAACAATTTTGTTCAACAAAAGTGCTTGGAAGAGGGCATAAGACAGTTGAGGATGTTTGACGAGCAACGCTCGAGCTTGGTCAGGGTGTGTAATGACGAAGGCCTGGTGCGATAGATTAAAGATGTTCGAGTGCAGAGGAGACCCGGAGACCTTACCTTCATTTGCGCTAAAACTTCTATTAGCTGGTTGGGCGGCATGGTGGCAAGTGTTTGACTTATGCTATCGAGAGCTGAAGAGCCTTTTGGTACTTGTATTCCTGGTGGTAAATTTGCGAGGAATGCTTCTGGGTCGTTGTTGTGGCGAGAGCCACCACCTCCACGCCATTGAGAACGAGGCTCAGACGGACCAGGATAGCCTCCATCAAGAATCTCTCCTCTTACAGTAGTCTTTCCTTCAAGGAAGGGGTCTGAATCTGCAAGGTCGATACGGAGGGGCCGGCCGCCAACTTCGTGATTGTTGAGGTTTCGGACGGCAGAAAGCGCGGTTTCGTGATCTAACAGATCATTTGCAGTTCACATGGAGAAGCACAAGTCGCGATTTGGAAAATAGATGGACACATGAACCCATTCACGCAGAGAATATAACATGTTTTTCGGTCACGATATACGAAGAACAATGGGTTGATGGGGTCGATTATCATTCGGCGCGAGCACAGGTTGACGTGAGACCGGGATTCAGGCGTTCGCAATGTTCAGGGTAGTGATTAGATTAGGTTTTAGGTTTGCAATTTGAGCGTTGAAGAGGTTTTTGAGATTGTTTTGAGATATTGGCAAGTCAAATCAGATCACACGATTGAGATTGACGAATCGAATAACACAAGCAGGCAAAAGTGGTGAAAAGGCGAGTTCCAGGTTAGACAGGGCGTGACGCTAGCGTTCATAGGAAAAGAGACAGGCGCACCCGCGAATTCACAAAAACCGTAGCCCTTAGGCTTAGCTGTATCTCTGTCAAAAACGAGCCTAAACGGCACAAGTGGCATGAATAATTTAGCGTGACCGTTCTGAGGTATGAGTAATCCTTTCGGTTACAATACCTAAAACCTATAACCTGTCCGACCGACTTAAAAATCCCAACAAGCTGGTCCTCTGTCATGTTGTAAGGCACATTACCAACTGTGGAAGAAAATTTGCGTTAAACGAGTTTTTCGCGGACCATTCAACAAATACAACAGACCAAAAACAACTTTACTGTTACTAGTGGACATAATGATGGCTGGAGTGAGAGAAAATATCAGACAGAGTGTGGTAAATGTGAAAGAAAATAGGAACTGCTTGAGCTCTTTCAGATCCTCGCGAGTTTCCAACATCACATGACTCATGGCTGTGTTACTTTTACTGCGTGGAGCCAAACAATGTGGTGCAGCTGACGGATCAACTTAACCGATGCACCACCGACTACCCCACCTCCGTCTGCGCATCCACAGCCTTTACCAATGCCAATTCATCGCATCCGAACTGTCTTCCTAGCCGGTACACCCATGATTTCGTGGATTTTCGGCCTTGACCAATGGACCCCTACGTCATGGCTTATTCGCTCGGCCTGGCCCTGCTGACGACTCAGCAGCACAGCCTCACCATTCACTTTTTGCTAAGCTCTTGTGTCCGATGTCGGTGCACGGAATGCTTCCGGGATCGTCATTATTGGACATGCCGACTCGTGGCTAAAGGTCATACCGTGCCCAAGATCCAAGATCCAATGGCATGACTCGATCCGTGATTCCAGAGAATTAGCCGATTCATCTAGAGTCATCGAGAATAGGCGCGTCTAAAGCCGAAGCAGGGTATATAAAGACCATGCTCTGAAATAGTCGCCACCTACAATTTCCCGTTCCTCCCCAAACATCGGCCTCTCCCTTCTCTCCTCCTGATGAACTCAAAGATGAATTCAAGGCCAAGGTCGAATAACTCCAGAACCGACTCGGTTACTTTCCAAATGCTACAGCACCCCGCTTTCGTTCAAGCGGTTAACCGAGCGGCCAATCTTAAATGTCTGGAGGCTATCAAATCTGGCAAACTTCGCGTTGTAAACCCCCAAAGCCTACCGTCGCCGGCGAAGTACACACCTCGGTAGGTCAACGCCATTTTTTGTAATATTATTACTATATCTCACCCCATCTATTTTTAGCATGGACCTCATTGACGACCCATCCTCCTCCAAATTCGCTGCTATTTTCGAGATCCCAGGGATAAGGACGAATGATATCTCGTTGCAGTTACGCGACGGTCAGCTCGTCATTCTGGGAGAAAGAAAGTCGCCACATGCTGGTCGACTGGACCCACTGCCGCATGATCCTGTCGTCGCCGCCAACGCTGTAGCGTCTGGAGAGATGGAGACTGATACCCCAGGACGCGTCAGAGTACCCATACAGGAATTGCGCTTCGGCACATTTCAGCGATCCATACGTATACCAGACGGCATTCAGGTGAGGACTATTTCTGACTTGACGCTCCCAGTCATTCCATCTTATTTCCTTATGTGAACTCAGTAACTGACTCACTATCTTTCTTTCCCATAGGAGTCGGATGTGAATGCCATTCTCCAAGATGGTATGCTGACGGTGACGTGGCCTAGGTCACCTGTCAGCCGTGAGCCAATACCCACTCGAGGATCGAACACTTCGAGTCCACCAACGTCTATGGTGACTGCGGGAACCGCCTTACAGTGATTTTCGGAATTCAAGATCCGTATTTCTGCGATCTTCATGCTACGCAATGTGGATTGGATCATTCACAATGAATCGAACCACATAGCCATCTACACCCCCTCTCAAAAATAGGAACCCAAGCGACGTCTCGAATTGTGGGGTTCATCAATTCTTCTAATTTTATTTTTTTCATCAGGATGGTATTCTTTCGGTATTACCCCCTCTTCACACCTCATTTGGGACTTGGTCGTTTTCTTTCTGGTAATCACCCCCCATGGTCCCATTCGCATCTCAGCCATGCTGCTTTGCTATAAAAAGATGTACTTACTTAGCCTCCTCTTCTTCTCGTCTCCATCAGCCACCATACACGGTCCAATGTACTTTACATGTATGTATCATCTTTACACAAACACGGACGTAGACCTTAGTATAATAATCCTTTTAGTCCAAGAGAGGGCTTGTTAATCCACCGACCATTTCCGAACTCAATAGATTGCATTTTTCATCCAACTCAGCCTGTTTGTAAGATAAGTGTCCGAGACCGGCGTCTCCAATTTATCAGTGTTACCGTACTATTTTTTAACGCATTTCCGACAGGTGAGGACCTAAACAAGCGCAGAGAAACCCGGAGCGATATGTCGACGGCGGTCAATATTTTGTTTTCGGCCCGATCTCATTTCATTGCGACCTTTTCGGAGGTTGAGATTTGTACAGGGGGTCAGCGGAAACAAAAGTACATGTGTTGTCGAGTGCACTGCGACATGAGGTTAAAAGGGCTGAAACGCCACGATTGATTGGATCCTTGCAAATTAGCAATGACTTGATGGACTAATGCTATTTTCTCCTCGACCATTGGACGGAATAGGAGACTGGTACTAATGCTGATAATTATGGACTGTGTATCGAGGTTCCGCATTTGGGCGCTTGTTGTCCGATCCTGGACAAAAATAGTTTTGTGATAATGTGACGGCACCGCGCTGACCTGGAAAGGCAAAGGCCGCCTGGGGTTAACTTTGGTATGTCGTCTTACTCACCATTTGTTCTTCTTCAGGTGATGAATTGCGAGACAATGCGGGGGCTTATTGGAGTATAGCAAGGACCATTCCGGCGCTCCGTGTTCCTTTTCATTTCTGCTTTATGCAAAGCTTTATGACTCGGTTCAGTTTCATGATGGACTTCTTTGTTATTCCAAGAATGGGTCATTTATAATTGAACTTGTGAATAATACGACACATCAAAAAAATATCCTAGATACGCACAGGAGGTCCTCGTCTTTGGGAGTCACAGCAAGCAACGATTCATAATAACATGTCGCTGAACGTGTGAAGCGTTAGATGCAGACCTGAAAGCAGCAGTCCTCCTGGACATGATACATGAACTGACGATTCGAGTCACGATCAACTTATTCTTTCGGAACCGAGCTTCGTGAGGTAGGAACTCTAAAAATCCACCTCCTGGAGGCCATGTGGTCCTGCCTTGATGCACACACGCACCACATTCACAGTAAGCACTGAGTCAGAGAGGGTCGCTGGGAAAGTGCAGCAAGTGGTGCAGGCAAGCTGCCTGCTAAAGCTGTAACGTGATAGCATCGTGTGGGGATAAAGATACCTTTATCACTTTAGCCAAACAGTCCAGGAGACTAACTTTCCGCGGGAGGCAGACAATGCACAGGTATACGTACATTTAATTGGTTCCAAGCATCCTTCTCCAACCGTTTTGGGTGATATATAGGACAGCTCGGCGCCCAGGAATGCAATCTTGGTTCCAAGTATCCATTATTGTGTAGAGTAACTTGATTTTCTTGCTGTGTTCGCCAGGAAAACAGGAAGCATGATCACAGCTGGGTTCAGGGTAGCCTCGAGCACACCTCTGATAGATGCTTTGCAGCCAAGTTTATCGATCGAACGTTTATCATCCAGAGACTGCCCAGAAAGCGTAATCAACCGAAGTCCGCCAATTTTACCGACAAATAAAGTCTTGCACCAGACGAACCCAGACGTCCAGAAGTAGATATATTGAGAAAGCTGGAACCGTATCAAGACAGCCCTACGAGGATCGAGAAGAGCTACCAACTCCGCAGCTCAGCCCAGCAGAGGCTAGTGGGTCGGCTCGGTACTTGAGCGCATTGATTACAAGAACGTCATGACGATTCGGCCCAGTTGCAGGTTCAAGCTGTTCAGAAAGAAGGAGGAGGGTTGACAGATTCGATGCATCAGTATTAACGATGTCTGCCAATGGAAACACTAAGGTTGCGGGGTTCAGCCTGAATGGTCCAACAAGGGGAAAGACCCGGTGCATGGCGTTCATTCCTTCCCTAGTCTGATGGTCGACCTCCAACGTTACAGATACCCTGCGCAGCAGCGATGCCGATGCAACACCCACCGTTTGCCAACGGGTACCCTGGCAGGTGTGGTCTTGGATACGACCTCGCTTGATTCATGAAGTCTTGATATTAATAAACCCACGGGGGACTCGGAGAGAGAAGAGACTGGCCCTTTTAGAAGTGAGTATATTGACCGAGTCTTTCAGAACTTGGTACTCTAGGTAAGTCGCGGTGCGCATAGCGTTGACTCGGTTTCTGAGCTTTTTTTGTGACTCGGAGTTGTGGTGGTCGCACGGGGATTCAAATTTCCATTCTCAGCTTGGTAGCCACGTGTTCGCGACAAATAAAGACAATCAAAAGCCAATCAGCAATCGTCAAATCGAAACTTGGATCCACAACCTGACAGAGAGTCGAGAGTCGAGCTGCAACACGAACTCATTTTATATGTTTGCTATCAGTGGTACCACGCAAAACCCACAGCTTGTCAATCGTTTCAACAGATGTCTAATAGCTTATACGACATGGCATCGACATGGGACTCGGAAAAGAGTTTACCAAGGATTTACACAACTCGATATGGAACTTGAAGCAGAGTCACACTTAGGTGAGTAATTTGTAGTCAAATCACGATAGCATGGCGCAACTTAGAGCTCTATAATTGTCGTTTTAGAAATAAAAACATATATTTGATTCTTTCACATGAGGTATATGTGAGCGCTCGACCTGGGGTATACATTCATTCGACGGTCTTGCGGATGCGCTGATGGCGAGGACATGAAGCGTCAGTATTTCGTCGCAAAAAAAGTAAATAGTCACTCACAAAGTCTGAAATTTTCATTGGAACCGATGTGCGACGGCTTATCCGGAGAAGCATCCACAGTACTTTGACCACAAGCCCTGAAGAAAGACCAGCACTGGTCAGGATACAACACGTACGAAAATTTAAACCAATTGAACATACCTGAGCTTGGGCTTTCGCGTCGTCTAATTGCTGTTGGGCTTGATTCATCTGGTCCTGAGCGTGCTCTTTCTCATAGTCCATGGCTTGCTTGCCGCCTTCTTTTGCCATCCCTTTCATGGCTTCTTCGCCTGCTTTCTTGGCCTTGCTTTCCATCTGCTCGGTCATAGCTGGGGATATTTGCCACCGAGTCAGTTAGCATGACGCGAGCTATCCTCACGAAAAACTTACACATGGGCGGCTTTGCGGCGGGCTGAGCTTCGTGGTGCGACATGTCGATAGCGCTCGTTGGTGTGGAGGGATGTGTGGTGGGGTGTTGAAAGGGGTTCGCACGACGCCGCAAACGTTCCGCTTTTTTATGTCCCCTTCAAACCTCCTCTGGTGCCTGGAAATAGGTAATTCGTGAGAGCATCAGTGTCATGCAGGGTTTATCATTCATGAGGTTGGGCGGCGCTGTGATAAATTGGCTGGAATTTCGCACTGTCTGCCACATACATATGCCCGCCGGCGCTCAGAAGTCGGGAAATGAGTATGGTTGGCTCATGAAAGACTCGGGTAAGCCAGTTATAAGTTCATCCCCCCCGCACGTAGTAGGAGATACGACGATCATTCATTTATTTAATCACCATTGACCGTAGTGCCATCCATGTGTTGTGAGGGTGCAGTATAGTCCAGGAACAGTGATTTTAGTGGGATCTAAAAATATCCTCGTCCTTGGCAATCTGTTAGCGCCAGCGAGAAAGTCTGTTCAAGGACGATAGGAGCTGGGCGCTTTAGAAATCAATTGTATAGAAATTTTGTCTGTGTTACTGCAGTCGTTCTTTATAATCGAATGCCGCAGCTATTGGATAAGTCGCAGAGGGACGACTTTGTAGATGAAATCCCAGTGATCCCCTTTCCTAAGTTGTGAATTAAACTTAAAGTCTTCTTCATGTATAATTTGACCAATTGATAGCTTTGGCGTGTGTACATGATTGCGTATTTATCCCACCTCTGTTTTACTACCAACTTTTTCGAGCAATTTGAGTTAAAACGTTACTACTATTTTGAAGTCGCAACGACGCCAAAGCCTATCTGCACTGGCGTGGTCGATTTGGGCATCACCGAGGACGGCTCAACGCGTAGAAATTGTCGGCAGAACCAATAAATTGTAATCTTTAGAAAGATTGAAGACTTGCTTATTATCATTAATTCGAAGTTTCCTGATAAAAGTTTAAGACGGGTTAGTTGTAACTGCCGAAGGCGACTTCAACTGTCAAGTAAATACCCATTTAACCCCTGAGAAAAAGATGAATTGTTTAGCGTATTAATCTTATCTTGTGAGATTGAATGTGCGGTTGACAATACAACCAGATGTCTATATGGCATTCCCGGAGAGCGTTGAGAGTGGTCGGTGCCGATGCTTTAAATAAACAAAAATTCCCGAAAAATCCCCTTCATAGTCCTTCCTCGACGACTGTATGAGTATTAGATTTTAAATGACATCACTCCTCCCTTAGGTAGTTTTAGCCAAACTAATTCTCTCAAGAGGTACCGCCTCTATTGTTTATGCTTGACAGTTCGAGCCGGAGGGTCAAGCAAAGCTGCCTTGCAACAAATTAAACTTCCAAGATACTGCAGCCACAGGCTGCTTGTCGGTTGACTGAAACAATACGCGAGAAATATGCAATGTCTGTAATGTGCTCGGCTATTAAACTTCAAAGTACATAATTTTCCAAGTCTTACATTGCTATCCGTTCATAGAATATAATTAATTGTCATGGAAATGAGACTGTTTTTCAAGTTTGAACTTGAACCTCAGCGAATGCCGAGAATAAATTAATTCCGATACCAAGAAGCTGACCAAAGACGAAGGGACTGCGCAGTTGGGTGCTAGAGATACCATGGTAGCTAAAAGGACGTTTCATTGATTACCACCAAGCAAACAGATTTTAATGAAGACGGTTGGTACGGGACCTCTGCTCTGGGTACGCAGCAGTGAGCAAATTGGGTAAGGATCTTGGCGCTCACAGGGTCGTGATTCGCGGTCCGTGGAGGGCACATTCACACCCGTTCCGCTTCGCCCGATTGATAGCCCGGATACAGCCCAACCGCTAACCTCGTTTCTCTTCTATCTCTGACCTTATCATCCATAAGAGTAATCAGGTATCATTTTTGATCGAAGATCTCCGCAGCGCAGAATCCACTGTTGTTCTTTCCAACGACACATGACATTGAAGTTTGAAGAATTGCAGCGATCATTAAAAATTTGTTCCCGGAAGTGTCCATTTTTAGGCTTTTCTAACTATCGTTCATTGAGTAATTTGAAGGGATAAAAGGAATTCTCTAAGGACCACTTTGACAATTGGACAGCGACGGAACAAGGAGGTGATGGATCGTGGTTTTGGTATCCTGATTTATCAAGCCTGCATCGAGAAATAAGAAACGGTACCCACCATAAATCCATCCAAAAGGTTGTTAGAAGCAACGTCATGATATCAGCGATTGGGGAATTGACGACAACTTGAAAAGATATCGATTCAATTGGCTTCTGCGGTTGCTTAGATCCCGACCGTTACATAAGAGGAAAGCCGGAGCGAAAAGGTGATCGGCACGTGGATGTTGCGAAAAATACCAAAGGCGCCTTTGCAGATTCTGTCTCCAGATCTCTCCCTGCCTCCGAGCTGTGTCATATTCATGTCGTCGCGTCTTCTTCACAATTGCATACGAACCAGGTTAAATTATGAACTTGGAATTGCCTTAAAAGCTACTCACTCTTTTTCCAATCCATATTTCTCCCTCTTGTCTCGTCTCGAATAATTGAAGCCATGGACTCAAAGTATCAGCACGCGCAACAACGAGAAGGATCTTCTCAATTGCCTGCTGCTGGAAGCAGTAATGAGCCCCCTCGTGATTCTCTCTCGATCAAGACGCGGCCACCGACCAAAGCTACAAGAAGAATTCGGTGCGTGCTTTCGCTCGCAGTTTTTTTACTTAGGACAGACAGTGACGGACGTATAGTGGAGAGATAGCGTGTGCGGAATGTCGGAGGCTCAAGATACGCTGTGACAGGACCGTTCCCTGCTCGACTTGTGTCAAGCGAGGATGCGGCGCACTCTGTCCGAATGGTATTTTTCTCTTTTCATTGCCGTGACAAGTTTCACTGCTGATTTTTTGTTGGCTTGATGCAGGAACTATTCCACCGGGCGAAGGGAGTCGGTTCGTATGATTTTGTTCACTTTACTTCAGATAATTTACTTGTTCGTAGTTTTGTTCTTGCCGCCACCGACCATCTCCGTCACAAGATGACAAAAATGGAAGCACGAATGCGTTCATTAGAGGACGCTCTTGCTATCATCAATACCTCCGAGTCAGATAGACCCCATCCCTTGCTCAGCTCCAAAGATGAGTTCGACGAAGAAGAAGAGGAGCCAACGCTCCAGCCCGTTTCTCAAGACAGTCCTCAATCGCCCCTATCTCCGCCCTTAGGTACCCTGTGGATGGACGGGCAGGGCGGTTCTCGTTTCTTTGGTCCTTCTGGGGGTTCAGAGGTTGTTTTTATTGTCCCCCTTTATTTTATTTGAATCGACTGACCCCTAGAATTTTTTCTGTAGAGTCTTTTGATGGTGGGTGCAATTTTCCAGACATTCAAGCCGCCGGGTACTAAATTTATTCCCAGTCTTCAAGTGGCTCCAAAGCGAAGAGAGCCAGTCCTGTACTACAGGAACTCGACCCGTCTTACCTTGCTCCAGAGATCAATCAGTGCTATCAATCCTTTCCCTTCACGCCTCCGAATATCATCGCGTCCTCCGTGCAGCCGATGATCGAGTCTTTTCTCCCATCCATAGACAGGGCGATCACTCTCTGCGACACTTTTCTGGAGCATCTGTCATGGATGTTTCACATTGTGTCTCGCCATAAATTGGTAAACGAACTCATCCCCATCCTATACAAACAGGTGGATACCCCCTATGGCCCACATGATCTCGCGTTGCTTCTCGTCGTTCTTGGTATAGGCTCGCTGGTCGATCTCAGCCTCCCACCGTACAACCTTGAAGCCCAGCATTATTATCGGTTGTCCAGAGCAACCCTTGCCCTTCAGCCCGTATTGGGCGCACAGTCTATGGTCACTATCAAGGCATGTGGAGCCCAGCACTTTTGATCCTCGGAATCTGCTAATGCAGTTTACAGGTCCTGCATCTCATGAGCGTTTACAACGGCATGAGTGGGAAGGAAAGCAACCTCGATCAGTCTTACATTCTCCTGGATTTGGCAGGTCAAGTCGCTCTAAGGGTGGGTCCTTTTAATCGGTTCATTTCATTTGACCGGTCGATTGTCATTGCTTTTGCTGATCCCGTGAATTTTTTCTGTTACAATAGATTGGCTTCCGTACGTCGGACGTCTCTCCCAGGATTGATCAATACAGTTGACTCAGAATAAATTTCCTATCTAGATGTCGACCCCTCGATGTGGGGATTCGAGGGAAGAGAAGCCTACGACAGGCGCGTCTATTTCTGGAACTTGATGGCTGGAGTTTTGTGGCAGGTAGGTTTTGAATACGGGTTCAACTTTGCCTGCATCCGCCTATCGCACTTTCGTGGTTAACACCGCTAACCGACGCGACTCTTCTCTTTTTTTCTTTGCGACCGTGTGTGATGGATGACCTGCTTACCCTTCTCTTCTCTAGAGCCTTGTTACCGGGAGGCCGCCTAGTTTGCTGATGTCTTACATCGACTGCCGACTTCCGAGCGTTGAAGATGAGAATTTGTATCAAGAAGGGGAAGTTCCCTTAGGCTGTGAGTTCCTATTATCTTGGGGTGCATTTCCAGGTATTGATAAAATTTATCTGTCTTGTAATAGTCGGAATCTGGGGTTTCAAAGCAAGCCAAGAATGTTTAATTCCACTAGTCCGCTTAGCCCTTGCAGCAAAACCACCAAGCTATGAGTCTATTATCGACCTTGACCGCAAGATTCGCGATCTTGCCTTGCCAAGGGCCGACGCCTCCCAAAGCCACACTGACAGGACTGCAATTTCGATGAGGATATTTGTCAGGTCACACTACCAAGACCTCAGTAAGTGCCCTGTCAAATCGTCGTTAGTAAGAGAAACTGACAGAACCACCTTGTGATTGGCTCCTTCCTTGCCCAATTGAACCTATCGCAGTGCTCATGTTCTTGCACCGGGCCCATTTCGCGCAAGCGATGACAGAATATCCCAATAACCCCCTGCACAGCCCTTACAGCCAGTCCGTGAGCGCGGCATATTCAAGCGCTTGCAGCGTTCTACAGGATACGAGAGCGCAGTTCATCAAGAAGCCGCTACTCTGTGCCCGGATCTGGAGAATGTGGTCCCTCGCTTTCTCGGCGGCCGTAAGTTGTTGGTCCAATCCAAAGTTTACGACACGAGAATATCTAATCCTGTTTTCTTTTTTTTTTTTTAGGTCATCGTGGGCACCCTGGCTATCCGAGGAATCCATCTCAATCTGAAACCGCCCCCATTAGAAGAGTTCGAAGCGATATTCAAAGTGTTTACCAGCGCAGCGGAAACTAGTAACCGTGCTGCGAGAGCCCTGGTAAAAAAATTCGCGAGTTTTGGGTAATCAGGATTAGGTGCTGACTGAGCCGTGTTTAGCCAGTCCTGGAGGCGATGTTGCAGAAGGCACATCAAGCGCATAACTACTACAACGAGCAGGGAAAACTGGCCCCGTCAGATGGGCAGGACGTGGATGAGCTGCTGTATTTCGGCGGCCAGACGAATTTCATCCAAGAGCAGCCCGCGGAGAAGACACGACCACCGCAAGGGCCACCTTTCTTTCAAGATCGGCAGAACCAGTCCATGTCGCCCCCGCCGCGAATTGCGCACCAGACAGGCGTGGGCACGTCACGTCGACCTAATACGCCCATGGCGTATCCGCCGACGTCACGGCCTAGCTCCCATGGGGCTGGGCACCAGCAGCACCAGCACCAACACCAACACCAACAGGCGGCATCGTCCTCCTCATCATCGTCCTCGCGGACCACGCCGCCAATGGGGCTCCCAGTACCGAGCCCGCAGTACCAGACCTTCGCCGACCTGTCCGGTGGGTGGAACGGATTATTTCACGAAGTGCCAGAGCCCTCATATGGCTTGCAGAGGTCCAGCGGCAGCGGCGGCCTTTCATATAACGCCGCGTCAAACTCGAACTCGGGAGCGCGGCCCAAGCATGTGGGCGTGACGAACGCGCCGGCTGGCCAGCAGCAGCATGGTCAGCAAGGTCAGCAGCACGGTCAGCAGCAAGGGCAGCATGATCATGGGCAGCAGCGGCAGAGCCGCGGGGCGTTCGCGCCTGTGCCCGGGGAGGGACAGATGCTGGACGACCGGTGGGCGTCGTTCATGAATTACGACTTGCTTTGGGAGCCGGTGCAGTACCGGCGGTGGGATTGACGTGGATGTGTGGTTTTTGATCCGTGTGCTCGTGTGTTGTTCACCCCATGGGGCGACGCCATCGCTTCGGATGCAGATTCGGATTCTGATTCGGAGGTCGGCGCGGGGGGGTGCTCTTGTCTTGTCATTGGCTCTGCTCAACGTTCATCCTGTCCGGAGGATCGACGATTTTTGTCACGGATCAAAGTGGATGATGCTCGACGGCCGCGGGTGCATCGTGCATCATTCCGTTTTATTTATGTAAGTGGCCGAGTGTGTTTTGATTTCCGATTGGTACTAGGTAGACGAATCGGAATGCACGCCGGAATGCTTGGTGTGTAGCATAGAATTTTGGTTGATTAGGTACTGTAGTTTGATAGTGATATTGTTTTATGTAGAATTTGGTGTACAAGTGGTTTCTTCGATATGTAGAGTCTTGTATGAAGAACGTATTTATAGAACTAAATTATAGGTTTTGGACGCGATGAGGGACTTGCTGAACGGTTTAATACTTGTTGAAAGGACCCATGGGGCAGTGGTTCCGCTCCGTTCATCCTGTCCTGTCAGAGAGGATCGACGAGTTTGAAGGTTGAATCGGATCAATATTCATCGATGGCTGGGCAGTATCATCTAAGATCATCCCGTCGCCGACTGTCACTCTGGGTCCAGGCAGGTGGACAGAGGACTCGGATCGGAACGTAGACCGGAAGGGATCATCCTGTCCGGGGAGGCAGGACAATTTCGGAACGGATCAATCACTGCTCGGAGTGGACACTCCGTCCAATCGTCATCCTGTCCCGCCTTATTTTATTGCCCGAGCTCTGCGTCATCCATTTTCATTGGTTGAAACCCGTTTGATTTCCGGGCACCAGGAATAGGTCTGGGCCTGATATCGATCTTGTAGTAAAGATATACTAGGCACCTGGGTACCAACCGTGTTTGACGCTGGAATGCGTAGAACGATGGTTTCCTGCATATTTGTGTGAAGTCTTTCATGGAGAGCTTATTTATGAGCAGATTTCAAGTTGTAGACTCGACGGTGCCTTCCAACATCACCCCGTCCCCGCCTTATTTTATTGGCCGAGCTCTGTCACTCATTTTCTTTGATTGAAGCTTGTTTGGTTTCGAGCACCAGGAATGAGGTCGATCTTGGCATGTAAATATAGAATTTCACTGCAGTGACATGTGCAGTAAAGATAAGCGGGGTAGAACACTGGCAGTAGAATGGTGATGCCGCTCCGTATGATAAGTAGCACCACTCCATGGGAGATCGGAGCGGGGATTTGCTTGACGCTCATCCTGTCCGGAGGGTTGTCAATCTTGGAACGGATCAAGCTGTCAAGCTTTAAGCTTCAACTTGAAGGCTTGACGGTGCCTTCGAACGTCATTGCCTCGTCTAGCGTTATTTTACTGGCCGAGCTCAGCGTCATCCATCCTCGTTGATTGAAACCCGTTTGATTTCCGGGCACCGGGAAAATACTTCAGGTAGGGGAGCGGGACTTGAGGTCCGTCTTAGCATAGAGTATGGAAGTTCAGTGCAGACAACAGAGACAAACGAGGTACTTGGGTAGACTCGGAATGCCTAGTTGGATATGTAAAGTCTTACATGACCAGTTCATTCGTCAGTTCGTCAGTTACTCTGAACTTGTGAGCCCGGATTCAAGTTTTGGACGCGACTCGGATGATGGGTAGCACCCACCACCCCATGGGGCGGGCCGTCGCATTGGAGGTCGGATGGATTGAAGTTCTGCCCAACCTTAACGTTCTCCCTGTCCGGAGAGGATCTTGGAACGGATCGAGGCTCGATGGGTGTCAATCATTCATTTCGTTGGTTGAAACTTGAAGGTGTTTGATTTCCGAGCACGGGCAGCGAGCGGGCCTGGGAGGTAGGTAAATTATGGATGCAGATTGGACTCGGAACGCAGGCAGGTCGGGAAAGCTTGAAGGTCAATCCAAGGCTCAGCATGCAGGTCGATATAACATGTACAGTGAACAGAGGTTTCCGGGATATGTAGAACCTGAGAAGAATTTTTTTTTTTGTCAATTGGGTGCTTTTGAAGGTGTGGATTTTGGATAGGAGCTTACGGTGTGATGCTAAAAAAGCCTTAACATGGCGTAGCTCTTCCCCATGTGCATTCTAACATCGCCCGTTTCCGACTTAGCTTAGCTTAGCTTAGTGCTCGAGTTCAATGTCATTGCAGCCACCTTCATTGATCGAAGCCTGTTTGACTTTTAGGTAGATTTGAAATTGTAGGTTTTGTCAATTTGGACGCGACTCGGGTTTTTCTAGGGGCATAGTTTTGGTGTAAGTGCAGCGTAACACCGACCACTCCATGGGGAGCAGGTTTAAGGTTGTGCGCAATGTTAATGTTCATCCTGTCCGAGAGGATCTTGGAACGGGTCGGGACTTGAGGCGTACGGTGCGTTCTAACATTGCTCATCTCCGTCTTAGTTTAGTGCCCGCGGAAGGCCGGGAATCAGGTTGAAACTTGAAAGGCGTGATTTCCGAGCACCGGGCAGGCTTAGGTAGAGTAGACGCAGGCTGAACTCGGAATGCAGGCAGGTCGGGATAGCTTGAAGGTCATTCTGAGTCTTAGTATGCAGCATAGAATCTTAGTGCAGACAATAATTGCAAGGACAAACGATATTATTTTTAATGCGTAAACGTGAACAGTGGACAGTGAACGGTAGCAGTGGACAGTGGTTTCCGGGATATGTAGAATCTGAAAAAGAGTTTTTTTTTTGTCAATTAGGTACTTTGAAGTCGCGGAATTTGGATGAGGAGGGAGGGGGAAAAGGACGTACGGTATAACACTAAAAAAGCCTCAACCCGTCATAATAGCCCTACGACGACGATGACGGCTGTCTTTGAGGCCCATGGATCGACATCTCCTCCACAGCACCCGGCTGCCTTACATTACCATTGCCAACATCACTCGCCCGTGCAGTCCCAGTCCCGGGTGCAGTGGCAGGCAAAGGCGCATTCGGATCCCTTGTCTTCTCCAAGTCCCTCCTGACCTCCTTATCAAACGCGTCCTCGTCGAACGCGTCGGAGCAGCATTTGCACCGGTTGAAGCACCCCGCGGGGGAGCGGGAGGAGCAGCCTGAGGCGCCGAAAGGTTCTGTTTGGGTTTTGGGTTAGTTTTGGGTTGGGTTAGATGGGTGGGGGTGTTAGTGGGTGGGGGGAAGGGGGGGTAAGGGAAAGGAGAGGGAGGGAGGGGAAAGGGAGGGGGACTGACGGGTGTTGCACCATGAGCTGAAGCCTGAGAAGAGGACGATGCCTGTTGATTGGGTGGGGTGGGTTAGTGTGTGGGGGTGAGGATGGAGGAAAAAGGAGGAAGGAGGAAGGGGAAGGGGAGGGGAGGACGTACAGCAAGCGCCGCAGCAGATGTCTGTTGAGTCGGCCATTCAAGTTGTTTTTTTGAAAGGGTGTTTAGTGGGAAGAGTGAATGGAGGAAAAGGCAAAGGTAGGGGAAGGGGATGGAAGGAAGGAAGGAAGGAAGGAAAGACTAGTTGGAGCGGTCATGTATGGAGTATGTAATGATAAAAACTTAGCGGTGGCTTGAGCCCGGCTGATCATGAGGCGAGGCGGCGTCGGCTGTGCGTCGTGCTGATGATCATACTGCATAATGATACTGTAGGATGGGGGTCTAGTCTATTATTATGAAGTACGTATTTAGCACGGTAAGTATGTGGTTATTGTAATGTAGGCGTAATTGAGACGTATTGTCTCCACCCCCATGGCTGTCATTGAGGGGTACTAGTGAGTCCTAACTTAGTCTACGAATCGAGTTCCATGTAGTGCAGAGTGCACGCGACTTAATTGGATAAGAGAGCAGTCTAAGTACGCATATCGAGTTCGAGCTAGTGAGGAATTGATCATCGGCCGTTTGAGGTGGGATCGAGCAGATGCTGATGAAGATGGGGGTTCAGATGGAGATGGAGTTCAAGCTTGCTTGATAGGATTGCGATGTACATGTAAGGCAAGGGGTACATCATGCCAGGACCAAGCCAGGCAGAGACGAACGAACGAAGGTGGTCGATTCGAATTCCCATCTGGTTGCTCGAGTCCGAGTACTACTACGGTCATGCACATGCACCGATGCGATGATCACTGGCTCGCAGACGAAGGCGGAGGCGGGTCCAAGTTCGATAGCCCAGCGACACTCGATAGCCCGGCGACATTCGATAGCTCAGCGACATACGAAGGATTATCCCGCGCCATAACGAGCCGCCCCTCCACCTTACTCTTATCCTCCTCACTCATCACGGAGAAATTCGGTGAGGGCGTGGGGCGGATGTGTGAGAAGTCTTGGATCTTTAGTGGGGGTGGGGGTGGGGGTGGGTCCTGTTATCAAAAAAAGGAGTGAGTGGGGTGAACGGGAAAGGGAGAGGGTGTGGATGAGAGGGGTGGGTTACGGACCTTTTGCTCGTCGCCGGGTGTAGCGAGTAATTGGGCAGGGTACGAAGCAAAGCGGATAGAGGAGCAGTGCTCGATGATGGGCGTTGAGCGGGTGGAGAGGAGGATGTCGGTTTGGGTGGAGGAGTGCATTCGGAACTGTGTGTCTTTTAGTCAGCTCAGGAAGTCGTCATCGTAGCAGCGAAAGAGTAAGAGAAGGGGTCGGATGGGAGGGAGGAGAAGAGGGAAGGGATGAGAGGGATGAAAGACGCTAACCTGATGACACCCAAGAACGACGACACACCCTTTGAGATCGTGCAGCAGCGCGCTGCCTTGGATGGAGGGTAGGAGGAGGATGCAGTTCGTGAGGTTGCGCGCGTGCAGGGCTGAGATTGTTAGAGTTTCGGGTGGGGGGTCGGCTTCTTGTTCGGCTTTGTGTTCACCTTCGTGTGAGGAAGGCGTATCCGTTGAAGCAGCAGTTGAAGCGCATGAGGAAGCAGATGCAGATGCAGACCCAGACCCAGACGCAGACACGGACTGGGATGAAGGCAAGAGGTTAACGATACACCCTTCGAGATCAGAGATGGACAGGTCGGTCTGGTGCGGGTGTGCGGGGAGGGAGGCGCGGGTGAGGTATTTGGAGGTTTGGGAGGAGAGGAGGAGGTTCGTTGATTGTTCTGCTGGTTGTACTGTGATTGGGGGTGTTGGAAGTACTGTGGATGGGGGTGCGGGTGCGGATGGGGCGGGAGGGGATTGGGCAGGGGCAGGGGTGGAGAGGGAGGTGGGTGCCGGAGGCTTGCGTTTGAACGCGAATTTGGATTTCGGTAAGGATGATGCGCGGAGGGAGGTTATTGATTTTTCGAGGGATTTGAGTTGCTATCATCAGGATATCAGAACTCTCAATCACAGAAAAAAATAAAGAATAAGAAAATAAAGAAAAAAGGAAAGAAAGCAAAAACAACCCAACCTACCAACTCATACTGCTTCTGATCATACGCCGGTATCGACCCCGTCGCGTCCGCCAGTGCCTTGGTAGCTTTTGCCAAGCCCGCAGAGAGCGCTTGGAGGGTTTCGGGGGAGGGACCAGGGGAGGGGAGGGAGGAGGCGGTGAGTAGTTGGGATTCGAGGTCTGTGTAATATAAGTGGGGTTAGATTTAGTTAGTTAGGTGGGGAGGGGAGGGTAAGCACCGGCGCGCATTGCTTGGAATTGGGGGGTGAATGATTGGGAGAAGGACCAGGTTGGGGGTGGGGTGGATTCGGACATGCTTGGTTTTTGGGGGATGCAATTTGGGGTATTCTGGGGGAAGAGAAATTCGGGAACCGCTGTGGTATACGTATTGGTGAGAGCAGCTATAGACGTTGTCGACGTCGAAGACTGGAGGATGTAATCCTCCAGATATATCGGTTCCGAGATCAAAGACTCGAGAGGACCACCGCGCGGGTGTTTGACACAAAAGCCTAAACCAAACACTGCATGCTTACCCTCACTGAATCGACGGGCACAGGTTTCTTTTGCTCTTGCTCTCCAACTCCCACCACCCTTTTCTCTCTCTCTCTCTCTCTTTCTTTGTTCCTTCTCAAACCGCTACCAGCGTACCTCTGCAAGAACAATGGCCGACGAAATGGAAGTCGACGAGCCCAAGACGACCACCTCTTCTTCCAAGAAGGAGGGGAAGGATAGTGGGAAGGCGAGGTTTGAAGTGAAGAAGGTGGGTTTTGGCTTGTCTCTTGTCTCTGGCGGACGCGCGATGGTGTTGTGGGCGGGCGCTGATTGCTTTGGCTTTCTTTGCTTTTAGTGGAACGCAGTCTCGTTGTGGGCTTGGGGTGAGTGCTTCGTCGTTGCTTAGGATGCAATGTAGGCGCTAACAACGGGCGTTTGTGCTGTGTAGATATCGTCGTTGATAACTGCGCCATCTGCAGGAATCATATCATGGATCTTTGTAAGTGGCTCTCCTTCTTGCTGTCGTTGTTGTTGGGGAGGAGGAGATCGATGTGAGCTGAGCTGATTGATTTTTTGCTTGCTTGCAGGCATCGATTGTCAAGCGAATCAAGTCTCGGCGACGAGCGAGGAGTGTAATGCCGCGTGGGGGATCTGCAACGTGTGTTTTTGGTTTCCTTTTAATCTGTCTCTTCCACATCTGATCTGTGACGGTAATGGGTAATGCTAGCATGCATTCCACTTCCACTGCATCTCGCGCTGGTTGAAGACGAGGAACGTGTGTCCGTTGGATAATAGGGAGTGGGAGCTGCAGAAGTGGGTTTTTTCTCTACTTCATTTTTTTTTTGGTTTTTGTTTTTGTTTTTGTTTTATTTTTGTCGGATGCTGATGATGTTTTTTTTTTGTCCAGGTATGGGCGGTAGATGCTCCTACTTTCGAATTGTGCTGTTTTCGCGCTTGTTGTGTATATTACGTTTTAATCGGATTTGAATCCTTGCTTGCTTTGGGAGTGAAATTGAGTGCTTGGGGTTTTGGTTTTTGGCTGGGGCTTTTTGGCATGCGGGGGCTTCGCATCCTCGTTGGGGTGACCATAGCAGATGACTCTTATGGACTCTTACTGAGTTCAACGTCTTGACGACACCGTTGTCCAAGTCATCATATTACCGCCTCCTTTCATCAAGTCCTTGGGCTTTGAGATATTGATCTTTTCTTTCTTTTCGTGGTTAATGCTGTCTATGTTATCTCACTGCGGCCTCCTCTTATCAAACCATCGACTATCGAGACATTTACCCCTTCTTTCTTGCGGAAAACTGTCCATTGAAAATCCAATCCACCAGCACCCTCTGACTCTGAGGTCGACACCGCCACTTGAGCTGCGAGCCGCAAGTCTGATCATGAGTGAGTCATTCGTCGCCATGATCACATGACACCTCGACGCGTCGCGAAAGAGCCAGCCCTAAACCCGCTTCGTTGTTGTTGATTGTCCGGATTTGGAGCGAAGCGAAAAGTTCTTTGTGTGCCTTTCTGCTGCTTTTGCTTTGTTTCTCTCTGCTCATCTACTTCTGCTTTACTGACTATGCTGGTCGAGGCTGCTGCTGTTGTTTACTAACTAACTGGCCAACAGATGTCTAGCAACCCGTCGGACTCTGCGTGGTCCCCTCGAGGAAGAGATACTAGTAGAGAGGAGGAGAGCACGACGTTTGGGTTTACTGAGGAGGATACGTTTTCGCCTGGGAGGGAGTATGCTTTTAGTTCGAGGTCTGGTGCGTGTTTTTTCGTTTTTCTGTTTGGGTTTTGGGCTTTTGGCCTCTTGGTTTGGGGTTTTGGCTGATGCGCGTGTGTTGTTTTGTAGATACTCAACGCTTTTCGTCAGATGGCGAGAGCTCGGCGGGGCATATGAGGAGGGTGGCGCTTTCGCCTTCGCCGTCGCCCTCGCTGGGTCCTGAGTCGACGTATACGACTTCTTCGTACCAAAATAGTCGACACAACGATCGACACAACAATAACAACCATTTTTACAACCACAACAACAACCAAGACGACGTAGACGACGACGCGTACACCTACGACGACGACGACTCGCTCGAAGAAGTCGACGCGACGCTCAACAACCTCGATGATGATATTGATGATACCGAGGCTGCGCTTACTCAGTGGTCCGGCTCAAGGTCGCGGACCCCTGGGTCGGTGTCGGGGTCAATGTCATTGTCAAGAGCGGGCTCAGCCTCGGGATCGGGGTCGTACTCCCCCGGCCCGACGACGTTCTCCTCCGCCACGGGCACGTTCACGTATATGGGGAGTTATACGGGCTCTCCGTCGTTTGTTTCGCTGCCGACGTTCTCGCCTAGGGAGGCGCCGCCCCAGCCAGGAGCCGCGCAGCAAGGTGTGGACCCGAGGGTGAGGCTGAGCAGGATTACGGAGCGGACGGAGGAGAGTCGGCCGGTGTCTATGTTTTCTGCTACGGGTTCGAGGGTGGGGGGAGCGACCACTGGGACGCCGGATAACCTCAGAAGATCGACTTTTCTTGGTGGAGGTGGAGGAGGAGGGGGAGGGACGCCGACGCACTCGTTCTCGCACTCGCGAGCGTCGACGGACCCGAGCTCGGATAGGACTCTGCCCCCGGTTGGGAGGTTGAGTGAGCTTTTGGCGGTTTTTGAGTCGAGTGCTGCGCCTACTACCACTACTGCACTAACCACCACTGCTACTTCTCATCCAACCACGACTACGGGGGGAGCTGCAGCCCACTCGCGCGCGACTTCAACCCCAGGATACAGGTCGAGCAGTCCGATGTTCGGCACCGGCCTCTCAACCACGACTGGGTATGGCATTGGGAGTTATGGGAGTTATACCTCGTCGCGCCCTTCGTCGCCGGCGAAATCGGGCACGGGGTCTTCGGGGTCTTATACCGGGACCGGGACCGGCGCGGGGGAGTTGAGGTCGAGTTTGCTTTTGCCTCCGAGTACGACTGCTACTCATGCGACTCATGCAACGAATACGAATGCGAATACGAATACGAATGCTTCGAGTGGTGGGCTGAGGTCGACGACGCCTGGTGGGCCGCGTGCGCCTGGAACGGGGATGGGGTCAGGGACGGGGGCGTATACCAGTCCGCCGTATACCAACACGACTACGAATGCGAACACACACACTAATACGTGGGGCACCATCACGAACTCTGGCACGCTTACGCCGACTGGGTCTGGGTCGTATACGACGCCTGGGACGGAGTCGAAGGCTGGCGGGTATTATACCAATACTGGGACGTTCTCACAGGCATCCGCTTCGGTGACGCCGACTTCGACTTCGACTTTTGCTGCGGGTGGTTCGGGTACAGGCACAGGCTCGGGCCTGCGCAGACCGCAGACCTCGCCCCGCTCGCCGCTTGCGTCTGTGAGGAACATCGTGGCGCTGTGGAAGGAGCGCACGCCGGGGGCGGAGCGTACTGGTGGGGAGCGTGCTGGAGGAGGGGCGGGAGGGGGTGCGGGGAAGGAGGCTGGGTCGGTGTCGTCTGTTTCTCCGCCTCAGGTGCAGGGCCAAGCGGAGAATGATGGGCTTTATGGGATTAGGAGGCGGGTGGAGGGTGCGCGTGCGAGGTTGAGGGATGCGAGGGCTGTTAGTGGTGGTGTGGGTGCGGGTGCGGGTGTGGGAGGGGGTGCGGGAGGGGGTTTGGGAGGGCAAGTTGGCGGGCAGCGGATGAGTGTAGGCCGGGTTGAGGAGGACACTGGGGATAATGGGAGTGTGAGGAGCGGGAGGAGCGGGGTGTTCCCGCCGGGCTTTGATATGAATGAGTTTAGTAACTATGCGCAGAGTAAAGAGCCGGTGGGTCTTTTACTTGTTCATTCTTCTTTACACGCGACTAACTACTTTCCGTCCTACCAGCCCCTCCACATCGGCCTCCTATGGTACCTCAACGTACACGCCTCCCCTCCCTACAGGTGGCAACGCTGCCAAGCCCTCCTCTACCCGCACATGCTGCTCCTCTCCTGGCTCGCGCCGGGCGGGGGGCGGGCATCGTCGCGCTGGACCTGCTGAACTGCACGAGCGTGCAGTCCGCGCCGTCGCCCACGCACCCGCACGCGCGCGACGACGTCGGCACGGTCGCGGCGAGACAGCAGAGCGGCGAGGCGGGTGGCCAGCCGTTGATGGATATGCTCGTCCCGTTTCATATGCTTTATGCGGATGGGGTGGAGAGGCTTGCGGCGGAGAGTTTGTTGGAGAGGCAGAAGTGGGTTAATCGGCTTTGGTTGGTGTTCTGTCTCCTTGTTACTTTACGAATGGTTGATGTTGATGTGGTGTTTTATAGGGAGGCGGTGAATAGGCCCGTTCAAGTGCCCGACTCGGTATCCGTCACCCGCTCGCCGACGGGGTCCATCCGGACGATCAGGTCCGTCCTCAGCAGCAGCAGCAGCGCATCAAGCAACGGCTCGCGCTCGACC
This sequence comes from Galerina sulciceps, assembly GCA_023014345.1. Lineage (NCBI taxonomy): Eukaryota > Fungi > Basidiomycota > Agaricomycetes > Agaricales > Galerinaceae > Galerina > Galerina sulciceps. The sequence continues at coordinate 1,560,570 of JAEDXJ010000012.1, read as the reverse complement.
TTCTTCGTCCCGCCTCTCAGCTCCCTCCCGGACATCTCCGACTTCCACTCCACCACGTCCGGGCTCTCGCGCCAGTCGTCGCTGGTGTCGTCGCACCACGCGCACACGGTGGACGATACGGTCATCCAGAACCAGGAGTATGTGTACCCTGGTGATCCGCGGGTGATTACGCCGCAGAGAGGCGGGGCGTTGAGGATGAGGAGGAGCGGGTCGATGGCGGATTTGGATGAGGAGTTTAAGTCTGCGATGCAGCGCGCGCGGGGCACGGGGGCGGGGATGGGGGCATGGGGGGGATGGGGGATGTGTTTGGAGGGTCGCCGGTGACGGTGTCGAGTGGGAGCTCGTTAGGGAAGAATGTGTTTGTTACGCCGCCGCCTAGTGTTGGGAGGGGAAGTGGGAGTGATAGGGCAAGGGGGGAACTGGAGGAGGAGGAACGGTTCTTTAGTGCGGGTTCGGATGGGGGCCGGTCGGGTGTTTCGTCGACGTATTTCTCGCAGACTTCGTTGACGGGCACGGATAGGATGAGGACGACGACGGGGTTCACGACTACTGGGACTGCCACTGGCACGGGAATCACGGCTACCTCTGCGACTTCGCCTACGCAGCTTGGCACGTCGGCGTTCACGCCTTCCTCGTTCAGGCTGAGCGACTCGGGGTCGTACCGCAGCGGAGACTCGGATATCTCCTTCGCGGACTCGCCGTCGACGCTGTCGAGGACTGGGGGCATCAGGCGCCGGCCGGCGGGCAGTGCGAGTGCGAGTGCGAGGTCGTATGTGTCGGGGTATCAGACCGATGCGTCGCGCTCGTCGTCGTCGTCGGATAAGGAGAACGTGAACGATGATGATGATGGGAGTGTTAGTGAGGTAGGAAGCGGGACGAGGACGCCGACGGGGAGTTATTCGGGGAGTGTGAATTCTTCTATTAGTGGGAGTAGGAGCTATGTTGGGAGCTACTCGGAGAGCAGGAGCAGGACGCCGACGGGGAGCTATTCGGGGAGCTATAGTGGGAGTGAGAGGTCGCGGGGTAGTAGTCGGACGGGAAGTCAGGCTGCGAGCCTTGTTGGGGGTGGAAGTGGGAGTGGGAGTTATACGGGCAGTGGGAGTTACACGCAGAGCGGAACGTATACGCCTAATGGGAGTTATACTCCTGTTGGCAGCCTTACCAATGGCGGTTATGCCTCGAATGGCAGTTATACCCTCAGTGGCAGTTATACGCCCAATGGCAGCTACACCGTCAGCGATAGCTACACGCCGGACAGTGGCAGCTACACTCTTCAAGCCGACTCCAACATCGTAGGAAGCACCTCCAGCAGCGGGATTGGAGGTCATACGCCCATCTCTTCCAGCGAGACTGGGTACGATGTCTGCCCCTCGTCCGACCTTACCGACCTGTCGAGGCTGACGACAGAGTCTGAGAGCGCGACGCCCTTCTCTCTGGGCTCGGGCACTCTGTCAGAGGTTGCGTCGGAGAAGTTCGTTACCGCTTCGCAGGGCAGCACGGAGTATGCGACCGCAGTCCTGAAGCCGCTTTCTTCAAGGGCCTCTATCACGTCGTTCGAGTCTCTCCTGACCATCCCTGGCTCGGAGTCGGAGTATGTGACTGCGGGTTCGGTGTCGACGGATTATAGGACTGCGTCTGAGCCTGGCGTGGATACCGAGTTCGCGACTGCGTCTGAGCCTTCGTTGAGCTCGCGTGGGTCGGCGTATATCACTGCTGGGATGGACGAGAGTGAGCTGGAGGAGATCCCGCCTGAGTCGCCTGCCCTTTCGTCGCTCAGGTGGGGTTCGGAGCCAGAGGAGGTCCCGCCGCTGCGAGATTTTAGAGACGAGCACGACGAGGAGCGCAGTCCGATTGTTATACCCTCCATCGTGCCCTCCATTCGCTCGCCGTCGCTGTCGGATTTGTCTGAGCTCCTCCCGGAGGAGATTCCATTGCCCCTCTCAGCGCCGCCGGCTGCGCCTCGGGCGTTGCCTGTGCCCTCGCCTCCGCCGCCGCGGGTGATACCCATGCCTTCGCCGCCGACGCCTCGAGCGGTGCCCATGCCTTCGCCTCCGACGCCTCGAGAGGTGCCCATGCCCTCGCCGCCTGCTCTGCCGTCGCTTGTGCCGTCGCTCTCACCTTCGCCTCCAGTGCAGGTGCCGCCGTCGCTGTCGCCGCCTTCGCTGACCCCGCCGGTTCTGGCATCGCCTACTCCTTCTCCTCCAGTGCAGCATCTGCCAACGCCCTCGCCCCCGGCGCAACCGTCGCCTTCGTTGTCGCCTCCGGCTCAAGAGTCGCCTGTGCTGACGCCTCCTCCGCAAGCTTCTCCTATACCAACGCCAACGCCGCCTGGAGAGTCGCCACCGTCATCGTCTCCTCCTTCGTCGCCAACTCCGCCGGCTTTGCCTGCACCGTCACCTTCCTTGTCTCTCACCCCAACTCCTCCGCCACTTGATAGCTCTGTGTCGGATCCGGATGTGCCGACCCCGACGAGCTTCCAGATGCCCTTGCCATCGGTTTCGGAGCCGTTGACGATAGACGAGGAGGATAGCATCGATGAGGAGACTGTCAGCTTGAGTCTGCTGTCGTCGCTTCCTCCGTCGACTTTGGGCTCGACGTCGTTGTTGACTCCGACGTCGCTTGCGATTGTGTCGGCGTCGACGGCGTCGACGTTGCCCCCTTCAACGCCTGTGATGCCGCAGACCGTTCAGTCGAGGTCGATTACCCAGTCGACGGCTTCGAGTTCGGGCGTTTTGTCGTCTTTCACGCAGACCTCGTCGTCGCTTATGCCGCCTAGCCCTCAACCGTGGGCCACCGCGACGGATCTGTCGTACGAGTCGTCTGTGCTTATGCCGTCGCCTTCGTTGCGGTCTGTGGCTCTCCATGAAGGCATGGAGACTTCCTTTGAAACTTCTGTTTTCCGACCAAGTGGGTCGCCTTCGTCTGTTGGGCGGATGAGCACCATTCCGGCGTCGATTTCTTCGCCGACGGCGCCGCCGCAGTCGCCTTTGCAGCCTCTTACACCGGTGCCGGCGTTGCCTGCGTCGATTTCGTCTCCGACGGACGTGGCGACGCCGACGAGCCTTACTTTCAGTTCGGAGTCTTCAAGCTCGTTGGGCAGGACGTTATCGACGTATTCGTCTATCTCTTACGTATCTCAATCGTCCTTGAGTTCATCCATCTTTGACTCTCGTTCGGAGATTGAGGAGGAGGTTCCTTCCCCTGTTCTTGGATCTGAGCCGTCGACGGAGCCGTCTTTGCTGAGTACGCCTCAGCCGCCAACGGTATGTGTTTAAATGCCTGTTTTTTAATGTAGCTCACTAATTTTTTTTCGCAGCCCTCTCCATTGCCAACACCAGAGCTCAGTACCGGAACGACGCCCGAAGGTTCGCTTATCCTCACGATTACGACGCCTCATGGAAGTGGCGCCACGGAGCAGTCGAGTCTGCGGACTGTACCGTCCGTCAGCATCGCGACCGAAAGGGATCTTGGAAGGGACCTCGACAGGCTTGCGGATGAAATTCGGACGTACGACCATGCCAGAGGTCTCGAGAATCAAGATATCGCGGACAATGTGAAAGCGCTCAGAGACGAGCTTCAGGATCTTGCAAGGTTCCTTCATAGGACACCGTCGCCGTCCTCGCCATCTGTCGTTGTCATTCAAGCCCCGACGCCTGTTGTAGCGGCTCCTTCGCCGCCGCCGACAGCACCTGCACCAGTAATTGTACTTGCACCTGGACCAGTACCAGTACCTGCACCCGTGCTCGCACCAGTCGTAGAGCCGCCTCGTCGAGGTGTACAGCTCACAGACCGTCCAGTCGGCGGTAGTAGTATCATCTCTTCACTGTATCCTGCAGGTCCTAGGATGATGGAAGTCGATATTCCGATGGCTCCTGCTCCCGCTGAGGCCCTCAGCCGGTCGGCTAGCAATGCGAGCAGTTTCGTGTCCTACCTGTCTTCCCACCACTCCGACGACTCTATCTTCGACGAAACGGACGAACCTGAAATTCCCTCGGAACCTTGGGAGTCGGAGTCGCAGTTTGAGACGTCTGAGACTTCTTCTACAGCGGAGCCGACGGAGTCTGTGACGTCTTCCAGCCCTGTGTCGAGCGAAGGAGTGTCTTCGGGTGCAGGGACTGCAAGACCGCCACAAGCTCCAGACTTGCATGAACAGTCTTTGAAGGACATTAGGGATCAATTGCAAGCTCTAGAGAATGGTCAGAATTCAGCACGGGAGATCCTCAATGCACTGCGAGATAAAGAGTTCCCAGTGCCCGAAGACCATACTGCCGAGCTTGGGGATCGTCTGAACAGGATTGAAGATTTGGTTCGGGCTCTAGTCGAACAAGAACACCCGCGCGGCCCCCCGATACAGGTTGAAGAACGACCCCCGACCGCTCGTACAGAGTCGATATCTGAGTCATCGGATTCGTTAGTTCGATTGCGAGAACTTCTAGAACGTCTCGCTGAGCCTCAGCAAGAAATGCACATGCCTGTACCCATCACTGCTCGCCCCGGGCCCTCGATGCTGGAACAACTGGCGGAGATTCTATCTCCAGAGCAAGAGTTTACGCCCATAGCGCACATAGATGCTCCGAGAGTCGTGCCGTTTGACTATCAGCCCGCAGGCAGAGGTACGCGTGCGAGGAGCGCCAGTCCAGTGTCCATGGAAACGTTGCCTCCTCGTGCAACGACTGCTCCGATATATGTTCATCGACGACCCCCGGAACGTCGTCGTTTCAGACCGTCAGAACAATCTGAACCTGAAACAGTAACACAACACGCACCACCTGCCCCAATACTGCAGCGACAACCACCGTTCCAGCAGCCTCCAGTACAACAACAGGTTGATGAAGCTTCTGCGCCACCACCACCGCCGCCGCCCACCCATACTGAAAGACGACCAGATCCAGGACCCCCAGCACGCCCAATCATTGTATGTCAGTCTACTGTTGTCGCTAAATAGAAGCTTATCGTATCGTTATTTTTATTTCCAGAATCGGTTGTATGATGACCACCGTGCACCAAGCGCCCCAAGCACTCTTGGAGGCGACGAGGCTCGTCAAGGCCCAAGCTGGTATCGTCCTTCAGGCAGAGGTAGAGACCAAGCCTCGAGGGTAAGCAGCACTTTTAATCGTCATGTCATCGTTTACATATTCCTTCTACAGCCCCCTCCTGGTGGTACTCCTCCGATTGTTGGACCTGGCGGCGGTACTTCAAGGCCACCACCACCACCATCACAGGAACCGCGTTATATACCCATGCCTGCTGGTCCTGTAAGTCGTTGCCACTTTTTATGTGTACACTGGACTAAGTTTCAATACAGACGGTTGTAGAACTTCCTCCATTGTTCAATTCTTTGATGGAAATATTACGAGTAATTGATTTCTTGTTTTTTGCCTATGTTTTTTTGTTCCTGACTCAAGTTTTTAGGAAAATCGCCTGGCCCAGCTTGCGACGGTCGATCAACAACGTGAATTGATGAGATACATGAGAGGGCTCAATGAGTGGTTAGAACGCGATGTTCATGACCGCCAGTCGGAAATACGTGGTGTCGTTGCTCGAGTAGAACAATTGGGCCATGACCTCCGCGGCATACAGATGCAAGGTTTGTCCTCATAAATATCTGATTGTTTCTTGACTAATCAAGCTACGTAGGACGACGTACGCCAAGCAGTGGCAGCTCTAGCGGTTCAACGGATTCAGGCCCAGTTCAAATGTATTTCCCAGCGCAAGGCCCTCAACCAACATACCCTGTCTTGCCGCCGACCTTCCAGCCTTATCCACCTGTCATCCCCCCTGTGATTCCAGATGGCAGCACCCCTCCTCCTTCATTCCGTCCGGTTATTCCACAGCCTACTATTGTGGTGAATCCCGCACCAATGATTCCTACTGATGGATACCACCGCCCAATGACTGGCCCAATACCTGGCCCGATGCCGGGGCCGACACCTCGTCCCCAAGACACAGGCGTCTTCATCCCTCCCGATACTGCCTCAATCCGAAGCGGCAGTACTGGTCCACCACGCCCAGGGGATCCACAGCCGCTTCCTATACCACACCCAGGAATGTCAGGGATGGGATCAGGAGTTTTCCATGTCCCCCGAAGCCCATCTAGTTCCTTGACCAGGACACCTTCTCCTACGTCATCTCGGGGCAGAAGGCCCTCAAGGTCAACAAGGCACGACAGTCCCCCAAGACACTCAAGACGTGACAGTCGCAGCACTAGGAGGACCCCTCGCGACGATAGACGCAGCAGCCGAAGTAGGACACCCCCACGAAGGCGACGGTCTAGGAGCTACGATGGACAAAGTCCATTGGTAGTCATAAATCCAACGGCTGGCGGGCAAATACCAGCCGTCGTACAAGACTCCTATGGACGGCCTGGCACTGCTCACCAGCCTTCGATTCACGGTCCTCCTATTCATGTCATTTCACCGTCGGCCCGTTCTTCGTCTCCTCGAGAGCACCACAGACGGGACAGTTACCCCCATTCTCGGCCACCATCTCAACAGCAACAGGCGCCAATCGTTATTCAGGTGCCCCCGCAGCAACAACCTCAACAAACATTAATGATGCCTCCCAGTCCTGGTATGCCAATGAGTGATGGTGGTATAATGCCAATGACTCCTGGTGTACCAGTGACACACATGGGGCAAATGGGTGTTCCAATGACGGGAATGGGTGTTCCAATGACGGGAGTGGGTGTTCCAATGACGGGCATGGGTGTTCCAATGACGGGCATGTACCCGCCCACCGCGGCGCCGGTGGTCGTACAAGCTCCTAGTAGATCCTCGAGTCGATCAAGTCGCCGAAGTCGTCACCGTCGCCACTCGCCTCCACCAGCCCCCGCTGCAGCCCCTACCGCCCCTATTATTATTACCCCTTCGCGTCGTTCTCGTTCTCGTTCTCGTTCTCGTTCGCATGGGCGGCGGACGCCTCCGCCTCAGGTGGCATTACCACCCGTTACAGTGCTGCCTAGCCAGTACCCTCTTGGTGTGCCCGGACCAGGCGGGGTCGTTATGATGCCTTCTAGGCACTCAAGCAGGAGTCGCAGTCGTAGCCCTAGGCGCCGTCGCAGTCGCAGTCGCAGTCCCCCAGTCATAATCAACCAACCTGGTGCACCTGCACCGACTGTTTATCCCGTCCCGACTCAATCAGTAGTACCTCAGCAACCTCTTATAGTTCCTGGTGTGGGGCCACTGGGGATGGTGCCTGGAATGCCACCTGTTGTGATGACTAGAGGTTCTCGTTCGCGCTCTCGTTCGCCTCGAAGAGAAGGAGGGCCAATTTATATACCTCCTGCACAAAGTTCGCGACGGCATTCTAGATCCAGGAGTCCTCGTCGTCGCACCCGCTCTCGTTCTCCACGCCGACCTCGCACGAGGTCTCCTCCCCCTCGCAGTCGCTCTCGGTCTCCGCGACACCACTCTCCAACTCGTTATGCACCTACAGTACCTCTTGTACCTACTCTTCCCGGACAGCCTCTGCCTGGCATGATGATCCCTCCAGGCCATTACCCTACCTACAGGCATCGTTCTCGTTCTCGCTCTCACTCTCGTTCGCCCCGTTCTCCAACAAGAATCCAGGTGGTTGGAGATCCTTACGCTCGTGGTCACAGAAGCTCTCGCTCGCCGACTCGGCATTACAGCCCCTCTCGTCGTCCTCGAAGTCGGTCGCCTGACGATGGGTACCGCCGCCGACCATACTCTCCGAGTGATCGTCGACGCTCTCCAAGTGATTGGCGTCGTCATCCTTCGGGTCGATATGACCGGACCCAGTACTCAAGGTCGCCCTCTCCTTATCGAGAACGTGACTCCTACCACCCGCGAACCCGTTATCCCTCTGAGAGAGGCCGACCAAGATCATACACACCAAGTCGTGAACATGATGCCAGGCGCCATCCTTACCGACCTCCTACATCTAGGAGCCTATCCCCTCGATCAGCTCGTTCTCGTTCCCCAATACCTCTTCAGCGGAGCCACGGAGCCAGAACTCCCACTCGTGCATATTCACCTTCAGGCGCTGGAAGATCGCGCTTCCCAGCTCATTCCGGTTCGCCCTTGTCTCAACGCAGTCAAAGCCAAACGCCACCTCGACGAGGGGCGGCTCGGGTGCCTGCAGATTCCGCGCGTTCAAGGTCACTCAGCCCGCGCAGTCCAACCTTCCCTCGGCGAACGACGACGCGGCGTCCAGCTGGCACCATGCGCTCTCGCAGCCCGCAAAGCCCACCTCATGTTTTTGTGACGAGACACCGCACCTTCTCGGATGAACGCCAACGGCCAGGATCGCGAAGCCCCGATTCGCGCAGCCCGGAGGAACGAAGTCGAGAGACAGTGAGAGTCATTGTTCCCTCAAGATCTGGGACACAAAGAAGACCAGCTGGACCAGCTGGAGCACACAGACCCCCTACTGTGGTGCCAATTGAAGACACCTCACCTGATCATGCATTAAGCCGCACACCTACCCATCGCAGGCTGTCGGATGGTATGTAGATGATAGTTTTCTATGATATGGTTCATTCTAATTGTTTTTAGGAGATACATACACCATTCAGTCTGTTGAACCCCACGGTCCAATTCCTATTGCACGAAGCAGCTTCCATGATCGTCCTACAACGCCGCCTCATCGACCTGAAGGTCAAGCTCATCGTACGCCTTCTTCGGGCTCAGCCTTGCCTTTGCCTTTGCCATTGGAAGATGCCCCTCGCCCTGCCACTCACCCACCTGACGATGATCACCGAATGCAGGACACCACTCGTCCGCCACTTCACCCTGCCGACTCATCAGCCGTGCACCCTCCTCCTCCTCAACCTCCTCTTCGAACAGCCACCCCATTCAACTTCCATGTTGCAGACGACAGCCGCGGACAGCTGGAAGAGCTCAACCAGGCTGCGAACAGGCTCCACACCACCGCTGCTGCAGCTGAAGAAGCTGAAGATCAAAGAGAACGCGAGTTCCTCACTCACGAAGACCAGCGCGAGCAGCTGTTCTTGCAAAACGAGGAGAGGCGGAACCAGGAGGCACGAGACCGAGCTGCTGCGATAATGGGCGACCTCGAGTCGCGCCTTTCTGCTTTGCCTCCTCCTCCTCCTACTCCTGGTCCTGCACCGTCTACTCGTGCGCCGTCTGCGCACACGCCATCCGCCCATGCTCCGTCTGTTCATTTTGAGGATGAGCCGTCAGAAGAAGAGCTTGCTGAACAACGATCAAGCGACAGGGAGTCCATCCGTACCATTAGTGCCATTGCAACTCAGGCGGCATCGCAGCACGCTGCTGATGTGATGGAAACCGTCCGTCTGGAGCGAGAGGAGGCTGCACGAGAGCGCGAGGCGGCAGCGAGCGAGCGGGAGCTCCTGCTCTCTGAGCTAAGGGCCGAGAAGGACAGGGTCATCGAGGAGAAGGACGCCCGTATCCGCGCGTTGGAGGCCGAGCTTACGCAGCTGCGGGGCGAATTCGAGTCGGAGCGAGACCAGCGCGCGGCAGAAGATGCTGAGACGAGGGAACGCGAGCGACAGGAGGCGGCGGAGCGGGACGAGGCGATCCGGGCGCAGCTTAGCGATATCACGAATCTGGTGCAGGACCAGCGGGATATGCTTGAGACGAAGAAGGCGCTGATGGATGAGAGGTGGGCGGAGAAGGAGGGGAGGAGGGCGGATAAGGAGGCGCAGATGATTGAGCTGCGGGATATGGTGCAGAAGATCCATGGTGATATGGAGGATGACCGTGTGAAGTGTGAGGACGAGAGGAGGGAGGCGAGTGAAGGTGTGTTGTGTGTTTGTTATGTTGATATCTGCAGTGGTTGATGAGCCGATTTTCAGGGCTGGAAAGAGTTATTGAGAGGCTTGAACGACAGAATGCGGAGCAGAGGGAGTTGTTGCAGGCTTTGTCTGATAGTAAGTTCATTGTTTTTCTGGTTCTCAAATTTTGCTTATAGATTTGTCGATAAGGCTGGAGAGCAGACTGCGAGAGACATCATCACGAAACGATTGAGGCTGTCAAGTCGACAGCGAATGAGCAAGTGCCGTTTAATGTGCAAGGCGTAAGTTCCTCGACCACCAATCGTATTGCTTCATGCTCATACCCCATCCAGTACCTCGACGAGTTCAGCAGGGCGCTTGCAACCGAAGTGCGCATGCTGCTTGGAGAAGTGGGCAAGATACGCGAAGAGAGAAGGGCACTGCAGCAGTATGTCTAACACATCGTCCGACATCGCAAGATTTCTGATTTTTGCCGTTTCTTCTCAGCGAAATTGGTGATCTGCTATGCATGAAGTCGAAGTATGGCCCTGGAGGGGAATACGAGCCTGACTGGTAAGTGCTTGTACCATGACTTTTTATCTAATACTGAACTCATCTCGTCCCGTTTGTAGGCGACCTCCAGGCGGCCCAGCAGGCCCTCCGCCCCCTCCGCCCGACGACAACATGCCGCCTATGCCAGACATCCCCGACATCCCGACGCACATCAAGGGCGCGTGGAGGCCTACGACGCGTCCAAGGACGAAGAAAAAGAAGAAGACGGAGCAGGCCCAGCCGGCTGCGTCGACTTCAGCTGTGCCCATGCAGTTCCAAATGCATGGCCAGCACCCGCACCAACAGCAGCAGCAACAGTATGACCCGAGGCAGCAGCTTGTGCGCGGGTCGTGGGCTACGTGGCAACGTACGTTCCAGTTCCCTCTTCAGTCTCATTTTTGTCTCCAGGTTAGCTTACTGTTCTTTCTTTTTTAGCGGATCGGGCTGCGATGACGCCTCCTTCTGTTGAGCCCACTTTGGCCGTTCCCAGACGCGAGAGTCCTGGTCTGTTTGGGCCGAGGACACCTTCGACGGGGTCGTATCAATAGTTGGGTGTACTGGTCCTGATCATCTCTAGTTTACTATTTTCTCTCTTTTTTTGGTCTGCACGCATCATATACTGAATTTTACGATATTGAATGATTTTATTTACGACCATCTACGATCTACTCTACATGCTTTTGTATATACTTATGACATACTTTGGATTTCTTGAATGTTATGCATTTTTTGGACGAAACGTACAAAGTGACATGCCATTATATGATGTGCTAACTCCTGAGCCTGTCATAACCTATTAACTTAATCGTCCTCCTAGACAAATGCTGGTTCTAAAAGCACATAATAGGCTTCCAGAACTGCCTAGAATTTCCCAGATCACGGTAGACGCGCGGTCCAGAATGAATCGTGTGGGAGGAAGAAACAATTGGGAAGGGCCCAGAGAGCAGAGAGTGGAACGCCGACGCTGATATAAGCAGATACCACCACTGATCTCTTCCTCTGCACCCACCTCGTCCTCTAAATGTCGTCCAGTGAATTCCACCTACACGAAGCACCTAATTCATCTTCACCAAGAGTCAAACCGACCCCAAGTGCCTCAAAAATCCCAGGTTCATATTTCTACGCCGCCAGCGACGATGGCACAGATGAGAACCTGCTTATTCTGCTCCACGGTCTCGGTAGGTTGTTTCTTGGAATCTCTATTTTCAATATTATCCTGACGCGTCTGATCGACATTCAGGAGACACAGAACTACCCTTCTCAAAGCTCGGAAAATCACTGAAGTTACCTCAGACAGCCGTGCTCGCCCTGCGTGCGCCAGAGCAGTAGGTGGGGCCGCTTGGATCATCTCTTTCCATGATAACCCACTCCCGGCTTTACTTAGAGTCCCCTTCCTCTACGAAGCGGCGTACCAATGGTACCCCTCCTTCGACGCCCTCGGTGAGCTGCTCTCCCGACCCAACCCAACACCCGCTCTCGAGGTCCTCTCCAAAGTCGTCGAGCACCTCACGAGGGACTGCGCCTGGCCGGTGTCGCGCATCCACCTGTTCGGGTTTGCGCAGGGGGGCTCCGTCGCAGCCGAGTTCGGGATCGAGTGGTGGAGGGCGCAGGTGCTCAACCCGAAAGCGATCGCTTCAGCGGACAAGGAGGATAGCGTGAAAGAGCCGGATGGTCTGGGTGGTCCGGACGCTGATCACGGTGCGCCGCTGCACTCGTTCGGCTCGATCGCGACTGTGTCTGGCCCGTTGCTCTCTTACCCTACGATCCCGACGCTCTGCCCGACTCCCATCCTCGTTGCTCATCGTGTAGCCCCAGCGGAGACGGCGTTACCCCCCGGTGCAGTCAACGCGTTCAAAAAGGCGTACCAGTCAGTTACGGAGGCGACGCTTGGGGCTAAACCGGAAGGAATGCCTGGGTCGAAGCAGGAGTGGGAGCCTATCATGCGGTTTTGGAGCCAGCATCTTTCTAGGAGGCCGATTGAGGGGTTGTATGAGGTTATGACGGGGCTTAGCACATGAGTATAGGTCGAGTTCAAAAAATGTATAATATTCAAAAAATCCAAGTATGTCATGAGTGTATATCTATACAAAGGCATATGTATAGTCAAAGTGAGGTTGCACCAACAAGACACCTATTTCGCGAATATAACGAACGAAGTTGTCAAGACGAGCTGGTTGGAACTTGGCTCAGCCAGGTTGAAGACCTCAGAGATGGTCCATAGCTACAGGAAGCCCGAGCTAGGAGTAGGGTTGTAGGGTAGGTTGGTGTCGTCGATGTACTGCGGGGGGTTGGATCTGGCCACCATAGAAGTTGCTGATGGTGAATGAAGACGGTCTCAGATAAGGATTCAATGGAGTCGTGCGCCTTGTCGGTGGTACCAAATGAGATCCATTCAGAGCTTTGCGAACTTTTGTAATGCTCCGGCTGTAGCGGCTCAACATGTTGGGCCAGGACTGCTCCTTCCAGGCTTAGCCCGCCCAGGACCAGCTTGGTGTCCACTCGTGACGAGGTTCGAGTGACGTCCAGAGAGGAACTAGTCGGAATAGACATCAGGAACACCGTGGCATTGTTTGACTTGAAGCTCCATTTATCTTGAAGTAGCGAATGATGCCGGCTAATGTATGGTAGATGTCGGTGTCGTAGGGAAGTGCAAGACCTGAATACGATTGGATCAAGTTACTGATGTCGTCCTGCTCCCTCGTGCGGGTAACACGTTCAGAAGTTGCTCTTTGAGGTTCGAATAATATATCTTCGTGCGATTCGCTTGTCTGGGTACACGTGTAAATCGCCTGTCCGCCGATAAATAGGCAGGCTGCGTTTGGCGAAGTGTTATTCTTGAAACCTGTTAGTCGTCGTATTAGGCGTTAGAAGAGAGCAACTCATGTCCACCCCCAGGTATGATAGACAGGGTCTCTGATGTAATCGTAGTGCTTTTCCTTGTTAGCGAGTCGGAGCCCAGGAAGGATCTCCTTTATAGCCTAAACAAAGTTAAGAGTGCCTGGTCGCACTCCTAGAAGACCCGCATTGGCGTCAGCTCCAGTTTCAGCCAGGATTGTCGAATGAGCTGCGGTGTAAACAACAACCATCTTCGAGATTGCCAGCTGTTTCGTCCTGAATAAGGCAGAGAATGTCGACCCACAGATATCGCAGATTCAATTTTGCGACGACTTGCATCGCATCGCGAATGGTCAGAGGAATCCTGTCGTGGTTTTCAGGAAAGGAGGCCGCTCAGGGCTTCTCTAGCTCGTCCACGTTGTTCTGAAGTATCCTCAGGACGGTGTTGGGTTTGATGGCCCCCAAGACGTAGCTTAGGGCCACGTACATGCTGTTGGGCGGAGCAGGAACGATACAATTGTCGATGATGTCGATCAGATGGAAAGACGGGCTTTCTGTGGTGGAATGTTCGACTTCGTGGTCATGCTGCAAAATCTGGGACTAGTTGCAATGGACGCCAGGCGCGGTCTCGCACCATCGTAAAGTCGATCTGATCACTCATCACTTGCGCAAAGAACGCTTTGGAGGGTGTAGGAGAGTCGTTGACGAGCAGTGTGATCTCAGGGAAGAGATTAAGGCCTGCAGTGAGCTAACCGCCGCCCGCTTTCCTTCTCTGCACGGGGTCGGAGTATGCAGATTTCAGGGATGTGATTCCACGACGTGTTCATGTCGGACTTGGGCCCATTCGAGCTCCAACTCAACGTAACTTCCACCTCCTCTGCATTTTCGACCATTGGGATGTTCGAGCCAAGAGCCGTGACGACGAGTCAGGAAAATGGGCAGTGGTGTTTATTCTTGATGTCCTGCACGAGACCTAAAAGGATGTTGGGACTATTAGCTGGTTTGCTTCTTCGTTGTCGCTTGGCCAGACAATGAATTTCCATGGATTAAACACAAGGGCTTGATTGGTAAGACGAAGATGTGTCACTGGGTTTCATTAGGGTGTCGGGCACTGTAAGGAGCCAGGCCCTTCGATGCTCTTTTCTTCAGCTTCTGATTGCTAGATGCGAGGTTTGCTCCTGGTTGAAGGCTTCCGAGCATAGTGAAATGCTAAAATCGCGTCTATGGCAACACAGATTGTTGTAATTTCGTAGGGTTATCGTTTAGGATATGTCTTGATAATGAAAGGTCAGATCCAAAGGCATCCAAGGGAACGTAGGACATACTGCGTTGACATAATTTCAACGATGAGTTGTCCGTTCTCTCCGCATTACAAAAAGTCTTGTGGCTTCAGCGTTCAGAACTTGAAGAGTTTGAGGGTAATACTCTGTTACGAACGCTCGGCGGTGGACACCAAAGATTAAAAGACTGGTTCATTTGTTCAATCGTGTTGCAAAACAAGTGGCATGGCGCTGCTTAGCCCATCAACAGACATCGGAAGGGGTATCTTCCTGGAAGACAAGATCAGCATACTAACGCTCTAGAACTGATTTTAGGGAAGTAAAGACTTACGATCATTGGGGAAGGATTCCGAATGAGCACTTGGGTTTCATTTTGTCGGCTTGCCGCTTTCTTCAAGTTGTTTTCAACAAGTTTCCAAAAAAAAAGGGCGAAATTATTCAGGAATATTGAGCCTGCGGATAGCAATCGATTTTTGAAGCAGAAGGCCAGTCAGATTGAGCATTATGGATGATGGTGGACAGTGGCAAAACAGGCGTTGATCCAATCATCAATGATCCAACACCACTGGCAGACTGGTTTATATCTCCGAATTCACTTTCGTCCCTTCGTTCCAACCTTCTTGATCTCGCTCACGATCTTGCTGGTGCTCTGCACTTCCAGTGCTTAATTCTTCAGCAGCCACTTCTTGGAATATACAGTGAAAACGGGCAACACAACTGGTTCTGAGTCGGATATGAAGCAAGACTGACAAAAGGCAATTCTCCAGGTAAATCGTGTTCGATACATTGTATGCCTCACAGATTATTGATATAAGTGCTAGTGCCGACGGTGTCCAGGGCGTATTCCAAAATTTCGATGTGAATTACCTTTCGCCTGAAGGCAATGCATCTCCTTAACGTGCTCGCCTTCAATTATAGCCAAAGTGCTTTTCGCTTGTCGCACATGGGCCGGTGACGAAGTCCCCCACTCAAATCTCCAGACATTGGCTGCGACATCTATGGCCGGCCACGCCAAGATCAAGAAAATTTGAAAGCAGTGGCCAGCCACATTCAAAACATGACGGTTTCAAGCTGGGAACGTCAGTCAAAATTGACCAATTTGTATCTCCGAAAGAAATCAATCAAGATATATCTTATCGTTCCATCTCCTACGATTATCTAGTTCACAATCTTCCTGGCGCTCCGGGTTCAGTAACATTCAGCACCCAGTGTTTTCTTTAGAAGACTGCAGGGATATTACCTTTCAACAACTTGGTTTCGAGTCTGGACCCGGACATGAAGCGAAGTTGCGTCGAGATCAACTCAAGGCAATGCCAATGTAAGTCATTAAATTGTGAACCTCACTGATGAATTTAACTGCCACGATTATCAAGAGTATTCCAAATTTCCATCGTGAATCACCTATCCCTACACAATGCGTCTCCTCAACGTACGTACTGGCGAACTCGAGTACTTTTCGGACCCAAAAAAGCGTCCTGACTATGCTATTCTGTCACACACATGGGGTGATGACGAAGTCTCCTTCCAGGTTTTCCCAGAGCAGATTGAGAAATATGCGGCTAGCTATGCCAAGATCAGAAAATGTTGTGAGCAAGGTATTCAAGACGGCTTTGATTATGTCTGGATAGACGCCTGCTGTATCGACAAGACGAGCAGTTCAGAGCTTTCAGAAGCTATCAATTCGATGTACAAGTGGTATGAAAATGCACAAGTTTGCTATGTATTTTTGGCGGACGTGAAGACCTGTGTCCGTGGAGAGTTCATTGATCTTGAAAAATCAGGATTCTCGAAGAGCCGCTGGTTTACGAGAGGCTGGACATTACAGGAGCTACTCGCCCCCAGATCTGTCGTGTTCTTTACCCTTGATTGGGTTGAAATCGGGACAAAGCATTCGCTGCGGGAGGAACTCTCGAAGGTCACTGCTATTCCATCCACCGTGCTAGTATTTTCGCAGCCATTGAATGATATCAGCATTGCACAGCGCATGTCGTGGGCTGCAACACGTGAGACGACGAGGGAAGAAGATACAGCATACTGCTTGATGGGAATTTTTGGGGTGAACATGCCAACCTTGTATGGAGAGGGCCAAAAGTCATTTGTTCGTCTTCAGTACGAGATTATGCGGCAATCGGATGACCATTCGCTCTTCGCTTGGACAAAGAATCGACCAGAAGAGAAAAGAGGCGACAACAGGCAGTGGATGGATCCAGATGGCAAGGCATTTCTCAAAATCAGAGAGAAGGACAAATCAGAGAGTGGCCTGCTTGCCACCTCGCCAAAGGCCTTTCAACATGCACGGGATATATCTGTACAAGAGCTTAAAAGGCCGCTCAACGAAAAGATGCCCTATTCAATGACCAACAATGGCCTACATATATGGTTACCCATAAAGATGGTTGAAACTTCCAACTCAAGTCAGGAGGTATATGTAGCAATTCTCAATTGTAAGAATGCTGATTCCACCTATCCCTTGGGCATCTATTTGAAAAAGAGTGAGACAGGCCAATATGTTCGCATCTTCACTGCCATACTTCGCACCTCTTTTGTCAACCTCGACGCTGAAATCACAGAATTATACGTGAAGGAGATATACTCATTTACATCAGAAGGCTCTCAAAACAAATACGACTACTGCCTTCGGCTTTTTTCAGTTCGTTCCCCAGAACACAAGTACAGGGTCCTGGATATCTATATGTCGGACTATGGAGCCTGGATACCTTCAACGCGCACCCTTAAACTAAGACGACCCCACTCCGATCACAACATTGGCATTGTAGCTATCAGGGTAGGATTTGGCGAGGAACGTGCTATTGAGGCCATCTTTGTCTTCGGAGTTAACAATCCTAGGGAACCTCCAGGAATTTGGTGTGCTATTTATCCACCATACGAGTCAAGTCAGGCTCATGATCTTGAAGGCTTTTGCATTGCGAATCCAAGGCGCGAGGGTCAGATCAGTCTTGACCGTATCATGGAGCAATTTCCTAGCGGTCATATAATTTCTGCTGTAATTCAATCTGCACCTCGGGATAAGCAATCCTTATCCCAGAACTACCGTGTCATATTGAAAAATCTCCCACCTAATTCTTTGGTAGAACCAGGTCATCAAAACTTACACGGTTTGCATTCCCGCCCTTCCCCTGTTCCTCCTCCTCCCAGGTTAACTCTTCACCTGGACTCCCAAATATCGCCCTATATTCGGACTGGCATGTCTTGGGAAAAATGCTGGTTTGTTTTACCGCACAGCAATAGAAATAAAATTGGTGCTAGTGTGATTCTGCTTTGGTCTCCAACCCCAGAACATGCATCGGCAACTTTGTTTCTCACAGTGGACTCTGAGCACGCCTACACTATCATGTTGCGAGCCACAAACAACAACTTTTGTATCGAAGGATTTGACGGTGCTGAACAGAGGGAATCACCTATATCGCAAAATATGTCGCTGGGAGATGGGTGGACTGTGCATTTGTCCTTGAGACCAAGAATGTTGGCTGGTGAAGTTGGGCATCAGATGTGGATAGCCGTGGAGGATGAGAAAGCTAAGTCCAGGCCAGTCCGTTCCATGTCCTCAAGACCACATGTTATAATAGCTTCAACTTGGATGGCCATGTCACAGCAGTTAATGGAGGACCACCTTGGACTCTACCCTCGCCTTAGCCCATATTCACTATTTGGTTGATGGGGCCGCGGATGGTGAACTATCACCAACCCACCAGCTCACTGAACGTCACAGAACAGTCGAGGCGCTGGCACAATACAACTCCAGAAGAGAAGATTATTTAGTTAAGTATTCCAGCTCCAGACACTCTTCAAGCTATGTGGTTTGACCAAGAACATATGTACAACTTTATTGTATTCTGCTCGGAAACTTGAATTGCAAGGCGCCGTGACCTGAGTCACCTGACATTATGTAGAGTAGAAATAAATGGCTTATTTTTCAAGTTCCTTTTTGCTACACAGACTCGGATATTCTACAATGACATCTGTTTTGCAAGATTTTATCTATAGGCTCCTGGCTCCAGGCTTTGTGTTTGCGGTTTTTACTATAGAGGTCCCCATCAGTAGGCTAGACAGGCCTATCTCTGGTTTTGAGTTTACAGACGGGACATCACTTATGGTTGCTTAAACCTTGAATCAGTCAGTAGTCGTGTTTGCCTTTCAACCAGTACTATGGGTTCCCCGAACATCGGTCGGACCCCTCAATCGGACAAATCGAAATATCTCGGTTAGTTCTCAACCAAATTGCTTCAAACTTGGTACACACATTCAATTATTTAAGGCAAACAGCTTTGAGGTATTATTTTGCACGTAGTCCTCGATGCTGGAAGAATTGAAAAAAGGGCAGTTGTCACGCTTGCCGCTTAATGCCAGGTCGAGAGATCAAAAAATCGATCAATGCCATCATTTCACGCGCTACGGAGTCTAAAATCTGTTGATGGCATGTTGTGACTAGTTGTGACCGTCCGACTGAGGGGTCGGGGAACCCATAGTACTTATTCATTGCTCAATGATTAGACAGACAAACACTGTCCGTGAGAAAAAAAGTGAAATGATCCACTAGTTTGAATTACAGATCGAATGTATAACGATACAGAGAGAGCTTTAACGTGTAGAGGAAAACAACAGCATAACACTGGCAAGCGAGGCAAGGCTGAGTGAGACGAGGGAAAGGCAAGCGGTCATAGGTCGCAGCAAGAACTTTGGACATGGAACATCGAAAAAGGAAAAGAGTAGGTAGAGTAGAGCAGAGTAGAATAGAGTAGAATAGACTAAAAGCAAAAAAAAAGAGAAGAGAGATGTCACGACATTAAACGCTGCGGTATGGACTATGGATTCGCAGATGCGGCAGCGCCGCCCTCGGTGGAGGCAGCTGTCGCACCGGCAAGCCGTTCGTTGACACGCTGGCGGTGTTGTCTATTTTTCAGGTGCACGTCGTAGTTTGAGAGCGTCTCGCCAGGCCCGGGGGTATATAGCTACGACCGACGACATGAACTCCTTGTTTCAGAACTAAAAATGTGAAGACGACTGCTCACCTTGCCAGGGCAGTCCAGGCACTTGATGCGCCATTCGGGCGTGCTGCTCGCGTTGACCTTGCGCAGGATCACTTCAAACTTGTCGTGCGGGTATCGGGCCTGCATCTGTGCTACCGCGGAGGACAGCCATTGCGGGGGCTGTTGAAGAAAAGAAGGAGGACGGGGTAGTTAGACTACGGCTGGCGAGGGAGGGAATGGTGCTGCATACGACTTACCCATGTTCTTGACGGACTGGCTGGGGCGCCAGCAGCGGTCGTGGCATTAGCAGGCGTGGCTGCAGGCGCCGCCGGCGCTGGGGTGTGCTGCTCGGCCTTGACAGGCGTAGCAGCAGGAGGAGCAGGCGTAGGCGGAGCAGGAGGAGCGGGAGTGGGCTTCGCATGGCTGCCCGCCCCGTTCATCTTCACTCTCTGCGCGAGAGGCGGCTCCGAGGCGCTCGACGCGGTGGACACGGGCGACATCGCTCTGTCATCGTCGTCGTCGTCCCTGTCGCGGTCACGATCGCGGCCCAGTTTGTCGAGGGCTGGCGAGCGGCGGGACGAGCCGCCGTCTGCGTCGCCGTTCGAACGGGTCGGGGTCTGCGGCTCTGAGGCGTCTGCCGCGGGCGTGGAACTCGCCCCGGTGTGTGCGGCGCTCTGCGCGCGGAGGGCGGCGGCGGCGCCTTTCTTCTTCGATGCGGGCGTTTTGGAGCTGTTGTCGGGGTCTTTTTGCTTGATCCCTGAGTGGAAGTCGGGGTCTGAGTTGTATTCGACGGGCCGCGGGCGTCTGTGTCTGTGCCAGAATTTGCCTGAACAATCAATGAGCAACATGACTTAATATCAGAAATAGCAGCCACATACCGCACGTCCCGCACTGCGACTTGTCCCCCAACGGACCCTTCCTCCTCCCCACCGCGATGCTCTCAGGACACCCGCAGTTCGAGCAGTGCCACACCCCATCGATATAATTCGGGTGCTGCCCATCCACGAACTCCTTCTCCTTCGCCTCTCTCTCGAGCTCCTTCGCCCTCTTTGCAGTCAACACCCTATTCGTGCGACTGTCCTGCGCATTGAGCGCCGCCGCGCCTCCACCCAGAGCCAAAGACAAACCCAACGACGACGACCCTTGCGCGTCGCCCTCCGCCGCCTGCCCAGGCGGCCCACCAGCGGTGTCCGCCGCGGTGGACGGGGTGGGCGCAGCTACCAGCGCGCGTGGGCGGAGCACCGAGGGGGGGTACGCAGGCGGCTTGAACAGCCCCTTGACCTTCTTGTCCTTCGCCGCCGCCGCGACCGCCGCAGGCACGGGCTGCGGCTGCTGCTGCTGCGACGGCAGGCTCTGCGGCATGAACGCAGTCCCGTTCTCCGACGCGACCATATTCGCGATCGTCAGCGACGCAGCCGCCGCCGCCGCCCGCCTCGACATCGGCGCGTTCGCAGCCGCCGCCAGTGCAAGCGTCGCCGCGTCCAGCTCGGGGAACCCGATGGCGGGCGTGCGGTAGGTCCGGATGGGCTCGCGGTCGGGGAGGGCGATGCCGCGCCGCCCGCGGGTGTTGCGCTTGCGCCGCTTCGTGAGGTCCTTGTCGCGCTCCTTCTCGGTGCGCTCGAGCTCGCCGTCGGAGAGGTAGTTGAGCAGGGGCGTGAAGGCCTGCACGTCGGCGACGGGGCGCGCGCCGGCGGAGAGGGGCGGGAGGAAGGCCTGTTTGAGCTCCTCGTCTTGGATGGGGGTGCCGTCGGAGGGGTGCCCGACGAGGAAGAGCGATTTTTGGTAGGTCTGGACTTGTTCGCGGATGGAGTGGGCGATGGCGGTTCTAGAGGTGTGGAGCGTAGGTTAGTTGAGATGAGGTGCTAAGAGGAAGGAGAGACGTACTTGAATTCACCGCCGAGCCCGAGCTCCTGGGTGTACACCTCCGCAAAGTCTTCCGGCGAGGCGGACGGGTTGTCGAGGTCCCACTCGAACTGGTCGTCGAGCTTGATGGACCCTACGATGATGTCGAGCTGTCGGAAGATGACTCGATCAACGACTCATTCCCTTATAAAAAGAAAAGAAAGCAAACCCACCTTGATGAGTATCCGCATATCCTCATGCATCGCCTTCTCGTCGAGCCGGAACTCATCCACGCTCATCGGCTTGAACGCCTCGTCATCCTCGTCCGCCGCTTCCTCCTCATCGACCTCAATGTCAACCTCAAACGCCACCTTCCTGTCTTCTTCATGCACCTGCTCATCGACATCATTGTCATTGTCATTATCATTCTCATCGCCGTCGCCGAACTCGGTATCAGCAAGCATGCTCGCGTCGTCCTCGTCCTCTTCAGCCTTTACGATGCCCTTGGATTTTGCTTTGGATCCGGCTTTTACTTTTGCTTTTGCTTTTGCGGGTTTCTTCTTCTTCGCGACGTGTCCATCCACATTCACATTCACGGTCGACTTCTTGCCCCTCTTCTCTTTCTCTCTCCCTTCATCCTCATCCTCGTCTTCATTGTCGTTCTCCTCAGCCTCAGCACGCGCACTCGCCGCTCTCACGCGTCTCCTCCATTTCCCCCACCACCCCACCGCCTCTTCATCCAACACGCCCCTAATCATGCCCCCTCCCCCTCCTACTCCTCCCGCTTCCCATCTCCCTTCAGCCCCCTCCATCCCCTCCGCACCGTCCAGGTGCCCATCATGCCCATCGTGCAGATCGTGCAAATCGTGCTCAATCTCCCCGCCCTCACCATCAAACCGCGCCGAGTGCACGCGGAAGTCGGCGAGCTGGTCCGCGATGGCCTTGGAGATGACGCCGTGGTAGGACGGCGCGAGGGCGTAGTCTTCGACGAGGGACTGCGCGAATGCTTCGGGGGTTACTATTGGGTCTGTGTAGGGGGTTAGTTTTGGTGTGGGAAGGAACAAAAAAAGAGAAGGTGGAGGGAAGGGAGAAGGGAGGCTCACCATTCAGATTCCAGATGAACGTGTCCCGCATCTTGTGGTGCTCGACGTCGAACTCGATGCGGATGGGCACGAGCAGCTCGGGGCGGTTGGCATCTTCTACATCGATCTTCCTCGGCCTGCATTATCGTCAACCAAAAAAAAAAGTCAGCCATGCATCTCATCCCATCATCACCCCCCCAAAAAAAAAGAGAAAGAAAAAGACACTAACAACTTCAACCCCTCCCTCCTCACCCCCTTCCTCCCCCTCCCCTGATGATGCTCCCTCTCCCTCTCCCTCTCCCTATCCCTCCTCTGAACCCGCGGATACCGCACATCAAACCCCTCCCTCCTCCCCCTGCACCCGGCGCCGCGCGAAAGCGACTCCAATTCCCCGCCCCGCTCCCCCACGCCCCGCGATCCCACCACCCCGGACCCGCGCTCCCCCCTCCGCCCCCACTCCCCCGTCGAGCTCAGCGCGGCGCGGAGCTCCTCGGTCATACGCGCTTGGGTGGACCGGTGTAAAGAGGTGTAGGCTGCGTCGGTGGCCATGTGCGATTTGAGCACGGAGATTTGGGAGGGGGTTAGGGGCGGGATGGAGGAGGGCTGCGTGGATGTGAGCAGGGGGTGCAGGGAGATGGAGGTTGTGAGGGGGTTTAGGGGGGGCAGGGGGGGAAGGGAGGGGTGGGTTGGGTTGGTTGGATTGGTGGTTGTTGAGGTGGTGGTTGGGTTGGTTGAGGCGGAGGTGGGGTTGGCTGGGGTGGAGGGGTTGGTTGAGGTAGATGAGGCGAGGGCGGGTGCGTTGGCTGGGCCTGCACTTCCGCCTGCACCCGCACCTCCCCCGGGAGTTGGCGCTGGAGTAGGGGTAGACGACGTCGGTGCGCCTCCGATGTTAGGCGTAGGAGTCAGCGACGTCGACGGCGCCATGCTCGGAGCGGAGACGGCGGGCTGCTGCATGCCCGCGGACGCTCCCAGAGAGCCGGAGGAGAGCGACGGACCGAGAGGATGAGCCTGCGGACCCATGCTGCCCGGGTGCGGGCTGGAGGGCATGTTCATGTTCATGCCCATGCCCATGTTGAGGGGCATGTTGGTGTTGATGTTCATGCCCCCTCCTCCTCCTCCTCCGCCAACGCTGCCAACGCCGCTGCCTATGTTCATGGGGTTCATCATACCCATGCCCATGTTCATCCCCATCCCACTGCCGCCTCCTCCGCCCATGTTGAGTCCGGAAGGGGTCATGTTGCCTCTCCCGCCCATACCCCCACCCATGCCCCCCATAACCATATTCATGCCCATATTCTGTGGTGTCATAGGCATCGCTCCCGATGGAGGCAGGGACCCCTGGCGCATCAGACCCTGCGCCTGCGCCGGGGTCGGGGTGGACTGCGGCGGGAGGGAGCCCTGGCGGATGGGCGTCTGCGGCCCGGGCCTGGGGCCCTGCATGGAGGGGCGGGTGGGGGTGTCGATGGACATGGACATGTTCATGTTCATTGGGTTCATGGGGTTCATTTGGTTCATGTTCATGGCGTTCACGTTCATCGGGTTCATGGGGCTCATAGGGTTCATGGGGTTCATAGCGTTCATAGAGCCCATGTTTCCCATGCCCCCTCCAGCACCGCCGCCGCCGCCGCCGCCCATGCCAGCCATGCCCATACCGATCGAGCTGCCCATGCCCATGGAGGACTGGGGCCGCGGGGACTGGCGCTGTCCGTTGATGAGGCCCTGCTGGTGCTGGTGCTGGTGCTGGGGCATGCCGTTCATGGACATGTTGAGCCCCCCCATGGTGTTGTTGTTGATCCCGCCCATCGAGTCGCCGGAGACGCTGCGCGGGAGGCTGGGCGGGCCCATCATGCTGTTGGTGTTCATGTTGGTGTTGGATGGGTTGTTGGGCATGCCCATCCCAGAGAGGCCGAGGCCGCCTCCGCCGCCGCCGATGCGCGGGCTGCCGGGGATGGACACCATCTCGCCTGTGAGCTTGCGCTTCGCACCGCGGTACGGCGAGCCCATGGTGTCGGAGGGCGAGACAGCGGGGTTCGCGGGGTTGGTATTTGAATTGGCATTGGAGGAGGTGCCTCCGCCCGGGTAGGGGTTCTGCTGTGCGAGGTGGATGGTCTGTGACGAGTGCTGCGGGGTCTGCGGGGGGAAGTGCTGTTGGGCGGGCTTGAACCCGTTCTGGGCCTGGATGGGGGTCAGGGAGGGGACTGAGGGTAAGGAGAGGACTTGCCATTCGACTGGGGGGCCGCATGTCGCCTGGGATGGTAGGAGAGCGGTGGGCGAGGGAGGTGCCTGGTCTGGACATGCCCTGCGCTGTTGGGGGGCGCGGGGGCGGCATCATCGGCTGCTGCTGCTGCTGCTGCTGCTGTTGTTGTTGCTGTTGCTGTTGTTGCTGATGCTGCTGCTGCTGTTGCTGGTGGTGAGCATGGGCAGCGAGCATGTACTTTGTGCCAGCAGCCTGGCGGTCCTGGGGTGAGAGGGCGGCAAACTGCTCGCGGGACATGCCGAGGGCAGCGAGCATGGCGGGGACGTTGATGCTCGTCCCTTTGGACCCATACGAATTCGTGTTCATCGCGTGCTCAAACGCGTCGTCCGGAGGATGCGGCCGATAACAGTCCAAGTGTGAGCTATCACAAATCAACAACCATCGTCGTGACGGGGTTGAGGGCGCAAGGTCACGTCACACTCTCTCACTTTCCCAACAAGGGAGGGAGGGAGAACAACGACGACGACGACGGCGACTACAGCGACTACGACAGCGGCGAGCTCATACTTTGCCAGGAATAGTCTGTATTCCTCTATCTCCCCCGAGTGCAGTACATCCTGTGGAAACTGTACACATGTCAGCCTCCGTCTTTATTATCCGACTCGTGATGCACTCATGCTTTCTTTAGCCCCCTCACTATCACCCGCAATGCTGCCCATCCTGCGTGCTTCTCAGCCCGTTGATGACTCGCATGGATGAAACTTGCACTTGTGTGCTATCAGCACCGACGAAGACTCAGGTCTGTTTCCTTCCTCGGTAACCTCGTTCCTAATCTGACATGTATTTCTCTTTTTTAGTTCTTCATTTTCAGTTCGGACTTGACAGGCACATCGATCGTGCATGCGCCCCGTCCCGTCTCTTCGAATATCACATCACACCACGTACTCTGCTCGAAGACATAGGAGTGCTATTCTATTATCGGTGTTCGTCCGGCTTCCGTCCAGCTCCACGATGAAACTTGTACTTTGGTGTTATCAGCGCCGATGAGGGATCAGGTTTGTCTCCCTCCTCCATTACCTCGTTCATAATTTGACATGTATTTATCTTTCTAGTTCCTCAAACCGCTCGATTTCGATTCGGACTCGACAAGTACATCGATCATGCATGCGCCTGTCCTGTCCCTTTGAATATCACAGCATCACATCGCACCACGCACTCCGTTCGAGCACAGCGACGATACATTAGAGTGTCGTTCTATTTTCGCTGTTCGTCCGTTTTCCGCCCAGCTCCAAACTCCAAGCCATTGATCAACTGGACGAACGAGGCTGTTGTCGCTGTTATTCATCAACCCCTTCGTCCGAGTCTCAAGCCCCGTTATTCCTGTAGATCCTTCAACGGTCTCCGAGTCGGCACGGTAATCGGCACGGTGCATTCCGAAAACTTCACTCAAAGTCTCCAACAATACACAGGACCACAACCGCGGCCGTCGTCGTCTCCCACCTCCCTCTTTCACCGCGCTCTGCGCCTGCCTCGATCATGATGCTCTCTTCTCATTGCCCCATGCTACAGCCCGCCAAAATCTTGCAAACATCAGTGGCAAGTGCTTGCCAACGAGTCAAGGTCCGTCTCCTCCTCCTCTCTGGAATTCTTCACCGGCAGTGGCACTACTAGTAGGGAACTATCACGGGTATGACAACCCGTGCGGGTTGGAGTACTGGTTTGTCCTAGGTACAGGTACAGATGGGCAAGTTCATACCATACAAAACCCTGTCTGTACCTGTGACACATGCAAGATATCTCTTACTACGTGCCTCCTTTAGGATTCAACTCCTTTGGATCACAAGGTGCACAGTTAAATAATTTTTGATGAATTATGTAACAATTTTGTGATTTTTATGGTTGACTGATCAATACTCTGGGTATTTATCTGCCTGGAGGTTGCCGGGCAGATAATCCTTTGCCTGGTTTTGCAGACTGAACATACAATTGCTGGGGTAGTTTTTCTCTAGGGTATCTCAAACTCTCGAAGCAGATACATAGATATCATCCTAATATATATGTCCAATTTTTAAATTTTTCCTCTGTACAAAACTTGAGAAATAAATGAAATAGTTATCTGCCACTGCCAAAGTTATCTGCCATGGCAGATAACTTTGGTGGTGGCAGATAACACAGGGTCAGCATCACTATAATGTTTGGGAAGTTAAGGAAATGTTATGCCTTTGTTAATCTCAATGACTTCCAGACAAAGAAGAATGAAATAGACAAAGGACATTGAGAAATTATTTTAAAACTTGACATTATTATGAACTTACTTTGAAGCCATCAATGTTTCTCTTTCGTAAGTCTGCAGGCAATACAGAAATAAAGATAAGAATATTTCCTCAATGAGTTTTGGATATTTCCTGGAGAGTTACAGATTATCCAACCCTGTGTAACTTTTGGTGACACGGTTATCTGCCAACTCCTCTACCCCCCACAACAACACTTCATTCCAGCTCCCTCTTGTCACCTAAACTCCCAATCTTGCAGTCCCTGCTCTCTATTGATAACTCTCCACCTACAGGCAAGAAGAGATGTCTGAAAACGGTATGACACATGCCGAAACCACTTGACACTTTCTCATGCCCTCTGTTCACAGCCTTGCAAGACCGCGATAACTCCTCAACATCCAAACGCAGACTTGGCCGACCGAAGGGATCAAAGGACCGTCTGCGTGGCCCCAACGCACCACCGCGAGGCTGTCTGAGGAATCGAGAAGAATTTGGGTCCGATCTTGACTCAGGTGGAGGTAAGTTCATCGCGTTCAGTGTTACAACTGCTTTTTTCCTTACTTACTTGCATTTAGATGATGAATTCGGCTCTCAGGGTGACGACGAGTATGAAAACAAATACAAGGAAATCTTGCAGGAGGTTTAATTCCACCTTTATGAGTTAGAGACTCAAGGTAGGCCTTGTTACTCTTACTCTCTCCAACTGTCAGCTCTGTTAACTATCAATTCTAGGTACAGCTCCTGAGGCCTCAACCTTGTCATCAGATCCCACAGGAAACGCCAGAGGTGCAACGGGCATAGTGTTTTGAAGTCCGGTTGCAAGACTGGAAAAAGACCGGGACCAGACCGGACCAAAACCGATTGGGACCGCGGATTATTAGGACCGGTGAAGACCGCAACTGCAGTCCGGTCCTTGGTCCTCCGCAATCTCAAAAACCTTCAGACCGATGAAAGACCGGTTGCAACCGGTTGCAACCAGTCTTTCCACTGCTCTCGAGAACAAGGCGCCGAGCTCAAACTCGGCGCTTAATTGATGCCAACGTGAGTTCCAAACGAAAGTTTGCTTACCAGAGGCATTTTTAAAAATGCCTCTGGTAAGAAAACCTTCGTTTGCAAAGGTTGGATGGAGCTAGATAGATTGGGAAATAGCAGAACTTAGTGTAAAAATAATGGATGAACATATTTCAGTCAACATTCTTTTGATTTATGAAATTATGACACATATAATTGAAAAAATGTACTGTCCAGTGCATAAAGTACGAGAATCACCTACAAAGACCGGTCTTGAACCGGTCGCCAACTGGTTGCAACCGCAACCGGTTCAGACCGGTCGCGCAACCGCAAAAGACTGCACAAGACCGCTCAGGACCGGTCCTGGTCGGTCCAGTCCAGTTTTTTGCAGAATTTGAGGGAGGAGGGACCAGTCCCGGTCCCAGTCCTGAGCTCGGAAGGTCAAAAAACCGGACCTGACCGGACTTCAAAACACTAAACGGGCGGCATTGGATGCAGGGTGGGAGGTGAGGCTGCTGCAGGTTTGCACGACTCGGGGGAGACAGTTCGGCACCTTTGCAGAGCAGCCGACCGTTCGCAGGCTCATAAGTTTTTTGATTCAGGGAACAAAGGCTCACTGACGAATTTACAATTAGGGCCATTTTTCAGCCAGCAACCTGTATTTGAGGTTGATCTGGACAGCGAGAGTGAAGACGACACAGACTCGGATGATGAATCTGAGCTGGACACCAGGAGACGGCGTCCTTTAAAAGGTGGTGTGGGTGTGGGTACCTCTGGTACGTTTTATATCTCTCTCTTTTGCTGCAAATTGCTGATATTCACTTACAGCATGGTTTCCTCAACCAAAGTACATGCCAAATTGGCTGTACAAGTACTTTGCAGATGTAGTTGGCCCATTGGTCACTGCAAAGGAAGGGTGGTCGTGTGCCAAACTGCCTCTTTTCACTGATAGCAAGCCATATTCCCCGCCTTCGTTTTGGATTCGGACCCCCGAGCCCGTTTTCATGCTGTCGCATCATCAATTTCAGCTGGAGATTCTTTATTGCCCCTGCATCTTTCTCTGGCTCCCACATTTCTTTGTCTCGGTCCTTCAATGTCCCAAGTGCTAGAAAAAAATGGTGTGTGCCCACCTCGATGAGTTTTCGATATTGATGACATGTTTTACATCATAACATGGGACTATGTCGGAAATCCTAAAACCGTCTAATCAGGCTGATCAGGCCGCCCAGGCTCCGAAATCATGATCAGGCCAGATCAGGGAGAATTGATCAGCCTGATTAGACTGAGCGTGACTGGATTCCAGAGAGTGACAGCATCGGAAATGGTCTGATCAGGCTGGTCGGGTCACGGCGGCCAAAAGATTAACTAATTCCCATGTTACCTAATGGATTCTTATTATTACCTGCTCTTACCTGGAATCGAACCACCGCCCTTACAGAAGGGACTTATGTGATCGAAGTCAGGCAAACGCACTTACCGTTAGACTACGTGGCTTATATTAGAAGTGATAAGTAAGGTTAATATAAAGGGCACTGAACCGATTTGGTAACTTAGTGATTTCCTCTAAGTCTGGTGCATGCTCGCGCGGCTGCAAGTCAATCCACGATTACACAACGTCAAGTGGACAGTTTCCTTAGTTTAAGGACGCATTCGGTAGGTATTTTAAATAGCTTTTAAACACGTGTATTTACATGAGCATAAATAACTATTTTATTACACAATCCTGTCTGCACCGAAATTTAGTACCTTGCGACGCACTAGCCATTTATAAAGCTAAACATAAGAAAATACGTAGTATTGTGTCAAAATTTGTTAATAATCACTATAGAACATGATTTTAATACAATACATGAAAGAAATCTCCAACTCCTAGCAGGTCCTACCCAAATACCATCATTTCTGAGGCACTGGTTGTTCTGATTTCAAGTTACTGATAAACTGGTCTGTTGTGTCAATTACAATATAAATTTTAGTGCCTACCTTTTACAATAGCAATTCCTGGCCAAACAATAATAGAGATCGTCCTACAACACGCTGGAACGGTTGGAACACGCTGAATTCTGACCAAATTCACGAATTCGGATGTATCTCCGTCAATTCTTGGTCGTATAACAAATTTTTGGGCTCATTGTATAGCTAACATGTATGCAAGTTGGTTTTAACACTCATCTGTGTAACTAAAAGCGCCTGTGGCTTGTATCGGCTGCGAATTCATACAATTCCTAATTACTGACAGATGTGACGGTCTGTGACGCAGCCTGATCTTATCTTGGTCAACCTGATCAGGAAGTCGGGGCTGATCAGGTAAAAATAGCCCCCTGATTAGGCGAAAATCGTGCCTAATCAGTGTGGGACCTGATTAGGCACTTTTGATATTTCCGACATACTATTGCCGGAAGGGTTGCCAGTCCTACTTTCGGGGCTGGAACCAAGTATTACTCGATTCTCTTCCTCCGTATCTTCGCCTTGCGTTTCCCGCTGTTCTTTCTTGTAAAAGTGGTCTATCCCATCGTGTTATTAGCCAACTTTGAGTCGGAAATCAGCACAAGATGGGTCCGAGTGGTGTCTGGTCCCTCCTTCTTGAAATGCACACACATCAATTCAATACTTTACTTGCCCAATATCTTGAAGCATTGTTTGAGTTGGTACGTGGGCGGCAGGAAATCGCAGAAAAGTCACAAACCTCACTTCATGACTTTGTTGAGACTGTCGTCCCTGCGTTTGGTGATTTATGAGTCCTTTGATTTATCAAAGACTCATTCTTTATAAACCCATAACATAGTAGAAATTTTGATTGATTCATTGATTGATTCATTGATCATTCAACACCGCGGAAAAAAATTTCCCAAAAAGGAAATTTTTGACAAAATGATAGATTTATGCTCCTTGATTATAAATATACAAAAGTCATGTGACTAGCTATTTCCATCCCTGAGATATTGGCCTTTTATGACCAAAAATCAGAAAAGAGTCGGCTTTTTTCAAGTATTTTGCATTTTTCTCAATAAGGAAGGCAGCTAGTCACATGATTTCAACAGTTGTGGAGCTTTCAAATCATTTCCCACAACTTTGGTTTTTTTCCTAAAATGGTAATATTTCCAAATTGGGTAGCTTTCTAAGCATCCATGAATTTACAATTATGTAGCTGAATTTTCATTGGATTTCTTTATAAAAAATTGTAAAAATAGCAGAAAAATCAGGGCTATAATTTGGTAATATTTGTAGAAAGGTCATGTGACTTTCAAGTGGCAAAACCCAGAGTTTACAGTTTATTTGTTGAATTTTTATTAGATTTTCCCCCTTAAAAAATCCAAAAAAAACTGATAAAAAATTTGAAAAGGACTCATACATGCTATGCACAGCAATGGCCCACACACCCAAGTTTGGTGATAATCAGAAGTATGCAGGATTTGTTCCGAGTGAATTTTACCTTGCCCGAATGATGAACAAAGCGATTGAGCGCGATGAACATGATGCCAATCAGCATACTGCTTGCCTTGCACCTGATCAAATTGCGATAGATGACTCACACAAGGTAATTGTTTGTCTGTCACAATCTAGCTTACAATCATCTAACGATATCTCTGTGTTAATAGGTCAACAAACATATCGCAAAGGTGGATGGTGTTCCTGTATTCAACGCACTATGGACCTGCATGGATGCATATTATATCCGAGG
This sequence comes from Galerina sulciceps, assembly GCA_023014345.1. Classification (NCBI taxonomy): domain Eukaryota; kingdom Fungi; phylum Basidiomycota; class Agaricomycetes; order Agaricales; family Galerinaceae; genus Galerina; species Galerina sulciceps. The sequence goes on along the minus strand of JAEDXJ010000012.1, from coordinate 1,529,113 downwards.
TCAAGCACTTACTCTTACAAAAGCCTATGAGGAACGCAACGGTTCTCTTGAAGGCATTGCTCAGTCAATAAAGCGCTATGGTTATAATCCTCCTCGTGTGGCCTTCTCCAATGATCCAGTCAAAGTAAGCCTCTGAGTTTTATAGCATATTATTGGTCAATTGACCAATTGCAGGACACAAAAATGCTTACTGGCGCATTTCCATCATTGTCTGAATCACTCACGCCAGTTGCAGCTGCATATGGGCTGAAAACACTTGAACTTCCTGAGTCACTTACGATCACATGGCTCCATTCATTTCAGTTGGCTGAAGCGGCTCTCTCATCCATTCTTTCTGGTATCAATGATAATCCAGAAACTCACATTTGTGCCAGCTTTGATGCTGAATGGAATATTGCCTGTCGTATTGGTGTCTTGATTATACAGATTGCACCACACTCAACACCTCAAAACATATATCTAATCCTGGTTAGTCCTTTAGTCTGAGACCCAGTTTACTGTTATATAAAAATCAAACTCATCTGGATGTATTAGGTCCACAAATTTGGAGACAAGCTTCTACCATCCCTCCTCCGTTTTCTTATTTCAAATCAAGTCTTCAAAGTCAGGTCAAACATCAAAGGCAATATATCCCGCCTTCGAAAACAGTTTCCTCAACTTTCCAAGCAGAATTCTTTCAACATCATTGATATAAAGGATTACTGTGTTGACCGAGGACTCATTTTGCGAAAGGAAAGTGGATCTCTCAAAAATCTTTGTAAGAAATTACTGCAAGTCCATCTTCAAAAGCCTGACGTGCTTCGAAAACACAATAACTGGGGGGTTTTTACCCTTGCTCCTGAACATCTAACCTATGCTAGCCTTGATGTTTTTGCGACACGTCTTGTCTTTGAGTCTGCATCTCAGGTTGCCCCACTTGAAAGACCATCGTTTGATTCTCCTCCTGGGACAAAGATTGCTTTGTTTGTTCAGAAAGGTGGTAATCCTGTTGCATATAGCAAAATTTCAGACGAGCAGCAGAGCTCCTTTGGTTCTATCCGGGTTAAGACTCCTGGACATAACCGACTGCTCATTGATATTCATGACATAATCAATCCAGCTGCAGCTGCAGTTCTGCATATCCCACCTCGATCCTCAACCTTAAGTACTCACCGCGGTCAAAAGACAAAAAGTAATGCACTCACACTTGGCGAACTTCACTCTGCTGCAACTGGTCTCACATTCAAGGTTGTTTCACCAATATCATTGCTCAGTTTTGATACTCGACATGATTCTGAGGCATTAGTTCTTGTTATTTTCTCATACCTTGCTAAATGGTGTTTAGATTGCAAGTAATTCTAACCATGCTCAAACACAATCTGCAACATCCAAATCTCATACAATGTCCAATGATAGTCTTGAAGGTGAAATTGCCCAGGATATAACCTCTGAAAACAATGAAGAGTTTGGCCTTGAACTCAATGGTGCTGAAGGTTTCAAAACAGATGATAAAGAAGACTTGAACTCAGCCATTATAGTATGGCAGAAAAACAGAAAGGTAAGTCATACTGTCTCTTTGGCTATATTCAAACCTTAGCAGATACTTTTATAGGAAAACAGTGCCAAGCTTACAGTGAACTACCTTCAGAGGAAGCACATCTACCTGAAGACTTCCTTTCTTTCCTCAAAAAAATTGTGAATGCACCACCTGACGGTGATGACATTTATTCAAGAATCAAAAAAGACATCTTTCATGCATTTCATATGATCAAAACATCTGTTAATCATGGCTTGCGCTCTGCGTATCTCCGAGCACTTCAGGACCACATTATGCGTTGGAATCCAGAATACCGCATCATTGTGGAGCAGGTTTGCAAAGATATATTTAACCTGACTTTTGACCAGATGCTTGCACAGAATCCTCACTTCATTGCAGAGCGGACACCTTGATACATTCCTCCACTAAGTGTTCTTGTTCCAGCTATTTCTTATGTCTTTCAAACCTTTGGAAATGCTTTGGATGCCAAAACTAACTTGCCACTTTTCAATGAGCAGGCATGGCAGAAGGCTAATGCAGTCCTGGAGCTGGCTCATCTGGGGTATTTGTCAGATAACCCTGATGTTGTCCTCTATGAGAAGGCTGGTGTCGATAAATATGGTCTCCAGAAGTGGAAGTGCCTACGTGGTACCAACAAGGTTGAAGGTGGGCCACATGGTGATATTTACCAAAAGTTTGGTGCTCTTCATGGTATGTTAAGCAACTCCGCATTATTTATTCATATTGGCTATTTATTGACGATGCAAATAGCTGGGCCACGTCTCACTGTAAACTGCCTCACTGACCATCGTACTTGGTATAACCTCCAGGTATGTCATCAACTCTTTGGAGTGTGTTTCAGTTTTTAAATCTGGAAATTAGTCTTTTGCAAAACACCTATTCGGTGTTGACTGGGAGTATCATCATGATCTCTCACTCATCAATCGTACATCATTTCTATTGAATTATCTTGGCAATAGCACAGATGGTGCAAAATCATACTCTAATTGGGTCAATAGTGATCTCTATGAAGTCGCAGATGAACAGTTTGGGATCTGTGCTTTTCCTGGTAAGATTTCATTATTTAGAGTGTAATTCTAGTCATAAATTTTAATTTTCAAAATCCCTTCAGGTCCAACTGGCAATGGAGCCATATACAAATTCTATTTGAAGCCGGTTTAAGCTCAATTTATCTGATGATTGGCTTCAGAAAAGACAGCAATTGGCTCTTCCTGTTCTGCCGCCGACAACCCTAGAGGCCTGTCAATACTTTTTTAACAAGATGCGTGAATATGCAATGCAAGCTAGCATTAATGGGCGAGGAAAAATTGACTATGAAGCTTTTGCACATGAATGGAATCAGACAGCTGATGGGAAGTGCTGTTACTACATCACCACAGAGGTTCTTGCAGCATCTGCAAAAACCTGGGAGAAGAACACAAATGTCAAGGCATCTCAAGAGCTTATTTCAGAGAAGCTCCTGTCAATCAGTCAGTCAGCTCTCGTCTTTGCAGCTCCAGACCAGCCATTTCCCGAATATCTAACCTCCTCTTCGCATCTCATCCAACCAAATCAGGGTGTTCTTGAGACCCAGGCAGTCCCTTCATCACTATCCACTATGCTTGCTACCTCACACCCAACAATTCCACTGCCTGTCTCATCTGCCACTGCAATGGTTATTGATGAACCACAAATCCAGAGTCCCTTACCACCCTCTGAAATTCAAGATTCTGTTGACACATCTGGATCTTCGAGGGCTCAGTCGGTTACAGAAACTCAAGAACATGACCAGTAAGTGATTAAATCCATCTTTATCATATACTGTCAGCTTATCTAAGTTTGCATTAAGAAATCCCAAGAGACCTTCAAAACATTGTTGTGTTGTTCCTACTGACATCCGCAAACGAAAAACTGTCCGGACCTGCCGACGGTGCTGTAAATCTAACTGTCCAGGTAACAGTGATATCTTGAATTGTCTGGTGGAGTGCACTGTACCTTGCAAGACGTGCAAACAGCTAAAGGGGTGTCGAGGAGTCGATAAGGGGAAAAAATGTACCTATCGCGCCTGATTAATAAATAAATCATGTGATCCTTTTCTTTCTTTCTTTCTTTAATTCTTTTTCGCTCCAAGAATACCCAGAGTATTGTTGGGAAAACCATTTTTATTCCTACTTTGAGCCACATAATGTCTAGCCTAAAATTTAAACATTAATTAAGCAATATTCATGTCAAATTATTTAAGAATTATGTGAAGCATATTCTGAACTTTCTGCCTATGTATTTCTCATATAATTTTGCCTGAAATATGCAAGAAATATTTTGAAAAGAAAATCTTTTAAATAATTCTGTGTAAACTAGGCAGAAAATATGTAAGTCTGTAGTTCAATAGTGTCACATATTCATTGCCAAAATATTTAAGAAATATGGAAGACAGAAGATATCCAAACACATATTTTCCAGCTGAATATTTGGAAATTATTTGGCAGTTGAATATGCAAACAATATGTGAGGATTATTTATGGTAAGGTAGAATGTCAATGATTTTACAATTCTTGAGACTTTGGCCGAAGATTTGGCCAATTTTTCTGATTTTAAATTGGTCAAATCGTGAATTTTGACGATTTTATGACTCTTGAGACTTTGACCGAAGATTTGGCCGATTTTTCCAATTTTAAATTGGTCAAATTGTGGATTTCAATGATTTTATGACTCTTGAGACTTTGACCGAAGATTTGACCGATTTTTCTGATTTTAAATCGGTCAAATTGTGGATTTCGACAATTTTATGACTCTTGAGACTTGGGCCGAAGATCTGGCTGATTTTTCCAATTTTCAATTGCATAAATTGTGGAGTTTGACAATTTATATTCTATGGGATTTGAACCAAATAATTGACCAATTTTTCCGATTTTAAATCAAATAAATCAAACAACTCTTCAGTCAAAGTCTCAAGAATCATAAAATCGTCAAAGTCCACAATTTGTGTGGTTTAAAATCGGAAAAATCAGCCAAACCTTCCACCAAAGGCTAAAGAATTGTAAAATCATTGAAATTCACAATTTAACCGATTTAAAACAGGAAAAATCAGCCAAGGCTCAAGAGTCATAAAATCATTGAAATTCACAATTTGACCGATTTAAAACTGGAAAAATTGGCCAAATCTTCAGTCAAAGTCTCAAGAGTCATAAAATCATTGAAATCCACAATTTGACCAATTTAAAATTGGAAAAATCGGCCAAATCTTTGGTCAAAGTCTCAAGAGTCATAAAATCGTCAAAATTCACGATTTGACCAATTTAAAATCAGAAAAATTGGCCAAATCTTCGGCCAAAGTCTCAAGAATTGTAAAATCATTGACATTCTACCTTACCATAAATAATCCTCACATATTGTTTGCATATTCAACTGCCAAATAATTTCCAAATATTCAGCTGGAAAATATGTGTTTGGATATCTTCTGTCTTCCATATTTCTTAAATATTTTGGCAATGAATATGTGACACTATTGAACTACAGACTTACATATTTTCTGCCTAGTTTACACAGAATTATTTAAAAGATTTTCTTTTCAAAATATTTCTTGCATATTTCAGGCAAAATTATATGAGAAATACATAGGCAGAAAGTTCAGAATATGCTTCACATAATTCTTAAATAATTTGACATGAATATTGCTTAATCAATGTTTAAATTTTAGGCTAGACATTATGTGGCTCAAAGTAGGAATAAAAATCGCAAAATTGTTACATAATTCATCAAAAATTATTTAACTGTGCACCTTGTGGATTCAACTCCACAACAAAGGTGACATGAAGTTTTCCAGCCAGTCAGTGATGCTCTTTGTCCTCAAAGTCATTGTCTTGTGATCATATTTTATAAGTAGATAGATTACTTAAGACAAATTCTTGTACTGTACCAAAGTGTATGGTGGCAATGTAATGGGTAATGGAGCCTCCAAAATGTTGCCTATTTAGCCACTTGTAATGCAAAACTTTTGCTCTGAGCTGTATTTTGGTCAAAATCTCATCACAAAAAAGCTTATTTTAGGCTTAAAAAGAAAGTTTTTCTCTGGGCCAGGCTCTGGTTGCCCAACCTAAACCTTCATGTGTGTAATGCCTCACAGGGTGGTTGCCACCATACACTTTGGTATAGTATTGTACACCATGAGGACAATCTATCTCTTTGACATCCTACATTTGTAGTGATTGGAAGTCTGGTCTGGTCTGGTCTTAGGGTCTGAAATCCAAAGACCAAGACCAAGACCAGTCTTTTGCAGTTCATTAACTGCAAATGACTGCCCAAGGCCAACCAGGTCCAGTTCATAGCAGTCCTGGTCGGTTTTACTCTTGGGCAGTCTTTCAACCGGTCTAGACTAGTCTTTTCAGTCCCTAGTAATATATTTTCAAACTGGTAGATAGACATGTATAACTATGTGTATTCATTGATATGTAGGACTAATTACATGTATATATACCTGTAGGTTGAACTAAATACAATGATAAATGAATTTACCTTGGTACTGACATGAAATATGTGTAATTAAATCATTTCTTCAAGAATTGGCTGAGTTATGCCTAAATTTGATAAAATTGACTGATTTGGCCATAACTCTCTTAATTTTTGACTTAAAAATATGAAATTAATATTGTTCAAAAAAGTTTTAATAGGCATATTTTTGTGTAAATTTATATGCAAAAAAACCAGTTGAGACCGGTTTAGACCGGTTTTTTGTTGGTCTTGAGATTTTCAAAATTGACAAAGACTGAAGACCAGACTGCAGTTGCAGTCTTGATTGGTCTTGCAAGTTTCTGGTCTTTTCCAGTCCAATCCTGGTCCAGTCCTGGTCTTTTTGTAGTAGTGCTTTGAAGTCCAGTCCAGTCTGGTTTTTTAGCCTCAAAAGCTTGGACTGAGACCAAGACCAGTCTCTCAAAACTCAAAAGGCCTAAAAAACTAGACTGAACAGACATAAACCGGTCCAGAACGGTTTTTTTTGGTTGCGAGACTGGTTGAGACTGGTTACAGTTGAGACTGGTCAGTAACCAGTCTCAACCAGTCTTGAGGCTTATCACATAGTGTACAGATAAAATAATTTATATAATTACTAATATACTGCATACATCGAGAGCAATGATGTCACAACATGCTTTCAAAGCAGTTTGTCGGAGCGACATGCGATGCAATGCGATTGATAAGCTGTCATGGCGGAAATAAAATGTTGGATGAGTTCGAAAATGCAAAAATAGGGCGAAAAATAATAGGTTCGCTCAAAGTTCACCTATTCGGCTCATTTTCGCTTCATTTTTGATCTCCTATTTGGTTTCCTACTTGAAAAATGAGCCAAGTAGGAACTTGACTAGAAACCAAAAAATGGACATTTTTACAAAAATGACCTCTTGGGGTCGCTATTCGCAAAAATGGCCATTTTTGACTTCCTACTCACTTTCCTATTCCTCTGGCAGCATTCATTCTCCGTCCTTCCCATCAATTGGCTTGTATCTCTATCTCACCGCGGGTTTTTCCGCCTCAATAAGTTCATTTTGTCTTTTAAATAATACCTTATATGTACCCAGCCACTTTAGTAAAAAAAAAAAAAAATTATTGAATATTCTAGAGTGTTATAGTGATTATAGGAGGGAAGCAGCAGGAGGAGAACGGGTGAGGGTTAAATATTCGGCTCTGTTCAGAGTGCCAAGCTTGTTCCCTGACGCTAACCGACGTGGGAAGCGGACTTGGTGAATTGGCATGACCGCCAAACGCAAGCCGAAAAACGAAGGGAATAGGAAGTTTTCCTACTTGGTTCATTTTCCGAAAAAACCGTGAGGGGGGGTTCAAAGTTGCCCATTTTTGCCTCCTATTTGCTTCCTATTCAGTTTCCTACTTGACAAAATTTGGCGGGGCTGTCCGCCAAAATGACCCAAAAATGAAGTCGAGTAGGAAACCGAATAGGCTCAACTTTGAGCAACCCTAATGTCAGCGTATGAGGGGAGTGCGAATACCGAACGTCGGCTTAACAGGGTCAATTTCTGAATGGCCTCCAATAGTGCATAGTCTGCTTTGTTAGCGTGCAACTCGTGAGACGCATGCCTATTGTTTCGGAAAATTCTGACTGCATGTTATGCACAATGAGCTAATATTTCATTCGAAAAATATGATATGCAGTAATTTAATTGTAACTTGATCAATTTTTAACTGAAAATTATGATTCTGGGATTGTTTGAAAGCTCTTATTTGCAGCTACTGCTCAGTATTCTTTGAGAGCCATAAACCAGTTTTTATTGGTCTTGAGAATTCTCAAATTGCTATGGACCGAAGACTGGACCACAGTTCCGGTCTTTATCGGTCTTTGTATTTTGCGGTCCTGATCAGTTGAAGTCCAGTCCAGTCCCGGTCTTTTGCTAGTCTTGGGACAGGACCTCAAAGCACTATTTTATAGTCTTTTAACTAGACTTCCAAACACTATACATCTGTTAGCTTCTAGAGTTAGAGCACTGTCACTCTGCACAGAAATAAATTTATAACTATTGAAAATAAGATGGAAATTCATTTGGAGGCTTAATCTTTGGGCCCAAAACCTAGGACAAAACAAAAAAAGATGGAAAACTCACACTTTTTTTGTCTGGTTGATCAGAGCAATGAAAGGAATCTCAAAATATAAAATATTTATATCAATTTTGACTTCTCTTTATGAGTGTTTTCTAAACAAAAATTTCATTTTGTCTTTTGTTCCTATGAAATGTCAAAATTTACCAGGGTTGTACCTAACCCTTAACTATTAATAACCTTTAACACTGGAGGCAAAGACCACCTCATGTAAATTTTCAACTGCTGTTATTGCTGTTTGCAGAAATATTGGCAAAATGGGATTTTGATGCCAAATCAAAAAATCAGGAAATTCTGACATGACATGCTGTGCATGCCATAACATGACTTGTTTAGATGCCATTGCTTTGCATGGCAGTAAACGAGTTCTTCTTAATAGGGCTCGCATGTCTTTGGGTAGGTTATAATGGGCTATGACAGGTTAGTGCAGGTATGGATATCTCACGTGTAATATGTTAAAAAGGCAACATGTGGTAGTAAATGACATAATACAAACTCTACTCACCTACTACAAGCTATGTCTTCCCAAGCACCTTTCTAAGTTTGTCAAGCTCAAGCTTGATGGCCACCTTATTGAGCATAGCCACAGTCTTAATATCCCTATTTTTCACTAAACCTGCAAGACTGCAAGATCCTGTAAGGGCAACTGCAAGCCAGAGCAGTTTGCATGTAGTGGCCGACACAATGGAATACCTAAGAAAATACTAATTTACAGGGTATGTTCATGATATTCTTTCACTTTGTTGACATAAATGAAATATAATATGGAAAACATGAATTTTAGCAATTTTTTTAATATTATTTGTGTGGGATTTAGCAAAAAATAGCTGAAATATCCAAAAAAATATCCAATTATGGTGGCTGTGCAATGCTTTTTGCGGTAAACTCTTTGTATACAATTTGAAATATAAAAATATGAATTTTTGTGATTTTTTAAACATTATTTAAGGGGGAATTAGCCAAGTAATTACTGAAATACATAGAAAATGCGCAATTTGTGTGGCTGTACAGATTTTGCTGTGGCTGTACATACCTCATCTGGAAGCCCTGATTTTTCTGAAATTTTCGATATATTTTTTGTAATATTTGATGCAGTATCAAGGGAAATATACTAATTCCGATGTTTACAGTGGCTGTGCACGGAGTACCAACGTGTCGGTACTCTGGTAGCCACACCGACTCAGTGCAGCCACAAAGAAAAAGAAAAATCAGCTTTTAGTCTAATACTGCATCAAATTTCACAAAAAATATATCCAAAAATTTAGAAAAATCAGGGCTTCAAGATGGGGAGGTGTACAGCCACATAGCATGATGTACAGCCACCCCAAATGCGCATTTTCTATGTATTTCAGCGATTACTTTGCTAATTCCCACTCCAATATTATTTTAACAAATCATAAAAATTTGTATTTTTTATATTTAACCTTATTTGTACATGCACAGCCACATTATTCTCTGTATAGCAGTCTTAAAATGCTACTTTGGCTGTTTTCTGCATCAAAATTCGACTTTACTTGTGGATGTGAAAGTATTATGTAACTGTGCATGTACAAATAAGGTTAAATATAAAAAATATGAATTTTCGTGACTTTTTTATATTATTCAAGTGGGAATTAACAAAGTAATTGCTGAAATACATAGAAAATGCGCACTTTTGGTGGCTGTACAGAATTCTCTGTGGCTGTGCATACCCTTACCTGAAAGCCCCAATTTTTCTGAAATTTTCAATATATTTTTTGTAATATTTGAGGCTGTAACAAGTGAACTACACCAATTCCGACATTTTTGGTGGCTGTGCAAGGAGTACCGACGCGTCGGTACTCTGGTGGCAGCACTGAACTATGCAGCCACAAAGAAAAAGAAAAGTCAGTTCATCCACTAATACTGAGTCAAATCTCACAAAAAATATGTCAAAAAATTCAGAAAAATCAGGGCTTTAAGATGAGGAGGTGCACAGCCACATATAATAATGTACAGCCACCATAAATTCATGTTTTCTGTGTATTTTGGCTACTACTAAGTCAATTCTCACTTAAATAAAATCAAAAAATCATATTTTTATGTTTAATCCTATTTGTACATGCACAGCCACATAATATATTCACAGACACAGGTCAAGTCAGATTTTGACTTAGGTGTGGTTGGCTGTACAATATCCAATGCACACTCTCTGAGTGGCTTTGCACAGCCACTTAATCATTTTCTTTACCTTATAAACATAGTTTTACACTTTTGTGTTTTGGTGGCAGTGCCAGAGTACCAACGCATCGGTACTCTTGTTGCTGCAATATGTAATCTCATCTTATCTTGCTTATATAATGTGTGACTTGTCACAGTGTTATAAACTGCCAGGTCATCGCTTCTTTCTTTCTTCTTGACCACGCTCTGTGCACTTGGATTAGTCTATAGTGTAAACCAGGTAGCCCTCCACCGGTTGTGTGTTGTGCACTTGGATTTACCAAGACAGTTGGTCATTCAAGTCATCTAGGTTCAATCACAAGGTAGGTGAGGCAGATTATGCTTTGCTGGCACTTTTTTGGTGCTTTTTTTACTCTCTTTTTCATGTAGATAGACTGTTTTCATTATGTAGGAGTCATCTTAACATGGTAGTCTACTATTCTAGGCTAGAAAAGTGCTTTGCTGGCGCTTTTTTTGCTTTTTTTCTGCTCTTTTTTCTTGTAGATAGGCCTTTCTTCTAGCATAGGTCATATCAGTTGACTGTCCTAGTGCTTTGCTGGCGCTTTTTTTGCCCTTTTTTCTTGTAGATAGGCTATTTCTTCAGCACTTGGCCAGAGGCCATTGCTGTGCATGGCAAAAACAAGTTCTTACTTCTGCAGGGAGTCCGACCTTCTAAATAATAAATACTGAGAATAAATCATAGTCCGCTCAATTCTGAACCAATTTAGATGATCAGGGGCTCAAAAAATTTGTAAAAATCAGGGCCTTCCTGGTCATGTGTGCAGGAAGGCCCTGATTTTTACAAATTTTTTGAGATGTGACCAGGAAGGCCCTGATTTTTACGACTTTTTTGATACCAAAATCATAAAAATCGGCCTAGAAATGGCTGAGATACAGAAACCGTGCAGGGTCACTATAGCAGTGGGAGAATTTCCAACGTTTCCGTTAGGAACCAAAGTGCCTGCTTCGCAGGCCGGAAAACAAGTTCTTTTACTACGTAAGAACTTGTAATAGGACATGTCAGTTGACTGTCTTAGTGCTTTGCTGGCGCTTTTTTTGCCTTTTTTTTCAGTCTTTTCTTGTAGGTAGGCCTTTCTCTCAGCATAGATCATGTCAGTTGACTGTTCTATTGCTTTGCTGGCGCTTTTTTTGTTTTTGTTTTTTTTTTTTGTTTGTAGGATTTTCTATCAGCAGAGTACCGAGTACCGACGCGTTGGTACTCTGCAGATAGAAGTGGCTGTGCAAAGAGTACCGACGCGTTGGTACTCTTTGCACAGCCACAGACTCTTCTGTATTAGTGCTTTGCTGGCGCTTTTTTTTGCTTTTTTTTATTCAATTTTCTTGCAGATAGGCCTTTCCCTCAGCATAGATCATGTCAGTTGACTGTTCTAGTGCTTTGCTGGCGCTTTTTTTGCTCTTTTTTCTTGTAGTTAGGTTTTTTTTTCAGCATAAGTTATGTCAGTTGACTTTTCTAGTCCTTTGCTGGCACTTTTTTCCCTTTTTTTGGCAGTGTTTTTATTGGAGATAGGCTTTTTTTTAACTATAGATCATGTAGTCTATGCTTTGGTGGTGCTTTTTTTTTTTACTCTATTTTTTTTTTGTAGGCTTGTCTCTCAGCAGAATACCGACGTGTCAGTACTCTTTGCACAGCCACAGAAATCAAATTGATCTACTTTGCTTTTAAATTCACATTTCAATATTATACTTACGCATAAGGTACATGTCTAAGAAATTCAATTGAAGTTCAAACATATTAAATCATAATGTTGCTCTATATACTGAAAACAAGTGCGTCCAACAAGAATTTAGCCAGCTTACAAATAAAACCTAACCCCAGTTTAGGTTTTGTTAGATTTCTAGGCACAAAGTCTAAAAATAGTCCATAGCAACGCATATCAGAAAAATATTCCCATGGTCAGTACAAAAGTTTCCACATTACAATAGATTGTAGTCTTTTAATTCAGGGTCGTCTACAAATTATGAAGCAGTGGGAGAATTTCCATTGTTACCGTTAGGAAGTGATTTGGTCAAAAATTTACTGCTTCTGTGGGTGGAAAACGAGTTCTTTTACTATGTAAGAACTTGTAACAAGATTTTAAGCTACAAGTATGAAATTGAGTGTGTTGAAATTGTAAGAAGCTACGCTACCAGAATCCAAAAAAATCTGGAAAATATGAGAATAAAATGAAAGTTGTCAAACCTTGACCTTGAGCAGAACGCTCTTTGTATTTAGCTTAAAATACAATGTGCAGAATGTAACATGAAATCATAAAATTCTGTGCAGTGTAGAATGTAATATTTTGCTCTGATTCTACCATTTAGCAGAATTTTCTCAGAATGTACTCAGAATTAAAAATTCTAATTGTCTACTGCTGTCAGCAGAACTTCAATTTCCACATCAATTCTGATACAATAAAAATTTTTGTAGAATTTTGCCTTTTATCAAAATTTTCCCATGATCAGAACTTATTGTTCTGCACACTGCAGAAGGAAAAATTCTGATAAAATTCTGTGAACCCCACCAAATCAAACTATTCTGCAGAGGTTCTGCGACAATTCTGCATTTTTCAAGCACAAAATGATAAATTCTGCCAAACGGAGAATTTAAGCAAAATTTAATATTCTGTAAATATTCTATTTGTTACAGAATCTTAGCAGAAGTTGAAGTTCTGCCGACAGCAGTAGACAATTAGAATTACCAATTCTGAGTACATTTTGAGAAAACTCTGCCAATAGGTAGAATCATAGCAAAATATTACATTCTACAGTACCACTTCAGGATCCCATTTTGTTCTACCAATTAGGTAAGGTAAATTCCTATATAATACCCTACCTAATTGGTAGGCCATAAAATGTTTTCAACAACAAAGTTCTTGAAAAAGGTTTTTCAAAACATTTTTTTTACAAAACATTTTGAGTGCCCCCCCTTCACAAAAAAAAAAAAAAAAAAAAAAAATTGTGACAAACTTCAAAACATATTTAACCACTTCAGTGGCCCCTACATATATACCTACATGGAACTTTAATTATGGGTATATAACCTACCTCCAGGGCTGTCAAAAAACAAAAAACAAAAATAAAAATGGCTGCTACAATTTTAAAAAAATATAAATTTTTTTTTACAATATTATTAAAATTTGTAGGACAACATAACAAGTCTGTGTGACACTTGTAGTACTTGTTTTTATATTTTTTCAGATGAGTGTCTGGGGTCTTTTTATAAAAATATTAAACCCCTTCTAGCAGTCTAACCAGGATAGCTAGATAGAATCTAAAAAAAGATCTTGTAATACAACACATAGCACTAGCTAATCCTATAAAAATCTAAGCAATCTAATGACATGAAATCTTGAGTCTGAAAATCAATTTGGATCCTGAATAACTTAGTTAGTCAAAAGATTTTGAAATACTATTTAGTGATCAACTGATTCAAGAACTTGGCCAGAAGCCATTGCTGTGCATGGCAAAAACAAGTTCTTCAATCTATTTAAATAGAAGTTAAATAAATAAATATTTGAATTTATTGCATACTTAATTCTGAACCAATTGGAATGTTCTGGGTCTTGAAAAACCCAGAAAAATCATGGCTTTTTAACAAACTTAAATGTGTCTGATCACGATCACATGACCAGGAAAGCACTGATTTTTATGATACAAAAATCATAAATATTGGCTCAGTAATGACTGAGATGTAAGAACTTGATATATGATGGCTTATATATATACAGAATCTAAGGTTGTTATTACAGTGTTATATTTAAACACCATTCTCCATACTCTGTAGATTATACTTCAATCACATAGGCAGATATTAAGTTTGTCTGAACCTCATGGATCTACAAAAAAAAAAAAAAACAAAAACAAAAATCTAAATTTAGCCTATCTATTTATAGATTGTATCTATTTTAAATATTGTTTTATTTAGATTGTCTATATATAGATTGTGTCTAAAAATAGAAATTCTAAAAATAGATCATATTTATTTTAAGCAAATCTAAGATAATCTATTTTTAGATTATTTATAAATAGATTGTGTCTAAAAATAGATCACACCTATTTTAGCAAATCTGAAATAATCTATTTTTAGAATGTCTATTTTTAGCCTTGGACCCAAATTTCCTTTTTTTAGAAATAATTCAAATTTTAGATTGACATCTAAAATTTGATTTTAAAAACTAGTTCTATTTTTAGAAAACTTTCCTTTTTTAGTAATATTCAATATGCTATTTTTAAACTACACTGCCGCGGCCGGACTATTTTGATGGGGTGCAAAATTCAATGCAAGTAGTTTAGATTTTGACATCCGTTTTGCAAATGGCAAAATTCAATCAACATTTTACAATTTTCCTCACGCAAAATCCTAGCAGGATTTTGAATTTAGACCATATTTTGCCCACTGCAAAATTCAAAAAATTTCTCCTATTTTTCTAAGGGCAAAACCCAATCAAAACATTCAATTTTACTCGAATTTTGCTCGGTGTTGAAATGATATGTTTTCACCTAAGGCAAAAGGATGGAGAAACATTCCGTTTTGTTCACATTTTGCTTTCAAGCCAAATTCTAAATTTAGAATGCAATGGAAATGATTCACTTTGCCGAGTCATTTCCCTTGCGTTTTGCTCTTGACAAAATGTCATCTTTTGCTCTCATTTTGCTGGAAGAAAAATGTCGTGGCAAAATTGGTCGCGCGCTGAGCGAGGCACAGACAAATCGCTGCGCGTGTCGTCCGTCACTGAGCTCCTGGATGGCAGACAAGTTAAAATTTACCTTGTATTCATTTTCTTGGCCATGATGTAAGTGCAATTAGTATATAATTCACGTCATACATGTATCTTCACGTCCTTACTGTCTTCTATTAGCGGCTCGCTCAGGTAGACGATGGCGACGTCGACAACACTCGAAATAGTCGTGACCGCTGTCCACACGGCAAGCGGTCTCGCTATTGGCGAGCTCATAAATCCTCCTGCCGTCCTACCCACCCACCCACTTCCCACCTCCTGCGCTGTCTGTAATGCGCCGTTCATTGCCTACTGCATCTCGGTGTCAATCCACCCACCCGCACACTCACCCGCACCGCCCCATCGACTCGAACCCAGGAAGGTATGAAGACGCCGTGGGAAGGGCGACGCTGAGGCGGGATAGACGGGAGCAGGACGACTGCACAGCTGAGACCGCTGTCTGCATCGCCAGAGGGGGGTATGTCAACCTGGTAAGTTTTCCCGGTCTCCTCCCCCCTCCTTCTAACCCCCCCCTCCCGCGCCGCCTTCTTCTTCGAACCTCCCCTGTACCCACTGCACCCCAGAACCCGCCTCTCTGTGTCACCCGTCTCCTTCTCCCCTGTACTTCCACCCTCATTCTACATCCGCATATCCAGCCCCAGCTGTGAGCGAACGAATGGACCCGCGATGTCGACTCGACAACTTGGAGTTGAGTTGGGAGGGGCAGGCACCGACTGCAAGGAGAACGGGCGGCCGTATCACCAACCCCTGCCTGCCCGCAGCTATCCTCCTCTTTGTTCAGCTTCGTAGGCATCCCATAGCCTGGATACCCTAGAATATTCCCACCCGCTCCACACCTGCAGCCCCGGCTTCAGCTGCTCAACGGATCGTGTCCTCTTGTTTTTCTTGGTGAAACCGTCAACCATGTCGATCTTCGCTAGTCACTCCCTTCGACACGGAACGCAGCGTCGGACACGAAAAATTCTCAACACTAAGAAAAGGACGAGACGCTTGAAGGAGAGAGAACAAATGAGGGGTAGGGTGAAGAACGACGGCGACGATCACTGGTCAGTTCTGGGTTGAGGATTTAAGGTTGAGTGTACGGGCGAGGGCGTAGTTGCACGGAATAGTCGCAGGCGTAGGCCGTAGGGAGGGGAAACGTCCGCCACGACATGCATATCATTGAGTGAGTTACTCATCACCGTCTTCCTCAGAGTTGGTCTGACTCATCATCGAGCTGCAGGGATTACGTCGCGGCGCCGCAGGGGACAAGGGCAGGACCTTTGATGTTGACGTTTAAGTTCCAACAGGCTGCGAAGAGGTCACAAAGTAAGAACAAGATTTATTAATAACATAAACAAATGCTTACCTTGTTATCCTGGCAGTATTGTCGAAATTCAACTTGGTGGCGACGCTCGCGGGATCTTCGCACGTCGAGTACTTGGGTGTGAAGTCAAGGAAGTACTAAGAAAGGGTAAGGAAGATTTTAAACATGAAAACAAAGTGATAATTACTCGTTGTTTACAAGTTTGACTGGGGACTCCTCCCCTCGCAGCTCCGTAAGCTGGTAACAAGTGCGAAACGCGTGCTGCACGTCTTCTGTCCCTGCTGGTGTGCGTCTCTTACCGCCGCGGGAAGGTCCACGTTTAACCCAGGCCGGTTGGAAGTTGGCACGGAAGTCGAGCCGATGCCATTCGGCGCCTCAGGAGAGGGTGGACGAGGTTCCGGGTCAGTCGGGAAGGTGGTATCGATGATAAAGTCATCATGATATGTTCGTCCAGTCTTAGATTCGATGTAAGCAAAAATCAGTGCATTAAAAATGAATCTGCACCCACCTCGGTTGATGTTCCAGCTTCTGTCAACCCTGACGGCGTTGTTGACCTCACACAATTTGCAGCACTGTCACGATAAGGAGGACAAAACAAGTGCCACTGCGATGACACGACGAATCGACATTCGTATTATTGGGCAATTTCAGCCATGGCAGCTATATTTCTATATGAACTATGGGCAACTGCCCAAGAACCTGATACAGATTTAAGGGCAGATTGCCCAAGGCCTTTTGGCCTATATGCTCTATAGTAGCTCGGGGAGCCCGGGCATGGGTCAAACCCATGAGTAGCAGGGCGGGACATTGTAAACATGTGTCAACAATGCCTAAATGGTGCCCGGAAACCGTATTTCGGGTGCTGCTCGCTGTTGGGGGCGGGTTTGGGCGCGGAAAAAATATATTCAGGGTCCTAAAATATTATCAAATGCTCCCCCGCCCTTTGCGCACACCTCGGGGGGCGGGAATGGGTGGATGGGCGGGGATGCTTATGGATGTCGTCGAAATATTGGGCGGGGGCTGCTGTCAAACAGCTGTCAACAATGCCTGAAATGCAATTCCGGGCTGCCCGACGCATTATTTCGGGTCGCGCTCGCCGTGCAGCGCGAATCCCGACGTGAAAAAAATTGCATTAGAAAGGTATGATTATTCTTGATTTATTGGTACCCTTTGCGCGCCTCACGGGGGGCGGGGATGGGTGGATTGGCGCGGGCGGGTTTGGATGACGTTCCAAAAATAACCCGCGCCAAGCACGCTATTTTTAGAAGCTTTTGATGGGATCACACCATTCGGTGCTGGGCTTCGTTTCGCGCATTTCGCCTCGTTCCCATTGTAATTTTATGTATGTTAGTGCGTAGCTGTAGTCCCCTCAAAAATACAATTCTAATGGTATAAATTTTATAGCAAAATTCCAATGGGAAGGGGTGGATGCACCATTGTCTTTCCGGATGACTTGTCAATCACCTTCTATATTTGGACATACTACTTCAAATAAATGTTTTAAAATCTATATTAGTTTACTCTAATAGTACACGTAGATTACAGAATCTAACTCGAAATTAAGTCAAATCTATGTAATCCCTCCAACAAAACCGCTCGTTCGTCTGCTCCAGCGGCGCCTTCATTAGGGGCCAAAAATGGCAGGTCGAGCTGCCACCAGTAAGCTGGGGAGGACGGCTGGGACGAATGGAGGAAGGGGCGAGGAGGTCGAGGGGAAGGAGGAGGACGGAGGGGCGAGCACACCAGTGATGGAGAGGCGGTGAGGCGAAGGCATCGTCGAGAGAGGAATCGACGAGTGTCGATTCCTCAACTCGCACGGCCTCATCGTCCCTCCTGCGAGATACGCAGGACCAGCACTGCTGGTCCTGCCCAATGTCGCACACCCGCCTGCCTTGTATCGAGGTACAGCAGCAGAGGTGCTGCACACCATCGACACCGGCAGACACAACTGCGCCAGACGACGTGTCCGATACGCGGACACTGCTCGTCGTGCAGTGCGGCTACGACAGGTGTTGACAGGCGGGGAGGCAAACGGGAGGGAGGACGAGGGGGGTTGGGTGAGGCGAAGAACAAGCAGCAGCAGCACGGGTATCTGCTGCTGCCAGTCTGGTCGCCGCGCCCCCTCCTGGTGCACCTCGTCGACTCAAAAATTTGGGCGGCGGGGCGTGCGGGTGCGGGTGCGGGTGACCGAAGGGGAGGAACGAGACATGCTCTTCTCCTCCCCTGCGTCGTGACGCCGCAGCGACACCAGCCGGAGCATTGGCGCTCGTGTCGACGCTGGTGCTCGTTGTGCTGGTGCTCGGGCTCGTAGTGACTGGGCTTCGGCTCAGGGCGTAGGGTACGGCGGGTTGGTGATGGATGTCGAAGGGGTGGTGCACGGCGGCGGCGAGGTTGGGTGAACGAACTGGGTTGGGCGGATGAGCGATGGTGGGGGCGGCAGAGAAGAAATGCGGAGGAACGAGTCTACGCGACTCGTTCCACGACGTACCTCACGGGTCTCCCAATTCATGGGTCTCCCCTTTTGTCCTGTCCCCCCGCTCGTCCGATTCCCATAGCAGACGTCGGCCCACAGCTCTTAGGTTGAAAGAGGGGGCTCGCGACGTGGCAGCGTGTGCAGGGCATTCGTCCGCAACGCGAAAAGAGGCTGAGAGGCGTAGAATTAGTAAAAAAACTATGTACAAACATTAAAAAAGACCCACCTTACATATCTTGAGGTGTTGAGGGGACGGGCAGGGCGAACTGAGGAAGGTGGTGGTGGTTGGAGGTCAAGATCAACAAGGTTGATGGCTGTTGATGTGGCTGATGGCCGTTTCGGAACGCGATGCGATTGGTTGGGCAACCCGGGCCGAGTTTCGGGATCGTAGTCACCGACGAGAACGTCTCGGGAGGACCTAGAACGACGACGAATAATGTATTTAAAGCCCGGAGTGGAATATTAGAAGTGCTGATGTGTTAAATACACATTTCCGCTGGCAGAAAGTGCTCACAATCCAAGTGTACCGAGGTCAAGCAACCGCGCGTGGTGATTTCGGGATATTCGCCCTCAACATATTGGGTCTTCGAGCTCAATTGAATGTATTTTAAGTCAAAAAAAACTGCAGGAATACAGTAAGTAATAATAAGATTTAAATTCAAATGTATTACGGATACTTGTCCAGAGTACACAAGAACTTATCTACATTATCTCGGTTTTGGCATGAACCAACGAATGTTTCTTTGAACTTGAAGATGGTTTGATGTAATTCAAAATGTTCTTTCTTCGTTATCCTAATTAACATTGTCTATTCTAAAGTATCTAGAATACATTTAGTTGTCTCTAATTGGAATTCTACATGTTTAAGTTCTCTTCAAACCCGTTGCAAGGAAAGTGCATGGGACTTCGAGTGTTCAAGAACCCGAAATCACCACTCCAAGGGTCAAACTACCAGGAATACGTAGGTACATTGTAAGTATTTCGCAAAAATTCAAAGAATTAGATTCTAATTTACTGTATACGACTAACTACTGTTGTATATTTGCCGTACCGTCCCTCTTGCACTCGCGAGCGACGTTGTCGACGACGAGGAAAGTGAGGGTAAAGTCACGGTCCGGAGATTTAAACTCCGCTTGAACCGTTGATCTCACTTCCCGACTCCACCTCACACCTCACCCCCTCACCTCCTTCCCCAGCTCGGCCAGCAGTGAGTCCTCGAGCCCGGGGAAGCCACTGGTCGCACTGGCGGGTTTCCCACGCAACCCACGACGCTGCATACCTCCATGTTGGCGCTCTGGCATGTAGGCCAATTAGAGCGTGTGCGGACCGCAGCAAACGACCGCCGCGCTCCGCTTCCACAAGCCCCTGCCCTTCAGATTCAGCGCCCGGGGCCGACGTCGAAATGTGGAGGGGTCAGCAAGGGAGGGGAGGGGGAGAGGGGCAAGACAAGGGGAGACCCAGGTTTGAAGGGAGACCCCGAAGGTCCGTCGCGAAACGAGCCCATAAGGCTCGTTTCGCAATTCCTCTACTCCCCAGCATCCACAACTCACTCACCACTCATAGCCGCGCTCGCCCTTACTTCGTCGAGGCTCTCATTGCCTCCTCCCCCGCCTTCCCCTCGGACTCGACTCGCGGTGCCGCGGCAGTTACACTGCTGGGTAGACTCGCAGGGGACGAGGCGAACGGACTGGTCACAGCACCTCATCGTGCTGCTGTTGGCTTTTCAGCTGGCCGACTCCCCTTCCCCTTCCCCTGCTCTCCCCCCTTCCTCGACGTGGAAGGACGACCGTTACGACCACCAGCAGCAGGCTGCGTGGAGGACTCGTCGTCCCTTCCTCGTCGTCCCTCCCTTGCCATCCCTTCCTCGCCGTCCCTTCCTCGCCGTCCCTTCCTCGCCGTCCCTTCCTCGCCGTCTCTCCCTCACCATCCCTCCCTCGCCGTCCCTTCCTCGCCGTCCCTCCCTTCCTCCTCGTCCCTTCCTTGACGAAGTCTCCGCCTCACCGTCCCTCCACCGCTGATTGGTTCGCCCGTCCATCCTCCTTCTTCCCCTCCCCGACCTACTCACCCCTGCTCCATTCGTCCCCACCCGTTCCCCAGGCCACCTCAGTCTTCTATGTGGGGGCTGTCGGTGTGTCAGCATGGTTGTAACGCCCACGACAGCTCGACATGCCATTTTGGCTGCGAACGAATGCGCCGCGGGAATAACGAATGGGTGTATTCGTCGGAGTAGATGACAGGGCAGGGTGGGGTACGCCGGAAGTCCTAGGATTGCGCGAGCAATCCTAGGTGTTTAATTAATTTTAATTTAGATTGTAGCCTACCAGGAATACATGTACGTTAGAGTAGTTTAATAGAACTTTTAAAACATATCTGAAGAGATCTGAAGTGAGCAATCCGAATATGGAAAGTGATTGCGAAGGTCATCCAGAAGGACAACCGTGCATCCACCCCTTCCTGTGCGAATTTCTCTTTAAAAAATATATCATTAGAATCGTATTTTTAAGGGGAATAAAACTACGTACTAAGATATATTAGATTTCAAAGGGAACGGGCGCAAAGCGCGAAAGAAAGCCCAAGACCCAACGGCGTGATCCCATCAAAGTGTCTAAAAATAGCGTGCTTGGCGCGGGTTATTTTTGGAACGTCATCCAAACCCGCCCGCGCCAATCCACCCATCCCCGCCCCCCGTGAGGCGCGCAAAGGGTACCAATAAATCAAGAATAATCATACCTTTCTAATGCAATTTTTTTCACGTCGGGATTCGCGCTGCACGGCGAGCGCGACCCGAAATAATGCGTCGGGCAGCCCGGAATTGCATTTCAGGCATTGTTGACAGCTGTTTGACAGCAGCCCCCGCCCAATATTTCGACGACATCCATAAGCATCCCCGCCCATCCACCCATTCCCGCCCCCCCGAGGGGTGCGCAAAGGGCGGGGGCGGGTATAATAAAAATTTTGGACCCTGAATATATTTTTTCCGCGCCCAAATGCGCCCCCAACAGCGAGCAGCACCCGAAATACAGTTTCCGGGCACCATTTGGGCATTGTTGACACATATTTACAATGTCCCGCCCCACTAGACATGGGTTTGACCCATGCCCGGGCTCCCCGAGCTACTATAGAGCATGTAGGCCAAAAGGCCTTGGGCAATCTGCCCTTAAATCTGTATCAGGCTCTTGGGCAGTTGCCCATGTTTCATATATAGTACAGGCTTATACAGGTGGCAATTTCGGCTGCAGCTGGGGTTTGGCACGCCAAATTTTGAAATTGGAAGGGTGCTGCTGCAGCGAGAGCGAGCTGGACCGCGGAAGGGGGAAGGGAGTCCCACTCTGCGTCTCAGGCTGGGAATCCTGGGCCGGCGTGTCCGTCGTTGATGGCGACGTCGACGTCGCTGGAAGTAACAACGACTCCGGTAGGGTGGGGGTGGCATGCCAGTGGCTATGGCCTTCTCAAGCTCGCGGTCGCCTTTGCGCTGGGATAGGTGGGCATTGGGATCATCTATAACTCGGTTTCATCAGCTAACTTCAAATTACAGACTAAGCGAAGACATACCCAAGTAACTCGAATCTTCCTCGATTCGAATGCTCTGACAGCCGCGCCTCTCCTCCCACCCACGCCCGCCTGCACGCTGAACATCGACCTAGACCCGCGTCATCCATCTCCCTTCCCCCATTCCCGCTGAACAGGATCCTTTCCCGCGTCTTGAAACCTCGCTTCCTCATCAGCGGGTCAAGATCGTCCTCCCTTCCATCATCTCCTCATGCCTGTACACATGCCTTCCCCCCATATTTCCAGCCGTTGAGAGTTGGATGCGCTGACAAAAAATCGTCCTGCGTGTCAATACGAATCGTCAAATAGAGGGATAAAACAACTCACCTGGGTCATTTGCAGTCTTGTAACACGAACCTTCGCTTATTGACGACGATTCGTGGCACTGCGAGTGCTGTTAAATATGGGGAGCTGAGGGCAGAGAAAACATGCAGATTTTAGTAAGTCACAGCGTTCATAGAATACAGACGAATTGACTCACGTCGATCCCAGTTGATTTGTGATGTTGCAGGCATCGAGTCGATTGAGCTCAGGACGGAGAACAGGGTCGAGGTCGAGGTCCAAGTCGTGTGCGGGTGTTCCACACACGCTCAAAGGCAATGTCAGAGCGAGAAAATGACTGGGCTATTCATGAATCATACGAGCCAATGATTCGTTCGTTTCCGTCGTGTAACATCCACGTGATCCACCGCCTGCCAATCGCGACTTTGCTGTGAAACATCCTCAATTTCATTGACCCACTCGCTGTCTTGCTCACCTCAGCGCTCACCCAATCCAACCCGATGTAGGCCTGTATAGATTTTTGTAAGTCATTTTTCTCTCATTTAATTTCGACAATTTGCAGTAACTACATAAGCTTTACTCATTGCATGTCTCCACCCTCGTTAAACTTGAGATAGCAATGAGATAGTTGCACACGATGCGAAAAAAAGTCGCTCTATGTCGTGAGCCCCCGGTAGGCGACAATTTCGGGTTTGGCATGGGGAAAAGCAGCAATGGAAGACGCCAGCGGGGATGACCCTTGTGGTGTGTCGCGGAAATATTGACT
Source organism: Galerina sulciceps (assembly GCA_023014345.1). NCBI lineage: Eukaryota > Fungi > Basidiomycota > Agaricomycetes > Agaricales > Galerinaceae > Galerina > Galerina sulciceps. The sequence goes on along the minus strand of JAEDXJ010000012.1, from coordinate 1,505,704 downwards.
CATACTGTAGATCTCTTTCTTTCCTTTGTTTACCGCTCACTGACTCGTCGCCAGGCCCGTACAGACCCCGTTCACCTGTCTGACTCCTCCCCTTCCCAACCTGGAAGACGAAGACACAGGGCTGCACCCTCATGGGTGGTGCTGGTGCTCAAACACAATACCAGCTTCGAAGCATTGAAAAAATGACCGAGCTGTTCGAGCAACCCGACCACAGCGCTCACAGAGATATCCGGACTTCGTATCAGCAGCCAACAACGCTATTAGAGGGTGGCGGCGACGATAGAGGCTGAGAAAGTTGAGGGCTGCTCCGCTACTCCGGCAAGAGGATGGAGAGATTCAGCGAGAGGCATCGCGCCGCTGCTGGTCTTCCATTGCTGTAGATACAATAGTATGTAGAGTAATAATTTGTCTTCTAAATATTGTAAGAGGGTGAAAGAGTATTCCCTCAAACAAGTATTATTAGATGCAAGATTGAATTCATAGGTGAGTACAACTACAACCATTTTAAAACCCTAGAACAACGTTACGAAGACGGATCCACTTATTGGCAGCGGCATTCAAGTCAGTTCGCCTTGACGATGTAGTCAGCAGTACGGCTTCAAGTCGAAATGACGGACTCACCAAGACCCAACGACTTTCCTGGTACTTAGGCGTGAACGTCGACGAACGACGAACGGTAGTGTCTGCGGGCGAGAAAGTTGGGATACTTGGTGAGTTTTCGTTATTCGTGATGTTATTTTTCCCTTACTTACCTTTTGTTATCACTTTTTCAGCTCTTACCCACCCCTACACAATAACAATGCGTCCGTAGTGCCAGCACACACCGCCGCCGACCTTCGTATGCCGCTGTATCACGTTCGACGCTGCAGAGAAATCGAACCTGAGTCAGTAACGACTCAGAAGACGATGACGAGGGGACTTACGAACACTACAACCACCACGTACCCGCTTCGAGTAGCCTTTCCAGCTACTTCGTGTGCTTTGGGAAAGGCCAGCGGTTTTAGAAGAGACGATTGAGTGCAGCGGAGGAGTTGTACGGCGAATTCGTTGGCCCCTGCACCCTGTGATGCCGATCGCGAATCAGTAACGAACCAGATGACAAAGACGACGAAAGCGACTTACTAGCACCCCAACCCCATCATTTAGCACCACAAATTCGGGTCCAGCAGTGCCGCCTACCACGTTGTGTGCTCTGCGAAGGTTTGGGAGGTGTGAGAAGCAGCTTTGGGGCATCGATGGGGGTGTACGAAATCGTCGTGGGCCATGATATGGCGAGCTGCGTTGTCGATACTGGGTTAAGAATGGCGCAAAAGACGAAGGGGGCGACTCACGACAACCACGCTACGAGTTTTGCTTATGCACATGCTGCTCACCGCCGCTTTCAATTTCGTTCGCACTGGGTCTTCGAAGAAAGGGTTAAGGGTGTTGGGAGCAGCTCGTCGACTCGGTCATGTCTGCAAACTGTTTGAGTACGAATTAGGATTTCCCGCGGCGCAAATTCAAGGCGGAGAACTTACCGCTGGCTCGTCGACCCCGCCCTGGCCCTAGATGTTGTGTGCACCGGGTGTTTGAAGGGCGTGGGTGATATTTAGAGCAGCTCTAGGAGAGAGAGGAGGGACGCGAAGGTGTTTCGAGCCATGTACATGATACCCAACCTCTCGTCGACTTGATCGTGTCTGAGACACGAATTCAAGACGAGAAACTCACCGCGGACTCATCGCCTCCGCCTTCGCATTCGCCGACTCCATCCTGACATCCCAACCTCTCTCTCTCCTTGCACATTGAGCCCAAGTGGCGTGCGTGCCCACCGCTCATGTTTCCGCTCTCGAAACACTCGTTAGCACGTCCCTGGAAGTCATCTAAGTCGCAGAAACTCACCGAATCGTCCCTGCTACCCACTCGAGCTTGACGCCCGCCAACCGTGCCCACTATGTGGTGTTGTCTCGAAGACGAATTAGGAGGAGCTGGCACCTAAATAGACGAAGAAAACTCACCGGGAACGACCTCTTTCGTCCTTTGTATCCGCACCTTGTTTCCTCCTCCTTTTCTCTTGTACCCTCGATGACACGGCCTGCTGATACACGAACAGCGGTCTCGACTATCTCGTATAGTCGATACCCGTCGTCTGTTCGTTCGTTCGGCTCAGCAGCTGGAATTCGAGAGAAGGGAGGGAGGAAACTTACGGGTTAAAGTATGTGTGTGCGTCTCGGATAGCTGGTTAATCAAGCTGGCATGATCTAGGCAAGCGATAGATGGTGTTAGGATAACTGCGGAGGGGTTGAGGAGGAAGAGGACGTACCATTTTAATGGTCTTGAGGCTTTTCCTCACTCCCTGTGACTCCTCCACCCTGCCTCTTCATCGGAAATTCATTCACGTGGAGATCTCTTTGTTCATGTGTTGGGTCAAAGGTGGACGGCGACGAGTAGGGGTTTGGGATGAGCTAAGGGCGGGTGTTGAATGTCGGAGGAGCAGGAGGCGCACAATATAGCCTGCTAACTCCTCTCCTTGTCCACCCTCAATTTCATCGTGCTGCCTGCCGACTCGAATTCCTGACGAACATGTGTCAGTATCATCCAACCGCAGCACATCGAACACCGCAAGCTTGCCTGGCTCGTCGTCGTGGGTTTGCGACTACCTTGATATACGCTGGGCTGGCGTTGTTGGCCGCTTCGTCGTCCTCGCCTCTTGTTCCGAATGTGTTGGGTAAGTAAATGGTGAAATTCTTCGCGAGTGCGTACTTACCTGGTTTTTGTGTGGCTTTGAAACATCTAGAATGAATTCGTGGTCAATTGGACGTCGGAGAATAATATGCATGGAGTACTTACCTTGGATTCAAAGAACTTTGGGTGTTGGGAAGAACAACTAAGGAGGGGACAAGTAGGATCACAGGTGCATCAGGAAATGTATAATTTGCCTGATGGCCACCTAATGAACACGGCTAGGATCTGTCAAAGACGATCAGCACACGAAACCATCGAAACGACTTGCTTACCCACAAAGACATAGCGAGAGGTCGAAAACGTCGACTAGAATACCGAACAGGTCATCCGAAATGGTTCCATCTAGTGATAGTGGTGAACTCACGTTGCAGGCGATAAGACGAGAAGAGAGCGACGCCTCCTGTATTCGGCAGAGTGAATAACGAAGTAAGAATGAGCGCTGACTCGCTGATGGGGTGAGGGGCAGTGTGAAGCGACAAACCCGACGGAACCCTCTAATTATTTATGACAGTATTTATCACAATAAATTCAGAGTTCACGGCTTCAGTCAGCCGTTACATATGTCAAGCGTCGGACATCAAAAATGTCACATGATTCGTGCGTCGGTCTCAGGCTTCAAGCTTCATGCCTCAAGCATCGACCTTCATACCTTCGAACAGAAATAATTCATATAAAATTAACATAACAATTTCTATATTGCCAGTAAATTTATCTGAGCTTTTTTTGAAGCCACAGGTCAGCAGAAGAATTTAAGGAGTGAAGAAACCCCATCAAGATAGCCCAGCATAACATGCTGTGGGGAAATGGTAATTCAAAAGATCAGAAAAAAGCGACTATAAGAAATATAAAGCTATACTGAATAATCTATCTCTTTATTTTTTTTGGCGGGAAAAGGCTCATTGAGGTCATTTAGATATAGAAGTCCGAAGTCCAAGCAATTTTTTAGACATACACCTTCCAAATTTTAACAGAAAAAATATATTAACAAGTTTTAAAGTTTTCTACAATTTTCTACGAGCACAGAGAATAGGCGGCGGCAAGTACAAGCACGAACTTCAATGCAGAGCGCGTTATCAAAGGGAGGCGCGAATGATCACATGATATAGGCGCTAAGGTCGTTCCCTTCGGTCCTTCGGTGAAAAAAGGACTATTAAAAATATATAAAGACTTAATCAAACATTAAAATTGCTATTTAAGAGAATATAATGTAATTCGAGGCTGAAAATGTGTACTGAGGCTTGAGACCGAAGCCTGAAGCCTAAGGTTGATGCCTAAATCACGTGGTCGGACTGAAGCACTGGGTTGAAACACCGACAGATTGTGACGCCGGAGACTGAAACAATGCCTAAATTTGTGACGTCTAGAATAAAACACGAAAAATAACTTTATAATTATTTTTCGGCGCGACGGACCGTTAATCACGTGAGTACTCAATTCGCCCTCCTTGATCAAGTCCTTCACTTGGAGTAGCAATGACTCTGAATTAGTCGTGACTCGCATCCATCGCCCCCGCCCGTCGCCCTTCCACGTCAATCAATCTCAGGCATGGAGCATGCCACTTCTACCCCTGCATTCGCCTTCACATCATCGCTACGTTCGTTCGCACTTCGTCCCAGCTCCGTCACAAGATCAAATAACCTAATGACGCGGTGGTTCTCGCAACCAGATTCACCCTGACCACTTTGGTAGACTGAATGAGATGACGATAACGCGATCTCCGATGCTCCAAAGGAAATCAGAGACCCCACACCCAGTGATATACCCCTCCCCATTTTTCCGAAAACTAATGTAGTCACTAGTGTTTGGACTTTGCTTTTTGAGCTACAGCGGTGTGCTTTATAGTCGGGCTTCGTACCAGCAGCTGGTAAGTCCAAATCAGTATTTTTTACACACTTCAGTGTACCCCCTGACCTAACCTCTTAGGTTGATTAATTTCTGATAGAATATACAACCATAAGGTAGGCTGAAAAACATTTATAAGAATCATTTTTTCCATTAATAATTTCTTGATTCCAAAAATGTTTTTTTTAGGGTTTAGAAATAAATTTTGATACTGAAAAATAGTTGAAAAGTTCAGTGTGACGGCTTGGCAAGTATTTGTACTTGGAAAACATTTCCTTTGACAGATGGTGTCTGGGGTCTCCTTTCAAAAATATTTTCTCCTGAATAAAATTTTTTAAAAATATTCTGCAAAATTTGTTGTTTCAAAAAATGTTTACTCCTCAACTGGTGTCAGGGGTCCACAAAATTAAAAAATTATACTGGCTCCCACAGGGCAATTATAGACTTGGCATAAAGACAGTTGCAATGGCACAGGTCTAGAGTATATCATGCAGATAATGAATTCTAAAACAGATGAAATACTGTATATTGGTTTAATCACTGATTTAATTAGGATTTGGATCAAACAATGGATACTTGTATTCCAGCTTGATGTCCTGGTTGAACCAAATCAACATAAGATGTAGTGTTGCAAGGTGTCTACCCATGCAAGTTGACACCTTGATCAGTTGAACCACCAATTGTTGGAAATGTGTTTACCGCAAACTCTTGGTCAGTTGATACCTTGATCAGTTGAACCACCAAATGTGTTTGGCACAAACTCTTGGTGATGTACAAGTTGACACCTTGATCAGCTGGAAATGCACTTGGTGCAAACTCTCGGTGATGCACAAGTTGACACCTTGACCAGTTGAACTGGCGCAAACTCTCAGTGTATATGTTGACACCTTGATCAGTTGAACCACCAATTGTTGGAAATGGGCTTGCCGCAAATTCTCGGTGATGTACAAGTTGGCACCTTGATCAGTTGAACCACCAGTTGTTGGAAATGCACTTGCCGCAAACTCTCGGTGATGTACAAGTTGACACCTTGACCAGTTGAACCGGCGCAAACTCTCGGTAAATTGACACCTTGATCAGTTGAACCACCAGTTGTTGGAAATGCACTTGCCGCAAACTCTCGGTGATGTACAAGTTGACACCTTGATCAGTTGAACCACCAGTTGTTGGAAATGGGCTTGCCGCAAATTCTCGGTGATGTACAAGTTGGCACCTTGATCAGTTGAACCACCAATTGTTGGAAATGGGCTTGCCGCAAATTCTCGGTGATGTACAAGTTGGCACCTTGATCAGTTGAACCACCAGTTGTTGGAAATGCACTTGCCGCAAACTCTCGGTGATGTACAAGTTGACACCTTGACCAGTTGAACCGGCGCAAACTCTCAGTGTATAGGTTGACACCTTGATCAGTTGAACCACCAATGATGGAAATGCGTTTGGCGCAAACTCTCGGTGATGTACAAGTTGACACCTTGACCAGTTGAACAGGCGCAAACCCTCAGTGTATATGTTGACACCTTGATCAGTTGAACCACCAATGATGGAAATGCGTTTGGCGCAAACTCTCGGTGATGTACAAGTTGACACCTTGACCAGTTGAACCGGCGCAAACTCTCGGTAAATTGACACCTTGATCAGTTGAACCACCAGTTGTTGGAAATGCATTTGGCGCAAACTCTCGGTGATGTACAAGTTGACACCTTGATCAGTTGAACCACCAGTTGTTGGAAATGCACTTGCTGCAAACTCTCAGTGATGTACAAGTTGACACCTTGATTAGTTGAACCGGCGCAAACTCTCGGTGAGTTGACACCTTGATCAGTTGAACCACCAATTGTTGGAAATGGGCTTGCCGCAAACTCTCGTTGATGTACAAGTTGACACCTTGATCAGTTGAACAGGCGCAAACCCTCAGTGTATATGTTGACACCTTGATCAGTTGAACCACCAATGATGGAAATGCGTTTGGCGCAAACTCTCGGTGATGTACAAGTTGACACCTTGACCAGTTGAACAGGCGCAAACCCTCAGTGTATATGTTGACACCTTGATCAGTTGAACCACCAATGATGGAAATGCGTTTGGCGCAAACTCTCGGTGATGTACAAGTTGACACCTTGACCAGTTGAACCGGCGCAAACTCTCGGTAAATTGACACCTTGATCAGTTGAACCACCAGTTGTTGGAAATGCATTTGGCGCAAACTCTCGGTGATGTACAAGTTGACACCTTGATCAGTTGAACCACCAGTTGTTGGAAATGCACTTGCTGCAAACTCTCAGTGATGTACAAGTTGACACCTTGATTAGTTGAACCGGCGCAAACTCTCGGTGAGTTGACACCTTGATCAGTTGAACCACCAATTGTTGGAAATGGGCTTGCCGCAAACTCTCGTTGATGTACAAGTTGACACCTTGATCAGTTGAACAGGCGCAAACCCTCAGTGTATATGTTGACACCTTGATCAGTTGAACCACCAATGTTGGAAATGCGTTTGGCGTAAACTCTTGGTGATGTACAAGTTGGCACCTTGATCAGTTGGACCACCAATTGTTGGAAATGCACTTGGCGCAAACTCTCAGTAATGTACAAGTTGACACCTTGATCATCTGGAAATGCACTTGGCGCAAACTCTTGGTGTATAGGTTGACACCTTCATCAGTTGAACAACAAATGGATGAATTGCTGCATTGATAAACATTTTTATTCTGAAAAACATTTTTACTAAGATGAATGTTTTCTTTCAGAAAAATATTTTACTAAGAAAAATTTTTTTGGCTAGGACAATATTTCCTGGCAGGACAATGTTTCTGAACAGAACAACATTTCTTTGAGGAAAATTATTCTTGCAGGTAAAAGATTTTCCATGATAATCATTTAGATACAACTTTACCAGCATGCATTCACCCATATCAGATCACAATATATTGGTATACCAGCATGCATTTACCTGTGTTTACTCATATTGGATCCTGATACTTCTATACCAGCATGCATTTACTATTAAGCTAGAGAATCTCCAATGTATTCAATAACAAGGACATTCAATACAAATGCTCTTTCTAGATTGATCACCAACACCTCTCTGATGTTATATGGCATATGTGCACTCAATCTCAAAAACTTTCTATGATGTAGATGTAGAGATGCACAGTTGCCAATGGAAATGATCATGAAGTGTCAGTGACATAAGGAACCAGGGGATGGTGGAATCACCGCAAATGAAGTTTCAGTCATGTACAAGTCTCTAGTTAATGGTGGAATCACTTGAAATGAAAACTGGGTAATGGCAAACCCACTGTAAATGAAGTTTTGGTGACATACAAGTCATCAGTGGATGGTGGAATCACCGCAAATGATGTTTCACTGATGTACAAGTCACCAGTGCATGGTGGAATCACCGCAAATGATGTTCCGGTGATGTTAAAGTCACCAGTAGATGGTCAAATCACCACAAATGAATTCTCAGTGACACAATGAATATCTGCCTATTAGATATTATTGAATACATCTTGGAACAATTGTACAGCTTATCCGGTGTTAATAAATACCTTTTGGTTCAGTGTCCTATTATCAGAAATGAAGTTCCAGTAACATCCCAATCAAATGTACTATATTTTCTCTGCAAAGTTGAACTTTCGTTACATACTACAGTATTTGAAAGCAACAGCACATAGTTACAAAGATTCCCATTCAAAATCATCCGTCATTGCTTCTTGTTCTATATCATCAAATATCTCTGCATTTAACCCATCATCACTATCACCAGACCATTCAATGTCATCTTCCATAGCACTTTCTTCATCCATATGACTTTTGATGTTATTATCTTCGACACTCTCAGTAAATTCAAATTTTCTTGCCACCATCAGGTCTTCATCGTTTGGTCCCCATGAATCACTGTCAACACAAGGAATAATGCGAACCAAAGGTTCCCATATAACACACAGCCGCAGCAAATGCCTTTTCCGTTCATTCAACTGATAAACAATATCAGGATCACTTTGTGACCAATCAACAGCATTGATGATAATGCTCCATTCCTCTCTCATCCACTGTTTCATAGACAACTTCTCTTCTTTTAGCCTTCTTTCTTCTTCAACACATCGATCGAAGTCCAATAATGCTTTGATTCCAGCTCTTATTTCCTCATCTCCAAGCCACTTTGGTATTTCATTGTTGTCATCAATGTTATTTGTGAGTCCAACATCTTGCCAGATATCATCATCAACATCAAGTTTGAAAAGACCATCCAATTGAATTGATATTGGTGCAATAGCCCCTTTTGGAGCCTTTTTTTGCTTGATCATTTGAGCCAATTGAATGCATAACTTGTTGTAGTTTCTCGCCAGTGTTTGTATTCCAGGTTCCTTTCTTTTAATTTGGGACTCAGTGTGTTTTTGAAGCTTTGAATGATTCACAGTGTTTCTATATGCACGTTCCAAGCTTTCAATTTCAAACTTCCGATGGCGTAGACGATCTCGAATTCGCTGTTTGATTGCCAAAGCATTCATCCGAACTTTGAGGAATTCATTTCCAATTAGTCTATCAAGGTTCAATTGACCATCAACAGACAATTTGGCTTTTCTAGCATCAACAATCTTTTGCAACTTCTTCAGCTTCTCCTCTTGAGATTCCATCATCTCCTGAATTGAGCTGGCTGTCATCCCCTCCATATTCTCCAGAAAAGAGCATTCCTTCTAATTTGACAAGTTCTTCTTTGTAGTTATCAAGATTTTTAGATAATGCCAATATGTCTTCAATTTCCTTGTTTGCAAGATTCTTTGATTGGCGAGACAGAGGCTTTGTTTGCTCTATTACTTGAGCATTCCATTCCTCCCTCAGAACAGCTTCACTACAACCATTTGCATAAACAGCTGTTAATGTTTCTAGAGCTGAATTCTTTTTGGAAACTGTGGCCATCCACTTCTTTTGTAACCAGCTTCCTAAACCCAATAAAGACTTTTGATCCAAGTGTTTGACCTTGGTATCAATAGTATAGATGCGGTTATAATATCCTGAAACCCGGCAAGATGGAATTAAAGATTTGATGGCACTCCAGAACCTTTCACAGCCTTCGCCATCTGTTAAACCAAATCCTTCACACTTGCGTGGATGATAAATAAGTTGACATGGCCATTGATGTCCATATGCATGAAATACTGATATGCCAAAAACCAGACGATCCAGGAAATTATCCAAAAAACCATATTTGACACAGCTTCGGTGCAGCTGACAGGCAATATCATAAAGAACACCAATACGCATGGAAGCAGGGATGTGTTCAAACAGCCTTTTTAATAAGCACAAGGCATAATGCTGCTTCTCCCCAGCGGATGTCATATTAACAAGCCATAAAACACGATCATGTCGACAGAGTAGTGCCATGAGCCCAGTATCTGCAAAAAAAAGAGTGCTGGCCTTGACGCGGCGGTCATCAGCTGCAGTAAAAGAATCGTTGCAGCCATCTAAAGCAGAGGTCGGAACTCGCATTCCTGGTTCTATATCTCCATCCTCGGTGTTACTTGCAACTTTTCCCTTTCCTTTGCGTGTGGTTTTGGCTTTACTATTGTCAGATTGCGATTTAGATGGTCTGATTGCCTCCACCTCAGCCTCCATTTCAGCAACATCTTCTTTAGGCACAAAAACAGTTTCCGGATGGCTATGGGGAGCTTGCCAAGCATTTCCTTGAGGCTTACGTCGCTTTTGGGTGAAGCAAGCATCAATGCAGACAATAGCATCCACACTGAACATGTTACACTTAAAAAAATTATTCATCATATAAAGAAATTTTCAACTTACAGATCATTATCCTTATGCCAATTTTCACCACCAAAACAAAGAGGACATCTTTCACGTAAATATTCACTTGGGCGATCATGAAATTGACGTTCATGTGGAACTTTATTTGTTTCAGCTAAAATGAATAATAAACAACAAAATATCATGACCAAATATTCAATACTATACCTGTGTTTGCTGCATCCAGCATTTCTACATCAGGTATATGTTGAGGTTCATAATTTTCTAAATCCACATCACATATATGCAAAATGTTGAACGATTTGATAAAACATACCTATTTCATCACCTTCTTCATCCATCGACAATATGGAACCCCGCACACGATTTAAATAGTCCCGCATCATCAAGTTCTTTGTATCAGTCAAAGTTGCATACCAGTGTAAAGCAGCTCCAAATCGACCTTGCAGACTGTTCTGTTAAATACATAAGGTATAGTCTCTCTAGTGTATTAAATACATACCCGAGTTGTGAGCTTAAACGAGCGAGCACTCAGGAATCCTTCGAGTGTTTCACACCATGCCGTTGTGTTTGGAGCTGCATTGACAAATAGCTCACGGGCATAGTCAAGAACATTTAAGTCTACAGCAAGGGATGGAGATGATGGTGCACAAGGAAACAAGCCAAGAGATAAAGCTGCAGAGCTGGTTCAGTGCAAGTGCACAGTTCAAGCTTTTCAATTTCTAAAATATTTTGAAGCAGTAAAAAAACTTAATATACGACTTACTTTCAAAATACACACAAGAAACTTCCAAAATATGACCTTTTTCACATCCAGTACATCCTTGAAATGTTCTAGCATTTTTCAAATCACGAAGGCTAGATGTTTCCTTCAAAAGCCCGAGATAAGGTTTGAGCAGAGCAGGAATAATATCTTCGCTCCATTTGCGCCACTGTCGTTGTTTCTTGGAAGCTTGTTGATCAGCTGCTATATTCTGATTACCATCATTATCAATCCATAGCAGCTTGATCATCTGGTTTATTTAAGTCTATATCAACTCCTAACCCAGAAGCAACTTGGGAATAAAGGCCCATTGGAGTATAGACCAAGCCAGTTGGACCTGAAACTGAGCCTTGGAGTCCATAGAGTTTTCGGGACTTTGGCAAGTCTTCAACAGGAATCAAACTCCCAACAGGAGGCTCATTAGAGGCATCTTGGTTAGAGGCCTTGCGAGCAGTAGATGCACGTCGGAAAACATGAGACATGGTGGTGTACAGGAGGAAAGATGGGGTGATTCCCCTTTAACAAGTGAACAGCTTATATACAATGCCTGTTGACACCTGTCAGGTGTCAACAGATGACATGTGATTGATATCAGAACATGAAACACAGTTCAAGACAAAAATAACCAAGACTCATGAGGCTATTAATATCAGGGAAACTTACTTGTCATGTAGATCAATCAAGATCAAACAAAGCCTTACACACTTCAGTGGCCCGACCTGAGGTACCTTGAAGGAGGTTTAATTATGGGTTTTAAAGGTACCTCGAGGGGGGTGAACAATAATAATAATAAATAAAAGCAGCCAGCTATAAAAAATAAAAATTATTGAAAAAATGTTGAAAAAGATAGAAAATTATATAAAATTTTTATGAATGAAATTATAAGTTTAACAATTTGTTTTAAGAATGTGACAATATTATTAATGAGGGGTGTCAGGGGTCCTTTTTTCAAAAAATTATTTTGGTTATTGCAGGCTTACTAGAATAGCTAGAAAAGATTCAAAACCAGATTCTAAAATGTATAAGTCCATGCTATACAGCATAGCAATACTGTGATAAACCAAGAAATCAAAATTTTAATTCTAAATATACATTGGCTATCCAAATTTCAAATCTTATATATCGACTTATCAACTTGTAGTTTACCAAGTGATAGTACTATCATAGGGCAACACTATAACTCACAGAGCATTTGAAGATGTCCACCACAATTTACTGATTATATATAGAATATGACTACAAGATATATAGAAGTCCACAGAGGTCAACCACAACATATCAACCATACTAATAAGATTTTACAACAACTTATAATTTTATATACAGGTCTACTACAACTCACTGATCATTTATAAAATTCTACAGAGCATATAATTGACTGCAATTCACAAATCATATATAAAGATCCACTTTATATGCACTATCAATGCGTACTTCATTGAAACATTATTCAATACAATTCTATTATGATAAAACTTTATGGCAACACACTGATTATACATAGAAACTATCACTTTAGTGGTTTACTTGGCCAGAGGCCATTGCTGCACATGGCAAAAACAAGTTCTTACTTTGCTCTGACCTTTTAAATAATAAATACAGTGAATAATTCACAGTCCGCTCAAATCTGGACCAATTTAGATGATCAGGGGCTTTAAAAATCGAGAAAAATCGGGGCTTTCTAACAGTACCAAATGTACCTGGTCACGTGACCAGGAAAGTCCTGATTTTTACGAATTTTTTGATACCAAAATCATATAAATTGGCTCAGGAATGGCTGAGATACAGAAACCGTGCAGGGTCACTATAGCAGTGGGAGAATTTCCAATGTTTCCGTTAGGAACCAAAGTACCTGCTTTGCAGGCCGGTAAACAAGTTCTTTTACTACATAAGAACTTGTAATTGTAAAGTAGATTTCTTCAAACTCAAGCTATATCCAGCTGAATGAGTTTTCAAAAAAAAAAAAAAAACAAAAAAAAAAATCCATTAATAGAAATTTCCATTTTTAGAATACTACTATTTTTGGACATTTTCCTTATTTAGACAATTCCCTTTTTTAGAAAGTAAGCTAAAAATACATTGATGTCTAAATTTGGTTTTTAGATAAGTTTCTATTTTAGATATATTTCCTTTTATAGACAATTTCCTTATTTGGAAAGTAAGCTATTTTTACATTGAAGTCTAAATTTAGTTTTAAGCACAGTTTCTATTTTAGATTTATTTCCTTTTATAGACAATTTCCTTTTTTAGAAGGTTATTCTAATTTTACTTCAACACCTAAATTTAATTTTTGACAGTTAGTTCTATTTTTAGATCACAAGTTATTTTTAGTTAACAGATGTCCCTTTTTGGAAATCTATTTACTAAATCAGGTAAATATACTTGATTGTGCTCTAGTTCAGTCAAATCTTCAATAGATTAAATAAGTAAATAATTCATAGTTTATTCAAATCTAAACCGATTTAGATGATCAGACCCTTGAAAATTTGAGAAAAATCAGGGCTTTCTAATGATACCAAATGTGCCTGGTCATGTAACCAGGAAAGCCCTGATTTTTGCAATTTTTTTAATACTAAAGTTATAAAAATTGGCCTTGTAATGGCTGAGATACAGAAACTGTGCAGGGTCACTATGACAGTGGGGAGAATTTCTATTGTTTGCATTAGGAAGTGGTTTGGTCAATTTTGTAGTGTGTTTGTAATAATAAATTAAATGAATATGGTATGATGGGAAAATGTAATAGCATGGTGTTTCTAGCAGAATTTAGAAGGGATAGAGCAGATGTAAAGAACACAGTGGTGTTAAGAACTGTTATATACTATACACACCTCCGACCTTGATCTGATCTATTCCGACCTCCGGACTGGACTTAGACATGAAGATTAGTTTATGGACTCATTAGTACCTTATAGTCTCAAGTATATACTTATCAACTGTTTCAAACCTTAAGTAACTTCCATGTAGTGTACCCATCCCTGACACATATCTCAACCCTGATTCGACTTTAGGTATAAATACATAGTCTATATTTGTTTGTACTTCAATTTGAATATTGTTCATTCATCGCTCCACGCTTTACTTTTCTTGTGTGCGCTCGCTCTTTCTGACTCTATTTTGACTTCCTCAAAATTCAGGACAAGTTTAGGTCAACGAAGCACAACACATACGTTGAAGCCAAAGTCCCAATCCTATGTTGTAGTCTGGTATCTAGTCCAACCATCTGACTGTTTGCCAACATAGTCATGACATGGTTCCTCTCTGATCCATAACTAGTACAATACTTAACAAGAACCAAGCCTAGGGAGACTGACGTTCCGTCAGACAAATGGAACACTAGAATGGAAGGTGGACAGAACAGAGTCATGGAACAAAAAGAAGTTGGGCAGAGTTTTGGCCTTAGCTTTGAACTGTGTCATGCCTAACAATGTGCCCCAATTTTGAGAGAGACAGACAGCATGATACCCTAAGGCGGAACCTCGGACAATACAATATAGAGTGGAGGATTCTTGGATGCAAAAGATGTTCCAGTAGAATAACTAATATTCAAACTGACATTATTTTGTGGACATATAATGAGAATCCAAAGAGGAATGAATGTGGATCCTACTGCAAGTCAAAACTATAAATACTAACTAGCATGTAGTACAATATGAATAAATTAAGCAGAGTCCAGAATGATAAAATATACAAATAGTATACAGCAGATAGAAAAGGCATAGCAGTCATAAAGAGTACAGCAGAAATAGTCACTGGCAGATAGAAATCAGATGCTTACAAACTGTAATCTGCTAACCTGGTCATTGTGTCAGCTACTTCTATTATGTCCACCACTATACTAGCCCATCTTCCAACATCTCTGGACACAAGTTCCCTGTATGTTTTTCCACACCAATACAGACTACAAACTATTGGAGTCTGTACACATTCAATTTCTATCTGTCTGCTAGACACTATGTTTGCTGGTCACTATGTCTGCTGCACTTTTGTAAGGACAACCTTGAGCCAGGGTGCCAAGGACAAAGAGTCAGGCAGAGTGGCGGACTAGCAGGAAGATCCAAAGATTTTTTTATTAGGTAATCAACCAGCCTATGCCGCTGGCTTTATGTATCATTTTGGTAAACTGTTCAAAGGTTATGATGCATCAAACTGGTAAATTGACTATGTTGATCAGTTTACCAACAAGGTGCATATCAAGTGGTCTACAACATTATTATTGTATAAGGGTAAAAGACCTTATTTGTTTGGCAATTGACACCATCAATTTAGATCACATGACTTTGAATTTGCTTCTATTGACATGGTTGTCACATATTCATGTGATTTTATAGCTTCAAATCCAAACAAATATAAATATAGTGCCTCAGGGATACTGCTGTACTCCACAGATGCAAACAAAGGTATCATTTTCTAATATGGCCATGTTATGTCAGCTGCTTGACTTTGCAATGTATTTTGCCAAAGTCTCTAATTACATAATACTGGTTTAGCTTATATCTCAATGGGAAATATGTTTGATAATATCATTTATATCCCATAAATATCTATAAATAGACTTTCCTTTTATGAAAATAAATACCTATACACTGACAGAGCTTGTTTGTACTTTAGACATGTGGGAAATGGAGATAGAGGGACAATTCAAGTGGATTCAGGGTTGCCTTGATGGTTATGTCATCTTTTATTAGAGGTGCAAGAGAATCCGAGAACATTTTACATCAGTATGTTTTTCCGTGGACGTGATATAGGCTTATTTCTTAGGTAAGACATGCCCGAATTCTCTCACACCACTGATGAAAGATGTTGTAATCTGCTATACGACCCTGAATCCATCAAAATTGTGGCTGTACCTCCTTTCTTCATTGAGATATAAGCCAATACTTGATTTGGCAAATAGATTTCCAAAAAGAGACATTTGTTACTAAAAATAACTTGTGATTTAAAAATAGAACTGATTGTCAAAACTAAATTTAGGTGTTGAAGTAAATTTAGAGTGACATTCTAAAAAAGGAAATTATCTATAAAAGGAAATAAATCTAAATAAGGGAATTGTCTATAAAAGGAATATGTTTAAAATAGAAATTTATCTAAAATCAAATTTAGACATCAATGTATTTTTGGCTTACTTTCTAAAAAAGGGAATTGTCTAAATAAGGAAGATGTCCAAAAATAGTAGTATTCTAAAAATGGAAATTTCTATTAATGGATTTTGTTTTTTTTTTTTTGTTTAAAAACAATATTTTTATACTCATTGAGCTGTATATGGCCTGATTATACATTGGACAGTGAAGTGCTATGTATGATCAGTGAGTTGCTATAAAGTTTTATCATAGAAATTGTATTCAATGATGTCTTAATGAAATACAAGTTGATAAATACATATGAAGTAGATCTTTATATATGCTGTGTAAATTGCAGTAGATCCTTCATATGCTTTGCAAGTTGCAGTGTGGTCCTATGTATCATCAGTGAGTTGCAGTAGATCTATACATGGAATCTGTAATTGTAGTGAAGTCTTATATATGGTCAATAAGTTATACATTAATGAACCTCTGTGGACTCTTATATGTTACAAGTTCTTACATAGTAAAAGAACTTGTTTATTGGCCTGCGAAGCAGGCACTTTGGCTTCTAACAGAAACATTGGAAATTCTTCCACTGCTATAGTAATTTCTATATCTCAGCCAATACTGGGCCAATTTTTATGATTTTGGTATCAAAAAATTTGTAAAAATCAGGGCCTTTCTGGTCATGTAACCAGGAACATTTAATACCATTAGAAAACCCTGATTTTTTTCAATTTTTAAAGCCTCTGATCATTTAAAATGGTCCAGATTTGAGCAGACTGTGAATTATTCACTGTATTTATCATTTAAAAGGTTGGAGCAAGGTAAGAACTTGTTTTTGCCATGCGCAGCAATGGCCTCTGGCCAAGTAGTTAGTAAGCGGTAGTCAAATTCTGTATATGGCTAATTATGTAGCCAGCCAATGAATATAATAATTAAAATTTGGATTTTTTTTTATTACAGTATTGCTATGCTGTATAGCATGGACTTATACATTTTAGAATCTGGTTTTGAATCTTTTCTAGCTATTCTAGTAAGCCTGCAATAACCAAAATAATTTTTTGAAAAAAGGACCCCTGACACCCCTCATTAATAATATTGTCACATTCTTAAAACAAATTGTTAAACTTATAATTTCATTCATAAAAATTTTATATAATTTTCTATCTTTTTCAACATTTTTTCAATAATTTTTATTTTTTATAGCTGGCTGCTTTTATTTATTATTATTATTGTTCACCCCCCTCGAGGTACCTTTAAAACCCATAATTAAACCTCCTTCAAGGTACCTCAGGTCGGGCCACTGAAGTGCAGACCAGCATCATTTCGCGGTATGTCAACTCGGATGAGGGAAGACCAACAAAAACATTCTGCTACCATAAAGTCTCGATGAATACCTGCCTGTTCTGAAGGAAGAGTATCACGAGGAATGATGCAGCGGTCCAGAGACAAGAGTTCAAGCCGGAAATTTGCATCGAAAAGGTCCCAGATTACTTCCTTGACCATCTTGTCACCGAGTTTCACCCTTCCAGTGATAACATCCATTGCATCTCTCGCAATAACTGACTGTTTCCACACCAAGCGAATAGGATGACGAAGACGCGAAATATCAAGCGAGAAGAGGGAGTTGAGATCATCCACAGTTGTATTACGCGACGATGGTTTGTGGCTGTTGGCTGGCACAAAACCAAGTGCAGGACTGAGGCAACAAAGGATGTAATCCTTCCAATCTTGCGGATTTGGGAACTTCTCATCTGAACCCCCTCGACTTGTTGTACGGCGGGTCCATGCAACACGGATAGACAACCAACTAACCACAAATAAAATTTTTCGCTCCCTGGGAAGAGAAGGGTTGGTCAAGATGAAGGGATCAAGCAGAGGGTAGCCACGAAGAAGGTTGAGGTTGGCATGATCCCATATGAGTTTCCAGTCCTGGGTCACTCTGCGCAATGCACAAGCCCAAACATCATTGGCTCGGGGCACGTTTTCACCTTCCAAAACTCGAAACTTCAAATCGTTAATGGTCTTCGATCTGTTGATACGACTTGCAATGATAGCAGGAGTGAAAGTCAAATTTGCAATGCAAACTGGTGCAGTATATGGAACCGGGGGAGGAGCTGACGATGTCGATCCCAGACCCTTTGGCGCCGTAGGGTGGGTCCATGAAGGAGCTGCATAATTGCTCGCCTTTTGTTGATGCGCTGTGAAACCAAGTCTATAAAGATGAGCCATGAAGCACAACCAAGATATCTCACCTCCGTGATGGGCATTGCCAACATGATCTGCTCGTGCTTCGTGGTATGCAGAGTGCCCCATTTTGATGTTGAGGCGCCTCAACGATTGGCATGCAAGATTACGGGTGGCCGAAGCATCACCCCAATAATTGAAGTCGCTATTCGGTAAAAGATCCCGAGTCATCGTCGCGGGAATGGTAGGCAAAACATGTTCGACGACGTGCATTCGACTTGATACGAGATTGGGCGTACGCACGAGCCAAATGGGCACCCCCTGCAGGTGGAATTTGACCGCGATTTCAAGATGGCATGTCACCGCTCCAACTATCCCCTTGTCGACGGGATGCGGTTTATCACCTTCCAAAAGCGGCCGATTCCTCCACTTCGTTAGGTACTCATAACATGCGAGAGTTTCCAAGTAGTAGCGCTGGAATGTCGTAACAGTCAACAGAGTGAGATTGTATGACTGGGGTGCGAAGGATAGGGTGACCGAAGCTATACGCATGCCCATTTCAGCGAACTCGAGCTCTGCCAGCTGGTGGGCGTGAAACGGTCTGCCTTGTCCAGATGAGTCTTGACGAGTTTCGAGAGGCGGTGCCTCATGTCCAGAAAGCCGGTGACGAGTT
This sequence comes from Galerina sulciceps, assembly GCA_023014345.1. NCBI lineage: Eukaryota > Fungi > Basidiomycota > Agaricomycetes > Agaricales > Galerinaceae > Galerina > Galerina sulciceps. Next base: position 1,486,692 of record JAEDXJ010000012.1, on the reverse strand, counting down.
CGTCTCGAATTCGTCCAATTTCGTCCACAGCAGAACATGGTTCGACAACGAAATCCGACCTCCGTACCAAGCCAATCCATGCTCATGTCTTCCAATCTCCTCGGATGGGGGTCGCGCTCGAATGTACGGCAGGTAGTATGTCCCTGGGAAATACCACTGGGAAGAGGGTAAAGTCCGCAGTGAAGAATCTCCCATCGAGGCGAGCTCGAACCTTGTCGGTATCCTGACAAAGGTCTGGAACCCAATCCATATTCGGGGACGAAACAATGAGGTTTGTTGGTCGGGGTTGGTCGCGGTCGTCGAAAGTATTACCGGCGAGGTACTGAAGGCTCTCAACTTGGTAGTTGAGTGGTCCACTCAACTCTGCGACCGACAGCGCATCCGTGCCCACAAAAGCTATTGCACGTCAGGGAATGTTTAAAGATTGCCATGATAGCGAACTTACCAGACGCTGATCTCTCGAAAGGGGGGAATATTGCCCGGTGTGTGCTGCTGTCTCGTATTCCCCCATAGCAATCAAAGTAAGTCTCTGAGATGAACCTGTCATCAGCGAAGTCAAGAAGGGAGGTGCATATTCCTCACTTTGCATACTGTCTTAGTGGAACAAGAAAGCCGAAGAAAGGAAGAGAGTAATATTTGGGGTATGGACACAAGACGAAAGACGCTACGAAAAGCATCAGAAGTCAGCGTAAGACCGAAGAGACGCAGGAGAAGAGGCGAATCAACGAGCGAATACGCCTCCGCATCCCGATGACAGAGGAAAGAGTGGCAATGCTCACCTGAAGACCGGAATGACTTCTATCGGGATCCTTCTTCGCAGTGGGAAACCAGCGGAAGACGAGGTGAAGCTGTCCAATAGGTGAACACGGGTGGTTGATTCGGCTGGCGCAAGGAAGGTCCGAATTGACGACGAAGACAGCTTGAGCCAAAAGAGCGACAAGTAAGCCCTTTGGTAGTGGAAATAAACGTTTTCAGGGTGTGGTGGATGGCACGTTGAGGAGGTGAAGCGTTCCAGCAGGTGAACACGGGTGCTTGATATCGATGTGGTAGGGACGATGCGAATTGACGACGAGGTCAGTCAATTGGTGTTGGCTCAAGCGACAAGTCAGCTTGAGCCAAACGAGCGACAAGTCAGCTCGTTTGTGGTTTGGTGCACGTTTCCTGAGCGCAGTGGATGGCACGTTGAGCCCGTGAGGTGTGCTGGCAGGCGGGATGGAGGAAGGGACGTTGTGGGATCACAGGAAAGGTGAGGCGAAACTTCTAAGTCCGATTTCAGCTAATGACAAGTGTTAGATAATAAAACGAACTTAACAATAAAGCGTACTTAGTGTAGTGGACACGATCCAAAGGCTGTGAGCTAACGCTGGCAGGTCGGTCCGCGAGGCTGCCGGTTCTAATCCCGTATATGTAAGTTTATTATTTGCAGTTTTTGTCGTGTTGCCCTCGCTTTCATGTACCCTTTTTCGTTTACTTTCCAATTTTTAATTACTCTCAGCGTTTCTTTTTTTTCTTCGCTACCACTTCTGTTTCTGTTCTACGGCAGTTTGAGTTACGGCGACTGTGTAGCTCTGCTGTCCAAGTTTCGCTTCCCACGCACTCGAAATAGATCAAGTCGCGCCTAGCGCTTGATCCTGTTTCTCTCTCTTCGCCGCCAGACGACGACGACCACCATTTTGCCAGCTGACTTGTCGCTGGTACGAAAGCGAGCTGACTTGTCGCCGCTCTCTTCCTTCAACACGGAGCTGACTTTTCGCTCCGCATTGTCTCTTTTCGCTCCGAGTTTTCCCCAACCCACATTTCGAGCTTACTGGCTACAACTTGCAATGTCGGACAACCTCAACACCTCAATGTTCGACTGCCTGCTATGGCCGAGATATCCGCACGTTATGGGCTCTACTCGCAGCTAGTTTACTTCCGTAAGTCGTACTCATTTTCTATATCCATATTGATTCAAATGGTAACTACTTTTCTAACAGGAACCTTCGTAGGACCCGAATCCAGCTACCCCACGTCGATATTGTGTACGTTCCAATTGTACCGCGAATACTGGCAGATACTTACAAGCCTCGCAGGTTGCGCTGTCTACAACTCGGTGAAGATGTCAGAAGACCCTTCATATGGGAGGAGAGGGAAATGGTCGATGGGTAGAAGGTGTGGGGCGGTGGATGGGAAGGAATGGGGAGACGATGGCTTAGACGTGGACAGGAGATTGAGGAGGGGGTACGGAAAGAACGCCCATCTTTCCTGTACCCAGTCTCCAAGCTCTCTTCCCGCTGAGACGCGATCCCAACCCAAAAGGAATTCCAGGCGATGACGCCGTTTGATAGGCGCCTTACGGTAGTCCGGGGTTCGATTACAGGGTCGATATCACCATCACGGATCGGCGTAGGCTCACCTTTCATTTCGCGTCATCGGGCTGAATTCAGGCAATGGACACACACAGAAATCAGACACGGAAGGTATGCCAGAGAACTCTCTCATGGTTTTGTTTACTGACTATGAACACTCGTCTTTACTTGGGAACTATAGATGTCCTTACGGGGAGTTTCGAAAATTAACCGATTTTCAAATCCCCGATTCGCGGTGACCAGCTTTACGTTTCCGGCCGATCCCCACGAACCCCCTGAGTATTTAACGCGAATCGGCTCACTGCAGCCTCCTTTCTTTCCACCAACCCATACGCCATGCCTTCGAAACGCAAAGGCTCCAAAGAACCACCTGCGAAAGGGAAGAAGTTGAAGAGAGACGAGGTAAGCATGCTTCGTTCTGCTTGACCGAACTTAGCTTACCTTCAACCTTTCCAAAGCTCTCTGCCACCACTGCTGGCGCTGACGGTGACGATGCTACGACGCTTGCGAAGCCACCCCCGGTAAGTCTTTGTGTAATGTCGCCATTTCTGGCTGACGTTTCCATGCAGAAGAAACGAGGTCGACCTCGCAAGGTCCAACAAGCAACGAATGACGCTCTGTAAGTCGGCGTCGTTGGCTCAAGTCTTACGTGGCAAGGAGCATGGGCGGGATTCGTAGGCTGACTTGTCGCCTACGCGGGGTGCTGCTGACTTGTCGCACACCCCACCGAGGTGGACGCTGATTTTCGCGTTCGTCCTCACCCCCCACCAGCACCACCATGCCACGTATGCTGTAAACCCGAAGCTGACTTCCTTACAGAGTCGGCGTTCCTTCGAGCGGGGTGGAAAGCGGCCGTCCAAGTGGCCAGTCCACCACCTGTGGTGACTACATTTATACATGACCTAGTGGCAGTTGCCTGGGACCTGGATATGGAATATCCGGGAGTTTGCCTGGCTACCATTTTAGGAAGCACCTCAGAAAAAACCCTGCTGGGTGCCGGAAATGCCGGTGTAGGTTGCTGATGCCTCTCGGGGGGCGGGTAGGGTGTTTGAGATGCCGAAAAATCCAGGGGGAGGGGCGGGATATGGCTAGAAAAGCGCAGGGGGGCGGGGATGTACAAACAATGTGCAAACAGTGCACCATTTTGATCCTTGGGCGGTATTTTTGCTCCTGGGCGGGATATGGGTCAATTCGCGGCGCCAAAATTTGTGCAGTAGGTCGGAATATATTATTTACACCCTATCCACCCTTTAGCGCGCGTCAAACGAGGCGGGAATGGGTGGATTAGAGAATGAGCGTTTGGATGAGCTCTATTTTTAGATCACGCATATTCCGAAAGCGGAAATTAGCCCCGGAATGGTTTGATGGCCTCGTTTTTTCTCTCCCGTGGCTCTCCCCTTGCTGTCCCCTTAAAATAAAATACACCATTGCATTCTACTCAAAAATGCGAACAAAATGATACCAATTTCGTTCCTTAAAACTAACTTGAAGTTGAGAAATGACTTCTCAAACATTCATACCCTTGGGATCCTTGCCTTGTGGTCTCCTTTGCTATTCGCACTTCCAGCCTCAATTAAATAGAAAAAGAATTATATTTATATTGATTACTACGAGACACAAGTACTCTAACCTAAAGAATAAGAGAACGAAATAGTAGGCGAGGAACGGCGTGAACTATGAGTTCTCGCGCCGTCCTCAATTCACTTATACAGCTCATCTGCTACCCAACCGATTCTGACCGACTCGGCCTATGTGGGGAAATGGGATGAAGGCGGTGGTGATGTGGAAGTAGGGTTGTAGCCGGCTAGTCACCACCATCTGCAACACGGGGCTCGCGGGGAGATACAGTGTTCGTACTCGTGCTGGCAACGGTTGCGGGCTGTGAGCTGGCGGTGGCGCGAATATGTTGGGTTTGACGCGAAAGGTGACGGAGCTGATGGGTGGGGAAATCGAATGAAGGTACTCGCACAGGTCGACGGCACCCAGGCGACCATTCATGCGACTGCCGCTGGGGTCATGGAATTTGTCGCCTGAGCGTGTCGTGGTGGTCGACGACGACTTGGCGAGACCCGAAGGGAACACGAACACTGCTGAGGACAGTGTTCAAAGTTTCACTCTCCTGTACTAGCACCAACAAAGGTGGAGGTGAAGGAAAGACCCCTTCGACTGCCCACCGATGTCAGCGAAGTCGTCGCCTCCCTTGTATCAAGGCCCACGAGTGACGTGGAACAACAATAGGAGACGCCGAGAGATGGATGAAGCAAAGGGATGGGCAGTAGTGGGTGGGCGGTGGGGCGAGAGTAGCAAGGGTGTCGTCCATTCCTGACGATATCCGTATCCTTGCTGTATGTCGCGTCGCGGCTCCTGAACCGACAACACCTCGGTGGTCGTGTTGTTGGTCCAGAGGAGTCGACAAGATGGACTGACGTCGACCTCCTTGCCACACCTCGATGAGCCAGGAGGGAAGGAACGCGACGCAGACCGTCGTCTGCATTCGCTCTGCGCAGTGGGATGGATGGAGTGAATTGGTGAGCAAGTTCACAATGGAAATAAGTGGAAACAATTCGAGTCGAACGACTCGAATTGGTACGTACTAGCCGGGTCTCCCTCTACCAGGGTCTCCCCTCACGCATCCTCGCCCCTCAGCCTCTACCCTTATTCCTCCTGGGTGGCCCACGTCCTTGGGCGAAGGGAGCAGCCTCGTCAGTCTCGTCGACGCAATATATATTTGCTAAATAAGGTCATAGTGTCAGAAACATAGTATTTGTATGCATAAGTACTGACTCACCTGGTTATTGGGTGCTCAAGCATCCGGATACCCAAATTCGTTTGCCACGTCAAACCGATGTCGTCGAGATGTATGTAGTCCCTAAACAGAGCGTGAAGTGTCAGAAACTCGATATTTGTGTGCATAATTACTGACATACCTGGTTATTTGGTGCTTAGTGGTCGGGACGGGCAAAGGGAAGGAATGCAGAGGCGGCTTGAGGTCGTTAAGAACAAGATCAACCCCCGTCTGAAGTCGTTGATGGCTTGTCCGGTCATTTCCGCTACAATCCGATTGGCTGCGAAACCCGGACCTGGTCGATCTCGTCGTGAGCGGAGGTTGAACTTGACGGACCGTGCAATCCGGAGACTGCATGTATCGACGCTGACGACGTTGGAACAGGCGGATAGGTAGAATTAGCTGAGGAAGTTATCTGAATGAATATTTTATATAGTACTACCGACTACCTTTCAGTAAATAAAATATATAGAGATCGTAATAAGGGAAATTACATCTGAGAGGTGATTTCGGTATTCGCCTCCTGTATCTTACAGGCCATACCTCACGGACTGAATCAGGTATTCCAATAAAAAATACATTTCGAGGAGGACCTAATGTATATCCTTTAAATTTGATACTTCGGACGAAATTCGAAGAACATTTTTTTATTGCCATCGATAGTCACCGTACAGCAGCTTGATAGATGCATGCCTTGAGATGTTCTCAAGGTATCAAGCTATCTGTTCCTTCAAACTTGTTCATATAAATTATAAATATTCTTAAAAACAGTTTGACCAGTACATTACTGACTTCTCAGTGCTTGTAGTGGGTCCGCTCTGTGGAGGAGTAGGGTAGGAGTGAGTGTGTTTGAGTGCCTGTCGTCGGTATTTCGGGTGTAACAAATTGTATTTACCTTACTCGGACTTGTAAGCCAGGAATACAAAATTAAACTAAACCATTAACACATCCCGTCAGTAAGTAAGCTCACGGATCTTCTGGGGACTGCCTCGGATGGGCTACAGAGTTCGTGAGCGGATCGGAGAGTAGTCGGTCCGGAGTTCCCAGCCAATCGGGTTCGTTGCGGAAACGGCCGGATAGCGCATCAACGACATTCAGTTGTCGTTGATCTTGTTCTCAACCACCACAACTGCGTCTCCCTCCCTCTCCTCTGGCCGTCTCGAGCTCTAAGGATGAATTAAAATGGGTAAGTCAGTATCTACGTATACAAATACGAAGATTCTGACCTTTGGTGTCTCTTTAGCGGCGATATACGACATCGTGGAGTTGTGCGTGATTCCCTTCGTGGGTGGATTCGGGAGGGGTTTGGATGGGAGTTGAAGTGCTAGGATACGCAAGGGGAGGCCCTGGAAGAGGGAGACCGGTTAGTACGTGCTAAATCGAGTCGTCGTTCCCTTGTCGTCAACCTGTCCACTGACTCACCAACCCATCGAACTGCGTAGCGAAATTGCGGACAATGGCTGGCGTCGCCTGCGTTCTCCTCCATGTAGTTCGAGGTGTATCCGGGAGCATCGACGACACTCCACCCCTCCTCCACTCGTTCTTCAGCTTCAGCAGCGCAACCACCGCCATCTTTCACAGCAACGCGACACGCCATTCTCCGATCGTGACAATGTGTCTTTCCCGCCGCTTCGACCGCCACCCAGCGCCTCGTTGGTCCACCCCAACATCCCTCGGCACCTGTACCGACCGCCGAGTCCCCGCTGTTTCCAGAACGGCGTCGCGAGAGGGATGAAGGATTTATAGCTGGACGTCGTCATTCGTGACGGGGTCTGTGCTATCCTTTCCCTGCCGACTGCTGCTCGCCACTCACCCCTCTGCCGTATCCCTCTTGCTATCTCCCTGTTCGTGTTCCTCGTCGCTCGTCGGACTCGATACATGGGAGACAAGAAGTTCGGTAACTCCGGTGGGTAGTAGAACCGGAGGTTTCCAAGAGAATACGAACTCTGTCGTCACACAGTGTTCGCGTTCGTACCCATCGGCCTCCAACACAATTACCCGCTCGCCCAGCCCCACCCGCGCCTTTCGAATCGTCATCTGCGGTGCGTCCAACCCATCATCCATTTCACCATCGCCATTTCACAATCTCCCTATGGAGAATGGGCCCATTCGACGGTTGGGGGACCAGAGGATGGTAGTTACATCGTCTCCTGCCACCCCTCGTCCATCTTTTTCCTCCACTCTTTATTCAATACCCCCCACAGTAGAGTACTAGTGTTCAGTATATAGTAAAAACACTTATTTATCTTTTGCTACGTGAATAAAGCCAGCGTGAATAGCGTAACACAAGGATGTCATCTGAAGCTTTGAGGGGTCATTTCTCAGCTTCCAGGTGGCTTCAAAGGATGAAATTAGTATCATTTTGATCGCATTTTTTAGGAGAATACAACCATCTATTTTATTTTGACGGGACAGCAACGGGAGAGCCACGGGAGAGCAAAAACGCGCCCATCAAACCATCCCGGGGCTAATTCCCGCTTTCGGAATATGCATGAACTAAAAATAGAGCTCATCCGAATGCTCATTCTCTAATCCACCCATTCCCGCCTCAATTGACGCGCGCTAAAGGGTGGATAGGGTGTAAATAATATATTGTAACCTACTGCACAAATTTTGGCGCCGCGAATTGACCCATATCCCGCGCAGGAGCAAAAATACCGCCCCAGGACCAAAATGGTGCATTGTTTGTGCATTGTTTGTACATCCCCGCCCCCCTGCGCTTTTCTAGCCATATCCCGCCCCTCCCCCTGAAATTTTCGGCATGTCAAACACCCTACCCGCCCCCCGAGAGCCATCACCATCCTACCCCGGCATTTCCGGCACCCAGCAGGGCTTTTTCTGAGGTGCTTCCTAAAATGGTAGCCAGGCAAACTCCCGGAAATTCCATATCCGTGGATCAGGCAACTGCCATTGATTGATATAGAAATGTAGCAACCATGGCTGAGTCCACCCGTGTTTCCGTGACTAAACGCGACGACGAATATGTGGCCACTGCCAGGGACGATGGCCTACCTACTGAAGGATTTAATAATGCCACTGTGGATCAGCATGGCCAGGCTGTTATTGCCTCTGAACTAGACCTTCCAATTGCTGAAAAGTAAGTCCCTATTTTACTTGCTACGTGTCAATTCTAACCCAAGATACAGCGTACGCATTGGTCGGCCACGTCGTTCCTGCACGATGAGGGGCCCAGCCCTTCCACCTCCAGTTTCCGCTCCTGCACCACCGAGTGCCGCCCCTCCCCGCCCAACGCCTACTCCAAGGCGTGCATCCGACAGCGATTTCGAAAGTCCTCTCGACGATAGTGATAACGGTCACAACCGTGCCAAAAACCGACGCAAGGCTAAGGTGCGCGATGCCAAGCGAGCAGCGAAAGCTGAAGCCAAAGCCTTATTTTCCAAGGCTCTTCACGACGGGCTCGCCAATCCGACTCCGTTGAAAAAGCGAGGCCGCAATGAGGACTCCGAGCAGGAGCGCGAGCTTGCACCGGCTCCAAAAAGGCTGCTTGGTGATGCGAAGTTTTCCATCCGACCTCCTCCCCCGCGGCAGTCTCCTCCTTGCGGTTTCTCCGTGAACAAGGCTCGGGCTGACAAGAAGGCCAGGCTTACGCTGCTGGCAGCCAAGAAGACTGCGAATACGACGGCCCCGACTGCGAAGTCTGCGAAGCACGGCGAGCCCAAAACCTCGAAGTCCTCGAAACATGAAGTCAAGCAAACCGGCGGCTTGATATTCGATGGCGTCCGTATCTATCGTCGGCTTCCCGCTCGTGCCCGTGGATCTGGTGACGTGGCAATGAACTGCAACGACGAGGAGAGTTTGGAAGGCACGGATGACGACACCACCTCTGACGAGGACACCACCACCGACGAAGACACCGATGATCAGGTGCTTCCGCATGTCAACCGCACGTACCGGCGTGATGATGGGAGCAACGACGATGAAGGCGGTGTTTATGACCCCATCAAGAGTGGGCATCATGAAGACAACAACCAACATCAAGATAGTGACCTTGAGGGCCCTGGTGGTGCCTGTAGATCATCCTCAGAGGCTCCTGCTGTCCATTGTGGTGCTGTAGATGTGTTTGATGGCCCTCCTTCTGCACCCTTGTCAAAGTTGAGCCAAAAACTTGTTGACCAAGGGCATCTCCAACCATCACCTCCTATTGAAAGCAGTTCCAGCGGCTCGGATTTTGAGGCTACTCGACAACAAGGAAAGGTGACTAGGGCCTTTCGAAATCGCCAAACAGAGGTTTCAGAGACTGTGGACTCTGATGAAGGCCTTGAAGAATGATGTTGTTATGTCCTCCCCTCCCTCACCTACTCACAAGGTTGACAAGGGCAAGAAGCGTGCAACCTCTCTTGACATGATTCCCAAGCCAATATCTGATTTCATAGATGACAATGAGGAGGATGCTGAGAGAGATGGAGATAAAGATTTCCAGCCACTGAAGGCCAAAAAGCGGGTTGGTCGGATTGCAGGGAAGACAAGATCGGAAGCCAAAGAAATTGGGGTTGAGGTCAAGAAGAAAATTGCCAATTTTGCATTGAAGAATGGTTTAGATGAGGAGGACCTTGCCTGGAACATGGCTGGCCTTGACAACCCAACAGGTCGTATTCCTAATTTTTGGAACGAATACCAACAATGGAGGGCCAGGAAGGCTACAGATGGTGAAATTGAAGGGTGTAAGTTCAACTTGCCTCTTAATTGGTTACCCTGACTTATTGGAATTTTAGTAGAAGAATTTCGGAAGGTGGTTGAGGCTGAATACAAGGAATTCAAGAAGCTTTCAACCAAAGACCAGGAAGCCTTTATGCTCAAAGTCAGAACAGAATTGGAGGAGCTTGCTTCCAATGATGATGTCACATTGCATCCAGTTCGGCGCTTGCTCATTGCTGAACGCAAGATTGAAGCTGTTGTAAGTTTTATTCTGATTTGTGAGCTACTTGTATCTGATTGTATCAATGTAGCTTGGTTCTGTTAATCGTTTGAACAAGGACTTCCTCTCCTTTGGTGCTATTATTCATGTTGGGAATGATCCAGTGGCTCGCCAAAAATCAGGAATTATAGCTGGTTCAGCTGCAGGGCAACAACTCATTGATGATCACAGATTTCATGTTCAGTTGCTTGTTGACACTATCATGGACAAGTACAGGTATGTTTTTACCTCTTGATGATATCCTTTTCCTACTCATTTGTGTTCTTCCAGAGCTGACCTAGCCAATGCTCGATTGAGGAATTTGCTTACTAGTCATAATAGCAGCAAGAATGACACCAGAGATGCTCCATCCCAAACTGCAGCTGTAGATAAGCAAGCAGATCAGGATAATAAAACCAAGGTTCAACTTCGTCAGTCGGTTTCCACTGAGGTGCGAAATCAAATATGTATGCTCTTTATTATTTTCTCTGTTTCCTATTCTTACATTTTGATCAGGCGTTGTTGCTCCTGAACTTCACAATCGAAAGACTGTTTCATGGAACAAGATGATGGATCAGGCATTGCAGTTCTTCTTCACAGTTTCAGGCTGGCCTGTTCATGTGGTTTCTGGGTATCCTTACAAAGGTTATTTTGACCCTGCAAGGCAATCTTTGCAGGCTTGGAAATTGCTTGAGTCATTGCTTAAATCTGGATCTTTAAAGATTGTCCCTTGGAGCAAAGGTGATCTAATTTATGTTCTTTATATGCTATATTTTACTGAATTTTTTATTTCATTTTAGAGCAGAAGGCTTTGCCAGTGGGTTCTGTGGAATGGTCCAATATACCCTTGCTGGTGTCTTCAGAAGATGAGCCTCTGGTATTTGTTAGGGATATAAAGCAGGCTTCCAAAGCTGTTAAGAAGTCTGTGACTGCATCTGCACCTGCTCATCCCATCATCTTGCCCTCTGCACCTAAACCAAATGTTCAATCATCCATTTCTCTCAAGTCAGTTCCAGCTCATCATCACCATGGCTCTTCAATCACTGCTATCCAACCCACCCATTCCAAGTCCTCTTCATCTCAACTTGTTGATTCTATGGCTGCTGAAAAGGCTCAAATTGCCAAGCATCAGAAGGCCATTAAACAATTGGAAGCTCGTATCACAGCCAAGGATCAAACTCCTTTGGATAAATATTTTGATCAGTATACTGTTCTGGGGCCAAATCAAATTGGAGGTGGTGGTCCAGATGAGCTACATGGTTTCTACACCCCAGAGATTGTTTTACGCGATGCCAAGCCTGTGGAAAAAGCCTGCTGATGAGTCTGGTTTCCCATATCGCAGTGAATTGGTCGATTTCAACCTGCCCCACATGCTAAAGTTCATTCACGCATTCCTTCCCAAAAGATTTCTCCCACATCCTTTTATCAGAAGCCAAACCCTGTTGCACCTTCAAAACGCACTCTTCCACCTTTGCATCCAGCAGCTCATGTTATACCATCTGCTCCAAAGAACACTTCTACCTTGGCTGGGCCCTCACGTTCTGTGTCTGATCCAAATCCTCAGATTACAGCTTCAGTCACCTATCCCTATCGCCGAACCACCTCTGATTCACTCCAAGTTCATTTTGATCCTAATCTTGAACCTTCATCTGAGGAGGATGAAGAGCCAACCTTGCCTCCCAGGGACAAATACTTTAAGCGACGCTTCAATGTGCCTGGTATTGATGGGCCTAGTCGGGAGGTATTCTTGAATGAAGATGACATGTAGAGTGCATTTCAGGTTGGTTATAATCATTGCAGTGGTGTTTTGCTTTACTTTGTTTGTCTTCATAAGCTTTATATGCCTTTGTTTATAGTTTTCTTGACTTTGGTGCTCAGTCTTTAGATTTGATTTGTTTATATGATCATAGAATGTTTATTTTCGATTTGCTAATTTAGTATACTTTTTCTACTTATTAATTGTTACATACATTTCTTGATTTTTAAGTCTTGCATGCTTTGTTTATCCTTGGTTTAATTGTTTTTCTTGTGCTTATATTTTATTATTCATTCTGTAATATGTGTTTGGATTGTTTTTGCTTCATATCTTTTTTTTGGCATATAAATGTTTTGGGGTAGAATGACAGTAGACAGTTCCCACTTCTTTGATTTGTGCATTTGCACTGTTCTGTCTTTACGTCTTACATTACTGGTTACTCTCTAACATGTTCTTCTGCTGGATATGAGATCTTGCATGCGGATTGGGGATATTCATACCTGGCGAAACATTCATTGCGAATAGAATTACATTAGATAGATTTGACCAATTTGGAGCTACTTACCAAGTAGAGATAATTTTATGCTTTGACATCAATCAAGATTCTGGTTATCTTGAAGTGGTGATGATTTTGAAGATTTGAATGCATCATCTGTTGTTGTGTGTGATCTGTTTTGTCCATCCACAGTTCACTTGCGGTGATTCCACCATCCACTGGTGTATTGTGCATCATCAAACTCATTTCTGGTGATTCCACCATCCATTGGTGTATTGTACATCAACGAAAGGTCATCGAATACATTCACAGTGACTAAAATATACTTAGAGTATTGTACAGTATATTCAGACATTTACCACTAATTTATCTTGTCTAAACACTGCTTCAGAGGTGGTTTGATCAAAATATGTGAGTTAAACCATGGTTAACCAGTATCCAAACCATATCTGTATCTGTATTAGGAAAATCCGCGGTTTGGATAAGGGATCGGTCCAGTGATATCCATGTTAGTCCCTAACCCATAGGTGTCTGGGCGCCTAGCCATACCCGTACCTGCCAGTACCCGCACCGTGACCCGCGCAGGGTTACCTGTCAAAACAGCTCCAAGAATGTCAAAATCGGTGGAGAAATGATGGAGATAGGCCTAATTTCGATGATTTTCACAAAAGGAGCTCTAAGAGTCTATCCGGTATCCATTTTCAGTTCGAATATGAATATGAAATATAGATTTGATGGGAGTCGGCTTTCTCCGAGGATTCACACAAGCCAAATTGAGAATGATTCTGACACGTCGGGCTCCGATGGTCCCTGATTGCATTGCCGACCCCCCACCTGCACTCCCGCCTCTCTTCCTGCTCTCGCAAATAATTCACAGTAGTTAACAGGTTAAAATGAATTAAAACCGTATATTACTTCAAGAACATATTTCTGATCTAATTGTCATCAAGCGCCAGATTTCAAAGGCAGGGAAAGTTGCCAAAACTGAGCTCGCCGTTGCACGCAATGAGCTCAACCATCGGAGAAGATACGCCGGAAGGTGATGTGACATGGGAAATTGATGGAACAAACCCGATTTGAGCCAGTGGGAATGATGCAGTGGCCATCAAATGCATATTCATATTCATATTTGAAGCAAAAATGGATACCGAACAGACTCTAACTCAGTCAGATCTCCACCAAAAAATAAGTTCTTGGGCTTGTTTTCAACGTCATGGGTATGCAAGTTGCTACCTGTACCCGTACACATGAGTACCCTTACCTGTGACCCACACAGGTTTGCAAACCCTTGCATTTCCCTACTCAGAATAGGAAACTTGTTTTGTTTAACTTCTGGATTTCATTCGGTTTTGGTCTATGTCCTCTAAAATCAGAGAGGAGACAACAGTCTAACTGTACTCATGCCAAACCTCCTTCTTGAATACATTTCAAAGATTCTTGATATTGAGTGCACATCTGCCATATCAAAATCAAGGAGGAGACAAGTGTCAAACTGACTGTACTTAGGTTGAACCTCCTTGTTATTGAATACATTGGGGAGGTTTGTTCAAAATCAGAGAGGATACAAATGCCTGATTGTATTCATTTGAAACCAGGTTGTTATTGAATACATTTCAAAGATTTTTGAAATTGAGTGCACATATGCCATATCAAAATCAGAGAGGAGACAACAGTCAAGCTCACTGTGCTCATGCTAAACATCCATGTTATTGAATACATTTTGAAGGTTTGGAAATTGAGTGCACATATGCCATATAAAATCAAAGAGGTGTTGGTGATCAACCTGGAGCATTTGTATCAAGTGTCCTTGTTATTGAATACATTGGAGATTCTCTAGCTCAATAGTAAATGCATACAGGTTTACCGATACCAGGAACTAATATGGGTAAATGCATACTGGTATAGCAGTATCAGGACCCAATATGGATAACCATGGGTAAACACATGCTGGTATATCAATATATCAGGACCTGATATGGGTGAATGCAAGTTGGTATAGCAGTACCGGAATCCAATACATGAGAATATTTGTTATTTCTTTGCCATATAGCATACAGAATACCTTTAAAAATGTAGCCAATCAATATATAGATTTCCCCATCTACTGTGCATTGTATTTCACTGAAACTTCATGATCATTTTCATTTGCAACTGTGCATGTCTACATCATAGAAATTTGTCTTATCTAAATGATTCCCATGGAAAATCTTTTACATTTAAAAATAATTTTCCTGAGAAAAATATTGTTTTATTCAGAAACATTGTTCTGCCAAGGAATATTTTTCTAGCCAAAGAATTCTTCTGGGTAAAATATTTTTCTGAACAAAAGATTCCTCTGAGTAAAAATATTTCTGAGAGTTTGCACCAAACACATTTCCAACAATTGGTGGTTCAACTGATAGAGGCGTCAACCTATACACCAAGAGTTTGCACCAAATGCATTTCCAGCTGATCAAGGTGTCAACTTGTACATCACCGAGAGTTTGCGGCAAGTGCATTTCCAACAACTGGTGGTTCAACTGATCAAGGTGTCAACTTGTACATCACCGAGAGTTTGTGGCAAGTGCATTTCCAACAACTGGTGGTTCAACTGATCAAGGTGTCAACTTGTACATCACCGAGAGTTTGCGGCAAGTGCATTTCCAACAACTGGTGGTTCAACTGATCAAGGTGTCAACTTGTACATCACCGAGAGTTTGTGGCAAGTGCATTTCCAACAACTGGTGGTTCAACTGATCAAGGTGTCAACTTGTACATCACCGAGAGTTTGCGGCAAGTGCATTTCCAACAACTGGTGGTTCAACTGATCAAGGTGTCAATTTACCGAGAGTTTGCGCCGGTTCAACTGGTCAAGGTGTCAACTTGTACATCACCGAGAGTTTGCGGCAAGTGCATTTCCACACTGGTGGTTCAACTGATCAAGGTGTCACTTGTACATCACCGAGAGTTTGCGGCAAGTGCATTTCCAACAACTGGTGGTTCAACTGATCAAGGTGTCAACTCACCGAGAGTTTGCGCCGGTTCAACTGGTCAAGGTGTCAACTTGTACATCACCGAGAGTTTGTGGCAAGTGCATTTCCAACAACTGGTGGTTCAACTGATCAAGGTGTCAACTTGTACATCACCGAGAGTTTGTGGCAAGTGCATTTCCAACAACTGGTGGTTCAACTGATCAGCTGATCAAGGTGTCAACTTGTACATCACCAAGAGTTTGTGCCAAACACATTTGGTGGTTCAACTGATCAAGGTATCAACTGACCAAGAGTTTGCGGTAAACACATTTCCAATTGGTGGTTCAACTGATCAAGGTGTCAACTTGCATGGGTAGACACCTTGCAACACTACATCTTATGTTGATTTGGTTCAACCAGGACATCAAGCTGGAATACAAGTATCCATTGTTTGATCCAAATCCTAATTAAATCAGTGATTAAACCAATATACAGTATTTCATCTGTTTTAGAATTCATTATCTGCATGATATACTCTAGACCTGTGCCATTGCAACTGTCTTTATGCCAAGTTATAATTGCCCTGTGGGAGCCAGTATAATTTTTTTAATTTTGTGGACCCCTGACACCAGTTGAGGAGTAAACATTTTTTGAAACAACAAATTTTGCAGAATATTTTAAAAATTTTATTCAGGAGAAAATATTTTTGAAAGGAGACTCCAGACACCATCTGTCAAAGGAAATGTTTTCCAAGTACAAATACTTGCCAAGCCGTCACACTGAACTTTTCAACTATTTTTCAGTATCAAAATTTATTCTAAACCCTAAAAAAAACATTTTTGGAATCAAGAAATTATTAATGGAAAAAATGATTCTTATAAATGTTTTTCAGCCTACCTTATGGTTGTATATTCTATCAGAAATTAATCAACCTAAGAGGTTAGGTCAGGGGGTACACTGAAGTGTTTTTACAACTAGATAACACTCTATTTTTGTTCTGTTTTGTTTTTCAAAGTTATTTTTTTATGGGCTGCTACTTGCTACTTAGGTACAGAGGTGGAGAGATTCACCTTTGGCTCTGCGTGAGACGGTTGGACGAGGTTTTGAGTCAGGAAGGAAGGTGATATCGATGAGAAAGTCGTCTTGATGCGTTCTTCGAGTTCTAGATCCGAGGTAAGAAAGGATTGGAGCATTAAAAACAAATCTGTACTCACGTCGGTTGATGTTATAGCTCCTCCGCCAACTAATTTAACGAGGCTCCATGTGACGAAAGTGGCTGCCGTGACTTGGAGGAGTGTCGGCAGAGTCGTTTCGGCACACGGTAGAGGAACTCGATAGACAGGTGTAACGTATATGAATTCACTGAAGTACTCTAGCAAACAAGACCGGCTTAAATACCTAAGTAGCTACATAGTCCATGTGATAATGAGAGGCTCCGGTAAACGGTAAAGGGATAGGCAAATGTTAAGGAAACAAGGAACGGGAAGTATGACCAGCAACGAGGAGAAAGAATGGAGCCACAAGTAATGGTAGTTAAAGATCGGAGGTGGTTGGAACGAATAGAGGTAGTGCCGAATGATGGAAAGAGTGCCGAAAAGTGTACCTGTTACATACGCCCTCCAGATATTGCGAACAGGGAGAGTAATATCTCAAAACGAAGAAGATATGAAAGAAGATATTAAGCGCCGGAATTGTTGGATGACGAAGAAGCCTTCGCGGGAGTGGGATCGACCTCCATAGAGTCGAAAAACTTCGCGGGATCGGACGGCGCTTTGACTTTATTAAATTTGAGTTTAGCCAAAGGCACGACGGGGGCAGCGTTAGCCGAAGACGGAGTCAATACGGTGGACGCGGGTGCGGGGGTCGAGTCGGATAGTAATTCGTCGACTTCGTCCATAGGAACAGCTTGGTCGGCAGCGGATGGAGTGGCAGTAGACGCGGCGGGGGAAGTAGTGGTAATTGGCGCGGCGGGGGAAGTAGTAGTAAGCGCCCGAGACTCCTTTCGAGCAGGGGCTGTCGCATGTTTAGAAGGTTTGAACTTCCCCTTCGACGCGTGCTTCGACTTGCGTTGGTGATAAGAAGCGCTCTTCACACCGAACCAGCGGGTGTAAGCAGTAAGCGCAGCGACGACGACGTCGTTAATGAGGCCGTGATTACCCGCCAGCGGAAGATGTATGGCGGTGTTATCCACTACGGGGGTGTGTTTGCGAGTCGACGAGCTAGCCGTGGAAGGGGCAGGGGTATGTTTGCGAGTCAACGAGCCAGCCGCAGAAGAGGTAGACGAAAGCGTGGGCCTTTCGGCGGTGATGTGGAAATCCTCCTCGGTTACACGATAATCTTCGGGGGGTATGAGATAGCGACTCCCGTCCCAAGTGGCGAAAATGCGCTGGTTGGTGACGCCCACATTGTAATTAAGCGCGAAGTCCATAAACCCGGCGGGTTCGATAGCGAAGCGCTTCGTTGGTTGCACCCGACATATAGCTTTGTGGTGGCGAATGTAATTACTAATAACACTCGAGGCGTAAGTCGTGCCGGCCTCTTGCTGACCCTCGTCGGTGTTCAGGTAATCCTTGAAAAAGTAGAGTTGATCACCGATTTGGGTAATCAGTGTATGTTCGAGTGGAGGGAACCGGCCCTGGTCTTTCGGCATGCCGGCGGTGTCCGCGGCGAGTAGAGGGTACGAAGAGTCGAAATGCGAAGTCGAATGGCAGGAGAAAAAGGAATGAATACGGGAACAGCAATGATGAGAGAAGGAACGAATTTTTTCCGAGACTTTATGAGCCAAATTTCGTCTCGAGGTGGAGCCCAAAGTCAGGGCGCCTAATTGGAATTGCGGATCATTGATAGGCGGGTTGCCAGTCCCAGCGGGCAGGTCCCCAATCGACTCAATTCCAAGTAAATCGAAATAGGCTTCGAGTGCCTGTAAGTCTGAAATTCGATCATATGGGAGCCAGGTGATATCCCCGGCTTTCCACTGCATCTCGAACACAGCACTCTCCTTTGCTCCTGAGTGCGACAAAATTCTGTCGACTGCCCATTCGCCTTCGAAATCTTCGCCAACGCCTAACTGATTGTCCATTCGACCTGGAAACAATCTGTCGTCATTGGGACTGTGGATTCGAAGCAGGGAGGCATGGAATACGTCATGAACTCCACGCGCCTTCAGCCTATCGGGTAACTGAAGCTGATAGGAGAAATTCCCAAAGTCCCTAATAATCAAATAGGGGCCGATAAATTTAGGAATTAATTTCCGTGCAAGTCCACGCGGAAATGTGATGTTCTTAGAGGAGAGATAAACGAGTTCTCCCTTTACAAGTTCTTACGTAGTAAAAGAACTTGTTTTCCGGCCTGCGAAGCAGGCACTTTGGTTCCTAACGGAAACGTTGGAAATTCTCCCACTGCTATAGTGACCCTGCACGGTTTCTGTATCTCAGCCATTTCTAGGCCGATTTTTATGATTTTGGTATCAAAAAATTCGTAAAAATCAGGGCCTTCCTGGTCACGTGACCAGGCCAATTTGGTACCATTAGAAAGTCCTGATTTTTCTTGATTTTTCGAGCCCCCGATCATCCAAATTGGTTCAGAATTGAGCGGACTATGATTTATTCTCAGTATTTATTATTTAAAAGGTCGGACTCTCCGCAGAAGTAAGAACTTGTTTTTGCCATGCGCAGCAATGGCCTCTGGCCAAGTCTTAAACGGCGCAGGTAAGCGCTTGCGATTCGCGTCGCGCGTCTGCTTGACACGAGCGGCTAATATGCTGTCATGAGCCGCCATGAGCGTGAGCTTCTTTTGCAGAGCAAAATTCCGAACAGACAGAAACTCAGAGGGGTCGGCCGAATTCCAGATCATAGCTCTGGGCATCCGACCGCATTCAGAAGAACGGTGCGTACCCCGTGCTCACTGATCGAGCCGAATTTATTGCAAACTCGATAGCGGGTAATTTAGAGACCCAATCGGACTGGGTATCGTTCATGCACTGCCGAAGCATTTGATTAATCGTGCGGTTCGCACGTTCGGTGGATCCATCAGTCTCAGGATGATATCCACTCGACATCTTCAACCTAGTACCTAGGAGGCCATGAAGATGCTTCCAGAATACACTCGTGAATAGGACATCCCTATCACTAATAATGTTCTTGGGTAAGCCATGCAGTTTGTAGACGTGCTCAAACATTAATTCAGCGATCTGACGGGCATTGTAATTCGTCCGACTAGGTATTAAATGTACCATGCCAGTCAGGAGACAAATCACGACGGTGATAGAGTCAAAAGCCCCATCGCGATTCTTTGATTCGGGCAACGGGCCGACGAAATCAACCCCAACAGATTCCCAAGGATAGGAGGGAACGGGTAAAGGGTTCAGTAGGCCAAACGGCTTCTGATTGCTTGGCTTACTGCGCTTGCACGTCATGCAAGTCTCACAAAAAGCCTTGGTGTCAGACACGATGTCTTTCCACCACACCTGATCCCGGAGGTAATCCAGAGTCTTTGCTGCGCCTAGATGCGCGAGAATGGAGTGGGCCTCGGAAATTACGATTTCCCGAGCACTTCTGCCCTGGATAATGATTTTAGGAATGCACAGTAACTTGGTATCGCGTTCCTTTAGATAAATAAAATCATTTTCCACAGTAAAATTGCGGAATTCGTTGGGTTTTTCCATTATTTGCTTGAAGAAGGGGTCTTGATCATATTTCCCCTTGATCTCATTGAGCAAATCAATGCCATCGACGCTCGAGGAAACAAACTCGACGAATGATGGCACTGCCAAATGCGGTAACGGCTCCGAAAGCTGTACAGGCGCTCGAGAAGTCGTGTCTAAATTAACTGCACCCGAGCCGCGATCACGGCTCGGCGGCTTTAATTTAATTGTTAACCTTGAACTCGAAGGTTGTGTGCTGTCCGTCGCTGTACTCGCAGACGGCGCACTCGACGACGGCATGCTCGACGGTGTAACCGCCTCACTTCCGCCCTCCTTTTGTTCATGAGGACCTCGAAGAACAAAACGGTCACGAAGCCGCGCAGCAAATTCACGCGATGTCTCCGGACGACCCGTGGCAGCGGAAACGACAGCGCGAGAACGACGAACAGCTGCGCGGGCCTCTAAACCTGCGAGGATAGGTAAGTCACCCACCCCAACGTCCGCATCATCATCCACCACGTCATGGTAGGTATATTCACTGCGAGCGCGCACAGTACCCGGCGCCTCGTTGGAATATATACGAGAAAGAGCATCTGCAAGGACGTTCTCTTCTCCAGGTACGTAGACAACCTCAAAATCAAAGGAGCTGATTTTTTCGAGCCATCGGGCCTGACGCCCTGACAGGTTTTTCTGATTCAACAAATGAATCAACCCTTTGTGGTCCGTAATCCACTTGAAATGAACACCCTGCAAAATGTCACGATGGCGGAGCATTGTCTCAACCCCGGCAAGCATTTCAATCTCATGCACAGGGTAGTTCTGCTGAGCCGAGTTCAATTTCGCAGAATAAAACGCGGCGACTTTAGCCGTTTTCCAGTTTTCGCCCTGACTGACAAGGCCAGAAACACCAGTCGCGCAACCGTCAGTCACCATCCAAACGGTAGGTGCGCCCTCCGCATAACTCAGAGGGACTCGACGATGCTCACGCGCTGCTTGAACCAGCGCCTTCACATCCTCGAATGCGCGCTGCTCTGTGAACGTCCAGCGGAACGGAACCGTATCACCAGTCAA
Source organism: Galerina sulciceps (assembly GCA_023014345.1). Taxonomy (NCBI): domain Eukaryota; kingdom Fungi; phylum Basidiomycota; class Agaricomycetes; order Agaricales; family Galerinaceae; genus Galerina; species Galerina sulciceps. Next base: position 1,465,728 of record JAEDXJ010000012.1, on the reverse strand, counting down.
AGCACTCAAAACGCCCATAGGCACACGAACGCCTGGAACGTCGTCCGCAAGGAAGCCGACAGAACCCAGAAAACCACGAAGTAAGTCGCGATTGGTGGGAACCTTCCAGTTGACAACTGAATCCACCTTTGCAGAGTCCATCCGAATGCCATGGTCATCAACAACACGACCGAGGATATGAAGTTCGGACTGAATAAAATTCAGCTTGCTCCCGCTAAGCACTTCAGTGGCCCGACCTGAGGTACCTTGAAGGAGGTTTAATTATGGGTTTTAAAGGTACCTCGAGGGGGTGAACAATAATATAATAAATAAAAGCAGCCAGCTATAAAAAATAAAAATTATTGAAAAAATGTTGAAAAAGATAGAAAATTATATAAAATTTTTATGAATGAAATTATAAGTTTAACAATTTGTTTTAAGAATGTGACAATATTATTAATGAGGGGTGTCAGGGGTCCTTTTTTCAAAAAATTATTTTGGTTATTGCAGGCTTACTAGAATAGCTAGAAAAGATTCAAAACCAGATTCTAAAATGTATAAGTCCATGCTATACAGCATAGCAATACTGTGATAAACCAAGAAATCAAAATTTTAATTCTAATATACATTGGCTATCCAAATTTCAAATCTTATATATCGACTTATCAACTTGTAGTTTACCAAGTGATAGTACTATCATAGGGCAACACTATAACTCACAGAGCATTTGAAGATGTCCACCACAATTTACTGATTATATATAGAATATGACTACAAGATATATAGAAGTCCACAGAGGTCAACCACAACATATCAACCATACTAATAAGATTTTACAACAACTTATAATTTATATATACAGGTCTACTACAACTCACTGATCATTTATAAAATTCTACAGAGCATATAATTGACTGCAATTCACAAATCATATATAAAGATCCACTTTATATGCACTATCAATGCGTACTTCATTGAAACATTATTCAATACAATTCTATTATGATAAAACTTTATGGCAACACACTGATTATACATAGAAACTATCACTTTAGTGGTTTACTTGGCCAGAGGCCATTGCTGCACATGGCAAAAACAAGTTCTTACTTTGCTCTGACCTTTTAAATAATAAATACAGTGAATAATTCACAGTCCGCTCAAATCTGGACCAATTTAGATGATCAGGGGCTTTAAAAATCGAGAAAAATCGGGGCTTTCTAACAGTACCAAATGTACCTGGTCACGTGACCAGGAAAGTCCTGATTTTTACGAATTTTTTGATACCAAAATCATATAAATTGGCTCAGGAATGGCTGAGATACAGAAACCGTGCAGGGTCACTATAGCAGTGGGAGAATTTCCAATGTTTCCGTTAGGAACCAAAGTACCTGCTTTGCAGGCCGGTAAACAAGTTCTTTTACTACATAAGAACTTGTAATTGTAAAGTAGATTTCTTCAAACTCAAGCTATATCCAGCTGAATGAGTTTTCAAAAAAAAAAAAAAACAAAAAAAAAAATCCATTAATAGAAATTTCCATTTTTAGAATACTACTATTTTTGGACATTTTCCTTATTTAGACAATTCCCTTTTTTAGAAAGTAAGCTAAAAATACATTGATGTCTAAATTTGGTTTTTAGATAAGTTTCTATTTTAGATATATTTCCTTTTATAGACAATTTCCTTATTTGGAAAGTAAGCTATTTTTACATTGAAGTCTAAATTTAGTTTTAAGCACAGTTTCTATTTTAGATTTATTTCCTTTTATAGACAATTTCCTTTTTTAGAAGGTTATTCTAATTTTACTTCAACACCTAAATTTAATTTTTGACAGTTAGTTCTATTTTTAGATCACAAGTTATTTTTAGTTAACAGATGTCCCTTTTTGGAAATCTATTTACTAAATCAGGTAAATATACTTGATTGTGCTCTAGTTCAGTCAAATCTTCAATAGATTAAATAAGTAAATAATTCATAGTTTATTCAAATCTAAACCGATTTAGATGATCAGACCCTTGAAAATTTGAGAAAAATCAGGGCTTTCTAATGATACCAAATGTGCCTGGTCATGTAACCAGGAAAGCCCTGATTTTTGCAATTTTTTTAATACTAAAGTTATAAAAATTGGCCTTGTAATGGCTGAGATACAGAAACTGTGCAGGGTCACTATGACAGTGGGGAGAATTTCTATTGTTTGCATTAGGAAGTGGTTTGGTCAATTTTGTAGTGTGTTTGTAATAATTAAATGAATATGGTATGATGGGAAAATGTAATAGCATGGTGTTTCTAGCAGAATTTAGAAGGGATAGAGCAGATGTAAAGAACACAGTGGTGTTAAGAACTGTTATATACTATACACACCTCCGACCTTGATCTGATCTATTCCGACCTCCGGACTGGACTTAGACATGAAGATTAGTTTATGGACTCATTAGTACCTTATAGTCTCAAGTATATACTTATCAACTGTTTCAAACCTTAAGTAACTTCCATGTAGTGTACCCATCCCTGACACATATCTCAACCCTGATTCGACTTTAGGTATAAATACATAGTCTATATTTGTTTGTACTTCAATTTGAATATTGTTCATTCATCGCTCCACGCTTTACTTTTCTTGTGTGCGCTCGCTCTTTCTGACTCTATTTTGACTTCCTCAAAATTCAGGACAAGTTTAGGTCAACGAAGCAACACACATACGTTGAAGCCAAAGTCCCAATCCTATGTTGTAGTCTGGTATCTAGTCCAACCATCTGACTGTTTGCCAACATAGTCATGACATGGTTCCTCTCTGATCCATAACTAGTACAATACTTAACAAGAACCAAGCCTAGGGAGACTGACGTTCCGTCAGACAAATGGAACACTAGAATGGAAGGTGGACAGAACAGAGTCATGGAACAAAAAGAAGTTGGGCAGAGTTTTGGCCTTAGCTTTGAACTGTGTCATGCCTAACAATGTGCCCCAATTTTGAGAGAGACAGACAGCATGATACCCTAAGGCGGAACCTCGGACAATACAATATAGAGTGGAGGATTCTTGGATGCAAAAGATGTTCCAGTAGAATAACTAATATTCAAACTGACATTATTTTGTGGACATATAATGAGAATCCAAAGAGGAATGAATGTGGATCCTACTGCAAGTCAAAACTATAAATACTAACTAGCATGTAGTACAATATGAATAAATTAAGCAGAGTCCAGAATGATAAAATATACAAATAGTATACAGCAGATAGAAAAGGCATAGCAGTCATAAAGAGTACAGCAGAAATAGTCACTGGCAGATAGAAATCAGATGCTTACAAACTGTAATCTGCTAACCTGGTCATTGTGTCAGCTACTTCTATTATGTCCACCACTATACTAGCCCATCTTCCAACATCTCTGGACACAAGTTCCCTGTATGTTTTTCCACACCAATACAGACTACAAACTATTGGAGTCTGTACACATTCAATTTCTATCTGTCTGCTAGACACTATGTTTGCTGGTCACTATGTCTGCTGCACTTTTGTAAGGACAACCTTGAGCCAGGGTGCCAAGGACAAAGAGTCAGGCAGAGTGGCGGACTAGCAGGAAGATCCAAAGATTTATTTTATTAGGTAATCAACCAGCCTATGCCGCTGGCTTTATGTATCATTTTGGTAAACTGTTCAAAGGTTATGATGCATCAAACTGGTAAATTGACTATGTTGATCAGTTTACCAACAAGGTGCATATCAAGTGGTCTACAACATTATTATTGTATAAGGGTAAAAGACCTTATTTGTTTGGCAATTGACACCATCAATTTAGATCACATGACTTTGAATTTGCTTCTATTGACATGGTTGTCACATATTCATGTGATTTTATAGCTTCAAATCCAAACAAATATAAATATAGTGCCTCAGGGATACTGCTGTACTCCACAGATGCAAACAAAGGTATCATTTTCTAATATGGCCATGTTATGTCAGCTGCTTGACTTTGCAATGTATTTTGCCAAAGTCTCTAATTACATAATACTGGTTTAGCTTATATCTCAATGGGAAATATGTTTGATAATATCATTTATATCCCATAAATATCTATAAATAGACTTTCCTTTTATGAAAATAAATACCTATACACTGACAGAGCTTGTTTGTACTTTAGACATGTGGGAAATGGAGATAGAGGGACAATTCAAGTGGATTCAGGGTTGCCTTGATGGTTATGTCATCTTTTATTAGAGGTGCAAGAGAATCCGAGAACATTTTACATCAGTATGTTTTTCCGTGGACGTGATATAGGCTTATTTCTTAGGTAAGACATGCCCGAATTCTCTCACACCACTGATGAAAGATGTTGTAATCTGCTATACGACCCTGAATCCATCAAAATTGTGGCTGTACCTCCTTTCTTCATTGAGATATAAGCCAATACTTGATTTGGCAAATAGATTTCCAAAAAGAGACATTTGTTACTAAAATAACTTGTGATTTAAAATAGAACTGATTGTCAAAACTAAATTTAGGTGTTGAAGTAAATTTAGAGTGACATTCTAAAAAGGAAATTATCTATAAAAGGAAATAAATCTAAATAAGGGAATTGTCTATAAAAGGAATATGTTTAAAATAGAAATTTATCTAAAATCAAATTTAGACATCAATGTATTTTTGGCTTACTTTCTAAAAAAGGGAATTGTCTAAATAAGGAAGATGTCCAAAAATAGTAGTATTCTAAAAATGGAAATTTCTATTAATGGATTTTGTTTTTTTTTTTTTGTTTAAAAACAATATTTTTATACTCATTGAGCTGTATATGGCCTGATTATACATTGGACAGTGAAGTGCTATGTATGATCAGTGAGTTGCTATAAAGTTTTATCATAGAAATTGTATTCAATGATGTCTTAATGAAATACAAGTTGATAAATACATATGAAGTAGATCTTTATATATGCTGTGTAAATTGCAGTAGATCCTTCATATGCTTTGCAAGTTGCAGTGTGGTCCTATGTATCATCAGTGAGTTGCAGTAGATCTATACATGGAATCTGTAATTGTAGTGAAGTCTTATATATGGTCAATAAGTTATACATTAATGAACCTCTGTGGACTCTTATATGTTACAAGTTCTTACATAGTAAAAGAACTTGTTTATTGGCCTGCGAAGCAGGCACTTTGGCTTCTAACAGAAACATTGGAAATTCTTCCACTGCTATAGTAATTTCTATATCTCAGCCAATACTGGGCCAATTTTTATGATTTTGGTATCAAAAAATTTGTAAAAATCAGGGCCTTTCTGGTCATGTAACCAGGAACATTTAATACCATTAGAAAACCCTGATTTTTTTCAATTTTTAAAGCCTCTGATCATTTAAAATGGTCCAGATTTGAGCAGACTGTGAATTATTCACTGTATTTATCATTTAAAAGGTTGGAGCAAGGTAAGAACTTGTTTTTGCCATGCGCAGCAATGGCCTCTGGCCAAGTAGTTAGTAAGCGGTAGTCAAATTCTGTATATGGCTAATTATGTAGCCAGCCAATGAATATATATAATTAAAATTTGGATTTTTTGGTTTATTACAGTATTGCTATGCTGTATAGCATGGACTTATACATTTTAGAATCTGGTTTTGAATCTTTTCTAGCTATTCTAGTAAGCCTGCCTGAAACCCTGACCCCACCCCTCATTAATAATATTGTCACATTCTTAAAACAAATTGTTAAACTTATAATTTCATTCATAAAAATTTTATATAATTTTCTATCTTTTTCAACATTTTTTCAATAATTTTTATTTTTTATAGCTGGCTGCTTTTATTTATTATTATTATTGTTCACCCCCCTCGAGGTACCTTTAAAACCCATAATTAAACCTCCTTCAAGGTACCTCAGGTCGGGCCACTGAAGTGCAGACCAGCATCATTTCGCGGTATGTCAACTCGGATGAGGGAAGACCAACAAAAACATTCTGCTACCATAAAGTCTCGATGAATACCTGCCTGTTCTGAAGGAAGAGTATCACGAGGAATGATGCAGCGGTCCAGAGACAAGAGTTCAAGCCGGAAATTTGCATCGAAAAGGTCCCAGATTACTTCCTTGACCATCTTGTCACCGAGTTTCACCCTTCCAGTGATAACATCCATTGCATCTCTCGCAATAACTGACTGTTTCCACACCAAGCGAATAGGATGACGAAGACGCGAAATATCAAGCGAGAAGAGGGAGTTGAGATCATCCACAGTTGTATTACGCGACGATGGTTTGTGGCTGTTGGCTGGCACAAAACCAAGTGCAGGACTGAGGCAACAAAGGATGTAATCCTTCCAATCTTGCGGATTTGGGAACTTCTCATCTGAACCCCCTCGACTTGTTGTACGGCGGGTCCATGCAACACGGATAGACAACCAACTAACCACAAATAAAATTTTTCGCTCCCTGGGAAGAGAAGGGTTGGTCAAGATGAAGGGATCAAGCAGAGGGTAGCCACGAAGAAGGTTGAGGTTGGCATGATCCCATATGAGTTTCCAGTCCTGGGTCACTCTGCGCAATGCACAAGCCCAAACATCATTGGCTCGGGGCACGTTTTCACCTTCCAAAACTCGAAACTTCAAATCGTTAATGGTCTTCGATCTGTTGATACGACTTGCAATGATAGCAGGAGTGAAAGTCAAATTTGCAATGCAAACTGGTGCAGTATATGGAACCGGGGGAGGAGCTGACGATGTCGATCCCAGACCCTTTGGCGCCGTAGGGTGGGTCCATGAAGGAGCTGCATAATTGCTCGCCTTTTGTTGATGCGCTGTGAAACCAAGTCTATAAGATGAGCCATGAAGCACAACCAAAGATATCTCACCTCCGTGATGGGCATTGCCAACATGATCTGCTCGTGCTTCGTGGTATGCAGAGTGCCCCATTTTGATGTTGAGGCGCCTCAACGATTGGCATGCAAGATTACGGGTGGCCGAAGCATCACCCCAATAATTGAAGTCGCTATTCGGTAAAAGATCCCGAGTCATCGTCGCGGGAATGGTAGGCAAAACATGTTCGACGACGTGCATTCGACTTGATACGAGATTGGGCGTACGCACGAGCCAAACGGGCACCCCCTGCAGGTGGAATTTGACCGCGATTTCAAGATGGCATGTCACCGCTCCAACTATCCCCTTGTCGACGGGATGCGGTTTATCACCTTCCAAAAGCGGCCGATTCCTCCACTTCGTTAGGTACTCATAACATGCGAGAGTTTCCAAGTAGTAGCGCTGGAATGTCGTAACAGTCAACAGAGTGAGATTGTATGACTGGGGTGCGAAGGATAGGGTGACCGAAGCTATACGCATGCCCATTTCAGCGAACTCGAGCTCTGCCAGCTGGGTGGGCGTGAAACGGTCTGCCTTGTCCAGATGAGTCTTGACGAGTTTCGAGAGGCGGTGCCTCATGTCCAGAAAGCCGGTGACGAGTTCGTCTCGAATTCGTCCAATTTCGTCCACAGCAGAACATGGTTCGACAACGAAATCCGACCTCCGTACCAAGCCAATCCATGCTCATGTCTTCCAATCTCCTCGGATGGGGGTCGCGCTCGAATGTACGGCAGGTAGTATGTCCCTGGGAAATACCACTGAGGGAAGAGGGTAAAGTCCGCAGTGAAGAATCTCCCATCGAGGCGAGCTCGAACCTTGTCGGTATCCTGACAAAGGTCTGGAACCCAATCCATATTCGGGGACGAAACAATGAGGTTTGTTGGTCGGGGTTGGTCGCGGTCGTCGAAAGTATTACCGGCGAGGTACTGAAGGCTCTCAACTTGGTAGTTGAGTGGTCCACTCAACTCTGCGACCGACAGCGCATCCGTGCCCACAAAAGCTATTGCACGTCAGGGAATGTTTAAAGATTGCCATGATAGCGAACTTACCAGACGCTGATCTCTCGAAAGGGGGGAATATTGCCCGGTGTGTGCTGCTGTCTCGTATTCCCCCATAGCAATCAAAGTAAGTCTCTGAGATGAACCTGTCATCAGCGAAGTCAAGAAGGGAGGTGCATATTCCTCACTTTGCATACTGTCTTAGTGGAACAAGAAAGCCGAAGAAAGGAAGAGAGTAATATTTGGGGTATGGACACAAGACGAAAGACGCTACGAAAAGCATCAGAAGTCAGCGTAAGACCGAAGAGACGCAGGAGAAGAGGCGAATCAACGAGCGAATACGCCTCCGCATCCCGATGACAGAGGAAAGAGTGGCAATGCTCACCTGAAGACCGGAATGACTTCTATCGGGATCCTTCTTCGCAGTGGGAAACCAGCGGAAGACGAGGTGAAGCTGTCCAATAGGTGAACACGGGTGGTTGATTCGGCTGGCGCAAGGAAGGTCCGAATTGACGACGAAGACAGCTTGAGCCAAAAGAGCGACAAGTAAGCCCTTTGGTAGTGGAAATAAACGTTTTCAGGGTGTGGTGGATGGCACGTTGAGGAGGTGAAGCGTTCCAGCAGGTGAACACGGGTGCTTGATATCGATGTGGTAGGGACGATGCGAATTGACGACGAGGTCAGTCAATTGGTGTTGGCTCAAGCGACAAGTCAGCTTGAGCCAAACGAGCGACAAGTCAGCTCGTTTGTGGTTTGGTGCACGTTTCCTGAGCGCAGTGGATGGCACGTTGAGCCCGTGAGGTGTGCTGGCAGGCGGGATGGAGGAAGGGACGTTGTGGGATCACAGGAAAGGTGAGGCGAAACTTCTAAGTCCGATTTCAGCTAATGACAAGTGTTAGATAATAAAACGAACTTAACAATAAAGCGTACTTAGTGTAGTGGACACGATCCAAAGGCTGTGAGCTAACGCTGGCAGGTCGGTCCGCGAGGCTGCCGGTTCTAATCCCGTATATGTAAGTTTATTATTTGCAGTTTTTGTCGTGTTGCCCTCGCTTTCATGTACCCTTTTTCGTTTACTTTCCAATTTTTAATTACTCTCAGCGTTTCTTTTTTTTCTTCGCTACCACTTCTGTTTCTGTTCTACGGCAGTTTGAGTTACGGCGACTGTGTAGCTCTGCTGTCCAAGTTTCGCTTCCCACGCACTCGAAATAGATCAAGTCGCGCCTAGCGCTTGATCCTGTTTCTCTCTCTTCGCCGCCAGACGACGACGACCACCATTTTGCCAGCTGACTTGTCGCTGGTACGAAAGCGAGCTGACTTGTCGCCGCTCTCTTCCTTCAACACGGAGCTGACTTTTCGCTCCGCATTGTCTCTTTTCGCTCCGAGTTTTCCCCAACCCACATTTCGAGCTTACTGGCTACAACTTGCAATGTCGGACAACCTCAACACCTCAATGTTCGACTGCCTGCTATGGCCGAGATATCCGCACGTTATGGGCTCTACTCGCAGCTAGTTTACTTCCGTAAGTCGTACTCATTTTCTATATCCATATTGATTCAAATGGTAACTACTTTTCTAACAGGAACCTTCGTAGGACCCGAATCCAGCTACCCCACGTCGATATTGTGTACGTTCCAATTGTACCGCGAATACTGGCAGATACTTACAAGCCTCGCAGGTTGCGCTGTCTACAACTCGGTGAAGATGTCAGAAGACCCTTCATATGGGAGGAGAGGGAAATGGTCGATGGGTAGAAGGTGTGGGGCGGTGGATGGGAAGGAATGGGGAGACGATGGCTTAGACGTGGACAGGAGATTGAGGAGGGGAGGTACGGAAAGAACGCCCATCTTTCCTGTACCCAGTCTCCAAGCTCTCTTCCCGCTGAGACGCGATCCCAACCCAAAAGGAATTCCAGGCGATGACGCCGTTTGATAGGCGCCTTACGGTAGTCCGGGGTTCGATTACAGGGTCGATATCACCATCACGGATCGGCGTAGGCTCACCTTTCATTTCGCGTCATCGGGCTGAATTCAGGCAATGGACACACAAGAAATCAGACACGGAAGGTATGCCAGACGAACTCTCTCATGTTTTCTGTTTACTGACTATGAACACTCGTCTTTACTTGGGAACTATAGATGTCCTTACGGGGAGTTTCGAAAATTTAACCGATTTTCAAATCCCCGATTCGCGGTGACCAGCTTTACGTTTCCGGCCGATCCCCACGAACCCCCTGAGTATTTAACGCGAATCGGCTCACTGCAGCCTCCTTTCTTTCCACCAACCCATACGCCATGCCTTCGAAACGCAAAGGCTCCAAAGAACCACCTGCGAAAGGGAAGAAGTTGAAGAGAGACGAGGTAAGCATGCTTCGTTCTGCTTGACCGAACTTAGCTTACCTTCAACCTTTCCAAAGCTCTCTGCCACCACTGCTGGCGCTGACGGTGACGATGCTACGACGCTTGCGAAGCCACCCCCGGTAAGTCTTTGTGTAATGTCGCCATTTCTGGCTGACGTTTCCATGCAGAAGAAACGAGGTCGACCTCGCAAGGTCCAACAAGCAACGAATGACGCTCTGTAAGTCGGCGTCGTTGGCTCAAGTCTTACGTGGCAAGGAGCATGGGCGGGATTCGTAGGCTGACTTGTCGCCTACGCGGGGTGCTGCTGACTTGTCGCACACCCCACCGAGGTGGACGCTGATTTTCGCGTTCGTCCTCACCCCCCACCAGCACCACCATGCCACGTATGCTGTAAACCCGAAGCTGACTTCCTTACAGAGTCGGCGTTCCTTCGAGCGGGGTGGAAAGCGGCCGTCCAAGTGGCCAGTCCACCCGTGTTTCCGTGACTAGACGCGACGACGAATATGTGGCCACTGCCAGGGACGATGGCCTACCTACTGAAGGATTTAATAATGCCACTGTGGATCAGCATGGCCAGGCTGTTATTGCCTCTGAACTAGACCTTCCAATTGCTGAAAAGTAAGTCCCTATTTTACTTGCTACGTGTCAATTCTAACCCAAGATACAGCGTACGCATTGGTCGGCCACGTCGTTCCTGCACGATGAGGGGCCCAGCCCTTCCACCTCCAGTTTCCGCTCCTGCACCACCGAGTGCCGCCCCTCCCCGCCCAACGCCTACTCCAAGGCGTGCATCCGACAGCGATTTCGAAAGTCCTCTCGACGATAGTGATAACGGTCACAACCGTGCCAAAAACCGACGCAAGGCTAAGGTGCGCGATGCCAAGCGAGCAGCGAAAGCTGAAGCCAAAGCCTTATTTTCCAAGGCTCTTCACGACGGGCTCGCCAATCCGACTCCGTTGAAAAAGCGAGGCCGCGATGAGGACTCCGAGCAGGAGCGCGAGCTTGCACCGGCTCCAAAAAGGCTGCTTGGTGATGCGAAGTTTTCCATCCGACCTCCTCCCCCGCGGCAGTCTCCTCCTTGCGGTTTCTCCGTGAACAAGGCTCGGGCTGACAAGAAGGCCAGGCTTACGCTGCTGGCAGCCAAGAAGACTGCGAATACGACGGCCCCGACTGCGAAGTCTGCGAAGCACGGCGAGCCCAAAACCTCGAAGTCCTCGAAACATGAAGTCAAGCAAACCGGCGGCTTGATATTCGATGGCGTCCGTATCTATCGTCGGCTTCCCGCTCGTGCCCGTGGATCTGGTGACGTGGCAATGAACTGCAACGACGAGGAGAGTTTGGAAGGCACGGATGACGACACCACCTCTGACGAGGACACCACCACCGACGAAGACACGATGATCAGGTGCTTCCGCATGTCAACCGCACGTACCGGCGTGATGATGGGAGCAACGACGATGAAGGCGGTGTTTATGACCCCATCAAGAGTGGGCATCATGAAGACAACAACCAACATCAAGATAGTGACCTTGAGGGCCCTGGTGGTGCCTGTAGATCATCCTCAGAGGCTCCTGCTGTCCATTGTGGTGCTGTAGATGTGTTTGATGGCCCTCCTTCTGCACCCTTGTCAAAGTTGAGCCAAAAACTTGTTGACCAAGGGCATCTCCAACCATCACCTCCTATTGAAAGCAGTTCCAGCGGCTCGGATTTTGAGGCTACTCGACAACAAGGAAAGGTGACTAGGGCCTTTCGAAATCGCCAAACAGAGGTTTCAGAGACTGTGGACTCTGATGATGAGGCCTTGAAGAATGATGTTGTTATGTCCTCCCCTCCCTCACCTACTCACAAGGTTGACAAGGGCAAGAAGCGTGCAACCTCTCTTGACATGATTCCCAAGCCAATATCTGATTTCATAGATGACAATGAGGAGGATGCTGAGAGAGATGGAGATAAAGATTTCCAGCCACTGAAGGCCAAAAAGCGGGTTGGTCGGATTGCAGGGAAGACAAGATCGGAAGCCAAAGAAATTGGGGTTGAGGTCAAGAAGAAAATTGCCAATTTTGCATTGAAGAATGGTTTAGATGAGGAGGACCTTGCCTGGAACATGGCTGGCCTTGACAACCCAACAGGTCGTATTCCTAATTTTTGGAACGAATACCAACAATGGAGGGCCAGGAAGGCTACAGATGGTGAAATTGAAGGGTGTAAGTTCAACTTGCCTCTTAATTGGTTACCCTGACTTATTGGAATTTTAGTAGAAGAATTTCGGAAGGTGGTTGAGGCTGAATACAAGGAATTCAAGAAGCTTTCAACCAAAGACCAGGAAGCCTTTATGCTCAAAGTCAGAACAGAATTGGAGGAGCTTGCTTCCAATGATGATGTCACATTGCATCCAGTTCGGCGCTTGCTCATTGCTGAACGCAAGATTGAAGCTGTTGTAAGTTTTATTCTGATTTGTGAGCTACTTGTATCTGATTGTATCAATGTAGCTTGGTTCTGTTAATCGTTTGAACAAGGACTTCCTCTCCTTTGGTGCTATTATTCATGTTGGGAATGATCCAGTGGCTCGCCAAAAATCAGGAATTATAGCTGGTTCAGCTGCAGGGCAACAACTCATTGATGATCACAGATTTCATGTTCAGTTGCTTGTTGACACTATCATGGACAAGTACAGGTATGTTTTTACCTCTTGATGATATCCTTTTCCTACTCATTTGTGTTCTTCCAGAGCTGACCTAGCCAATGCTCGATTGAGGAATTTGCTTACTAGTCATAATAGCAGCAAGAATGACACCAGAGATGCTCCATCCCAAACTGCAGCTGTAGATAAGCAAGCAGATCAGGATAATAAAACCAAGGTTCAACTTCGTCAGTCGGTTTCCACTGAGGTGCGAAATCAAATATGTATGCTCTTTATTATTTTCTCTGTTTCCTATTCTTACATTTTGATCAGGCGTTGTTGCTCCTGAACTTCACAATCGAAAGACTGTTTCATGGAACAAGATGATGGATCAGGCATTGCAGTTCTTCTTCACAGTTTCAGGCTGGCCTGTTCATGTGGTTTCTGGGTATCCTTACAAAGGTTATTTTGACCCTGCAAGGCAATCTTTGCAGGCTTGGAAATTGCTTGAGTCATTGCTTAAATCTGGATCTTTAAAGATTGTCCCTTGGAGCAAAGGTGATCTAATTTATGTTCTTTATATGCTATATTTTACTGAATTTTTTATTTCATTTTAGAGCAGAAGGCTTTGCCAGTGGGTTCTGTGGAATGGTCCAATATACCCTTGCTGGTGTCTTCAGAAGATGAGCCTCTGGTATTTGTTAGGGATATAAAGCAGGCTTCCAAAGCTGTTAAGAAGTCTGTGACTGCATCTGCACCTGCTCATCCCATCATCTTGCCCTCTGCACCTAAACCAAATGTTCAATCATCCATTTCTCTCAAGTCAGTTCCAGCTCATCATCACCATGGCTCTTCAATCACTGCTATCCAACCCACCCATTCCAAGTCCTCTTCATCTCAACTTGTTGATTCTATGGCTGCTGAAAAGGCTCAAATTGCCAAGCATCAGAAGGCCATTAAACAATTGGAAGCTCGTATCACAGCCAAGGATCAAACTCCTTTGGATAAATATTTTGATCAGTATACTGTTCTGGGGCCAAATCAAATTGGAGGTGGTGGTCCAGATGAGCTACATGGTTTCTACACCCCAGAGATTGTTTTACGCGATGCCAAGCCTGTGGAAAAGCCTGCTGATGAGTCTGGTTTCCCATATCGCAGTGAATTTGGTCGATTTCAACCTGCCCCACATGCTAAAGTTCATTCACGCATTCCTTCCCAAAAGATTTCTCCCACATCCTTTTATCAGAAGCCAAACCCTGTTGCACCTTCAAAACGCACTCTTCCACCTTTGCATCCAGCAGCTCATGTTATACCATCTGCTCCAAAGAACACTTCTACCTTGGCTGGGCCCTCACGTTCTGTGTCTGATCCAAATCCTCAGATTACAGCTTCAGTCACCTATCCCTATCGCCGAACCACCTCTGATTCACTCCAAGTTCATTTTGATCCTAATCTTGAACCTTCATCTGAGGAGGATGAAGAGCCAACCTTGCCTCCCAGGGACAAATACTTTAAGCGACGCTTCAATGTGCCTGGTATTGATGGGCCTAGTCGGGAGGTATTCTTGAATGAAGATGACATGTAGAGTGCATTTCAGGTTGGTTATAATCATTGCAGTGGTGTTTTGCTTTACTTTGTTTGTCTTCATAAGCTTTTATATGCCTTTGTTTATAGTTTTCTTGACTTTGGTGCTCAGTCTTTAGATTTGATTTTGTTTTATATGATCATAGAATGTTTATTTTACGATTTGCTAATTTAGTATACTTTTTCTACTTATTAATTGTTACATACATTTCTTGATTTTTAAGTCTTGCATGCTTTGTTTATCCTTGGTTTAATTGTTTTTCTTGTGCTTATATTTTATTATTCATTCTGTAATATGTGTTTTGGATTGTTTTTGCTTCATATCTTTTTTTTGGCATATAAATGTTTTGGGGTAGAATGACAGTAGACAGTTCCCACTTCTTTGATTTGTGCATTTGCACTGTTCTGTCTTTACGTCTTACATTACTGGTTACTCTCTAACATGTTCTTCTGCTGGATATGAGATCTTGCATGCGGATTGGGGATATTCATACCTGGCGAAACATTCATTGCGAATAGAATTACATTAGATAGATTTGACCAATTTGGAGCTACTTACCAAGTAGAGATAATTTTATGCTTTGACATCAATCAAGATTCTGGTTATCTTGAAGTGGTGATGATTTTGAAGATTTGAATGCATCATCTGTTGTTGTGTGTGATCTGTTTTGTCCATCCACAGTTCACTTGCGGTGATTCCACCATCCACTGGTGTATTGTGCATCATCAAACCATCATTTCTGGTGATTCCACCATCCATTGGTGTATTGTACATCAACGAAAGGTCATCGAATACATTCACAGTGACTAAAAATATACTTAGAGTATTGTACAGTATATTCAGACATTTACCACTAATTTATCTTGTCTAAACACTGCTTCAGAGGTGGTTTGATCAAAATATGTGAGTTAAACCATGGTTAACCAGTATCCAAACCATATCTGTATCTGTATTAGGAAAATCCGCGGTTTGGATAAGGGATCGGTCCAGTGATATCCATGTTAGTCCCTAACCCATAGGTGTCTGGGCGCCTAGCCATACCCGTACCTGCCAGTACCCGCACCCGTGACCCGCGCAGGGTTACCTGTCAAAACAGCTCCAAGAATGTCAAAATCGGTGGAGAAATGATGGAGATAGGCCTAATTTCGATGATTTTCACAAAAGGAGCTCTAAGAGTCTATCCGGTATCCATTTTCAGTTCGAATATGAATATGAAATATAGATTTGATGGGAGTCGGCTTTCTCCGAGGATTCACACAAGCCAAATTGAGAATGATTCTGACACGTCGGGCTCCGATGGTCCCTGATTGCATTGCCGACCCCCCACCTGCACTCCCGCCTCTCTTCCTGCTCTCGCAAATAATTCACAGTAGTTAACAGGTTAAAATGAATTAAAACCGTATATTACTTCAAGAACATATTTCTGATCTAATTGTCATCAAGCGCCAGATTTCAAAGGCAGGGAAAGTTGCCAAAACTGAGCTCGCCGTTGCACGCAATGAGCTCAACCATCGGAGAAGATACGCCGGAAGGTGATGTGACATGGGAAATTGATGGAACAAACCCGATTTGAGCCAGTGGGAATGATGCAGTGGCCATCAAATGCATATTCATATTCATATTTGAAGCAAAAATGGATACCGAACAGACTCTAACTCAGTCAGATCTCCACCAAAAAATAAGTTCTTGGGCTTGTTTTCAACGTCATGGGTATGCAAGTTGCTACCTGTACCCGTACACATGAGTACCCTTACCTGTGACCCACACAGGTTTGCAAACCCTTGCATTTCCCTACTCAGAATAGGAAACTTGTTTTGTTTAACTTCTGGATTTCATTCGGTTTTGGTCTATGTCCTCTAAAATCAGAGAGGAGACAACAGTCTAACTGTACTCATGCCAAACCTCCTTCTTATTGAATACATTTCAAAGATTCTTGATATTGAGTGCACATCTGCCATATCAAAATCAAGGAGGAGACAAGTGTCAAACTGACTGTACTTAGGTTGAACCTCCTTGATTGAATACATTGGGGAGGTTTGTTCAAAATCAGAGAGGATACAAATGCCAAGCTGATTGTATTCATTTGAAACCAGGTTGTTATTGAATACATTTCAAAGATTTTTGAAATTGAGTGCACATATGCCATATCAAAATCAGAGAGGAGACAACAGTCAAGCTCACTGTGCTCATGCTAAACATCCATGTTATTGAATACATTTTGAAGGTTTTGGAAATTGAGTGCACATATGCCATATAAAATCAAAGAGGTGTTGGTGATCAACCTGGAGCATTTGTATCAAGTGTCCTTGTTATTGAATACATTGGAGATTCTCTAGCTCAATAGTAAATGCATACAGGTTTACCGATACCAGGAACTAATATGGGTAAATGCATACTGGTATAGCAGTATCAGGACCCAATATGGATAACCATGGGTAAACACATGCTGGTATATCAATATATCAGGACCTGATATGGGTGAATGCAAGTTGGTATAGCAGTACCGGAATCCAATACATGAGAATATTTGTTATTTCTTTGCCATATAGCATACAGAATACCTTTAAAAATGTAGCCAATCAATATATAGATTTCCCCATCTACTGGTGCATTGTATTTCACTGAAACTTCATGATCATTTTCATTTGCAACTGTGCATGTCTACATCATAGAAATTTGTCTTATCTAAATGATTCCCATGGAAAATCTTTTACATTTAAAAATAATTTTCCTGAGAAAAATATTGTTTTATTCAGAAACATTGTTCTGCCAAGGAATATTTTTCTAGCCAAAGAATTCTTCTGGGTAAAATATTTTTCTGAACAAAAAGATTCCTCTGAGTAAAAATATTTCTGAGAGTTTGCACCAAACACATTTCCAACAATTGGTGGTTCAACTGATAGAGGCGTCAACCTATACACCAAGAGTTTGCACCAAATGCATTTCCAGCTGATCAAGGTGTCAACTTGTACATCACCGAGAGTTTGCGGCAAGTGCATTTCCAACAACTGGTGGTTCAACTGATCAAGGTGTCAACTTGTACATCACCGAGAGTTTGTGGCAAGTGCATTTCCAACAACTGGTGGTTCAACTGATCAAGGTGTCAACTTGTACATCACCGAGAGTTTGCGGCAAGTGCATTTCCAACAACTGGTGGTTCAACTGATCAAGGTGTCAACTTGTACATCACCGAGAGTTTGTGGCAAGTGCATTTCCAACAACTGGTGGTTCAACTGATCAAGGTGTCAACTTGTACATCACCGAGAGTTTGCGGCAAGTGCATTTCCAACAACTGGTGGTTCAACTGATCAAGGTGTCAATTTACCGAGAGTTTGCGCCGGTTCAACTGGTCAAGGTGTCAACTTGTACATCACCGAGAGTTTGCGGCAAGTGCATTTCCAACAACTGGTGGTTCAACTGATCAAGGTGTCAACTTGTACATCACCGAGAGTTTGCGGCAAGTGCATTTCCAACAACTGGTGGTTCAACTGATCAAGGTGTCAACTCACCGAGAGTTTGCGCCGGTTCAACTGGTCAAGGTGTCAACTTGTACATCACCGAGAGTTTGTGGCAAGTGCATTTCCAACAACTGGTGGTTCAACTGATCAAGGTGTCAACTTGTACATCACCGAGAGTTTGTGGCAAGTGCATTTCCAACAACTGGTGGTTCAACTGATCAGCTGATCAAGGTGTCAACTTGTACATCACCAAGAGTTTGTGCCAAACACATTTGGTGGTTCAACTGATCAAGGTATCAACTGACCAAGAGTTTGCGGTAAACACATTTCCAACAATTGGTGGTTCAACTGATCAAGGTGTCAACTTGCATGGGTAGACACCTTGCAACACTACATCTTATGTTGATTTGGTTCAACCAGGACATCAAGCTGGAATACAAGTATCCATTGTTTGATCCAAATCCTAATTAAATCAGTGATTAAACCAATATACAGTATTTCATCTGTTTTAGAATTCATTATCTGCATGATATACTCTAGACCTGTGCCATTGCAACTGTCTTTATGCCAAGTTTATAATTGCCCTGTGGGAGCCAGTATAATTTTTTTAATTTTGTGGACCCCTGACACCAGTTGAGGAGTAAACATTTTTTGAAACAACAAATTTTGCAGAATATTTTTAAAAAATTTTATTCAGGAGAAAATATTTTTGAAAGGAGACTCCAGACACCATCTGTCAAAGGAAATGTTTTCCAAGTACAAATACTTGCCAAGCCGTCACACTGAACTT
Organism: Galerina sulciceps; assembly: GCA_023014345.1. Classification (NCBI taxonomy): domain Eukaryota; kingdom Fungi; phylum Basidiomycota; class Agaricomycetes; order Agaricales; family Galerinaceae; genus Galerina; species Galerina sulciceps. The sequence goes on along the minus strand of JAEDXJ010000012.1, from coordinate 1,447,106 downwards.
TTCAACTATTTTTCAGTATCAAAATTTATTTCTAAACCCTAAAAAAAACATTTTTGGAATCAAGAAATTATTAATGGAAAAAATGATTCTTATAAATGTTTTTCAGCCTACCTTATGGTTGTATATTCTATCAGAAATTAATCAACCTAAGAGGTTAGGTCAGGGGGTACACTGAAGTGTTTTTACAACTAGATAACACTCTATTTTTGTTCTGTTTTGTTTTTCAAAGTTATTTTTTTATGGGCTGCTACTTGCTACTTAGGTACAGAGGTGGAGAGATTCACCTTTGGCTCTGCGTGAGACGGTTGGACGAGGTTTTGAGTCAGGAAGGAAGGTGATATCGATGAGAAAGTCGTCTTGATGCGTTCTTCGAGTTCTAGATCCGAGGTAAGAAAGGATTGGAGCATTAAAAACAAATCTGTACTCACGTCGGTTGATGTTATAGCTCCTCCGCCAACTAATTTAACGAGGCTCCATGTGACGAAAGTGGCTGCCGTGACTTGGAGGAGTGTCGGCAGAGTCGTTTCGGCACACGGTAGAGGAACTCGATAGACAGGTGTAACGTATATGAATTCACTGAAGTACTCTAGCAAACAAGACCGGCTTAAATACCTAAGTAGCTACATAGTCCATGTGATAATGAGAGGCTCCGGTAAACGGTAAAGGGATAGGCAAATGTTAAGGAAACAAGGAACGGGAAGTATGACCAGCAACGAGGAGAAAGAATGGAGCCACAAGTAATGGTAGTTAAAGATCGGAGGTGGTTGGAACGAATAGAGGTAGTGCCGAATGATGGAAAGAGTGCCGAAAAGTGTACCTGTTACATACGCCCTCCAGATATTGCGAACAGGGAGAGTAATATCTCAAAACGAAGAAGATATGAAAGAAGATATTAAGCGCCGGAATTGTTGGATGACGAAGAAGCCTTCGCGGGAGTGGGATCGACCTCCATAGAGTCGAAAAACTTCGCGGGATCGGACGGCGCTTTGACTTTATTAAATTTGAGTTTAGCCAAAGGCACGACGGGGGCAGCGTTAGCCGAAGACGGAGTCAATACGGTGGACGCGGGTGCGGGGGTCGAGTCGGATAGTAATTCGTCGACTTCGTCCATAGGAACAGCTTGGTCGGCAGCGGATGGAGTGGCAGTAGACGCGGCGGGGGAAGTAGTGGTAATTGGCGCGGCGGGGGAAGTAGTAGTAAGCGCCCGAGACTCCTTTCGAGCAGGGGCTGTCGCATGTTTAGAAGGTTTGAACTTCCCCTTCGACGCGTGCTTCGACTTGCGTTGGTGATAAGAAGCGCTCTTCACACCGAACCAGCGGGTGTAAGCAGTAAGCGCAGCGACGACGACGTCGTTAATGAGGCCGTGATTACCCGCCAGCGGAAGATGTATGGCGGTGTTATCCACTACGGGGGTGTGTTTGCGAGTCGACGAGCTAGCCGTGGAAGGGGCAGGGGTATGTTTGCGAGTCAACGAGCCAGCCGCAGAAGAGGTAGACGAAAGCGTGGGCCTTTCGGCGGTGATGTGGAAATCCTCCTCGGTTACACGATAATCTTCGGGGGGTATGAGATAGCGACTCCCGTCCCAAGTGGCGAAAATGCGCTGGTTGGTGACGCCCACATTGTAATTAAGCGCGAAGTCCATAAACCCGGCGGGTTCGATAGCGAAGCGCTTCGTTGGTTGCACCCGACATATAGCTTTGTGGTGGCGAATGTAATTACTAATAACACTCGAGGCGTAAGTCGTGCCGGCCTCTTGCTGACCCTCGTCGGTGTTCAGGTAATCCTTGAAAAAGTAGAGTTGATCACCGATTTGGGTAATCAGTGTATGTTCGAGTGGAGGGAACCGGCCCTGGTCTTTCGGCATGCCGGCGGTGTCCGCGGCGAGTAGAGGGTACGAAGAGTCGAAATGCGAAGTCGAATGGCAGGAGAAAAAGGAATGAATACGGGAACAGCAATGATGAGAGAAGGAACGAATTTTTTCCGAGACTTTATGAGCCAAATTTCGTCTCGAGGTGGAGCCCAAAGTCAGGGCGCCTAATTGGAATTGCGGATCATTGATAGGCGGGTTGCCAGTCCCAGCGGGCAGGTCCCCAATCGACTCAATTCCAAGTAAATCGAAATAGGCTTCGAGTGCCTGTAAGTCTGAAATTCGATCATATGGGAGCCAGGTGATATCCCCGGCTTTCCACTGCATCTCGAACACAGCACTCTCCTTTGCTCCTGAGTGCGACAAAATTCTGTCGACTGCCCATTCGCCTTCGAAATCTTCGCCAACGCCTAACTGATTGTCCATTCGACCTGGAAACAATCTGTCGTCATTGGGACTGTGGATTCGAAGCAGGGAGGCATGGAATACGTCATGAACTCCACGCGCCTTCAGCCTATCGGGTAACTGAAGCTGATAGGAGAAATTCCCAAAGTCCCTAATAATCAAATAGGGGCCGATAAATTTAGGAATTAATTTCCGTGCAAGTCCACGCGGAAATGTGATGTTCTTAGAGGAGAGATAAACGAGTTCTCCCTTTACAAGTTCTTACGTAGTAAAAGAACTTGTTTTCCGGCCTGCGAAGCAGGCACTTTGGTTCCTAACGGAAACGTTGGAAATTCTCCCACTGCTATAGTGACCCTGCACGGTTTCTGTATCTCAGCCATTTCTAGGCCGATTTTTATGATTTTGGTATCAAAAAATTCGTAAAAATCAGGGCCTTCCTGGTCACGTGACCAGGCCAATTTGGTACCATTAGAAAGTCCTGATTTTTCTTGATTTTTCGAGCCCCCGATCATCCAAATTGGTTCAGAATTGAGCGGACTATGATTTATTCTCAGTATTTATTATTTAAAAGGTCGGACTCTCCGCAGAAGTAAGAACTTGTTTTTGCCATGCGCAGCAATGGCCTCTGGCCAAGTCTTAAACGGCGCAGGTAAGCGCTTGCGATTCGCGTCGCGCGTCTGCTTGACACGAGCGGCTAATATGCTGTCATGAGCCGCCATGAGCGTGAGCTTCTTTTGCAGAGCAAAATTCCGAACAGACAGAAACTCAGAGGGGTCGGCCGAATTCCAGATCATAGCTCTGGGCATCCGACCGGCATTCAAGAAGAACGGTGCGTACCCCGTGCTCACTGATCGAGCCGAATTTATTGCAAACTCGATAGCGGGTAATTTAGAGACCCAATCGGACTGGGTATCGTTCATGCACTGCCGAAGCATTTGATTAATCGTGCGGTTCGCACGTTCGGTGGATCCATCAGTCTCAGGATGATATCCACTCGACATCTTCAACCTAGTACCTAGGAGGCCATGAAGATGCTTCCAGAATACACTCGTGAATAGGACATCCCTATCACTAATAATGTTCTTGGGTAAGCCATGCAGTTTGTAGACGTGCTCAAACATTAATTCAGCGATCTGACGGGCATTGTAATTCGTCCGACTAGGTATTAAATGTACCATGCCAGTCAGGAGACAAATCACGACGGTGATAGAGTCAAAAGCCCCATCGCGATTCTTTGATTCGGGCAACGGGCCGACGAAATCAACCCCAACAGATTCCCAAGGATAGGAGGGAACGGGTAAAGGGTTCAGTAGGCCAAACGGCTTCTGATTGCTTGGCTTACTGCGCTTGCACGTCATGCAAGTCTCACAAAAAGCCTTGGTGTCAGACACGATGTCTTTCCACCACACCTGATCCCGGAGGTAATCCAGAGTCTTTGCTGCGCCTAGATGCGCGAGAATGGAGTGGGCCTCGGAAATTACGATTTCCCGAGCACTTCTGCCCTGGATAATGATTTTAGGAATGCACAGTAACTTGGTATCGCGTTCCTTTAGATAAATAAAATCATTTTCCACAGTAAAATTGCGGAATTCGTTGGGTTTTTCCATTATTTGCTTGAAGAAGGGGTCTTGATCATATTTCCCCTTGATCTCATTGAGCAAATCAATGCCATCGACGCTCGAGGAAACAAACTCGACGAATGATGGCACTGCCAAATGCGGTAACGGCTCCGAAAGCTGTACAGGCGCTCGAGAAGTCGTGTCTAAATTAACTGCACCCGAGCCGCGATCACGGCTCGGCGGCTTTAATTTAATTGTTAACCTTGAACTCGAAGGTTGTGTGCTGTCCGTCGCTGTACTCGCAGACGGCGCACTCGACGACGGCATGCTCGACGGTGTAACCGCCTCACTTCCGCCCTCCTTTTGTTCATGAGGACCTCGAAGAACAAAACGGTCACGAAGCCGCGCAGCAAATTCACGCGATGTCTCCGGACGACCCGTGGCAGCGGAAACGACAGCGCGAGAACGACGAACAGCTGCGCGGGCCTCTAAACCTGCGAGGATAGGTAAGTCACCCACCCCAACGTCCGCATCATCATCCACCACGTCATGGTAGGTATATTCACTGCGAGCGCGCACAGTACCCGGCGCCTCGTTGGAATATATAGAAAGAGCATCTGCAAGGACGTTCTCTTCTCCAGGTACGTAGACAACCTCAAAATCAAAGGAGCTGATTTTTTCGAGCCATCGGGCCTGACGCCCTGACAGGTTTTTCTGATTCAACAAATGAATCAACCCTTTGTGGTCCGTAATCCACTTGAAATGAACACCCTGCAAAATGTCACGATGGCGGAGCATTGTCTCAACCCCGGCAAGCATTTCAATCTCATGCACAGGGTAGTTCTGCTGAGCCGAGTTCAATTTCGCAGAATAAAACGCGGCGACTTTAGCCGTTTTCCAGTTTTCGCCCTGACTGACAAGGCCAGAAACACCAGTCGCGCAACCGTCAGTCACCATCCAAACGGTAGGTGCGCCCTCCGCATAACTCAGAGGGACTCGACGATGCTCACGCGCTGCTTGAACCAGCGCCTTCACATCCTCGAATGCGCGCTGCTCTGTGAACGTCCAGCGGAACGGAACCGTATCACCAGTCAAAGCACTCAAAACGCCCATAGGCACACGAACGCCTGGAACGTCGTCCGCAAGGAAGCCGACAGAACCCAGAAAACCACGAAGTAAGTCGCGATTGGTGGGAACCTTCCAGTTGACAACTGAATCCACCTTTGCAGAGTCCATCCGAATGCCATGGTCATCAACAACACGACCGAGGATATGAAGTTCGGACTGAATAAAATTCAGCTTGCTCCCGCTAAGCACTTCAGTGGCCCGACCTGAGGTACCTTGAAGGAGGTTTAATTATGGGTTTTAAAGGTACCTCGAGGGGGGTGAACAATAATAATAATAAATAAAAGCAGCCAGCTATAAAAAATAAAAATTATTGAAAAAATGTTGAAAAAGATAGAAAATTATATAAAATTTTTATGAATGAAATTATAAGTTTAACAATTTGTTTTAAGAATGTGACAATATTATTAATGAGGGGTGTCAGGGGTCCTTTTTTCAAAAAATTATTTTGGTTATTGCAGGCTTACTAGAATAGCTAGAAAAGATTCAAAACCAGATTCTAAAATGTATAAGTCCATGCTATACAGCATAGCAATACTGTGATAAACCAAGAAATCAAAATTTTAATTCTAAATATACATTGGCTATCCAAATTTCAAATCTTATATATCGACTTATCAACTTGTAGTTTACCAAGTGATAGTACTATCATAGGGCAACACTATAACTCACAGAGCATTTGAAGATGTCCACCACAATTTACTGATTATATATAGAATATGACTACAAGATATATAGAAGTCCACAGAGGTCAACCACAACATATCAACCATACTAATAAGATTTTACAACAACTTATAATTTATATATACAGGTCTACTACAACTCACTGATCATTTATAAAATTCTACAGAGCATATAATTGACTGCAATTCACAAATCATATATAAAGATCCACTTTATATGCACTATCAATGCGTACTTCATTGAAACATTATTCAATACAATTCTATTATGATAAAACTTTATGGCAACACACTGATTATACATAGAAACTATCACTTTAGTGGTTTACTTGGCCAGAGGCCATTGCTGCACATGGCAAAAACAAGTTCTTACTTTGCTCTGACCTTTTAAATAATAAATACAGTGAATAATTCACAGTCCGCTCAAATCTGGACCAATTTAGATGATCAGGGGCTTTAAAAATCGAGAAAAATCGGGGCTTTCTAACAGTACCAAATGTACCTGGTCACGTGACCAGGAAAGTCCTGATTTTTACGAATTTTTTGATACCAAAATCATATAAATTGGCTCAGGAATGGCTGAGATACAGAAACCGTGCAGGGTCACTATAGCAGTGGGAGAATTTCCAATGTTTCCGTTAGGAACCAAAGTACCTGCTTTGCAGGCCGGTAAACAAGTTCTTTTACTACATAAGAACTTGTAATTGTAAAGTAGATTTCTTCAAACTCAAGCTATATCCAGCTGAATGAGTTTTCAAAAAAAAAAAAAAAACAAAAAAAAAATCCATTAATAGAAATTTCCATTTTTAGAATACTACTATTTTTGGACATTTTCCTTATTTAGACAATTCCCTTTTTTAGAAAGTAAGCTAAAAATACATTGATGTCTAAATTTGGTTTTTAGATAAGTTTCTATTTTAGATATATTTCCTTTTATAGACAATTTCCTTATTTGGAAAGTAAGCTATTTTTACATTGAAGTCTAAATTTAGTTTTAAGCACAGTTTCTATTTTAGATTTATTTCCTTTTATAGACAATTTCCTTTTTTAGAAGGTTATTCTAATTTTACTTCAACACCTAAATTTAATTTTTGACAGTTAGTTCTATTTTTAGATCACAAGTTATTTTTAGTTAACAGATGTCCCTTTTTGGAAATCTATTTACTAAATCAGGTAAATATACTTGATTGTGCTCTAGTTCAGTCAAATCTTCAATAGATTAAATAAGTAAATAATTCATAGTTTATTCAAATCTAAACCGATTTAGATGATCAGACCCTTGAAAATTTGAGAAAAATCAGGGCTTTCTAATGATACCAAATGTGCCTGGTCATGTAACCAGGAAAGCCCTGATTTTTGCAATTTTTTTAATACTAAAGTTATAAAAATTGGCCTTGTAATGGCTGAGATACAGAAACTGTGCAGGGTCACTATGACAGTGGGGAGAATTTCTATTGTTTGCATTAGGAAGTGGTTTGGTCAATTTTGTAGTGTGTTTGTAATAATAAATTAAATGAATATGGTATGATGGGAAAATGTAATAGCATGGTGTTTCTAGCAGAATTTAGAAGGGATAGAGCAGATGTAAAGAACACAGTGGTGTTAAGAACTGTTATATACTATACACACCTCCGACCTTGATCTGATCTATTCCGACCTCCGGACTGGACTTAGACATGAAGATTAGTTTATGGACTCATTAGTACCTTATAGTCTCAAGTATATACTTATCAACTGTTTCAAACCTTAAGTAACTTCCATGTAGTGTACCCATCCCTGACACATATCTCAACCCTGATTCGACTTTAGGTATAAATACATAGTCTATATTTGTTTGTACTTCAATTTGAATATTGTTCATTCATCGCTCCACGCTTTACTTTTCTTGTGTGCGCTCGCTCTTTCTGACTCTATTTTGACTTCCTCAAAATTCAGGACAAGTTTAGGTCAACGAAGCACAACACATACGTTGAAGCCAAAGTCCCAATCCTATGTTGTAGTCTGGTATCTAGTCCAACCATCTGACTGTTTGCCAACATAGTCATGACATGGTTCCTCTCTGATCCATAACTAGTACAATACTTAACAAGAACCAAGCCTAGGGAGACTGACGTTCCGTCAGACAAATGGAACACTAGAATGGAAGGTGGACAGAACAGAGTCATGGAACAAAAAGAAGTTGGGCAGAGTTTTGGCCTTAGCTTTGAACTGTGTCATGCCTAACAATGTGCCCCAATTTTGAGAGAGACAGACAGCATGATACCCTAAGGCGGAACCTCGGACAATACAATATAGAGTGGAGGATTCTTGGATGCAAAAGATGTTCCAGTAGAATAACTAATATTCAAACTGACATTATTTTGTGGACATATAATGAGAATCCAAAGAGGAATGAATGTGGATCCTACTGCAAGTCAAAACTATAAATACTAACTAGCATGTAGTACAATATGAATAAATTAAGCAGAGTCCAGAATGATAAAATATACAAATAGTATACAGCAGATAGAAAAGGCATAGCAGTCATAAAGAGTACAGCAGAAATAGTCACTGGCAGATAGAAATCAGATGCTTACAAACTGTAATCTGCTAACCTGGTCATTGTGTCAGCTACTTCTATTATGTCCACTACTATACTAGCCCATCTTCCAACATCTCTGGACACAAGTTCCCTGTATGTTTTTCCACACCAATACAGACTACAAACTATTGGAGTCTGTACACATTCAATTTCTATCTGTCTGCTAGACACTGTTTGCTGGTCACTATGTCTGCTGCACTTTTGTAAGGACAACCTTGAGCCAGGGTGCCAAGGACAAAGAGTCAGGCAGAGTGGCGGACTAGCAGGAAGATCCAAAGATTTATTTTATTAGGTAATCAACCAGCCTATGCCGCTGGCTTTATGTATCATTTTGGTAAACTGTTCAAAGGTTATGATGCATCAAACTGGTAAATTGACTATGTTGATCAGTTTACCAACAAGGTGCATATCAAGTGGTCTACAACATTATTATTGTATAAGGGTAAAAGACCTTATTTGTTTGGCAATTGACACCATCAATTTAGATCACATGACTTTGAATTTGCTTCTATTGACATGGTTGTCACATATTCATGTGATTTTATAGCTTCAAATCCAAACAAATATAAATATAGTGCCTCAGGGATACTGCTGTACTCCACAGATGCAAACAAAGGTATCATTTTCTAATATGGCCATGTTATGTCAGCTGCTTGACTTTGCAATGTATTTTGCCAAAGTCTCTAATTACATAATACTGGTTTAGCTTATATCTCAATGGGAAATATGTTTGATAATATCATTTATATCCCATAAATATCTATAAATAGACTTTCCTTTTATGAAAATAAATACCTATACACTGACAGAGCTTGTTTGTACTTTAGACATGTGGGAAATGGAGATAGAGGGACAATTCAAGTGGATTCAGGGTTGCCTTGATGGTTATGTCATCTTTTATTAGAGGTGCAAGAGAATCCGAGAACATTTTACATCAGTATGTTTTTCCGTGGACGTGATATAGGCTTATTTCTTAGGTAAGACATGCCCGAATTCTCTCACACCACTGATGAAAGATGTTGTAATCTGCTATACGACCCTGAATCCATCAAAATTGTGGCTGTACTCCTTTCTTCATTGAGATATAAGCCAATACTTGATTTGGCAAATAGATTTCCAAAAAGAGACATTTGTTACTAAAAATAACTTGTGATTTAAAAATAGAACTGATTGTCAAAACTAAATTTAGGTGTTGAAGTAAATTTAGAGTGACATTCTAAAAAAGGAAATTATCTATAAAAGGAAATAAATCTAAATAAGGGAATTGTCTATAAAAGGAATATGTTTAAAATAGAAATTTATCTAAAATCAAATTTAGACATCAATGTATTTTTGGCTTACTTTCTAAAAAAGGGAATTGTCTAAATAAGGAAGATGTCCAAAAATAGTAGTATTCTAAAAATGGAAATTTCTATTAATGGATTTTGTTTTTTTTTTTTTGTTTAAAAACAATATTTTTATACTCATTGAGCTGTATATGGCCTGATTATACATTGGACAGTGAAGTGCTATGTATGATCAGTGAGTTGCTATAAAGTTTTATCATAGAAATTGTATTCAATGATGTCTTAATGAAATACAAGTTGATAAATACATATGAAGTAGATCTTTATATATGCTGTGTAAATTGCAGTAGATCCTTCATATGCTTTGCAAGTTGCAGTGTGGTCCTATGTATCATCAGTGAGTTGCAGTAGATCTATACATGGAATCTGTAATTGTAGTGAAGTCTTATATATGGTCAATAAGTTATACATTAATGAACCTCTGTGGACTCTTATATGTTACAAGTTCTTACATAGTAAAAGAACTTGTTTATTGGCCTGCGAAGCAGGCACTTTGGCTTCTAACAGAAACATTGGAAATTCTTCCACTGCTATAGTAATTTCTATATCTCAGCCAATACTGGGCCAATTTTTATGATTTTGGTATCAAAAAATTTGTAAAAATCAGGGCCTTTCTGGTCATGTAACCAGGAACATTTAATACCATTAGAAAACCCTGATTTTTTTCAATTTTTAAAGCCTCTGATCATTTAAAATGGTCCAGATTTGAGCAGACTGTGAATTATTCACTGTATTTATCATTTAAAAGGTTGGAGCAAGGTAAGAACTTGTTTTTGCCATGCGCAGCAATGGCCTCTGGCCAAGTAGTTAGTAAGCGGTAGTCAAATTCTGTATATGGCTAATTATGTAGCCAGCCAATGAATATATATAATTAAAATTTGGATTTTTTGGTTTATTACAGTATTGCTATGCTGTATAGCATGGACTTATACATTTTAGAATCTGGTTTTGAATCTTTTCTAGCTATTCTAGTAAGCCTGCAATAACCAAAATAATTTTTTGAAAAAAGGACCCCTGACACCCCTCATTAATAATATTGTCACATTCTTAAAACAAATTGTTAAACTTATAATTTCATTCATAAAAATTTTATATAATTTTCTATCTTTTTCAACATTTTTTCAATAATTTTTATTTTTTATAGCTGGCTGCTTTTATTTATTATTATTATTGTTCACCCCCCTCGAGGTACCTTTAAAACCCATAATTAAACCTCCTTCAAGGTACCTCAGGTCGGGCCACTGAAGTGCGCTAAGGTACAGTTTCTCCCTCGCGAGAATATCAATTACAGATTTTACATGCGAACATGCTCTTCCAGTGTATCTGAATAGATCACGATATCATCAAGATAAATATCCATGAACCGACCAATGTAGGCTGAGAACAGGTGGTTCATTAATGCTTGGTACGTCGCCGGAGCATTACAGTTGCCAATCTGAATAACCAGGCTAACCATATTACCATCAGGCGTGGTCATTGTGGTCCTATCGACGTGCTCAGGCACGATTTGAATCTGCTCGTAGGCCGACTTCAAGTCGAGGGAGCTCCGAAACCGGTGCGACGCACAATGCCGCAAAATTGAATCGATGTCAGGAAGAGGCGACGTCAACTTGTACGTGTTTTTATTGCGCTCGCGCAGGTCAATTGCGGTGCGTAACTCGGGTTTCAGCTTGTGTGGCTTTGGTATTAACAGCATAGGAACAGTATTCCCCGCTGAAGTAATTTGCCAACGACCCGTCTTCATATAACCATCACGCTTCTCTGCCCATTGGCCGCGAAACGCCTCAGGACACCGAGAAGGACGCCAAGGGTATTTTTTATTAACGTCAATCAAAGGAATAGTATGATTAATGTCACGTAAAGGGGGTAAAGGAGTGTCCGCGACGTCTTTGCACAAGGGTTCCGCATAGCGTCGTAACTCCTCCCGAGCGAGCTCAAGCTCGTCCTGACCCACGGCGATAGACTGGGCCATTAATTTGGTATCAGCTCCAGCCTGCATCGGTAAGGACTTATCACTCCCGATTACAACGCGCGCAGGATTAAACCCCACACAGGCCTGGTGCTGATAGAACCAAGGCGTTCCGAGGATCAAATCATAATTGTTGATGTTTGCCACATCGAAACGACGCATCTCGTCGATGCCCTGGTACACAAACCAGGCATTAACGCTGGAGTTCACCTTCGAACGGGACCCCTGAACAGCCAGATTTAATTCCAACGGTTTGTCGAACATTTCGCGCTTAAGCTTAAGCTGATCGGCTAATGTTGTAGACATGAAATCGCCTAGCGATCCAGTGTCCAGAAGAGCACGAACAGGATGCCCCTCAATCTGAACAATAATCACTACCGGCTTAGGCAGTACACGGCGCTTGTCCTTCGGCGACGCCGAATTACGCTGCAGGCCACGATACTGGTCCTGCGGTGTCTGAATTCCATTCAGTTCAAAAGGTATGTCCGTATCATCGCTGCCTGCTTGCTGCGGCAAGGTCTCGTGGAGTAAGGCGCTAACAAGTGGAGTCACCCGTTCCCAGCAGTCCTCGTCAGTAGCAACCGAAGACAACCCCGGGGATGACGAGCGACTATCCGCCTCCCTCTCCAGCTGGTCCGCCTCATAGGACGCCAACCGAAACTCATACCATTCCGCAACATCAAAAGAAGGGTCTTCAATTGCAGTACGAGGTAAGCTGGACACCAATTTCCGAAAATGATCATGCACGTAATAGTTATTGATGTCATTCTCATCATACAGAACCCAAAAACGACTATGCACGTCGTAAAGTTCTGGGTGTGTCTCATTCAGAAATGGTCCGTGGCATTCAAGCTGCCATTCGACCATGTCGGCTACCGGCTGCCCCATGATTGTCTCATGGTGCGGTCGAGTACGAGCCCACGACGCCGCGATCTCCGCTGGAAAGGGAGCACCTGCTTCCCGCGCGCACTGCTCGGCGTACCATTTCCCAACGGCAAACATGTCGTAACGGACTCGCGACGCATGAATGTAAGACTCAAATCCACGCTTGCGATCATAAATGGTATACATATCCCCCTCGTCACGTACAGAGACGTCAAAACGGGGTGTCCGGCTTTCAGACCAATCAGGATTACGCCAAGAAGATGCTTCGTCGCCAGGATAGGTCTGGCATTGCTTGAGAACCTGAGCAATGCGAAAACGAACAGGATCGCCGATCATGTGTCGGCTGGGTATCCCGTCATCCAAACCAAGATCAGGAAGCTGTGGACATTTATATTTCATGACCATGGGGTCTCGTAGTGAGTCCCAGTCAATAATCGAGTTAGGTTCTCTGACGTGCTCATCCTCAGAATCAGCGCTAGTGGACTGCACTTCCAAATTTGGCATATCCGTTTCCTCAATAGGAATGGAAAACACGGGAACACCACTGCCAGTCACCGACTCATTATCCGAGTCGGTAACCGACTGCAGCTCAGCCCAGTCAAGTACTGACCCGTCCTCCGAATCAGTTACGGACTGCAACTCCGGACAATTGTCGCCCTCCGAGGAGTCTAACGACTGGATATCGTCATCCCTCGGGCTAGCAGGCGGCAACGAGACATACTCCAAATCAGAGAAGTCATCCAGAGTGGACGCCGACTCCTTCTCCGACTGGCCATCCGGACTGACAGGGCATGCCTCCATAGAAGGCTCCGTCTTATCCGTAGCCTCCCAGTATTGTGAGTTATAGACCCCCTTGGCATCGAGTTGATTCCAATACCATGAAACCAGATCAAACTTGGGCCGCTCCAAGTCATTCCGACTGACTGGAGTGCTCAAATTCAAGTCGTGGTCCCGAATAAAAATTCGGTAGTAATGTTCAGGACATTCCTCAAGTTGGAAGCGGTCCTCGGAATCACTAGCGACATGAACAGAGGGATAATGTGAGTTAATTCCCTCCTTTAGAAGCTCTGCGGTAATCTCCAGTAGGGGTTTGCCAAAAGCTACCCAAGGAAGACGAGGTTTCCTCAAGCGCAATGCTTTCGCCCTCCGCTTCGCATACCATCCCGGAAGATCAAACTTGGGATTCTCGAGATCCGGCTTCATAATCCGAATCACGAACTTAGTCAACGAATCGAAGATATGGTAAGTCTGCTTCCGTTTTGGCAATATTCGCAATACACGAAACCTGTTTAACGGCGAATACAGCCCATCCTGGTCACTGTCAGCGCGCTCATCGCCAGGATAAGGCCCGAACATATTGAGAAGGTGTTCTGCCATCATCGCATAAACATCTCCCAATTCCCTACGCGGATACCAACCGGTGGGGTGAACCCAATCCGGCTCTCGCGCAGGCCGAGCTGGCTCATCATTGAGGCCAAAGCTGATCGCACCAAACGGTAAGCTCTCCAACACATCGACTGAAACGTTGTCGTCTGTGTCGTCAATAACAGCACCTAATTCCAGGTTAAATGTCGACATCCCTGGGGGCTTATTCCCGGAATGTTTGACCGAATTGCGACGGGGGCAATTCCGTGTGAAGTGGCCAAGCTCTCCACAACCGAAACAGCTCCCTGCCGCTCTGCGCTCAGCCTTTTCCTTTTCAGTAAGCTGAGGCATGTTCGCCTTCCGCGGATCGGGCTTAGAGGACCCATTACGGTTAACGCGCGAACTTGAGCCCTCACGACTCGCAGAAGGCCGATTTGGCTTCTGTGAGCCTTGATTACTCTGTGAGTATGTTCAGTTATCCCGACCATTATTCCCCGAACTGCCCTGCTTAAAGGAAGAGTTGGGCTTTCCAGAACCTGCAGAACCTCCCCCACGGAAGTTATTTCCATGGTGAGTATTACCAAAACGTGGTGCAGGAGCAGCATGTGCTGACGAAACGTTAGGCGCCGGCGGTGGGCGCCTATCGCGCGCGTTAACGACATTCTCAGAAATTTCAATAATTTCAGCCCGACTAACGACTTCGGCCCATGACGACGATGTTGGGTGTAGACCATCTCGCCAGAGCCCAGCTTGGATCGTTTTATTGCACCCAAGCCAGAGTTTATTGACTCTGTCACGTTCGCTGATCGTACCGATCATATTGAACAGTTCGGTAAGCTCATGAACGAACTCATTCAGAGACCGATCACGCTGACGAGCACGATCCAGCTTCGCGCGGACTTCCAACTGATAGTCCAGCGGGAAACAATAGTTATACAGCTCCCTAAAGAAGTCCTGTAAGTTCCATTCATCCTCATTGACCGCGACCTTCTGAATGTAAAAATCATAGGCACGACCTTTAAGGAATCGAGAAAGTGCAAACGCCCGACGTTCATGTATAATATGACTGTCGTAAATGTAAGCTTCGCCTTCCTTCACAAAGCGATGAAAAGCACGGGCGTCGACTGCCCCATCATACGGCGTCGGCTTAAATGCCTTCATTGAATGGCGACGAGACCGCTTTTTGCCCTTCTTCGACTTCTTCGATTTGTGCTTACGACGCCTCGATTTAGAAGTTGAGTGGCCCGATCCAGAGCCCGAGTTTGACTCCGAACTGGAGCTCGGACTGGACGAATCACTGGGCGAAGGAGAACGCCGTCCCTTTGAGGACTTGCTGCTCAAATTCTGCAGCGTAACGCCCAGGTAAGAGTTTGGATCGATATGTGCATCGGGCCTTGACTCAAGTGGTACCCTGCTTCGTCCAGGGTAGGGCGAAGCGGTGCTCGGCGTCTGCCCAGGAACATGAGTAGACGGCGGAGGAGGTGCCTGGGGTGGTACGGTATTCCCGCGAGTAGTCCCGCGGTCAGTGGCAGCACCCACAGGCTGAGACGGAGCAACAGACGCGCGCTTATTGCGCTCCGCGGCTGCCTTCTCTTGCTGAACGGCTTTCAATGCCGCTTTCTGAATCTCCTCGAGATTAATCTCGGGTTCTTCAGGTGATCTCACCTCCCAGAAGTGAGGGTTAACCGCCTTCCCTTTGTCCTTGGAAGGACCGGCTGGCTGCGAGGATGCTTCCCGCATTATAGGTGCAGGAAACAAATGAATGTTATGGTTACAACGCGCAATATTTTCCCTTTGCGCCTGAGTTAAAAATTTCTCGGCTGAAGTAATGACTGCGTCAAGTTCTTCTGACGAATCCTTCCTAGGTAACTTAGGAGAATTTCTGGCCTTCCGAATCGAAGGAGATTCGAGGCTACGAGCACGCCGATGCGTAATGGGGGTCCACTCATGGGAATCCTCCCCTTCGGGGTCACTATTCTCATTCGAAATAGCTTTAAATACCGTCTGTACATTACATGGTACAATGGTTTCTGGTACATTAACCAAGCCACCACCCGAAGTGGCAACCTCCTCGTTGGCAACAACGCTAGCCGGTGAGGGGGGTCTCGAGTTCACGACGTCGCTATACGAGCGACGGGGTGACGCCTCGGCCTCAGGGGTCACATCCCCCTGAGTGATAATAGTCGGTCCCCCTGCTACAGTAGCAGTGCCGACGCGATTGCCCAAAGGGCGCAATGCGTAAGTCCTAGATGCCATAATAATCAGCCAATAAAAATTCAAAGGAAACTCGTACTATCAAAGTACTGGATGAAAAACGGGGTATGGGCTGCCAAGTACTGGTGGTCCGGGTGATCAAGCCGAAGGGTCCCAAGTAGCGAAGCAGCGGGTAACGAGAAACAACGAGACTAAAGAATAAAAGCTAGAGTGGTATCAGATTGCTTGTTAGGCAAGAGGTTGGTTGTTCTGTCAAAAATATGTGACGAAAGTAGCTGCCGTGACTTGGAGGAGTGTCGGCAGAGTCGTTTCGGCACACGGTAGAGGAACTCAATAGACAGGTGTAACGTATATGAATTCACTGAAGTACTCTAGCAAACAAGACCGGCTTAAATACCTAAGTAGCTACATAGTCCATGTGATAATGAGAGGCTCCGGTAAACGGTAAAGGGATAGGCAAATGTTAAGGAAACAAGGAACGGGAAGTATGACCAGCAACGAGGAGAAAGAATGGAGCCACAAGTAACGGTAGTTAAAGATCGGAGGTGGTTGGAACGAATAGAGGTAGTGCCGAATGATGGAAAGAGTGCCGAAAAGTGTACCTGTTACACTCCAGGACTCCCAAAATTGAACATTGCACTGCCTGAAACCATGGTAGTTGTTCGTGGGGGTAGGACGGGGGACAAGCGGTGTTACAATCATGCTGAGGTTCAAGCCGACGCTACAGTCTGCGTTGGGCTGCGGTGAAGACTTTCTTGCGTGTTTGTGCGGAAGGCGGGGTTGAGACGGGTGATACTGTCGCTGGAATCGGATGTTTCACCCTAATTGGATACGTGTATGCGCGGAAAATGCGCAGTTCCCCGCGCCCACGCGCATGACGAAGGGTAAAAGGAGGGAGGAGGTGGGTATTGATAGCGTATGCTTTGGGTCTGCACCGCGGAATGAACGGTGACGGCTGTGGTGCGTATCAGTGTGTAGCCTTTGTACGGGTCGTACAGTCCAAGGGGTCATTGAGGTTTAGATGGAGTCGTGCCCAGCTGCAGACTCAAAGTCGAATGACTCAGCAAGGGCCTGATGTTCCGTTCTCTGCGGGTAGGCGAGTCGGGTCTGGAGCTGGCCATCGTGGGGCGATTCAATGTATTGGTGAAGCGACGGTGGCGTACTGGTGCCAGCAGATACCTGATGCGCTATCTTTCGTTGGCACACGCCTCAAGGACTGCTCCTCCAATACCGCCCCCACCCCCTACGATGGCGGCACTAGCGTCAAACCTAACAAAGACCTGCACCAGTAGCTCCTTAATGTTTGGCTCCGCCGCCTCGTTCTGCCTGGTCCTCTGCGTTGACGAGGAGGGGGCCAGGACGTTCTTGAGAGGCGGGCATGATAGCAGACGCTGACGAGGTGAGAGGAAGTAGGACGAGTTGAACTTTTCGGCATGACGGACCGTCGATTGCCAATTGCCTTCGCTTTGTGTGTGAAATTCAGTGGTCCTTCACCTACTCGCTGAGTCTCGCTCACCTCGGCGCTCACTCAATCTAACCCGATGCAGGCCTGTATAAGCGTTGGTAAGTCATCTTCCTCTTATTTAATTTTGACAATTTACGGTAACTAAGATATAGATATTGTGTGGTATACACCTCGTCGCGTGCCTCCACCTTCGTTAAGGGAAGTGGGCCGACTTGAGATAGTTGCACAAGCTGCAAAAAAAAGTCGCTCTACATCGTGAGCCCACTTCAGCGGGCTAACAAATTCGGGTTTGGGGTGGGGCAAAGCAGCAATGGGAGACCCCAGCGGGGAAGACCCTCATGGTGTGTTGCGGAGTGAGTCAATATTTTTGACTCATTCCACTGATCTCTTTCCTTTATTGAAGTTTACTATTCAATGACTCGCCGCCAGACGCTTGTCCACACCCCGCTCATCTCTCCGACTCCCCTTCCCAACCTGGAAGACGAAGACACAGGGCAGCAGCATCGTGGGTGGTGCTGCAGCTCGAACACAATACCGAACCCAAAGCGTCGAGAAAACAACCAAACTGTTTGAGCGGCCCAATCGAAGCGGTCACAGAGAACTCTGAGCTTCAGGTTAGCCGCCAACAACCCTGTTAATCTTTACTCGACGATCACCTAACACGCATCCCTCCCTCTTCAGTGTTTCACAACTCCCGCCTTAAAACATCAAGAAAGGTACTCATTGAAGTGCTCAATTTGAAGTCTAGCTACTTGCTATCTGCTTAGGAACTGACAACACGAAGCACGTTGCGAGCGTCAACTCCCTTTAAGGATTGCGGGACGATGCCGAGCACTTTGGGTAGGAAACGGGTGAAGCGAAATGAGTCGTTGACTCAACTCCTTTCGCTTTCTTACTTCCTACCTAATCCCAGTTCCCCATTGACCTCCTCATTTTACTGTTTTATTCAGTTGTTAACATGTCTATATGTATATTTTTCTATCTACCTACGTCGAAGTTTTTATTGGACGTTTTTAATAATATATTCTCACTTCTGCGTCCATCAAGGTATGAGAACAACAGCTGTCAAATTTTTAATACCCCCCATTCCATCGTTCTCCTCGTTCAAAAACCCATCAAACCCCATCCCAGCACTTGTCAAACCACCGCCGTCTTCAAGATCTCTGCATAAAACAAACAAAAAGTAAACATACCCCCAACTGTACCATCAAGTTCCTACCCGCTTCCCGCCGTGAGCGCCCCCAGCTCGCATCCACTTTCCACACATCTTCGGAGCATCTTCTAAATTGCGAAATTGGAAAGGGGCTAGCGACACACCTCGTGTTGCTAATACCTGAGTATAAAGCAAGTAGGTAAGTAACTCAAGTCATTGTTAATGATTTAAAATTCGACACTTACCAAATATTTTCTTGACACCTTGAGGGGCGAGACGCTCAAGGGGAGAGATAGGTGGTCAGCCAGCAGTTGAGAGCGGACATCAACAACGTTTGATGTCGCAGCCCGGAGCTTTCCTTGTGCCCTTGGGCGAACATTGAACACCTGTAGAACTTAGCTTTGACCTCGACCCTTTGTTATCCGCCATCCCGAAGTCCATCCGTTGAATGCCAACAAACCTTGATAAGGTCAGAGTCTTGTTACATTCATATGGTTTATGCTTACATTTATAGCAAGCCTTGCAATTTGCCCATCTAGCCACGGGCGCTAAACCTCAGCGTCAAATACTCAAAATGACACTGCCTGGGATCCTCGGAAGCCAGTTCATGCATATTCTATGAACTCTGAACGCTTACAAACACCTAGCATTTTGTCGATGGGTCCAGCTCTGAAGATTTATAGCACCCGCGGCATCACTACACGTAAACTTGCAAATACTTCACGCTCGATGGGGAATAATACGGTTCGTGTTATGAGGCTGAAAACGAGCCAATTTTATACATCCATATGGCAATTCGTACGACTTACGGTTGGCGGATGGTGAGCAGTTGAAGGAAAAGTTCGTAGTGCAAGGTTGCAAATGAGTTTTTTGTAAGTCTCTTATCTTTCCAACACCACAAGTGCCACTCACCGTGCCTCGGGTAATCTCTGGTCATCGTCCTCGCAGCTCCATGCCACCTTCCGCTGCCGAGAAGGTCCGGACTTCGCAGCGCCTGCTGTACCTCCTGGCCTTCAGGATGGTCTCTACAGGTTTGAAGACGGAGTACAATCGCATAACAGAGCTGCAAGGCAGGCTGGCAAGTATTTTCATTGAGGTTTTGTAATTTTTTTGACTTACTGAGACCCAGAACTTCACCTCCATTTCGATCTCTCGAATCTCGACAGTACCCGTACCGCCGCGAACGTTCAATTGCGATGAATTCAGAACTAGCACTAATGGGTTTGCATAATACATCTCAGCGTGGAGGGTGTTAACATGTCAGAGCAGGGATAAAGTAGTGGAAGCGACGGAGGCAGCAAGGTAAAGGAGCAGGGTCGGCGTATGAGCAGGGGGCAAAAAGGTGAGGCGAAGCAAGTCATGCAGGACTCGCTTCACAAAGTACCCGACGAGTTTTCGGCACATTGGGTCTGGTGTTGCCGCCGAGCATAATTGAGGTCCAGGGTCAGGGAAGAGGTGTCGACAGGCAACCAAAGGCGAAAGCGGCAGGGTGAAGGGCTGGCAATGAGTCAGTGAATGGTAAGCGGGTGGGGAAACAAGACCGACAGAACAAGTCGAAAACATCGACTCGCTCCGCGACTTACCATACGGATTACCCTCGCAAGAGTTTTCCATGCCCACTCCACATCCCTCAACCCAATGCATGTCCAGTGGAAAGTCGGGGGTGACTCGGACCTCGGGTGAGGGTGGATGATGTGGCGCGACTTCTCTTGCGGCGTGTAGGATATAAGCAGAGAAAAGTGAGTATAGAATGCAAAAAAACTAGCTATTTAAAATACTTGCATCTCATCATAAGTCAGTCTCCATTTCTCAATGAGGGAGAGGCTGGTGTTCGCGGGCTGGAAATTCAGGAAGCGGTTTCTTCAAAGTTCGGCGATCAACGGCCCGGGGACCACGTGAGTAGTATTACTGGTTCCCCAATCCCCGACTTCTCGCATCGTCGTTGACTAGTTTCCCAGTCACTGTCTACTCATATTCGCTCGCGGATGACTCGAATCCCAGATCTAGCGTGTATGTTTTACTCGTTGTGGCTTCCCGCGGCACCCTCGCATCATCAACGAAGCAGGAGATGGAGTCCTAAGTATGTTCGCATTGCTGGTCTGCTGCGTGCTGACGAGATACTTGCAGAAGTAGGCTGGATGAGCTAGATAGGCCGAGCGACTGCTAGGTGCATATTTCTCGTATCTCTGGCTGCGAGCAGCATCATTGATACACTTCTCAGCCATTGCCCTCTCTTCTTTGCATATACTCCTCATCGTTAGTGCGTATGCCCTCCCTCAGGGCAGGCGAATGCACCGAGTGAATCTCTGCCCACGCCGTACTGCGGAGGTTGACACTACCTTCTCTCCACCCATCTGTTCGTCCTTGCCGCCTGTACCTGTGCCTTCGCCCGCCTACTCAACCCTCACCGGCCCATTCAACCTCACCAACTCCTGCCCCCACACAGATCGGCGTAAGATACTCGGCGCACACTAGAAAAGGGGGGAGTTGAGGGACATACCGGCGTATACACCCCCCCACATATGTGACGGCCCAGTCTTCATCTTCGTCGGCGTCGTATGCCTTTCCTCCCTCTCCTCCCATTGTCCTCGCGTTCTGTCGTTACCCCTAGGCCTCGCCGCCTTCTTTCTTTCGTCGTTCGGTTGTTCGTTCGGTTTCAAGTTGTGGGGAGGGGTTTGGCTGTGGGCTCGGGTTTGAGCGCTGCGAAATGGGTGGGTGGGCGTTAGCTGCAGGCCTGCGTTAGAGGGTTAGAGGAAAAGGAGAACGTACACTCGTGTATAGTCTCTGTGTGCGACGATCCATCCGTCGCCGTCGTCATACTCCTCTT
The DNA here is from genome assembly GCA_023014345.1 of Galerina sulciceps. Classification (NCBI taxonomy): domain Eukaryota; kingdom Fungi; phylum Basidiomycota; class Agaricomycetes; order Agaricales; family Galerinaceae; genus Galerina; species Galerina sulciceps. Next base: position 1,425,659 of record JAEDXJ010000012.1, on the reverse strand, counting down.
CCACCTCCTCCACTCCACCTCCTCCACCACCACCACCACCTCCTCGTCGTATTCGCGGCACCCGGGATCAAGTTGGCTGCTACCCGCGTTCACTCGTTTGGGAAGACGAAGACGCCCCCTGCGACGTCAGCAGCATTGCGGCGAACCGCCGAGGCGGAGGCGGGGGCTTTCGAGACGAGCCGCGGGAGGTGGAGGCGGGGTGGTTGGTGTTCGGGGCCGGGAACATTGAAGCCGCTGTCATCGCACGGACAGCGGTCACGACTATTTCCAGTCGTCGCCGCCCTCGTCACCATTGTTGTTCGTGCGTGGAGTTGGCGTGGTCATGAGGAGGAAGAGGGACGAAGGAGGGGTTGTCGAGGGTGCAGGCGATGGTGCAGGCACATGGGAAAGGGTGAAGCCGGGTGCCGAAGAGACTGGAGTGGGGGGTACAGACGGAGACGAGGGTGCAGGTGCAGGTGCAGGAGGAACGTACATACCTGTATTTATTCACTACTTATTCGCAGCAAATATATCTTAATATTAATGATAAAGTATCCCAGTACTTATCATTTTTTACTCACAGCGAATACATCTCAATGAGCTGAAGCCAGCAGCGTGATAGTGGAATTTTTGATTTGGTTCGACCCATCAGGCATTTTCAGAAAGTGCCTCCGAAGCGTTGCCAAATAAGTTCCCACGGTTCGGATTTATCGGACCTCTATTGATTTGGGTCGTCTTTGAGCTCTAATGGTTGAAAATAAATGCCTTTGATGAGACTTTGAGTTTCCTGTGTAGCAGTAGGTGACGGACATCCCTCAAAACACCCCAGTTTGTGAATATTTAGAAATTTGAAATTAAAATTGTAAATTTTACTAGACATTAGAGTTATAACTACATATTAGTATGAGCGAGAAGCATTGGCGAGCGTGAACTGCACTCCTTACAGTTCACGCTTGTTGATCTGGGGGAACAGCGCTCGCTGGCACTTCTCTGTCGTTGCTCCATACAGTCCCACCCTATGTCATCGCTCTCGCCCTCGAGGTTGAGTCATTGCCGAAGTCATAGTCTGCGGGTTACGTAGGCCACGAGTTACGAAATGTGAGGTACCCTAAGGGAGAATCGGGCGTGAGTGTGGTTTTGCGAATGGCGTGTAGGGAGGAAAAGGGAGGCGATGGTGAGGCAGGAAAGCAGCTCGAGTCACAAAACTCAAGCTGGGACGTACTGGATGTGTTTCCCTTTTCAAGGTTCTCCCCTCGCGTCGCGAATCCCCCCACCTATAGCTTTATGAGTCAACATGCTCGAAGTGTGTGTGATAGCGTCAGTGTCAGATCCATCGCCAGCCAAGATCCAGTGCTGAAGCAATGATTGACGAAAAGACAGACTTCAATAAGGGCCGATTGAGTGTCTCCAAATAAGGTGACGACGTGATCGTCTCACCTGTAGCAAATGTAATTGATGAGGAGGTAATGAAATCAGCCCGAGTTATGAGACACAAACTGCTACGTACCGTGCAGGTCACCCTATTCTAGGCCATGTCTCGTCCCAACCTAAATAACTGAGCGTCGAGACGCGTTCAACAGCGTTGCTTTGTACCTAGACCTCAGGTCTGGGGCCAACATCCTTTCTCGAAGCACACGGCAGGCAGTGTTGCGCTGCAGCGCAGTCCGACAATTTGTCATTTGAGAGTCGCTAGTAGATGCACAGGGAAAATAACTGGGTCATAGAGTGTTTTTTAGTTGTAAAAAAATCCTGATCTACTAAATTGGACTTACCAGCTGTTGGCATCAAGCCCAATTGTAAAGCATACAGCTAAAAAAAACGAAGTCAAAAAACTACATTAGTTTTCGGAAAAAAGGGATGGGGTATATCACTGAGCGCGGAGTGCCGCCTTCCTATAATCCTATTGTGTGTCGGATTTGTATTGTCGTCATCTCCTTTAGCCTACCAAAGTGGTCAAGGCAGATTTGGTTGCGACCTTGATCTTGTGACAGAGCCGGGACGAAGGGCGAACATATGTAGAGATGACGTGAAGGCAAACGCAGGGATAAAAGCGGCACGCTTTACGCTCGAGATCGTTCGACGTGGAAGAGCGATGGGCAAGGGAAGGAGAGGGACGATGCAGTACGACTCATTCAGAGTCATTGCGACCAAATTGCGAGGCATCCCAATTGGGAGTTCACGTGATCGCCGGTCTGTCGCGCCGAAAAGTTCAACTCATCGAGGTCACTGCATGACACCACCTCGAGCTTCCTCAACGTCACTCTACCTCTCACCTCGTCAGCGTGTCAGCGCATGTCAGCGCTCATCCTCACCCAATACTACCTGATGGAGGCCTGGAATAGCGTTGGTGAGCATTTTTCTTCCTTAATTTTTACTTTTTACACTAACTAAAATTTAGGTACAATGTGATGACTCGTCGCCGTCTAGACCGTTGGTCAATGTCGCAGCAATCATCACAACCCAGCTGGCGCTCGCGCCGTATATTCGCACTAGCACCAATGTCTCCATCTTTGCTATTCCGACTCGCACAAATCCAGCTGCACGACCTCAAAGCGGGCAAGGAGGTCGTTTCCGGAAGACGGTAACGCGGTGCGTAGTGGGGGGGGGAGCGAGGACGATGGGGTCGAGCAGTGGGGAACAGACGCTCGAGGCCGAATGGCATTGTTGTTCCTAATGGGAGGAAGACATACCCAACCCCACTCCAAGTGTGTTGTTCTTGGCCCCGCTGACCGCTACGCCTGCGAGCGCGATGGTGTAGACGGGGGTAATGGGAAGGAGAGAATTGGAGAGGAGGATGGGGACGTTGAGACGTTCAAGTTGGATGGGGCTGAGGATCCAAGAGGGCGGTTGGGTTTTGTCAGAGGTATGTTTTTTCTTTTGTTCGTCATTTTATCATTTTTTATTTTGTATTTCTCTCTATATAAACGTCGAACTAACCACACCAAATTGTTCTACAGCACACGACCCCCGAGCATCTTTGTTCCCCGGCCCCAATTCCCACTCGTCTTTGCGCTCGTCGCTGTCGATGGTTGTGTAGGACCACCGAGTCCCGACTGCCCGATCCACCGGACGGGGGTGGGGGCTGCACCGCGAATGGTACAGAAGCACCAGAAGTCTTTATGGGCGTCGACGACGAAGATAAGATGCCGCCGAAGATGCAGAAGAAGTGGATGCACCGAGAGCTGGAGGCGGGAAGCGGGGCGAGGCTGGCTTGACTCTGCTACTGGGGTCTGGGACTGAAACGGACGGTGTGGGTGGGAGCAAGCTTGATGGTCTGCTTGGGAGGGCTACTGTTACTGGACTGGGTCTGGGTATTCATATTGAGGAAGGTTTGTTCTATTTTTTGTCTGCAATGGGAGGAGGGAAGTTGACTGATAAAATTTAACTTCTAGTCTACGACAACCTCAGCGCGAACACGAACAATAATTGGAGGAGGCCATAACTGTGTCCCCCCCGGCTCAGCTGGCGTCGGCGTTGCTCACCGGACCGTCTGCGTCATCATCAACGACAACCACGTCACACCCGTCAACCCCCACAACTCGTGTCCCCCTTTCTCCACAAACACAGGTACTTACTCCAGCTTTGATGCCTTCATCTTCCTTCCCTCCTCATCTTCCTCCTCTTGACAGCGACTGGCACGTCGCCTTTCAATTCATTCGCGAACCTGTCGCTGCTGTCACCAGCATTGAACACTCAGGCATGCGAACCTCCTCCACCAGCTTCGTCGACGGCGGAAGCTGCATCATTACCGGGAGCTTCTACAGCTCCACCCCCGCCAGCTCCAGACCATGAATCTCAACCGACGAAGCAGGGCTTTACGCCTCTCCCCTTCCTGTTCATCAATGGCCGCTCCTGAATCTACTGCAGCTTGTCCAACGTCGCCCTCGTCGCCCTCTTCACCATTTTCTCCCTCGGTATCGTCCCTGCCGCCAAGCCTTCACCTGTACCCTCGACCTGCAACCCTCAACTCATCAAGGCGGACCTGCGAGCAGCGCCTGCGACGGAATGCAGTTGACGGACAAACAGCGAGCTTGACTATTCCAAGTCATCGCCACCGTCTCTGTGTCTGTTGCTGCTGATCTCTACCCCCTCCCTTTGTTTGTTCGTTGAGCAGCTGGAGATGGAGCTGCAGGTATGGAGCGAGTGTGGAAGTACCAGGCTGTCCAGGTAGCGGGATGCCTGCGAAGCTAAGAGGAGGGGAGGGAGAGGGGAGCTGTGGGGCATGCTGGCGTTCGTGATAAAGAACCGAGTGACGAAAAAAAAACCCACCAAGACATTCGCAGCCCGTGCCGCGGGGGGAGGGGTCGATACTGCCCCTTCATTCGTTTGGTGGCTGGTTCTACCTTCCCCTCCCTCCTGCTTGCCTGTAGTCCTCGCCATCTCCGCCTGCGACGCCGAATCCGAGTCGTTGTGACGCCCTGCCCACGCCAACGATACTCACGATCCAGTCAACTCGCGGAGGCGACCTCGATTTTTTCAGTGGTCAGCGCCGCCGTCGTTCCCGCGGCGTATTCAATCCTACGACCTATGTCGAGCCTTGGAGTCAGTGGGTCTGTGCGCGTGTCGGTACGGATGCACTGTGAGCTGCGAGCTGCGGAAGGTGGAGGAACGAGCATTAGAGTCGGCGCGGAAGGTGGGAAGCGGAGGGGTAGGAGCGTGGACCAAGTCGCAAATAGCGAGCCCCATTCTCGTACGGACAGCAGTTTCGACGATTTTGAGTCGTCGACGACGCCACAGCTGCTGCCCATGCTCATTCGTTTCGAATCGCAGTTGTTGGGAATGCGAGGTGCGGGCGAAGAACACCATCAATGCTTATCTGGATGCGTATGGGTTGTGGACTGTGAGCCGTGATTGGCGAGAGGCGGGGTACGCTGGGAGGTGGGAGGTTGGGGCAGGGGTCTAACAACTCGCGAATTGCGAAATGGTTGTCTACAGGTATATACAGTCAGTAGTTTCTAGTCAAATTTAAACAGAAAAAAAAGGCTTCCCAACATGTTTACGGGCCTACATCAGGTTGGATTGGGTAGGAGCTGAAACACTGAAGCTGAAGCGAGATGAAGTTAGAGTGTGGTCAAGTGGCGCGATCAGCGGATGGATGTTGACTTGAGTGAAGTTCGTGTTCAATGCTCAGCGACGGCTGAGACGCTGAGCGAGTGATCTGCGCCTCGCTCAGCGCGCGATGAATTTTGCCACGTTATATTCCTGAAAGCTAAATCTAAGCAAAAAAGAACATATTACAGAGGGCAAAATGCCAGCAAAATGACTCGGCAAGATGAATCATATTGACTACACTGTAAATTTAGAATGTGGCTTGGGTGCAAAATGTGAACAAAATCTAAAATTTTCCCATTCCTTTGCCAGATTGAAAGTGGATTATTTAGATCCCATGCAAAATTCCAGCAAGATTGGAAGTTTTACCTGGATTTTGCCCTTAGGAAAATGAGAGAGAACTCCTGAATTTTACATTGGGCAAAATAGAATCTGAATTTAGAATCCTGCTTAGATTTTGCCTCAGGGAAATCGTAAACTATTGATTGAATTTTGCCCTTCGCAAAATTCTTGTCAAAATTCAAACAACGTGCGTTGAATTTTGCACCCCCGTCAAAATAGTCGGGCCGCGGCAGTGCTACTGTCTGTTTTTGGAAAACTACTTACTAAATCAGGTAATTATCTTTAATTTTATCATATCTCTGTCAAATCTCAACCGTTTTCAATCAAAAAAATTGGATAATATATATAAAATCAGGATCTATTTTATGACCTATTTATATTTGTAGTTGTTTACATACTCAATATTTTAATCTATAAAAGACAAGCTATTGACTGTAGCTCTGTTTTTTATGTTAAGAAAAAATCTGTTTATGCCAAGCCACATGCATACTAGTGGTCAAATATAAGTTATAATATAGGTGTGTAAAATTTAAATATTTGCATTTATTTACATGCTTAATATTACACTTAATAATAGATTGAGAAGAATAACAAGGTTGATATAAGAATATCTACTAGCCAGAGTGCTACAGACAGAGAGTCAGTGTTAAGAACTGAGCTTAGGGAGACTGACATTCTGTCAGACGAACGGAACATCGGAACGAAAGGTGGACAGAACGGAGGTACGGAACGGAACGGAAGTTGGGCAGGGCTTTGGCCTCAGCTTTGAACTGTGCCGCGCCTAATGACGTGCCCCAATTTCGGAACAGACAGACAGCACAATGCCCGTCAAAAGAACAAAATGGAACAGAGTGTCGAGACTACAGAACGAATCTGGAAGGATACCTTCGGAACATCGGAATAGGAACTTGTGAAATGGATCTTGACAGTCAGACAGTGCAAGTTGGACATTCAAAGGGACAGGAACAATGGTAGTATGGAGTCTGAGCAAGACCAGGAATGGTTCAGGATTAGTCAGAAATATGTGACTTATTAGAAGGGCAAACTATATAGTTGGTGGTAAAGTCCTTTGGTGTGGTAGGATGTACAAGGGTGTTTAGGCAAAGATTGGTTCAGAGAGCATCAGAGGTAAGTCTGTAAACTAATCTTTGTGTCTAAGTCCAGTCTGATAGTCAGAATAGATTGGATCAAGGTTGATGTTGTGTATGGTACATAATATCAAGGAACTTCATTTGGGCTATATTAGCAAATAATCCATATACCAAGATATTGCAGCATAGTTAATAAACTGACCCAGAGCACTAGAGATAGAAAGTCAGTAGAGTGGGTGGACTAGTAGGGAATCTAAAGATTTAGTTTAATAGGTAATCAACTAAACTAACAATTAACTCATCTAGCAGGGAATCTAAAGAGGAAGAAATGTAGATCTCACTGTAGATGAGACCTATAACTATTAAAATGTGGCATAACATGAGTAATAAATTAAATTCATATAGTATAATGGCAAAATGTATGGTGCAGTGCATCCAGTAAAGTCCAGAAAGGATAGAATGGATGGAAAAGACACAGCAAACAGAAAAAATATGATAGACATAGTAATCAGCAGACACAACGATTGACAGACCAGTGACCAGCAGGTAGATAGGCATTGTAGTAGTCTGTGTCAGTGCAACAGAACTATAAGGGAAACTCTGTTCCAGCCTCTTACTCTAGCCAATATGTTAGCCGTAACCCTGGCCGCTAACCTGATCATTGCATTAGCCATTATATCTGCTGCCATGTCAGCCATTTTATCACCTACTTATATTTTTACTTATTTATATGCTTAATACTGTAAAACTATAACCCCTTGATTATCTTTTCTGTAAGTAACTCTGTTTTAGCCCCATATTGTCACTGATATATCAGTTATAACCCTAGTAACTAACCCAACATTGTGTTCACATCCCAGCTGCAATGCCAGCTCTGTCCCAATACCTCTAGAGACACGTTCCTTTTATGTTCTTGTAAGGGCAACTGCAAGCCGGAGCGCCAGGGATAGAGAACATAAAAAACAGTGCTACTGAAAGGCTGCCTGTTCAGGGCAAGCCTTACTAACGGAATTTCAGACAAAAAGACAGAACAATGCTTAGGCTTTGCTGCCTGTGGTAAGAGAGCAGTAATTACAGGGAATAATGTAGCTACATACCTTCGTTGCTTATAGTAAGAGAGGAGGAGCAACGAAGGTGAAATGAAAATTTTCCTTCTTTCTGCCATGTTATAAAATAATTGTGAACGTGATGAGAAGTGCGTTAAGGCAGGTCTCGGTTGTTTTAAGCTTAAGAAAAGGCCAAGCTTATAGCTACAGTCAATAGCTTGTCTTTTATAGATTAAAATATTGAGTATGTAAACAACTACAAATATAAATAGGTCATAAAATAGATCCTGATTTTATATATACTATCCAATTTTTTTGATTGAAAACGGTTGAGATTTGACAGAGATATGATAAAATTAAAGATAATTACCTGATTTAGTAAGTAGTTTTCCAAAAACAGACAGTACTTTAAAAATAGCATATTGAATATTACTAAAAAAGGAAAGTTTTCTAAAAATAGAACTAGTTTTTAAAATCAAATTTTAGATGTCAATCTAAAATTTGAATTATTTCTAAAAAAAGGAAATTTGGGTCCAAGGCTAAAAATAGACATTCTAAAAATAGATTATTTCAGATTTGCTAAAATAGGTGTGATCTATTTTTAGACACAATCTATTTATAGATAATCTAAAAATAGATTATCTTAGATTTGCTTAAAATAAATATGATCTATTTTTAGAATTTCTATTTTTAGACACAATCTATATATAGACAATCTAAATAAAACAATATTTAAAATAGATATAAGCTATGAATAGATTGTTTCCAAATATAGATACAATCTATAAATAGATAGGCTAAATTTAGATTTTTGTTTTTGTTTTTTTTTTTTTTTTGTAGATCCATGAGGTTCAGACAAACTTAATATCTGCCTATGTGATTGAAGTATAATCTACAGAGTATGGAGAATGGTGTTTAAATATAACACTGTAATAACAACCTTAGATTCTGTATATATATAAGCCATCATATATCAAGTTCTTACATCTCAGTCATTACTGAGCCAATATTTATGATTTTTGTATCATAAAAATCAGTGCTTTCCTGGTCATGTGATCGTGATCAGACACATTTAAGTTTGTTAAAAAGCCATGATTTTTCTGGGTTTTTCAAGACCCAGAACATTCCAATTGGTTCAGAATTAAGTATGCAATAAATTCAAATATTTATTTATTTAACTTCTATTTAAATAGATTGAAGAACTTGTTTTTGCCATGCACAGCAATGGCTTCTGGCCAAGTTCTTGAATCAGTTGATCACTAAATAGTATTTCAAAATCTTTTGACTAACTAAGTTATTCAGGATCCAAATTGATTTTCAGACTCAAGATTTCATGTCATTAGATTGCTTAGATTTTTATAGGATTAGCTAGTGCTATGTGTTGTATTACAAGATCTTTTTTTAGATTCTATCTAGCTATCCTGGTTAGACTGCTAGAAGGGGTTTAATATTTTTATAAAAAGACCCTAGACACTCATCTGAAAAAATATAAAAACAAGTACTACAAGTGTCACACAGACTTGTTATGTTGTCCTACAAATTTTAATAATATTGTAAAAAAAAATTTATATTTTTTTAAAATTGTAGCAGCCATTTTTATTTTTGTTTTTTGTTTTTTGACAGCCCTGGAGGTAGGTTATATACCCATAATTAAAGTTCCATGTAGGTATATATGTAGGGGCCACTGAAGTGTATTTAACTTAAAATGTTTTAGGGTGTCAGGGGTCTTGCTTTTAAAACATTTTCCCAGGCTTTTGATGGGCTACTGGGGGGCTACCGGTATGGGTACCTGGGTACCTGCGGGCTACCGGTATAGGTACCCGGGTACCTGCAGGCTACCGGTATGGGTACCCGCACAGCTACCCGTATGGGTACCTGGGTACCTACAGAATACCCATTTAGCTACCTGTATGTCTACCTGTATGACTACCTAGATGGTGATGAGAAGGGAGTAAGTTTCTGAATGGATTTTCTCATCTGCAGATTCACATTGATGATATCAAGACTTTCAAAACAGATTAGCATGCTATATTGCTGATGAGGTTTATACAGTCATTCTGATTGATACATGTGACTCTATGAAAAGTACACTTGAGTAGTCAATCATACCTGTGACCCGTGCAGGTTGACAAACACCTGCATTTCCCTAGTCAATCTGCTTGATACATGAGTGAGTCTATGACAAGTACATTTGAGTAGTCAATCATTTATTATACAGTCATCCTTATTACAAGTTCTTACGTAGTAAAAGATCTTGTTTTCACTTCAGTGGCCCCTACATATATACCTACATGGAACTTTAATTATGGATATATAACCTACCTCCAGGGCTGTCAAAAAACAAAAAACAAAAAAAAAATGGCTGCTACATTTTTTGAAAAATGTAAATTTTTTTTTACAATATTATTAAAATTTGTAGGACAACATAACAAGTCTGTGTGACACTTGTAATACTTGTTTTTATATTTTTTCAGATGAGTGTCTGGGGTCTTTTTATAAAAATATTAAACCCCTCCTAGCAGTCTAACCAGGATAGCTAGATAGAATCTAAAAAAATATCTTGTAATACAACACATAGCACTAGCTATCCTATAAAAATCTAAGCAATCCAATGACATGAAATCTTGAGTCTGAAAATCAATCTGGATCCTGAATAACTTTAGTTTTAGTTAGTCAAAAGATTTTGAAATACTATTTAGTGATCAATTGATTCAAGAACTTGGCCAGAAGCCATTGCTGTGCATAGCAAAAACAAGTTCTTTAACCTAAATAGAAAATAAATAAATAAATATTTGAATTTATTGCATGCTTAATTCTGAACCAATTGAAATGTTCTGGGTCTTGAAAAACCCAGAAAAATCATGGCTTTCTTACAAACTTAAATGTGTCTGATTACATGACCAGGAAGGCCCTGATTCTTATGATACAAAAATCATAAATATTGGCCCAGTAATGGCTGAGATGTAAGAACTTGATATTTGATGGCTTATATATATACAGAATCTAAGGTTGTTATTACAGTGTTATACTTAGACACCATTCTCCATACTCTGTAGATTATACTTCAATCACATAGGCAAATATAAAGTTTGTCTGAGCCTCGTGGATCTACAAAAAAAAAAAAAACAAAAACAAAAAACAAAAATCTAAATTTAGCCTATTTATAGATTGTATCTATATTTGGAAACAATCTATTCATAGCTTATATCTATTTTAAATATTGTTTTATTTAAATTCTAAAAATAGATCATGTTTATTTTAAGCAAATCTAAGATGATCTATTTTTAGATTATCTATAAATAGATTGTGTCTAAAAATAGATCACACCTATTTTAGCAAATCTGAGATGATCTATTTTTAGAATGTCTATTTTTAGCTTTGGATCCTGAATTTCCTTTTTTAGAAATAATTTAAATTTTAGATTGACATTTAAAATTGATTTTAAAAACTAGTTCTATTTTTAAAAAACTTTCCTTTTTTAGTAATATTCAATATGCTATTTTTAAACCACTGTCTGTTTTTGGAAAACTACTTACTAAATCAGATAATTATCTTTAATTATATCATATCTCTGTCAAATCTCAACCGTTTTCAATCAAAAAAATTGGATAATATATATAAAATCAGGGTCTATTTTATTATCTATTTATATTTGTAGTTGTTTACATACTCAATATTTTAATCAATAAAAGACAAGCTATTGACTGTAGCTCTGTTTTTTATATTCTCCGTCCCCAGCACTCTGGCTTGCAGTTGCCCTTACAAGAACATAAAAAGAACTTGTCTCTAGAGGTGTTGGAACAGGGCTGGCATTGCAGCTGGAATGTGAACACAATGTTGGGTTAGTTACTGGGGTTATAGCTGATATATCAGTGACAATATAGGCCAAAACAGAGTTACTTTATAAGTAGGTGATAAAATAGCTGACATAGCGGGAGATGTAATGGCTGATGCAATAACCAGGTTAGCAGCCGGGGTTACAGCTGACTCATATTGGCTGGAGTAAGGGGCTGGAACAGAGTTTCCCTTACAGTTCTGTTGCACTGACACAGAATACAATGCCTCTGATTTCCATCCACCTGCTGGTCACTGGTCTGCCAATTACAAGTTCTTATGTAGTAAAAGAACTTGTTTTCCAGGGGAAAACGCACTACAAAATTGACCAAACCACTTCCTAATGGTAACAATGGAAATTCTCCCACTGCTATATTGACCCTGCATGATTTCTGTATCTCAGCCATTTCTGGGCCAATTCTTATGATTTTGGTATCAAAAAATTAGTAAAAATCAGGCCCTTCCTGGTCATGTGACCAGGCACATTTGGTATAATTAGAAAGCCCTGATTTTTCTCAATTTTTCAAGCCTCTAATCATATAAATTGGTTCAGAATTGAGCGTGCCATGTATTATTTACTGTATTCATTATTTTAAAAGGTCGGACTTCGTGCAGAAATAAGAACTTGTTTTTGCCATGCGCAGCAATGGCCTCTGGCCAACTCATTGTGTCTGCTGACTACTATGTCTATCATATTTTTTCTGTTTGCTGTGTCTTTTTCATCTACTCTATCCTTTCTAGACTCTACTGGATGCACTGCACTATACATTTTGCTATTGTACTATATGAATTTAATTTATTACTCATGTCATGCCACATTTCAATGGTTATAGCTCTCATCTGCAGTGGTATATACATTTCTTCCTCTTTAGATTCCCTGCTAGATGAGTGAATTGTTAGTTTAGTTGATTATTTATTAAACTAAGTTTTTGGATTCCCTGCTAGTCCACTTACTCCACTGACTTTCTATCTCTGGTGCTCTGGGTCAGTTTATTAACTATGCTGCAATATCTTGGTATATGGATTATTTGCTAATATAGCCCAAATGAAGTTTCATGATATTATGTACCATACACAACTGTAAGTCTGGCTGCCAGCCTTACCATATGAACTCCTTATTATCTTATCTTATCATTATATTCATGTGACTCGTGATCGGACTCTAGATAGGAACTTTTCTCTTTCTTTATCTTTTACCATAATGTCCGTCCTGTATCTGTCTGTTCTCGACAATACATCGTGGTTCCATCAAGCTTGTGACCACTCAGTGAGGCTTCCCAACAACAGCCTTTCAACAACTTCAACCTTGATCCAATCTATTCTGACTTTCAGACTGGACTTAGACACAAAGATTAGTTTATAGACTTACCTTTGATGCTCTCTGAACCAACCTTTGCCTAAACACCTTTGTACATCCTACCACACCAAAGGACTTTACCACCGACTATATAGTTTGCCCTTCTAATAAGTCACATATTTCTGACTAATCCTAAACCATTCCTGGTCTTGCTTAGACTCCATATTGCCATTGTTCCTGTCCCATGTTATTTTTTATTATTTATTTACTTTCTTATCTCATACCACTTTGTGACTTAGCTACCTATATATAGTTCCTGTGTAGCAGCTGGTCTGTTATCCTTTCCTTTTTGGATCTTCTGCTAAGTGGGTTGGCATTGGTTAGCTATTGTTTTATAATACATCTAACTTTGGATTTCTTGCTAATCTTGCCCTGACTGTCTCCAATCTCGGAAGATGATTGCAGTCACCTTTAAAAATTCTCTGCTAGATGGATAAAGTATTTATTTAATTATTTAATTTTGAATGTCCAACTTGTACTGTCTGACTCTCTGTCTTTAGCACTCTGGCTAGTAGATATTCTTATATCAACCTTGTTATTCTTCTCAATCTATTATTAAGTGTAATATTAAGCATGTAAATAAATGCAAATATTTAGATTTTACACACCTATATTATAACAAATATTTGACCTCTAGTATGCATGTGGCTTGGCATAAATAGATTTTTTTCTTAACATAAAAAACAGAGCTACAGTCAATAGCTTGTCTTTTATTGATTAAAATATTGAGTATGTAAACAACTACAAATATAAATAGATAATAAAATAGACCCTGATTTTATATATATTATCCAATTTTTTTGATTGAAAACGGTTGAGATTTGACAGAGATATGATATAATTAAAGATAATTATCTGATTTAGTAAGTAGTTTTCCAAAAACAGACAGTGGTTTAAAAATAGCATATTGAATATTACTAAAAAAGGAAAGTTTTTTAAAAATAGAACTAGTTTTTAAAATCAATTTTAAATGTCAATCTAAAATTTAAATTATTTCTAAAAAAGGAAATTCAGGATCCAAAGCTAAAAATAGACATTCTAAAAATAGATCATCTCAGATTTGCTAAAATAGGTGTGATCTATTTTTAGACACAATCTATTTATAGATAATCTAAAAATAGATCATCTTAGATTTGCTTAAAATAAACATGATCTTTTTAGAATTTAAATAAAACAATATTTAAAATAGATATAAGCTATGAATAGATTGTTTCCAAATATAGATACAATCTATAAATAGGCTAAATTTAGATTTTTGTTTTTTGTTTTTGTTTTTTTTTTTTTTGTAGATCCACGAGGCTCAGACAAACTTTATATTTGCCTATGTGATTGAAGTATAATCTACAGAGTATGGAGAATGGTGTCTAAGTATAACACTGTAATAACAACCTTAGATTCTGTATATATAAGCCATCAAATATCAAGTTCTTACATCTCAGCCATTACTGGGCCAATATTTATGATTTTTGTATCATAAGAATCAGGGCCTTCCTGGTCATGTAATCAGACACATTTAAGTTTGTAAGAAAGCCATGATTTTTCTGGGTTTTTCAAGACCCAGAACATTTCAATTGGTTCAGAATTAAGCATGCAATAAATTCAAATATTTATTTATTTATTTTCTATTTAGGTTAAAGAACTTGTTTTTGCTATGCACAGCAATGGCTTCTGGCCAAGTTCTTGAATCAATTGATCACTAAATAGTATTTCAAAATCTTTTGACTAACTAAAACTAAAGTTATTCAGGATCCAGATTGATTTTCAGACTCAAGATTTCATGTCATTGGATTGCTTAGATTTTTATAGGATAGCTAGTGCTATGTGTTGTATTACAAGATATTTTTTTAGATTCTATCTAGCTATCCTGGTTAGACTGCTAGGAGGGGTTTAATATTTTTATAAAAAGACCCCAGACACTCATCTGAAAAAATATAAAAACAAGTATTACAAGTGTCACACAGACTTGTTATGTTGTCCTACAAATTTTAATAATATTGTAAAAAAAAATTTACATTTTTCAAAAAATGTAGCAGCCATTTTTTTTTTGTTTTTTGTTTTTTGACAGCCCTGGAGGTAGGTTATATATCCATAATTAAAGTTCCATGTAGGTATATATGTAGGGGCCACTGAAGTGGCTTCGGCAACAAAGTCCTCATCAATGAAGTCACCAGTGGCGCCCGTGTCTCCAAGGTCATCAGCTGACGTCTCTACCATAGTGTCCGTGGTCTTAAGACATATCGGGAGGACGAGCGAAGTGGGTCCAGGGGAAAGAGCATTGATCACCAGCTTCGGATGCATCATTTTCTCCCATTTCGGCCGTCGGGGCGTTGAAACTCGCTTCGGCTCAGATGGAAGAGTACTATCGTCCGGTTCGGATGAAAGGATACTATCATCCGGCTCGGACGAAAGGGTACTATCGCCTGGGGCGGGTGGAAGGGCGTCGTCCGGAGCAGAGGTTAATTTTTGCACGTCTTCATTGTCTGTATTCTCTTCCGTGAGGGTCTCCACTTCGAGAACAGCAAAACGATTTTTATTAAGCAACGGGGGCATACTAATCACTCGTTGCAGGGTACAAAATCCTTGGCCAGCGCTGGCAGTGTCTCTGCCACCGGTTCTTCCGAAACTACATCCAACTTTGCAAGCATGTCTTCCAGAACCATCTGGATCTTGTCTGCAGACATGTGCCGGACGTCAAAACAGTGGGGGCAGTTGTTGGCCCAATGTCCAAGCTCTCCGCACCTTCTGCAGTTCTGCGGGAGCGCCGCTTTCTTTCGCGCTGCATCGATGTCCATGGGGACCGGGTTTCCAGGCGTCGGAGTGGAATGCGCAAACCGGAACGGAGCCGCAGGTGCCTTTGGTACAGGTATAAGGCTCCCGCAGTAGGTTATTTGACTTCCAGCTGAAGTTGGAACGGCCGGGGAGTGGTACAAAGCAAGGAAAGCTTCATCGGCTGCCCGGTTTTCATCAATGCAGACGGCCAGATCATACCATGCATCCAGGTCTACGTCCGAGGGCCTCCCTTGAGTCATCCCGGCGACTGCCTGCGAAATCCGGCGGTCCAGGCCCCTACGGAACTTAACAATGATATTCCGTGGATCCGTATAGCCGGAGTTGGACACTAGATCGCGAAATTTGTCCAGGTAATCGTCGACTGAGCGGCTGCGCGGGAAGTAAGACGAACCCTCCAGCTTGTTAATGGCTACGGCCGCCGCATTGGCCGGGGTGAACAGCTTCCGGAATTCCTGTTCAAAGTCAAACCAGTCCGAGAATGGCAGGCCTTCCGCATCCTCCAATGCGAACATCCGTTGCGCCCAGGTTGAAGCGCATCCGGATTTCATGAACGTCATGGCCCAGATGATCTGTTGGGCCTCGTTATTGAATGCCTCCGGGACAAGACGTATGTACGCCCGGCAGGACATAAGGAACGCCTTCCCTTTCGTCCGGTTGCCGTTAAAGTCCGGCGGGGGAGAGGGTCGGATGGAAGTCTTCTTCTGGGGCGGATCAGGGTATAAATGAGAGGGAGAGGGAGAGGGAGTGTTTCGGACGGATAGTGGGGGGATAATTTCGAGCTGGGTGGCGATTTTTTGGAGTAGGGTGTTGTTTTGGGTTCCCTGTTGCCGGAGTTCGGCTAACTCTCGTTCGAGGGCGGTGATTCGGTCATCCTCCGCCATGTCAAAGCTTTGAGTTCCAGCGTGACCTCCAGGCATTGGAGAAGAGAGGGGTGTCTGGAATTTGGTGGTCACGGAGCTGAAGGAGGACTCGCCGTGCACTCCGTAAGTTGCTATGGTGGGCACTAAATTCACGGAAACGGCTCTCTGAGAAGATCCTTTCCTACTGTAAGGGCAACCGCGAGCCGGAGCGCCGGGGACGGAGAGTCGGGCGGAGCGGGCAGACTAGCAGGGGATCCGAAGTTTTAGTTTATTAGGTAATCAACTAAACTACCAACTAACTCACCTAGCAGGGGATCCGAAGAGGAAAGGATGCGGATCCCACTGCTGGTGAGAGCTATAAGTACTGACATGTGGTACGACATGAATAATAAATAAATGAGTATGGTACGATAGGAAAATGAATGGCGCGGTGTTTCCAGCAGAGTCCAGAAAGGATGGAGCGGACGGGAATGGCGCAGCGGACAGAAAGGGTGCGGCGGATGTAGTGACCGGCCGATGTAGCAGCTGAGGGGCAGATAGAAATCGGATGCGTACGGACTACAAACTATTGTAGTCTGCGTCGGTGCGGCGGGACGTAAAGGGAGTTTGCGTCCGGAGGTGTTGGGTGCAAGGCTGGCGTGGCGGCGGACGTAGTGGCCGATGCAACGTCTGGGTTAGCGGCCGGAGTTACAGCCGACGTATTGGCCGGAGTAAGGGGCTGGAACGGAGTTCCCCTTACAGTAACCTTACAGCCATACACTTACAGTATGGTGCACACCCCTACTCTTGAGTGTGGGTGTGGGTAGCCCTGGAATACCCCAAGGTTACCTGTGACAATTATGAGTCCTTTGATTTATCAAAGACTCATTCTTTATAAACCCAGAACTTAGTTCAAATTTTGATTGATTCATTGATTGATTCATTGATCTTTGGACACCGCGGAAAAAAAATTCCCAAAAAGGAAATTTTTAACAAAATGATAGATTTATGTTCCTTAATTATAAATATGAAAAAGTCATGTGACCAGCTATTTCCATTCCTGAGATATTGACCTTTTAAAGCCAAAAATCACAAAAGAGTCGGCTTTTTTCGAGTATTTTGCATTTTTCTTAATAAGGAAGGCAGCTAGTCACATGATTTTGACAGTTCTGGAAATTTCAAAACCTTTCCCACAACTTTGGTTTTGTTTCCTAAAATGGTAATATTTCCAAATTAGGTAGTGTTCTAAGCATTCCTCAATTTACAATTATGTAGCCTGAGTTTTGATTGAATTTCTTCACAAAAAATTGTAAAATTAGCAGAAAAATCAGAACTATAATTTGGTAATATTTGTAGAGTTGTCATGTGACTTAAAATTTGTTAAATTTGAAAAACTGTAGTTATAAAAAATTGAATTATCATGAAATTCACTGTCTAAAACCTGTATTCTGGGAGAAAAGGACTCATACATGCCATGCGCAGCAATGGCCCACTACCCCAAGTCTCTATCAACGACAGTGCCATGCAATGCCAGGCAGTCTATTCAGCATGCCGCTGCTATGCTTCTTCAGCTGTAAATAGTGCTTTGAAGTCCTGTTCCAAGACTAGCAAAAGACCGGGACTGGACTGGACTTCAACTGATCAGGACCGCAAAATACAAAGACCGATGAAGACCGGAACCGCGGTCCAGTCTTCGGTTACAAGTTCTTACGTAGTAAAAGAACTTGTTTACTGGCCTGCAAAGCAGGCACTTTGGTTCCTAACGGAAACATTGGAAATTCTCCCGCTGCTATAGTGGCCCTGCACGGTTTCTGTATCTCAGCCATTTCTAGGCCGATTTTTATGATTTTGGTATCAAAAAATTTGTAGAAATCAGGGCCTTCCTGGTCACATGACCAGGCCAATTTGGTACCGTTAGAAAGCCCTGATTTTTCTCGATTTTTCGAGCCCCCGATCATCCAAATTGGTTCAGAATTGAGTGGACTATGATTTATTCTCAGTATTTATTATTTAAAAGGTCGGACTCCCCCGATCCATTCTTTGTCTTGTACTGTCACAGTGCCACCATGGGAATTTCATTGCTCACCGTTCACCACATCCTACAACCACATCGACACTCCTGATCACCAATCAGCACAGTACCCCGCCTCCATAGAGGACCAACAACTATGCCACCCAAAGCGCCTAGCGCAGAAGGCGGCGGATCCTCCAGATCCGTCGCAGCAAGCAACAAGCAGTCTGCTCTCGGTTCAGCACGCCCTTCAGGGCTGCAAGCTCCCTCCTCTGACCCATCCGACGCCAGGGGTACTCATTCGCAAGGCCCTACACCCGCACTGTTGCAGGAGGATAGGGATTCCACCCACGGGTTGGCGACACCCATGCCGCCCCCACCCCAATCTGTCACCCCCTCAGTTGCCCCCTCCACGTCGGACGTGGTGATGCAAGGGGAAGACAATACTTCATCCGCTGAGGAGACTGCAGCTCCAAAGCACCCCCAATTCAAGCCGCTGGAAGTCGCCGGCACTCTGAAGTAGTGTTTGGAAGTCCGGTTAAAGGACTACAAAAAGACCGGGACTGGACCAGGACTGGACTGGAAAAGACCAGAAATTCGCAAGACCGATCAAGACTGCAACCGCGGTCCGGTCTTCGGTCTTTGTCAATTTCGAAAATCTCAAGACCAACGCAAATCCGGTTTAAACCGGTCTCAACCGGTCTTTTCGCGTATAAATTTACACAAGAATACGCCTACTAAATACCTTTCGAACGATATTAATTTCATATTTTTGAGTCAAAAACTAAGAGAGTTATGGCTAAATCAGTCAATTTTATCGAAATTAGGCATAACTCAGCCAATTCTTGAAGAAATTTGATTTAATTACACATATTTCATGTCAGTACAAAGGTAAATTCATTTATCATTGTATTCAGTTCGATTTACAGCTATATACATGTAAATTAGTCTTACATATCAATGAATACACATGATTATACATGGCTATCTACTAGTTTGAGAATATAGCACTAGGGACTGAAAAGACCGTCTAAACCGGTTGAAAGACCGCCCAAGACCGACCAGGACTGCTCTAAACCGGTCCTGGTCGGTCTTGGGCGGACTTTTGCAGTTAATGAACCGCAAAAGACCGGTCTTGGTCTTGGTCTTTGGATTTCAGACCTAAAGACCGGACCAGACCGGACTTCCAATCACTACTCTGAAGCTTACCTTCGGAGACGACTGGGACTGGGACGGAACTGCCGTCTGGTCAGCGATGGATCAACTTGCCGATTGGATCGACTATAGGACATCCAACGACGTTCCCGATTCCGCACTTGAAGCAGACAAGTGGGATCGCATTGCAGATGCAGGCGCCAGGCTTGCCCGGAGCTTCTTCCATTCTAGATTCGCTGAGGCGGATCGTTCCACCGCAGATGGGTCACTGAAGACCATTGTTGATGACTTCAGGGACTATCTGGGGCCTCCTTTTCAGGCCGTCACCTCGCGGCGTCGACGAGGTAAGGCCCCTGCTTCCTCCATCCCCCCTGGACCGTCTGGCGTTGCTGTTAAAGCAGGCGAGCGTGGGAACAGGTGAGGCAGCGGAGTGCCAAATATGAGACTTGGGTGTGTGGGCCATTGCTGCGCATGGCATGTATGAGTCCTTTTCAAATTTTTTGTCAGTTTTTTTGGATTTTTTAAGGGAGAAAATCTAATAAAAATTCAATAAATAAACTGTAAACTCTGGGTTTTGCCACTTGAAAGTCACATGACTTTTCTACAAATATTACCAAATTATAGCCCTGATTTTTCTGCTAATTTTACAATTTTTTATAAAGAAATCCAATGAAAATTCAGCTACATAATTGTAAATTCATGGATGCTTAGAAAGCTACCCAATTTGGAAATATTACCATTTTAGGAAAAAAAACCAAAGTTGTGGGAAATGATTTGAAAGCTCCACAACAGTTGAAATCATGTGACTAGCTGCCTTCCTTATTGAGAAAAATGCAAAATACTCGAAAAAAGCCGACTCTTTTCTGATTTTTGGTCATAAAAGGCCAATATCTCAGGGATGGAAATAGCTAGTCACATGACCTTTGTATATTTATAATCAAGGAACATAAATCTATCATTTTTCAAAAATTTCCTTTTTGGGAAATTTTTTTCCGCGGTGTTGAATGATCAATCAATGAATGAATGAAATTTTGAAGTAAGTTCTGGGTTTATAAAGAATGAGTCTTTGATAAATCAAAGGACTCATAAAACTCAGTGCGAGGGACGAAGGAGCTATGACGAGCTGAAGTCCGGAGTGAGTAACTGATGACATTGCAAAATGACTATATACTTGCCTGAAGTCCGGAGTGAGTAACTGGGGACTTCTGGCAACTAGCTAGCTCTTTATATATGAAAAGGAGCAATATACCCAAATGGGGATAAAGTGATAAGAATCTGATAAACATCAGATGAAGAGAATGAAGAGAGCTATGCAAAAGAAGTGCAAACTGATAAAGATCTAATCTAATCTGATAAGATAAGATAGCATGAAATGGAGTGTTATGGAGAGTGGAAAGTCAAACTTTAACACACCCCCCTGATCTGGCCAGTCTCCAGAACAAAAAGAATAAAGGAGAATAAAGGAAATGTTGGCCTAAGGCCTAAGACCCATCCGTTCTCTGCAAAATGCAACTTTGGAAGGTGGAAGGGGTTTAGTGAGAAGATCTGCAACTTGTTCATGTGTTGAAATAAAAACTGGTGAAATGCGTCCAGTGGAAACAGCATCTCTAAGCCAGTAAAAGCGCAGATCCAGGTGCTTCATACGTCCATGGTGTTCAGGATTCTTGGAAACACTGAGTGCACCCTGGTTGTCAACATGCAAGACGGTGGGTTGAGAGACTGTATGGCCAAATTCATGAAGAATATTGCGCATCCAGAAAATCTCCTTGCCAGCTTCCACAGCAGAAACAAACTCTGCTTCGGTGGTGGATATTGTGACTATGCTTTGAAGCTTGCTTGACCAGCCAATTGAACCACCAGCCATGGTCGTAACATAACCACCAGTGGACTTTCCAGTGTCAACAGAGTCACCGTGAGCAGAATCAGAATATGCAGTGAAGGGTTCAAGACCTTGTTCACCACAATACTGTAACTTGTACTCAAGTGTGCCTTTGAGATATCTGAAAAGGTGCTTAACAGCAGCCCAGTGTTTAGGTCCAGGATTAGAGTTGAAGCGTGCCAGATAGGCCACACTGTAAGCAATGTCTGGGCGGGTCATTGTAGCCAAGTACTGCAAGGAACCAACTGCACTGAGGTAGGGAACATTACGCATATGTTCTACCTCTTCTTCACTTTGTGGACCCATGGTTTTGGAAAGAATAGTTCCAGGGGCCATTGGTGTTAGGACAGGATGGCAGTCAGACATACCATACTTCTCCAACATGTCAAGGATGTATTGACGTTGATGGAGAGTGATAGTCTTAGTTTGACGGTCTCTGCCAACCGCAACACCAAGGAGGAACTGAGTAGGTCCCAAATCACGAAGTTTGAAGTGTGCAGCAAGTTGTTTCACAGCCTTGTCAATAGCAGCATTGGACTTGGAAGCAAAGGTAATATCATCAATGTAAATGGGAACAATGATCTTGACAACTCCATCTGAGTAGATGTAAACAGAGCGGTCAGATTCAATGCGTTTGTAACCCATTTCAATGAGAGCCTTGTGCAGTTTGATGTTCCATTGACGACCTGCTTGTTTCAACCCATAAAGTGGCCTGACGAGTTTGAGTACCATATTAGGACCACCTTGGTGGAATCCTTCAGGTTGAAGCATGTAGATTTCTTCCTCAAGGTCACCTTGGGTGAATGCAGCAGAAATGTCAACAGAACGAAGTTCCAAGTCACCAATTGCAGCCAGAGCAATGATCAAGCACAAAGTGGCAGGACGGAAAGTAGGAGCAAAAACCTCGTTGAAATCAATGCCAGGACGTTGACTGTATCCTTTGGCAACGATTCGGGCTTTGAAACGCTCAATATTACCATCTGCATTACACTTGATTCTAAAGACCCAACCAGAACCAATTGCCTTTTGACCAGGTGGGAGTTCAACTATTTCCCAGGTCCCATTCTGCATTAGAGTATTGTACTCCGCAACAGTAGCCTCTTCCCAATGATGTGCATCCTCACTGTGTATTGCCTGTTTGTATGTGCGTGGTTCCGCACCTGAAGCCAATCCTGCAAATTCAACTCCTTGGTCACCCTCCAAAATGTTCAACTCATCTGCCTCTGCTTCCTCTTCCTCTTCTTCCTCGTCCACCTCAACAACTTGTTTAGAGGCCAATGCTTTGCATGGCAGTGAACGAGTTCTCATTGATAAAGCTGGTTTGTCTCTATCAGACAACCATGTCATCTAGGGTGGTGAAGTTTTACAAATGCTACATACAATTCTAAATGGATAACAACATCTTTAGATAAATTTCTGAAGCTGCTAATTTATTTACTTACCCTCCTAGTATTGCTAAGTATTTTTTTGGTGGCCCGAGAGCTGAAAAAGAGCAATGAGCAAGCCTGAGTAGCTGTGAGGCACACCAAAGACTGAATCTAGGGTTCTGTAATTCTTAAGAGCAGGCTCTTTAAGCATGATAGTTGAAATATTGATTTATTGAATTATTCATCAATACTGTGAAAAAAATGCTATCATTGACAGCCAGAATATGTTTGACTCCTACTGTACCATTGTCTTTTTGAATATTAATGGGTGTGAAGTTGTTTAATATAAAAATTAGCCAAGTAATTGCAGAAAAATCCAAAAAATAATCATTTAAAGGGGATTTTCAGAAGATTGTGTGGCTTTGCCAACATGAATAATATCTAATATAAAAATATAAATTTTTGGTGATTTTTTGAAATTATTTGTGTGGGAATTGGTCAAGAATCTGCTGAAATACACAAAAAAATTCAATTATGGTGGCTGTGCTCAAAGTTTTGCAACAATTTTTTGGATTTGATGTTAAACATATAAAATACGAATTTTCCTGAATTTTTAATAATATTTGAGTAAGAATTGACCAAGTAATAGCTGAAATACATTGAAAACACAAATTTAAGGTGGCTGTACATGGCGCTATGTGGCTGTGCATATTCCCATCTGAAAGCCCCAATTTTTCTGAAATTTTCGATATATTTTTTGTGATTTTTGAAGCTGTAACAAGTGAGATACATGTAAGGTTAGGGTTGACTTGTGGCTGTGAAGAGCTCCGTCGTGACGGAGCTCTTCACAGCCACAAAGAAAAAAAGAAAACACAGTTTGTACACTAATACTGGGTCAAATCTCACAAGAAATATATGGAAATTTTCAGAAAAATTGGGGCTTTCAGATGAGGGTATGCACAGCCACATAGCACCATGTACAGCCACCTTAAATTCGTGTTTTCACTGCATTTCAGCTATTACTTGGTCAATTCTTACTCAAATAATATCAAAAAAATCACCAAAAAATGTATTTTCTATGCTTAACTTTATTTGTACATGCACAGCCACATTAATTTTCCACAGATACAAGTAAAGTCAGATTTTGGTGTAAAAAACAGCAAAAGGTAGCATTTTAAGGCTGCTATGCAGAAGATTATGTGGCTGTACAGTAATAAATGTCATAAGATAAAGGAAATGTGAATTTTAATGATTTTTTTGATATTATTTGAGTTATATTTGGCTAAGTAATGGCTGGAATAATGTGAAAATGCGAAATTTGTGTGGCTGTACACTGTATTGTGTAGTTGAATACTCTACCATCCTATAGTCTAAATTTTTCTCCCTTTGCCAGTTATTTTTTTGTGAAATTTGAGGCAGTAGCAAGTGAGATACACTGATGAATCGATGAACAGCACAGTGAATTTAGTAAATGTCCCACAAAATTTAGTAAATTTCCCACCACAGTGCATACTAGCTGAATAGTCTGTAAAGAGCTATGTCGTGACAACCACACAATACAATGTACAGCCATATCAAATTCATATTTTCACATTATTCCAGCCATTACTTAGCCAAATATAACTCAAATAATATCAAAAAAATCATTAAAATTCACATTTCCTTTATCTTATGACATTTATTACTGTACAGCCACATAATCTTCTGCATAGCAGCCTTAAAATGCTACCTTTTGCTGTTTTTTACACCAAAATCTGACTTTACTTGTATCTGTGGAAAATTAATGTGGCTGTGCATGTACAAATAAAGTTAAGCATAGAAAATACATTTTTTGGTGATTTTTTTGATATTATTTGAGTAAGAATTGACCAAGTAATAGCTGAAATGCAGTGAAAACACGAATTTAAGGTGGCTGTACATGGTGCTATGTGGCTGTGCATACCCTCATCTGAAAGCCCCAATTTTTCTGAAAATTTCCATATATTTCTTGTGAGATTTGACCCAGTATTAGTGTACAAACTGTGTTTTCTTTTTTTCTTTGTGGCTGTGAAGAGCTCCGTCACGACGGAGCTCTTCACAGCCACAAGTCAACCCTAACCTTACATGTATCTCACTTGTTACAGCTTCAAAAATCACAAAAAATATATCGAAAATTTCAGAAAAATTGGGGCTTTCAGATGGGAATATGCACAGCCACATAGCGCCATGTACAGCCACCTTAAATTTGTGTTTTCAATGTATTTCAGCTATTACTTGGTCAATTCTTACTCAAAAAATATCAAAAAAATCATCAAAATTCATATTTTTTATGTTTTATTTTGTTTGTACATGCACAGCCACATAATTTATTCCCAGCCACAAGTAAAGTCGGATTTTTGTGTAAAAACTAGTCAAAGAACCACTTTAAGACTGCCATGTCAGAGATAATGTGGCTGTGCAATCATAGACATTATGGTATATAAAATTTTTTAATTTTGATTATTTTTTTGATATTATTTGAGTCAGATTTGGCCAAGTGATAGCTGAAATACATCCAAAATTCGCATTTTTTGTGGCTGTACAGTATACTGTTTGACTGTATATACCACTATCCCAAGTTTACTAATTTGCTCCATCTGACTTTCTGTCTCTGACATTGTCCAGCCAGTGGTTGCTCTGGTTGCATAGAACACTAGATGTAGAAGCTCTGTTGATTGCAGCTATAATGAACTTGGGCATGCAGAAAATCATTACAGCTACCATCAAAATGGCAAGGTTAGGGTTTGTGTTGTGGCTGTGAAGAGCTCCGTCATGACGGAGCTCTTCACAGCCACAGCATAACCTTAACCCTAATATGATCACATGACATATGTCACATCGTTCTAAACTGCCAGCTTATCACTTCACTCTTTCTTCTTTACCACTTTCTTCTTCTCCTTTTCATAAAGATAGTACACATTCTTTGAATGGAACTGCTATAATGAATACTGTTCAAAGTATATCCTTCATTTTGCAGTATGCATGTCTGTTTGAATTGTTTGCTGAGTATACCGATTTGCTGGGATAGGCGAGTAGAGCACCCTCTTCGGAGTGGACTGTCTCTGGTGTATAACCACTCAATTCTCCAGACTGTAGCATATTGCTTTTGGGTTATCTTTTTCAGTATGGATTATAACAAGCTCTTAGATCATATTTGCTTTACTGCTGTTTTCTTTGATTATTTTCTTTCTATCTGTGTCTTCTTTGCTTTTTATTGAATAGTTTGAACTATATTAGATAGACTTCATTGTAGACAGTCATTTTTCTTGCATGGATCATGTTAGTTGACTGTTTTACATCCAAAAAGTGCTTTATTGGCGCTTTTTCTGTGCTTTATTTGTTCTTTTTTACATATTCTTCTAGTAGATAGCTACTTTTTCTAGCATAGATCATATCAGTTTACTGGTTAAGGTAAGACATTTACTTTTCTCGCACTTTCTTTTTGGTAGATAGTTTATTTTCCTGGTATACGTCATGTCAGTTGACTGTTATAAGTTAAAAGAGTACTCTTTTGGTACTTTTTTTTCTTGTAGATAGTTACTTTTCCTAGCATAGGTCATGTCAGTTGACTATCCTAAGCTAGAAAAGTGCTTTGCTGGCGCTTTTTTTACTCTTTTCTTGTAGGTAATTACTTTCCTTAGCATTGGTCATGTCAGTTGACTGTCCTAAGCTAAATAAGTGCTTTGCTTTCACTTCAGTGTACCCCCTGACCTAACCTCTTAGGTTGATTAATTTCTGATAGAATATACAACCATAAGGTAGGCTGAAAAACATTTATAAGAATCATTTTTTCCATTAATAATTTCTTGATTCCAAAAATGTTTTTTTTAGGGTTTAGAAATAAATTTTGATACTGAAAAATAGTTGAAAAGTTCAGTGTGACGGCTTGGCAAGTATTTGTACTTGGAAAACATTTCCTTTGACAGATGGTGTCTGGGGTCTCCTTTCAAAAATATTTTCTCCTGAATAAAATTTTTTAAAAATATTCTGCAAAATTTGTTGTTTGAAAAAATGTTTACTCCTCAACTGGTGTCAGGGGTCCACAAAATTAAAAAAATTATACTGGCTCCCACAGGGCAATTATAGACTTGGCATAAAGACAGTTGCAATGGCACAGGTCTAGAGTATATCATGCAGATAATGAATTCTAAAACAGATGAAATACTGTATATTGGTTTAATCACTGATTTAATTAGGATTTGGATCAAACAATGGATACTTGTATTCCAGCTTGATGTCCTGGTTGAACCAAATCAACATAAGATGTAGTGTTGCAAGGTGTCTACCCATGCAAGTTGACACCTTGATCAGTTGAACCACCAATTGTTGGAAATGTGTTTACCGCAAACTCTTGGTCAGTTGATACCTTGATCAGTTGAACCACCAAATGTGTTTGGCACAAACTCTTGGTGATGTACAAGTTGACACCTTGATCAGCTGATCAGTTGAACCACCAGTTGTTGGAAATGCACTTGCCACAAACTCTCGGTGATGTACAAGTTGACACCTTGATCAGTTGAACCACCAGTTGTTGGAAATGCACTTGCCACAAACTCTCGGTGATGTACAAGTTGACACCTTGACCAGTTGAACCGGCGCAAACTCTCGGTGAGTTGACACCTTGATCAGTTGAACCACCAGTTGTTGGAAATGCACTTGCCGCAAACTCTCGGTGATGTACAAGTTGACACCTTGATCAGTTGAACCACCAGTTGTTGGAAATGCACTTGCCACAAACTCTCGGTGATGTACAAGTTGACACCTTGACCAGTTGAACCGGCGCAAACTCTCGGTGAGTTGACACCTTGATCAGTTGAACCACCAGTTGTTGGAAATGCACTTGCCGCAAACTCTCGGTGATGTACAAGTTGACACCTTGACCAGTTGAACCGGCGCAAACTCTCGGTAAATTGACACCTTGATCAGTTGAACCACCAGTTGTTGGAAATGCACTTGCCGCAAACTCTCGGTGATGTACAAGTTGACACCTTGATCAGTTGAACCACCAGTTGTTGGAAATGCACTTGCCACAAACTCTCGGTGATGTACAAGTTGACACCTTGACCAGTTGAACCGGCGCAAACTCTCGGTGAGTTGACACCTTGATCAGTTGAACCACCAGTTGTTGGAAATGCACTTGCCGCAAACTCTCGGTGATGTACAAGTTGACACCTTGATCAGTTGAACCACCAGTTGTTGGAAATGCACTTGCCACAAACTCTCGGTGATGTACAAGTTGACACCTTGACCAGTTGAACCGGCGCAAACTCTCGGTAAATTGACACCTTGATCAGTTGAACCACCAGTTGTTGGAAATGCACTTGCCGCAAACTCTCGGTGATGTACAAGTTGACACCTTGATCAGTTGAACCACCAGTTGTTGGAAATGCACTTGCCACAAACTCTCGGTGATGTACAAGTTGACACCTTGACCAGTTGAACCGGCGCAAACTCTCGGTGAGTTGACACCTTGATCAGTTGAACCACCAGTTGTTGGAAATGCACTTGCCGCAAACTCTCGGTGATGTACAAGTTGACACCTTGATCAGTTGAACCACCAGTTGTTGGAAATGCACTTGCCGCAAACTCTCGGTGATGTACAAGTTGACACCTTGACCAGTTGAACCGGCGCAAACTCTCGGTAAATTGACACCTTGATCAGTTGAACCACCAGTTGTTGGAAATGCACTTGCCGCAAACTCTCGGTGATGTACAAGTTGACACCTTGATCAGTTGAACCACCAGTTGTTGGAAATGCACTTGCCACAAACTCTCGGTGATGTACAAGTTGACACCTTGACCAGTTGAACCGGCGCAAACTCTCGGTAAATTGACACCTTGATCAGTTGAACCACCAGTTGTTGGAAATGCACTTGCCGCAAACTCTCGGTGATGTACAAGTTGACACCTTGATCAGTTGAACCACCAGTTGTTGGAAATGCACTTGCCACAAACTCTCGGTGATGTACAAGTTGACACCTTGACCAGTTGAACCGGCGCAAACTCTCGGTGAGTTGACACCTTGATCAGTTGAACCACCAGTTGTTGGAAATGCACTTGCCGCAAACTCTCGGTGATGTACAAGTTGACACCTTGATCAGTTGAACCACCAGTTGTTGGAAATGCACTTGCCGCAAACTCTCGGTGATGTACAAGTTGACACCTTGATCAGTTGAACCACCAGTTGTTGGAAATGCACTTGCCACAAACTCTCGGTGATGTACAAGTTGACACCTTGATCAGTTGAACCACCAGTTGTTGGAAATGCACTTGCCGCAAACTCTCGGTGATGTACAAGTTGACACCTTGATCAGCTGGAAATGCATTTGGTGCAAACTCTTGGTGTATAGGTTGACGCCTCTATCAGTTGAACCACCAATTGTTGGAAATGTGTTTGGTGCAAACTCTCAGAAATATTTTTACTCAGAGGAATCTTTTTGTTCAGAAAAATATTTTACCCAGAAGAATTCTTTGGCTAGAAAAATATTCCTTGGCAGAACAATGTTTCTGAATAAAACAATATTTTTCTCAGGAAAATTATTTTTAAATGTAAAAGATTTTCCATGGGAATCATTTAGATAAGACAAATTTCTATGATGTAGACATGCACAGTTGCAAATGAAAATGATCATGAAGTTTCAGTGAAATACAATGCACCAGTAGATGGGGAAATCTATATATTGATTGGCTACATTTTTAAAGGTATTCTGTATGCTATATGGCAAAGAAATAACAAATATTCTCATGTATTGGATTCCGGTACTGCTATACCAACTTGCATTCACCCATATCAGGTCCTGATATATTGATATACCAGCATGTGTTTACCCATGGTTATCCATATTGGGTCCTGATACTGCTATACCAGTATGCATTTACCCATATTAGTTCCTGGTATCGGTAAACCTGTATGCATTTACTATTGAGCTAGAGAATCTCCAATGTATTCAATAACAAGGACACTTGATACAAATGCTCCAGGTTGATCACCAACACCTCTTTGATTTTATATGGCATATGTGCACTCAATTTCCAAAACCTTCAAAATGTATTCAATAACATGGATGTTTAGCATGAGCACAGTGAGCTTGACTGTTGTCTCCTCTCTGATTTTGATATGGCATATGTGCACTCAATTTCAAAAATCTTTGAAATGTATTCAATAACAACCTGGTTTCAAATGAATACAATCAGCTTGGCATTTGTATCCTCTCTGATTTTGAACAAACCTCCCCAATGTATTCAATAACAAGGAGGTTCAACCTAAGTACAGTCAGTTTGACACTTGTCTCCTCCTTGATTTTGATATGGCAGATGTGCACTCAATATCAAGAATCTTTGAAATGTATTCAATAAGAAGGAGGTTTGGCATGAGTACAGTTAGACTGTTGTCTCCTCTCTGATTTTAGAGGACATAGACCAAAACCGAATGAAATCCAGAAGTTAAACAAAACAAGTTTCCTATTCTGAGTAGGGAAATGCAAGGGTTTGCAAACCTGTGTGGGTCACAGGTAAGGGTACTCATGTGTACGGGTACAGGTAGCAACTTGCATACCCATGACGTTGAAAACAAGCCCAAGAACTTATTTTTTGGTGGAGATCTGACTGAGTTAGAGTCTGTTCGGTATCCATTTTTGCTTCAAATATGAATATGAATATGCATTTGATGGCCACTGCATCATTCCCACTGGCTCAAATCGGGTTTGTTCCATCAATTTCCCATGTCACATCACCTTCCGGCGTATCTTCTCCGATGGTTGAGCTCATTGCGTGCAACGGCGAGCTCAGTTTTGGCAACTTTCCCTGCCTTTGAAATCTGGCGCTTGATGACAATTAGATCAGAAATATGTTCTTGAAGTAATATACGGTTTTAATTCATTTTAACCTGTTAACTACTGTGAATTATTTGCGAGAGCAGGAAGAGAGGCGGGAGTGCAGGTGGGGGGTCGGCAATGCAATCAGGGACCATCGGAGCCCGACGTGTCAGAATCATTCTCAATTTGGCTTGTGTGAATCCTCGGAGAAAGCCGACTCCCATCAAATCTATATTTCATATTCATATTCGAACTGAAAATGGATACCGGATAGACTCTTAGAGCTCCTTTTGTGAAAATCATCGAAATTAGGCCTATCTCCATCATTTCTCCACCGATTTTGACATTCTTGGAGCTGTTTTGACAGGTAACCCTGCGCGGGTCACGGGTGCGGGTACTGGCAGGTACGGGTATGGCTAGGCGCCCAGACACCTATGGGTTAGGGACTAACATGGATATCACTGGACCGATCCCTTATCCAAACCGCGGATTTTCCTAATACAGATACAGATATGGTTTGGATACTGGTTAACCATGGTTTAACTCACATATTTTGATCAAACCACCTCTGAAGCAGTGTTTAGACAAGATAAATTAGTGGTAAATGTCTGAATATACTGTACAATACTCTAAGTATATTTTTAGTCACTGTGAATGTATTCGATGACCTTTCGTTGATGTACAATACACCAATGGATGGTGGAATCACCAGAAATGATGGTTTGATGATGCACAATACACCAGTGGATGGTGGAATCACCGCAAGTGAACTGTGGATGGACAAAACAGATCACACACAACAACAGATGATGCATTCAAATCTTCAAAATCATCACCACTTCAAGATAACCAGAATCTTGATTGATGTCAAAGCATAAAATTATCTCTACTTGGTAAGTAGCTCCAAATTGGTCAAATCTATCTAATGTAATTCTATTCGCAATGAATGTTTCGCCAGGTATGAATATCCCCAATCCGCATGCAAGATCTCATATCCAGCAGAAGAACATGTTAGAGAGTAACCAGTAATGTAAGACGTAAAGACAGAACAGTGCAAATGCACAAATCAAAGAAGTGGGAACTGTCTACTGTCATTCTACCCCAAAACATTTATATGCCAAAAAAAAATATGAAGCAAAAACAATCCAAAACACATATTACAGAATGAATAATAAAATATAAGCACAAGAAAAACAATTAAACCAAGGATAAACAAAGCATGCAAGACTTAAAAATCAAGAAATGTATGTAACAATTAATAAGTAGAAAAAGTATACTAAATTAGCAAATCGTAAAATAAACATTCTATGATCATATAAAACAAAATCAAATCTAAAGACTGAGCACCAAAGTCAAGAAAACTATAAACAAAGGCATATAAAAGCTTATGAAGACAAACAAGTAAAGCAAAACACCACTGCAATGATTATAACCAACCTGAAATGCACTCTACATGTCATCTTCATTCAAGAATACCTCCCGACTAGGCCCATCAATACCAGGCACATTGAAGCGTCGCTTAAAGTATTTGTCCCTGGGAGGCAAGGTTGGCTCTTCATCCTCCTCAGATGAAGGTTCAAGATTAGGATCAAAATGAACTTGGAGTGAATCAGAGGTGGTTCGGCGATAGGGATAGGTGACTGAAGCTGTAATCTGAGGATTTGGATCAGACACAGAACGTGAGGGCCCAGCCAAGGTAGAAGTGTTCTTTGGAGCAGATGGTATAACATGAGCTGCTGGATGCAAAGGTGGAAGAGTGCGTTTTGAAGGTGCAACAGGGTTTGGCTTCTGATAAAAGGATGTGGGAGAAATCTTTTGGGAAGGAATGCGTGAATGAACTTTAGCATGTGGGGCAGGTTGAAATCGACCAAATTCACTGCGATATGGGAAACCAGACTCATCAGCAGGCTTTTCCACAGGCTTGGCATCGCGTAAAACAATCTCTGGGGTGTAGAAACCATGTAGCTCATCTGGACCACCACCTCCAATTTGATTTGGCCCCAGAACAGTATACTGATCAAAATATTTATCCAAAGGAGTTTGATCCTTGGCTGTGATACGAGCTTCCAATTGTTTAATGGCCTTCTGATGCTTGGCAATTTGAGCCTTTTCAGCAGCCATAGAATCAACAAGTTGAGATGAAGAGGACTTGGAATGGGTGGGTTGGATAGCAGTGATTGAAGAGCCATGGTGATGATGAGCTGGAACTGACTTGAGAGAAATGGATGATTGAACATTTGGTTTAGGTGCAGAGGGCAAGATGATGGGATGAGCAGGTGCAGATGCAGTCACAGACTTCTTAACAGCTTTGGAAGCCTGCTTTATATCCCTAACAAATACCAGAGGCTCATCTTCTGAAGACACCAGCAAGGGTATATTGGACCATTCCACAGAACCCACTGGCAAAGCCTTCTGCTCTAAAATGAAATAAAAAATTCAGTAAAATATAGCATATAAAGAACATAAATTAGATCACCTTTGCTCCAAGGGACAATCTTTAAAGATCCAGATTTAAGCAATGACTCAAGCAATTTCCAAGCCTGCAAAGATTGCCTTGCAGGGTCAAAATAACCTTTGTAAGGATACCCAGAAACCACATGAACAGGCCAGCCTGAAACTGTGAAGAAGAACTGCAATGCCTGATCCATCATCTTGTTCCATGAAACAGTCTTTCGATTGTGAAGTTCAGGAGCAACAACGCCTGATCAAAATGTAAGAATAGGAAACAGAGAAAATAATAAAGAGCATACATATTGATTTCGCACCTCAGTGGAAACCGACTGACGAAGTTGAACCTTGGTTTTATTATCCTGATCTGCTTGCTTATCTACAGCTGCAGTTTGGGATGGAGCATCTCTGGTGTCATTCTTGCTGCTATTATGACTAGTAAGCAAATTCCTCAATCGAGCATTGGCTAGGTCAGCTCTGGAAGAACACAAATGAGTAGGAAAAGGATATCATCAAGAGGTAAAAACATACCTGTACTTGTCCATGATAGTGTCAACAAGCAACTGAACATGAAATCTGTGATCATCAATGAGTTGTTGCCCTGCAGCTGAACCAGCTATAATTCCTGATTTTTGGCGAGCCACTGGATCATTCCCAACATGAATAATAGCACCAAAGGAGAGGAAGTCCTTGTTCAAACGATTAACAGAACCAAGCTACATTGATACAATCAGATACAAGTAGCTCACAAATCAGAATAAAACTTACAACAGCTTCAATCTTGCGTTCAGCAATGAGCAAGCGCCGAACTGGATGCAATGTGACATCATCATTGGAAGCAAGCTCCTCCAATTCTGTTCTGACTTTGAGCATAAAGGCTTCCTGGTCTTTGGTTGAAAGCTTCTTGAATTCCTTGTATTCAGCCTCAACCACCTTCCGAAATTCTTCTACTAAAATTCCAATAAGTCAGGGTAACCAATTAAAAGGCAAGTTGAACTTACACCCTTCAATTTCACCATCTGTAGCCTTCCTGGCCCTCCATTGTTGGTATTCGTTCCAAAAATTAGGAATACGACCTGTTGGGTTGTCAAGGCCAGCCATGTTCCAGGCAAGGTCCTCATCTAAACCATTCTTCAATGCAAAATTGGCAATTTTCTTCTTGACCTCAACCCCAATTTCTTTGGCTTCCGATCTTGTCTTCCCTGCAATCCGACCAACCCGCTTTTTGGCCTTCAGTGGCTGGAAATCTTTATCTCCATCTCTCTCAGCATCCTCCTCATTGTCATCTATGAAATCAGATATTGGCTTGGGAATCATGTCAAGAGAGGTTGCACGCTTCTTGCCCTTGTCAACCTTGTGAGTAGGTGAGGGAGGGGAGGACATAACAACATCATTCTTCAAGGCCTCATCATCAGAGTCCACAGTCTCTGAAACCTCTGTTTGGCGATTTCGAAAGGCCCTAGTCACCTTTCCTTGTTGTCGAGTAGCCTCAAAATCCGAGCCGCTGGAACTGCTTTCAATAGGAGGTGATGGTTGGAGATGCCCTTGGTCAACAAGTTTTTGGCTCAACTTTGACAAGGGTGCAGAAGGAGGGCCATCAAACACATCTACAGCACCACAATGGACAGCAGGAGCCTCTGAGGATGATCTACAGGCACCACCAGGGCCCTCAAGGTCACTATCTTGATGTTGGTTGTTGTCTTCATGATGCCCACTCTTGATGGGGTCATAAACACCGCCTTCATCGTCGTTGCTCCCATCATCACACCGGTACGTGCGGTTGACATGCGGAAGCACCTGATCATCGGTGTCTTCGTCGGTGGTGGTGTCCTCGTCAGAGGTGGTGTCGTCATCCGTGCCTTCCAAACTCTCCTCGTCGTTGCAGTTCATTGCCACGTCACCAGATCCACGGGCACGAGCGGGAAGCCGACGATAGATACGGACGCCATCGAATATCAAGCCGCCGGTTTGCTTGACTTCATGTTTCGAGGACTTCGAGGTTTTGGGCTCGCCGTGCTTCGCAGACTTCGCAGTCGGGGCCGTCGTATTCGCAGTCTTCTTGGCTGCCAGCAGCGTAAGCCTGGCCTTCTTGTCAGCCCGAGCCTTGTTCACGGAGAAACCGCAAGGAGGAGACTGCCGCGGGGGAGGAGGTCGGATGGAAAACTTCGCATCACCAAGCAGCCTTTTTGGAGCCGGTGCAAGCTCGCGCTCCTGCTCGGAGTCCTCATCGCGGCCTCGCTTTTTCAACGGAGTCGGATTGGCGAGCCCGTCGTGAAGAGCCTTGGAAAATAAGGCTTTGGCTTCAGCTTTCGCTGCTCGCTTGGCATCGCGCACCTTAGCCTTGCGTCGGTTTTTGGCACGGTTGTGACCGTTATCACTATCGTCGAGAGGACTTTCGAAATCGCTGTCGGATGCACGCCTTGGAGTAGGCGTTGGGCGGGGAGGGGCGGCACTCGGTGGTGCAGGAGCGGAAACTGGAGGTGGAAGGGCTGGGCCCCTCATCGTGCAGGAACGACGTGGCCGACCAATGCGTACGCTGTATCTTGGGTTAGAATTGACACGTAGCAAGTAAAATAGGGACTTACTTTTCAGCAATTGGAAGGTCTAGTTCAGAGGCAATAACAGCCTGGCCATGCTGATCCACAGTGGCATTATTAAATCCTTCAGTAGGTAGGCCATCGTCCCTGGCAGTGGCCACATATTCGTCGTCGCGTCTAGTCACGGAAACACGGGTGGACTGGCCACTTGGACGGCCGCTTTCCACCCCGCTCGAAGGAACGCCGACTCTGTAAGGAAGTCAGCTTCGGGTTTACAGCATACGTGGCATGGTGGTGCTGGTGGGGGGTGAGGA
Source organism: Galerina sulciceps (assembly GCA_023014345.1). Taxonomy (NCBI): domain Eukaryota; kingdom Fungi; phylum Basidiomycota; class Agaricomycetes; order Agaricales; family Galerinaceae; genus Galerina; species Galerina sulciceps. The sequence continues at coordinate 1,389,789 of JAEDXJ010000012.1, read as the reverse complement.
CGAACGCGAAAATCAGCGTCCACCTCGGTGGGGTGTGCGACAAGTCAGCAGCACCCCGCGTAGGCGACAAGTCAGCCTACGAATCCCGCCCATGCTCCTTGCCACGTAAGACTTGAGCCAACAACGCCGACTTACAGAGCGTCATTCGTTGCTTGTTGGACCTTGCGAGGTCGACCTCGTTTCTTCTGCATGGAAACGTCAGCCAGAAATGGCGACATTACACAAAGACTTACCGGGGGTGGCTTCGCAAGCGTCGTAGCATCGTCACCATCAGCGCCAGCAGTGGTGGCAGAGAGCTTTGGAAAGGTTGAAGGTAAGCTAAGTTCGGTCAAGCAGAACGAAGCATGCTTACCTCGTCTCTCTTCAACTTCTTCCCTTTCGCAGGTGGTTCTTTGGAGCCTTTGCGTTTCGAAGGCATGGCGTATGGGTTGGTGGAAAGAAAGGAGGCTGCAGTGAGCCGATTCGCGTTAAATACTCAGGGGGTTCGTGGGGATCGGCCGGAAACGTAAAGCTGGTCACCGCGAATCGGGGATTTGAAAATCGGTTAAATTTTCGAAACTCCCCGTAAGGACATCTATAGTTCCCAAGTAAAGACGAGTGTTCATAGTCAGTAAACAGAAAACATGAGAGAGTTCGTCTGGCGTACCTTCCGTGTCTGATTTCTTGTGTGTCCATTGCCTGAATTCAGCCCGATGACGCGAAATGAAAGGTGTGCCTACGCCGATCCGTGATGGTGATATCGACCCTGTAATCGAACCCCGGACTACCGTAAGGCGCCTATCAAACGGCGTCATCGCCTGGAATTCCTTTTGGGTTGGGATCGCGTCTCAGCGGGAAGAGAGCTTGGAGACTGGGTACAGGAAAGATGGGCGTTCTTTCCGTACCTCCCCTCCTCAATCTCCTGTCCACGTCTAAGCCATCGTCTCCCCATTCCTTCCCATCCACCGCCCCACACCTTCTACCCATCGACCATTTCCCTCTCCTCCCATATGAAGGGTCTTCTGACATCTTCACCGAGTTGTAGACAGCGCAACCTGCGAGGCTTGTAAGTATCTGCCAGTATTCGCGGTACGATTGGAACGTACACAATATCGACGTGGGGTAGCTGGATTCGGGTCCTACGAAGGTTCCTGTTAGAAAAGTAGTTACCATTTGAATCAATATGGATATAGAAAATGAGTACGACTTACGGAAGTAAACTAGCTGCGAGTAGAGCCCATAACGTGCGGATATCTCGGCCATAGCAGGCAGTCGAACATTGAGGTGTTGAGGTTGTCCGACATTGCAAGTTGTAGCCAGTAAGCTCGAAATGTGGGTTGGGGAAAACTCGGAGCGAAAAGAGACAATGCGGAGCGAAAAGTCAGCTCCGTGTTGAAGGAAGAGAGCGGCGACAAGTCAGCTCGCTTTCGTACCAGCGACAAGTCAGCTGGCAAAATGGTGGTCGTCGTCGTCTGGCGGCGAAGAGAGAGAAACAGGATCAAGCGCTAGGCGCGACTTGATCTATTTCGAGTGCGTGGGAAGCGAAACTTGGACAGCAGAGCTACACAGTCGCCGTAACTCAAACTGCCGTAGAACAGAAACAGAAGTGGTAGCGAAGAAAAAAAAGAAACGCTGAGAGTAATTAAAAATTGGAAAGTAAACGAAAAAGGGTACATGAAAGCGAGGGCAACACGACAAAAACTGCAAATAATAAACTTACATATACGGGATTAGAACCGGCAGCCTCGCGGACCGACCTGCCAGCGTTAGCTCACAGCCTTTGGATCGTGTCCACTACACTAAGTACGCTTTATTGTTGTTTTATTATCTAACACTTGTCATTAGCTGAAATCGGACTTAGAAGTTTCGCCTCACCTTTCCTGTGATCCCACAACGTCCCTTCCTCCATCCCGCCTGCCAGCACACCTCACGGGCTCAACGTGCCATCCACTGCGCTCAGGAAACGTGCACCAAACCACAAACGAGCTGACTTGTCGCTCGTTTGGCTCAAGCTGACTTGTCGCTTGAGCCAACACCAATTGACTGACCTCGTCGTCAATTCGCATCGTCCCTACCACATCGATATCAAGCACCCGTGTTCACCTGCTGGAACGCTTCACCTCCTCAACGTGCCATCCACCACACCCTGAAAACGTTTATTTCCACTACCAAAGGGCTTACTTGTCGCTCTTTTGGCTCAAGCTGTCTTCGTCGTCAATTCGGACCTTCCTTGCGCCAGCCGAATCAACCACCCGTGTTCACCTATTGGACAGCTTCACCTCGTCTTCTGCTGGTTTCCCACTGCGAAGAAGGATCCCGATAGAAGTCATTCCGGTCTTCAGGTGAGCATTGCCACTCTTTCCTCTGTCATCGGGATGCGGAGGCGTATTCGCTCGTTGATTCGCCTCTTCTCCTGCGTCTCTTCGGTCTTACGCTGACTTCTGATGCTTTTCGTAGCGTCTTTCGTCTTGTGTCCATACCCCAAATATTACTCTCTTCCTTTCTTCGGCTTTCTTGTTCCACTAAGACAGTATGCAAAGTGAGGAATATGCACCTCCCTTCTTGACTTCGCTGATGACAGGTTCATCTCAGAGACTTACTTTGATTGCTATGGGGGAATACGAGACAGCAGCACACACCGGGCAATATTCCCCCCTTTCGAGAGATCAGCGTCTGGTAAGTTCGCTATCATGGCAATCTTTAAACATTCCCTGACGTGCAATAGCTTTTGTGGGCACGGATGCGCTGTCGGTCGCAGAGTTGAGTGGACCACTCAACTACCAAGTTGAGAGCCTTCAGTACCTCGCCGGTAATACTTTCGACGACCGCGACCAACCCCGACCAACGAACCTCATTGTTTCGTCCCCGAATATGGATTGGGTTCCAGACCTTTGTCAGGATACCGACAAGGTTCAAGCTCGCCTCGATGGGAGATTCTTCACTGCGGACTTTACCCTCTTCCCTCAGTGGTATTTCCCAGGGACATACTACCTGCCGTACATTCGAGCGCGACCCCCATCCGAGGAGATTGGAAGACATGAGCATGGATTGGCTTGGTACGGAGGTCGGATTTCGTTGTCGAACCATGTTCTGCTGTGGACGAAATTGGACGAATTCGAGACGAACTCGTCACCGGCTTTCTGGACATGAGGCACCGCCTCTCGAAACTCGTCAAGACTCATCTGGACAAGGCAGACCGTTTCACGCCCACCCAGCTGGCAGAGCTCGAGTTCGCTGAAATGGGCATGCGTATAGCTTCGGTCACCCTATCCTTCGCACCCCAGTCATACAATCTCACTCTGTTGACTGTTACGACATTCCAGCGCTACTACTTGGAAACTCTCGCATGTTATGAGTACCTAACGAAGTGGAGGAATCGGCCGCTTTTGGAAGGTGATAAACCGCATCCCGTCGACAAGGGGATAGTTGGAGCGGTGACATGCCATCTTGAAATCGCGGTCAAATTCCACCTGCAGGGGGTGCCCGTTTGGCTCGTGCGTACGCCCAATCTCGTATCAAGTCGAATGCACGTCGTCGAACATGTTTTGCCTACCATTCCCGCGACGATGACTCGGGATCTTTTACCGAATAGCGACTTCAATTATTGGGGTGATGCTTCGGCCACCCGTAATCTTGCATGCCAATCGTTGAGGCGCCTCAACATCAAAATGGGGCACTCTGCATACCACGAAGCACGAGCAGATCATGTTGGCAATGCCCATCACGGAGGTGAGATATCTTTGGTTGTGCTTCATGGCTCATCTTATAGACTTGGTTTCACAGCGCATCAACAAAAGGCGAGCAATTATGCAGCTCCTTCATGGACCCACCCTACGGCGCCAAAGGGTCTGGGATCGACATCGTCAGCTCCTCCCCCGGTTCCATATACTGCACCAGTTTGCATTGCAAATTTGACTTTCACTCCTGCTATCATTGCAAGTCGTATCAACAGATCGAAGACCATTAACGATTTGAAGTTTCGAGTTTTGGAAGGTGAAAACGTGCCCCGAGCCAATGATGTTTGGGCTTGTGCATTGCGCAGAGTGACCCAGGACTGGAAACTCATATGGGATCATGCCAACCTCAACCTTCTTCGTGGCTACCCTCTGCTTGATCCCTTCATCTTGACCAACCCTTCTCTTCCCAGGGAGCGAAAAATTTTATTTGTGGTTAGTTGGTTGTCTATCCGTGTTGCATGGACCCGCCGTACAACAAGTCGAGGGGGTTCAGATGAGAAGTTCCCAAATCCGCAAGATTGGAAGGATTACATCCTTTGTTGCCTCAGTCCTGCACTTGGTTTTGTGCCAGCCAACAGCCACAAACCATCGTCGCGTAATACAACTGTGGATGATCTCAACTCCCTCTTCTCGCTTGATATTTCGCGTCTTCGTCATCCTATTCGCTTGGTGTGGAAACAGTCAGTTATTGCGAGAGATGCAATGGATGTTATCACTGGAAGGGTGAAACTCGGTGACAAGATGGTCAAGGAAGTAATCTGGGACCTTTTCGATGCAAATTTCCGGCTTGAACTCTTGTCTCTGGACCGCTGCATCATTCCTCGTGATACTCTTCCTTCAGAACAGGCAGGTATTCATCGAGACTTTATGGTAGCAGAATGTTTTTGTTGGTCTTCCCTCATCCGAGTTGACATACCGCGAAATGATGCTGGTCTGGGGGCTAGGAGCTGGGAAGATCGCATGGAGTACGTGGAGGCCTTTCGAATTCTATTGACATCTTGGCCAGGTTCTGCAGCAGGTGAACTCCGGCGCCTCAGGGCTTTCAATCGCAGTGGAAATTCAACTCGAATTGATAGCACCTATCAGCAAGTCACTGCTGTGGAGAATGTTGCCTATCCCTTCTACTGCCAAATGTTTTTTGAATACTTTGGTCGTGCCCCTTGTATTCCTTATCAGCTGCCACTGTAGATTGGGAGGGTGGAAATTTTCATGTGCCATATATCTCATACATGTAAGCTTCATCCAGCTGGTTTAACATTTTCTTATTCATTCTCAGGTTTTTCAATGCTGTCTTGTTGTATACTGAAATATTGGATTTCAGTATACATGTATATATATGTTTTTTTGGTGATTTTTGATCTGTTGTAAGGCTTTGTTTGATCTTGATTGATCTACATGACAAGTAAGTTTCCCTGATATTAATAGCCTCATGAGTCTTGGTTATTTTTGTCTTGAACTGTGTTTCATGTTCTGATATCAATCACATGTCATCTGTTGACACCTGACAGGTGTCAACAGGCATTGTATATAAGCTGTTCACTTGTTAAAGGGGAATCACCCCATCTTTCCTCCTGTACACCACCATGTCTCATGTTTTCCGACGTGCATCTACTGCTCGCAAGGCCTCTAACCAAGATGCCTCTAATGAGCCTCCTGTTGGGAGTTTGATTCCTGTTGAAGACTTGCCAAAGTCCCGAAAACTCTATGGACTCCAAGGCTCAGTTTCAGGTCCAACTGGCTTGGTCTATACTCCAATGGGCCTTTATTCCCAAGTTGCTTCTGGGTTAGGAGTTGATATAGACTTAAATAAACCAGATGATCAAGCTGCTATGGATATTGATAATGATGGTAATCAGAATATAGCAGCTGATCAACAAGCTTCCAAGAAACAACGACAGTGGCGCAAATGGAGCGAAGATATTATTCCTGCTCTGCTCAAACCTTATCTCGGGCTTTTGAAGGAAACATCTAGCCTTCGTGATTTGAAAAATGCTAGAACATTTCAAGGATGTACTGGATGTGAAAAAGGTTATATTTTGGAAGTTTCTTGTGTGTATTTTGAAAGTAAGTCGTATATTAAGTTCTTTTTTACTGCTTCAAACATATTTTAGAAATTGAAAAGCTTGAACTGTGCACTTGCACTGAACCAGCTCTGCAGCTTTTATCTCTTGGCTTGTTTCCTTGTGCACCATCATCTCCATCCCTTGCTGTAGACTTAAATGTTCTTGACTATGCCCGTGAGCTATTTGTCAATGCAGCTCCAAACACAACGGCATGGTGTGAAACACTCGAAGGATTCCTGAGTGCTCGCTCGTTTAAGCTCACAACTCGGGTATGTATTTAATACACTAGAGAGACTATACCTTATGTATTTAACAGAACAGTCTGCGAGGTCGATTTGGAGCTGCTTTACACTGGTATGCAACTTTGACTGATACGAAGAACTTGATGATGCGGGACTATTTAAATCGTGTGCGGGGTTCCATATTGTCGATGGATGAAGAAGGTGATGAAATAGGTATGTTTTATCAAATCGTTCAACATTTTGCATATATGTGATGTGGATTTAGAAAATTATGAACCTCAACATATACCTGATGTAGAAATGCTGGATGCAGCAAACACAGGTATAGTATTGAATATTTGGTCATGATATTTTGTTGTTTATTATTCATTTTAGCTGAAACAAATAAAGTTCCACATGAACGTCAATTTCATGATCGCCCAAGTGAATATTTACGTGAAAGATGTCCTCTTTGTTTTGGTGGTGAAAATTGGCATAAGGATAATGATCTGTAAGTTGAAAATTTCTTTATATGATGAATAATTTTTTTAAGTGTAACATGTTCAGTGTGGATGCTATTGTCTGCATTGATGCTTGCTTCACCCAAAAGCGACGTAAGCCTCAAGGAAATGCTTGGCAAGCTCCCCATAGCCATCCGGAAACTGTTTTTGTGCCTAAAGAAGATGTTGCTGAAATGGAGGCTGAGGTGGAGGCAATCAGACCATCTAAATCGCAATCTGACAATAGTAAAGCCAAAACCACACGCAAAGGAAAGGGAAAAGTTGCAAGTAACACCGAGGATGGAGATATAGAACCAGGAATGCGAGTTCCGACCTCTGCTTTAGATGGCTGCAACGATTCTTTTACTGCAGCTGATGACCGCCGCGTCAAGGCCAGCACTCTTTTTTTTGCAGATACTGGGCTCATGGCACTACTCTGTCGACATGATCGTGTTTTATGGCTTGTTAATATGACATCCGCTGGGGAGAAGCAGCATTATGCCTTGTGCTTATTAAAAAGGCTGTTTGAACACATCTCTGCTTCCATGCGTATTGGTGTTCTTTATGATATTGCCTGTCAGCTGCACCGAAGCTGTGTCAAATATGGTTTTTTGGATAATTTCCTGGATCGTCTGGTTTTTGGCATATCAGTATTTCATGCATATGGACATCAATGGCCATGTCAACTTATTTATCATCCACGCAAGTGTGAAGGATTTGGTTTAACAGATGGCGAAGGCTGTGAAAGGTTCTGGAGTGCCATCAAATCTTTAATTCCATCTTGCCGGGTTTCAGGATATTATAACCGCATCTATACTATTGATACCAAGGTCAAACACTTGGATCAAAAGTCTTTATTGGGTTTAGGAAGCTGGTTACAAAAGAAGTGGATGGCCACAGTTTCCAAAAAGAATTCAGCTCTAGAAACATTAACAGCTGTTTATGCAAATGGTTGTAGTGAAGCTGTTCTGAGGGAGGAATGGAATGCTCAAGTAATAGAGCAAACAAAGCCTCTGTCTCGCCAATCAAAGAATCTTGCAAACAAGGAAATTGAAGACATATTGGCATTATCTAAAAATCTTGATAACTACAAAGAAGAACTTGTCAAATTAGAAGGAATGCTCTTTTCTGGAGAATATGGAGAGGGGATGACAGCCAGCTCAATTCAGGAGATGATGGAATCTCAAGAGGAGAAGCTGAAGAAGTTGCAAAAGATTGTTGATGCTAGAAAAGCCAAATTGTCTGTTGATGGTCAATTGAACCTTGATAGACTAATTGGAAATGAATTCCTCAAAGTTCGGATGAATGCTTTGGCAATCAAACAGCGAATTCGAGATCGTCTACGCCATCGGAAGTTTGAAATTGAAAGCTTGGAACGTGCATATAGAAACACTGTGAATCATTCAAAGCTTCAAAAACACACTGAGTCCCAAATTAAAAGAAAGGAACCTGGAATACAAACACTGGCGAGAAACTACAACAAGTTATGCATTCAATTGGCTCAAATGATCAAGCAAAAAAAGGCTCCAAAAGGGGCTATTGCACCAATATCAATTCAATTGGATGGTCTTTTCAAACTTGATGTTGATGATGATATCTGGCAAGATGTTGGACTCACAAATAACATTGATGACAACAATGAAATACCAAAGTGGCTTGGAGATGGAAATAAGAGCTGGAATCAAAGCATTATTGGACTTCGATCGATGTGTTGAAGAAGAAAGAAGGCTAAAAGAAGAGAAGTTGTCTATGAAACAGTGGGAGAGAGGAATGGAGCATTATCATCAATGCTGTTGATTGGTCACAAAGTGATCCTGATATTGTTTATCAGTTGAATGAACGGAAAAGGCATTTGCTGCGGCTGTGTGTTATATGGGAACCTTTGGTTCGCATTATTCCTTGTGTTGACAGTGATTCATGGGGACCAAACGATGAAGACCTGATGGTGGCAAGAAAATTTGAATTTACTGAGAGTGTCGAAGATAATAACATCAAAAGTCATATGGATGAAGAAAGTGCTATGGAAGATGACATTGAATGGTCTGGTGATAGTGATGATGGGTTAAATGCAGAGATATTTGATGATATAGAACAAGAAGCAATGACGGATGATTTTGAATGGGAATCTTTGTAACTATGTGCTGTTGCTTTCAAATACTGTAGTATGTAACGAAAGTTCAACTTTGCAGAGAAAATATAGTACATTTGATTGGGATGTTACTGGAACTTCATTTCTGATAATAGGACACTGAACCAAAAGGTATTTATTAACACCGGATAAGCTGTACAATTGTTCCAAGATGTATTCAATAATATCTAATAGGCAGAATATTCATTGTGTCACTGAGAATTCATTTGTGGTGATTTGACCATCTACTGGTGACTTTAACATCACCGGAACATCATTTGCGGTGATTCCACCATGCACTGGTGACTTGTACATCAGTGAAACATCATTTGCGGTGATTCCACCATCCACTGATGACTTGTATGTCACCAAAACTTCATTTACAGTGGGTTTGCCATTACCCAGTTTTCATTTCAAGTGATTCCACCATTAACTAGAGACTTGTACATGACTGAAACTTCATTTGCGGTGATTCCACCATCCCCTGGTTCCTTATGTCACTGACACTTCATGATCATTTCCATTGGCAACTGTGCATCTCTACATCTACATCATAGAAAGTTTTTGAGATTGAGTGCACATATGCCATATAACATCAGAGAGGTGTTGGTGATCAATCTAGAAAGAGCATTTGTATTGAATGTCCTTGTTATTGAATACATTGGAGATTCTCTAGCTTAATAGTAAATGCATGCTGGTATAGAAGTATCAGGATCCAATATGAGTAAACACAGGTAAATGCATGCTGGTATACCAATATATTGTGATCTGATATGGGTGAATGCATGCTGGTAAAGTTGTATCTAAATGATTATCATGGAAAATCTTTTACCTGCAAGAATAATTTTCCTCAAAGAAATGTTGTTCTGTTCAGAAACATTGTCCTGCCAGGAAATATTGTCCTAGCCAAAAAAATTTTTCTTAGTAAAATATTTTTCTGAAAGAAAACATTCATCTTAGTAAAAATGTTTTTCAGAATAAAAATGTTTATCAATGCAGCAATTCATCCATTTGTTGTTCAACTGATGAAGGTGTCAACCTATACACCAAGAGTTTGCGCCAAGTGCATTTCCAGATGATCAAGGTGTCAACTTGTACATTACTGAGAGTTTGCGCCAAGTGCATTTCCAACAATTGGTGGTCCAACTGATCAAGGTGCCAACTTGTACATCACCAAGAGTTTACGCCAAACGCATTTCCAACATTGGTGGTTCAACTGATCAAGGTGTCAACATATACACTGAGGGTTTGCGCCTGTTCAACTGATCAAGGTGTCAACTTGTACATCAACGAGAGTTTGCGGCAAGCCCATTTCCAACAATTGGTGGTTCAACTGATCAAGGTGTCAACTCACCGAGAGTTTGCGCCGGTTCAACTAATCAAGGTGTCAACTTGTACATCACTGAGAGTTTGCAGCAAGTGCATTTCCAACAACTGGTGGTTCAACTGATCAAGGTGTCAACTTGTACATCACCGAGAGTTTGCGCCAAATGCATTTCCAACATTGGTGGTTCAACTGATCAAGGTGTCAACATATACACTGAGGGTTTGCGCCTGTTCAACTGGTCAAGGTGTCAACTTGTACATCACCGAGAGTTTGCGCCAAACGCATTTCCATCATTGGTGGTTCAACTGATCAAGGTGTCAACCTATACACTGAGAGTTTGCGCCGGTTCAACTGGTCAAGGTGTCAACTTGTACATCACCGAGAGTTTGCGGCAAGTGCATTTCCAACAACTGGTGGTTCAACTGATCAAGGTGCCAACTTGTACATCACCGAGAATTTGCGGCAAGCCCATTTCCAACAATTGGTGGTTCAACTGATCAAGGTGCCAACTTGTACATCACCGAGAATTTGCGGCAAGCCCATTTCCAACAACTGGTGGTTCAACTGATCAAGGTGTCAACTTGTACATCACCGAGAGTTTGCGGCAAGTGCATTTCCAACAACTGGTGGTTCAACTGATCAAGGTGTCAATTTACCGAGAGTTTGCGCCGGTTCAACTGGTCAAGGTGTCAACTACATCACCGAGAGTTTGCGGCAAGTGCATTTCCAACAACTGGTGGTTCAACTGATCAAGGTGCCAACTTGTACATCACCGAGAATTTGCGGCAAGCCCATTTCCAACAATTGGTGGTTCAACTGATCAAGGTGTCAACATATACACTGAGAGTTTGCGCCAGTTCAACTGGTCAAGGTGTCAACTTGTGCATCACCGAGAGTTTGCACCAAGTGCATTTCCAGCTGATCAAGGTGTCAACTTGTACATCACCAAGAGTTTGTGCCAAACACATTTGGTGGTTCAACTGATCAAGGTATCAACTGACCAAGAGTTTGTGGTAAACACATTTCCAACAATTGGTGGTTCAACTGATCAAGGTGTCAACTTGCATGGGTAGACACCTTGCAACACTACATCTTATGTTGATTTGGTTCAACCAGGACATCAAGCTGGAATACAAGTATCCATTGTTTGATCCAAATCCTAATTAAATCAGTGATTAAACCAATATACAGTATTTCATCTGTTTTAGAATTCATTATCTGCATGATATACTCTAGACCTGTGCCATTGCAACTGTCTTTATGCCAAGTCTATAATTGCCCTGTGGGAGCCAGTATAATTTTTTTAATTTTGTGGACCCCTGACACCAGTTGAGGAGTAAACATTTTTTGAAACAACAAATTTTGCAGAATATTTTTAAAAAATTTTATTCAGGAGAAAATATTTTTGAAAGGAGACCCCAGACACCATCTGTCAAAGGAAATGTTTTCCAAGTACAAATACTTGCCAAGCCGTCACACTGAACTTTTCAACTATTTTTCAGTATCAAAATTTATTTCTAAACCCTAAAAAAAACATTTTTGGAATCAAGAAATTATTAATGGAAAAAATGATTCTTATAAATGTTTTTCAGCCTACCTTATGGTTGTATATTCTATCAGAAATTAATCAACCTAAGAGGTTAGGTCAGGGGGTACACTGAAGTGTTGCTTTCATCTTTTTGTTTTCACTTTTTGTAATTGATAGTTTTAGACTAGAAGAGTGCTATGATGGCGCTTTTTCAGTTTTTTTTGTGTTTTTTCTATGTAGATAGATTGCAGTTCTAGAAAAGCCATGTTAGTTGACTGTCTTAGAGTAAAAAGCATTTTGCTACAATATATCAACTTTCAATGTATTAGTACCTATGTTTAACATGATAGTTACACTAAAAACAAGAGCGTCTAATACAAATTTTGCCAGCTTACTAATAAAACCTAACCCTAGTTTAGGTTTCTATAGGTTTTGAGGCACTGACACTAAAAATAGACCATAGCAACGCACATCAAAGGATTGTTCCCATGGTCAATATAAATGTTTCTATATTACAAAATGTTGTAGTCTTTTATTTCAGGGTCGCCTACAAAATATGAAGCAGTGGGAGAATTTCCAACGTTTGCCTTAGGAGCCCAGGTCTCTGCAATCAAGTGTGGAAAACGAGTTCTTTTACTACGTAAGAACTCGTAATGCTTGGTTGTGGAGGAGGTTGTGGTTGAGGTTGAGGCTGAGATTGTGAGGTTGGATTAAGACGAGTAGAACGACGAGATGGTGGTGGAGGTGGATCCTTCTTGCGAATGCGAGAAGGGCCAGGAACAGGAGGTTGCGCAGGTTGAGAAGGTGCAGGTGGCACATGTGGTGCAGGTGGAACAGGTGGTGCAATGGGTTCAGGTTTCACAGGAATAGCGGGTGGTGCTGGTGGTGCTGGTGGTGTAGGAGGATTTGGTTGAATTTGAGGTGTAGAAGGATTTTCATCCCCCCCAAAATCAGGTAAAGAAGCACTTGGGTCATTCTCTGAAGATTGAGAATTTAAAGGCTGGAGGTTGATAGGAGGCATTGGTCCGGTCTTCGTAGACAAGCCAGGAAAGTGGCGTTCATCAAATTCAGCACGTTCAGAGATGATGTACTTTTTGGTGGTAGGGTTGTAGAATTCCCAGCCTTTATACCCTGAAGGGTAACCAACAAATACACATTTTTCCATGTGTGACTGAAGTGACTTTCGCTTATCCCTCTGTATGTACACATAGGCAGTGCACCCCCAAACACACAAATGGCTCACATCAGGTTTCTTCTTGAACCATGCCTCATAAGGAGTTTTATCTGGCAATGGTGCAGTAGGAATCCTGTTTTTGACATGCACATATGCTTGTTGACATTTCCCCCAGAATGAGGGAGGCATACGGCTTTCATTGAGCATAGCAGTGATATCATCTGCCATTGTGCGGTTGGCATGTTCTGCTACTCCATTCTGCTGAGGGCGATTGCGCGTAGTATGACGTCGCACAATGCCACATTGCTCAGTGAATTTGATGAAGGCAGCAGACATGTACTCTCCAGCTTTGTCATCGTTCTCAGCCCATGCTTTGAACGTCTTGAATGCATCAAATGAGTCACTCTTCCGTCTGAGTTGCATAACAGCCCAAATGCTGGTGCAATCATCAATGAAAGTTATCCAGTAACGATAACCCTCTGGAGTTGCAACGGGAAGAGGACCATGAAGATCAGAGTGGATCAATTCCAGTGGCTTGGTGGATTTGCTGGGAGATGTGGGAAAGGGGTTTGAACGCATTTTGCCTGCAAGGCATGGTTCACAGATGGGATCTGGCTTTTGCTTGGAGTTCAACACAAGTCCAGTAACCATATCCTTTGAAATCATCTTTTGGACATCAGCATAGCTATGATGTGCAAGTCTGCGATGCCAGAGATTGAGATCAAGAGGAAGGGTGGATTTAGCAGCTATGTTGGCATACTCCGAAATTGGTTCAGTCACACCATCCAAGAGCGCAACATTGTTGGCATCAATGGAGGCAGTGAACAGAAGTTGCTTGTCAAGGGTGAAATTCATCTTGGATGAATCAATGTGAATCTCAATCCCCTTGTGTTTAGTTAAATATAAACAAGCAAGTAAATTGTTTCGAAGTAGTGGTACATGCAAGACTCTGGTAAATTCCACTGATCTTAATCTTCTTTTCTTTACAACTGGGTTGAAAACCACAGTGCCCACCCCTGCAGAATAAATAATGGTTTCATCTGCCAATCTGATAGGAACGCAGAGGGGCTTATAATTGCGAAGCCAGTGACGATGAGGGGTCATATTAGAAGTGGCCCCTGTGTCTGCATTCCAATCATGATTAGCATCATTAACCAAAGGGGTGGTAGGATTTTTTTTTTTTTTTTTTTTTTTTTAAATCAACAATTTATATACCGGTGCGCGGTAGCAGTCCGGTCGCAAAAATACAAACGATTGTAGCTACGAGTGTCCGTTTGAAGCCCTACTAAGCCGAAACCTTTCGCAGCCCCGCCCTTCTCCTTTTCGCCCGCACGAACGCACTCTCACAGAGAAACCGCAGCGGAACGCGGGGATCGTAACGTGATTCCGCGTCGAACAAGTCCGATTCGACGCGCCTTGACGAAATTGACCGCCAGTACTAAGCCAGTGGTTCGGTAGTGACGACGCGATCTAACCGCGCTCGCCAGAAAGGAGACGCTGATGCGTCCCGAGGCGCCTCTCCCTGCTAATCTCGTAGCCCCCAAGTTGTCCGACGAAGGCCTGAATCCTCTGCGAATGCCAAAGCTCGGCACACGAGTACAGGTCCACACCTGACGGGACTGGCCAACCCAGAGGGTTGGACACAGTGGGGATGGAACTACCTTCCCCCGTTGGGGTTGCCCCCGCGATAGCTGCCATTTCACAGTGTACCCCAGACGAGAACTGGATTTGCCCCAGGCTGCACCAGCAGGACACAAATGATGGCCCCCCCCAATTCCGAAGAGTGGGGAGCCCACTTGGTTAGAGGCCATTGCTGCGCATGGCAAAAACGAGTTCTTTTTCTTTTTTAATTTCTTCTCAACTTGAGTAATAGAGTTGTATTAATATTTTTGCAATAAATAGCAATAACTTATATCAATAATTTATATCAATAACTTATATCAATAATTTATATCAATAACTTAAATTCCATATATAACAACAACTGCTTCTCTTTTTTTACACTTTGACAACAAATCTCCTTCAAAATCATCCAATTTTCCTTCCTTTATACATCTGATCCCAGTAGCAATGCCATCATGATACCAAATTTCATCATTAACTATAAACCTACATGTAAAGTGATTATTTCCACTATATATAATGCCCTTCAATGACAGTTTTGTTATACTTTCATCTTGATTTTCAATCTTAATGTATTTGCTTATAACTCTATTAACCTCTAAGCTACAACAAATAAACTTAGGAGGAGTAATGAAATATCTTGTTACATACACTTTTTTACTACATAGTCCACAAATTTTTTTCTGTTTCTGCCAGTGTTTAAAGTTTGACTGTACAGATTTATGGGAAGAAGATGTAATATATACTAAAGACTGGTATTGAACTTGAGTATTTGCTTCATAGTTACAATTGGTACACTTTTCATAACTAGTGTTTGTATGATTAGAGGCTTGAAACATTGATTGTAGAAGATCACGAATATCAGTTCCTATATATCCTGTTGGAAATTTGTCTGGTTGAGATGTTTTTAATTTATGTCTAACCAAATCTCTGACAGCTGTTAGTGTTTGAGCTCCAGTTTGAATATTCTGATATCCATTGACCAAAGATTGTGAGAATTCACCATATTGGCTAAGTTCCTGAGTCCATTGTTCTTTGTTTTGAGTCCATAAGTTAAACAATATTGTAAATAATGAGTCATAAGCACAGCTATAATTAACAGAATCCCATTTCAGACCTTGAAATCCAATATCAAAGCTGACTTTTGCTTTTTTGGTTTTGATTACTTTTTTGGCTTCTAAGGGAACTATAGGTATTTCAGTGTCTTCTATTTTCCTTTTTAATTTGTTAACTTTAACTGGAATTGAACCTTTTGCAGGTTGAAAATGTTCTGAAACAAAAGATTTGGCTTT
Source organism: Galerina sulciceps (assembly GCA_023014345.1). Taxonomy (NCBI): domain Eukaryota; kingdom Fungi; phylum Basidiomycota; class Agaricomycetes; order Agaricales; family Galerinaceae; genus Galerina; species Galerina sulciceps. Next base: position 1,374,217 of record JAEDXJ010000012.1, on the reverse strand, counting down.
TGAAACCACAGGCTTTTTTACAATTGTCCATGGACTATCTTTTATTGCTGTCAGTGTTTCCATTGGCTTTTCTTTAGACCATTGAAGTGCTTTATCTATCCAAGGTGGACAATAACCTGTACCTTTGACCTGTTGATATTGTCTAATAATAGTATTTCTAAGTTTTCCAGTAATAGAAGTAGGAAGTTGGCCAAGATATCTAAGTTTGGTAATTTCATCTAATAATTCAAGTTCTCTGAACTCTTGTCTTAAATAACCTGATATACCACATTTTATCTTATGATCATCAAAGCCTTGAAGAATAACAGTTCCATCTGCAGTTGAGCCTCTAGATAAAGCAGTGTAATATGCCATATGACTTCGACAGCTGTTCAAATTCACCACATTAAACTCTCTGGTTTTACCTTGTGAAGCATAATCAGTCATTGCAAAGTTTGGAAGCACAGAAACTTGAGATCTATTGATTGAAATTGGAGATTTCAAGCCTGTACAAAGAACACTTTTGCTTGAGCGGGTCAAAGGCACAACATTTTCAGGAAGTCCTGTAAGTTTGATTGTTTTGGCTGGTTTATCAAGTTTGACAAATAGAACATCAAGAACCAAATGATTTTCAGCACCTATTGAAGCTTGCCAGCCTACAACATGACCTTCTTGACCTCTGGTAATACATAACTCAGTAGCATCATTGTTGCGGATCATAACTGGCATTCCAATACACAATGATAGCTTTCCAGGAACAGTTTCAGTCATTGAATGCCTCATATTCCAAAGAATATTTTGAAGTTTTGAAGGAAGAGAAATTTGTTTCTTTCTGATTGTTTTTGCATGAGGGTTTTTTCTTTTTAGAAGCCTCAGTGTTTCAGGTGGAATGCTTTCACCAATAGTATCCACTGAATAAAAGTCAGTCAAGGTTTGACCAGTGTCTTGTGCAAATCTCTGACTCCCTAGATCATTGATCTTGTTTTTTTCAGAATTTAAACCCAAAATAATAGAGACATTGCGGAATACTGAGCTGCTAATATTTGGCTGATCTTTTCTTCTTCCAGCTATTCTTGTTCTAAGAAATTGGATATCGGAAGGTGTACAAGCAGCATATCGCATATTTTCTAAAGCAGTGCGGAGTTTAGCATCAGCAGGAGATTGGGATTTCTGTCTTATGTTTTGGCGCAAAATCACAACAGTAGTTATTTGATGCCATAAAGCCTTGCCAATTGCAGTTTGCTGGCCTGGTTCAGTCATAGCAGCATTGACTGTAGTGCCAACTGATCCACTGTATAGAGAAGCACCTTTAACAGGTGCTAGCTGAGCAAAATCTCCAGCAAAAATCATATTCATTCCACCAAAAGGATTATCAACAACATTTTTAAGTTTAGCAAGCTGAGCACTTATTTTATAAAGATCAAGACAAGACAGCATTGATACTTCATCAAGAAAAATATATTCAACACCTTCAAGTCTTGAATAAACTTGTGCCAAATTAGTATGTTCATTTTTTTTCATAGCCTCAGTTTGAATGCCTAGAGCTGAATGATATGTAGATCCTTTGAGCAAAGCAGCTGCTGAATCAGTGGGTGCTAGAATCATGATGCGATGCTTTTCTCTTCTAAGTTCAAAGAAAGAAATCAAGGCTTTGATAACTTGAGACTTGCCAGTTCCACCCATACCACCCAAATACATTTTAAGTGGTTCAGTTTTGTGAAGAGTTGCATGATTGGCAACAATGCGGAATGCGCGCTCTTGTTCCGTATTTAAACTAAACTTAATAACAGTATCATCAATGAATTTTTGTTCATTTAATTTCTCTGCTTGGAAAGTCTTGTTGATGTAAGATATATCTGACACAACAACTTCATTGTGGGACTCATCATGATTGTTATTAAAATTGTTTACTCCTGATGGAAGATCTTTTATTCTTTGAGAGATAACATCTTTTTTAGCAGCATCAACAATAGCATTCCACTCACTGCTATTGAAATTCTCAGTAGGTTTAAAGTTATTGTCAGGTTTTCTGTTAGTATCTATACAACTATCCAGCCACCCTAATTTTTAACCACTCTTTCAATCTGAACCATTTCTTCTGCTTTGGCTGGGTCATTTAGAAGAAGATCTGTTATGTCCTGGTTATTTTCAGCAGCCAATGAACCATCATCTGTATAGTCTTGTAATGTTTGATCTAAATTACTTAGTGTTGGCTCATTATCAACCCAAGATCCAATTATACTATTTTTCTGACTTGAACCTTTCTTTAACTTGGCTGAATAATCATCCCGAGCATCATTGCATTCATATCTTAGATTGAAATTTTTCATTAATTGATTTTGATGTTTTGTAAATTTGAAAGCATTAAAGGCTTCATCCCATGTTTGACCTTCAAGTTTTAGATCTTTGCCAGTTCTCCATGGTCTGAAAAGAGTCAACATGGTTGACAGTAGTACTCTCTGTCTCCTTGATCACTTCTTGGAAGAATGCCACCTAGAAACACAGGAACCACCAAAGGATTATTAGCTTTATAAACTATTTCATGTGTTCTATATTGAGGATGATCAGTAAAAAGTTCTGCTTTCTGTTGAGCTTGTTTTAACTGAAGTATTCAATTCATCTTCCTGTCCCTCTTATCATCTTCATCATTATCATTGAGTATATTTAATAAGGAATCAAATTTTTTCAAATTCTTTTTAGAACGTCTTGTAGATTCTGATCTACGGATCTATTCATATAAAGTAATCTTTTTGTATATATCAGGTCTATAAATATAATTAATCATCTACTTTGGAAAGTCCAACATAGTCTCCAAGATTCTTGTCTAAAACCACTTTCTCTGGGCTTTCTTCTCTATTGTTATCTCCCCAAGCATCTCTGACTTTGCGAACATACAGTCTCCAATAAAATTTAACAAATTTGTGTTGAGTATAATGATCTGGATTGCCCAATAGATATAAAGAGGCCATTGGACTTCCTATTTCCATCTTAGAAGTAAGTGAATTGACCATCTTAGTCATCAAAGCTCTTGCAGTTTCCTGCCGACTACTACTGCCACCCAACAACTCTGAGTTTTTAGAAAAGACTTGACGAACAGTATCAATATAGAATATGTTGTCAGACCTGGTTTAGTAACATAATCTGTAACATATGCAACAACTGCTTTAACTGAAGTTCCAGACAAAAGACTAGTAACATCTGTATTGGCTCTAATAAGATAAGACGAACTGGTGTAAAAGTATTCATCCAAGGTTCACCTTTTTTCAACTTAAGAGCACCAGTAAGAGGTTCAACCATTGTATTTTCAACAATATCTCTAGGAAATCTTGCCTTGCATTCACCTTTGCTATTTTTGCAACCTTTTCTTACAGATCTACCATCTTTTGTTTCAACATTTGTTCTGCAGTCATGGCGATTAGATCGAGCAAGTAAATCATTTGTTTCTTCTTCAAATTGGCTCCACCATTCATTTAATTTTTTGCATTTTGAACAATCTATGCAGTTTTTTGCTTTACATAGTTCAGTTGGAGGTTTAGGCATTGTTTTGGTTGGATCACAATAACTAGTATCATCTTGTTTAGATTTGAAAGATGCCAGCATATCAGGTAAAGACTTTCCATTCAACAATTCACCTTGATGACACTTTCCAAGTATTCTACCATTTTCTTTTGAAAATCAGAAGACTTATCCATGATGCGATCTCTAATTTCTTGAGGTGAAAGTGAATTTTTAATCCATATAAAAGATGAAGATGCAAAGTTAAGCGGCCTTGTTGTTCAACTGTTCCATAGTAGGCACTTGTTTTACCATACAAGCCTCTTGAGTGGTTATCAACACCTACATGTTTAATAAAGTTTTCACACATGAAATGAAAGAATCTGGCTGCAGCAACTGGATTTTGAGCCACAAGGCGATAAGCTTCATCAGTAAACAAATTTCAGGTTTGAATTGGATATCTTGTCTGCAAAGTAAAGACAGATTGGATGTTTACTATCTGCAGGTGATAGAGTGATAAACCAAGAAGGTGCACCAATATAGGATATCAAAGACCAGATCTCATTTCGCATACTCTTTTTACCTGCTAGAGAACCTTCAACATGACCACCGATTGCATCCAAATCTTGAATAACCTTGTAGCATAGTTTTTCATCTTCAGTTTCAGGTTTAACATGTTCACCAGCAGAGGCGCCTGCTAATGTTGGCTAACACTGCATGGTTAAGATTCAGTAGACGATTAGCCATTTCAGAAAAATAAGATCTCTGGACTACTAGGCGACCTCGGGTTGTACTTTGAGAAATCTGTTCATGATTGAATGCAATTAATGGAAAGTTTGGATCAGTTTGAAATCTCTTGTCATGATACATTAATAAATGTCTCTTCTGTGTTAATGGTGAATGAATTTTGTTCATTATCTGTTGACCAATACCACCAAGACCATATGGAATAACCATGGAAGCATAGAAGGAAACAATTGGGGATTTTGAATATTGAACATGGTTTTTCAGAATGGCCAGCAAATAAAATTTTGCCATTGCTCATAAGATGTTCTAAGGCTTTAGCCTTTATTGAATCATAGAAAGCTCTGAAAATTCTTGACCTGTAAGACCTTGTACTGTAAATGAGCAAGGACCAGATTCTACACCATCCTCTTCCTCATTGTCATGAACACTTGTGGCTTCAGCATCTTTGTTTATATAGACTCTCTGTAATCGATAACCACTGGACAATCATAATCAGGATATTGCATTAGATTTTCTTTTGAAATACCAACATCTGCATAATCTGCATGGTTTAATTTGAGCCAATTCAAAGCATTGGCTACATGGTTGCGGCGTACAAGCAAAGGTGTTCTTTTAATATCTTCCTTAGTAGGTCTGCAAGGTCCAGTGAATATAAAAGCAAGAACTTCATCAAGTTCCTTGACTGGAGGTGGTAAAATGTCATATATTTTTGGCACTGGATTCTGAAAGGTAATAGCATTAGCTCTCATTTTGTATCTGCCAGAAGCAACTTTAACTATACATCTGTTGTGTCTAACTCGGGCTATTAAAAGCTTTTCAACATAAGTTACAAGTTCTTACGTAGTAAAAGAACTTGTTTTCTGGGGGAAAACGCACTACAAAATTGACCAAACCACTTCCTAACGGTAACGATGGAAATTCTCCCACTGCTATAGTGACCCTGCACGGTTTCTGTATCTCAGCCATTTCTAGGCCGATTTTTATGATTTTGGTATCAAAAAATTCGTAAAAATCAGGGCTTTCATGTGGCATGGGTATCCAGGCACGATCAGGTCATGTGACTCGCTCACACGGCCCAAAAGCGTGAATTTGTGTGAATTTAGCCTTGAAACTGATTTCCGTGAGCTAGATATGGTGAAATATGTTGCCAAGACCAATCTAGGATAATGTCCAAATATTTACATTTGTTTTTCAATGATGTCATAGTGTCCAAATCTGGCAAACAGCCAGCCAAACTTGTTCGAATGGTGGAAAACAGCTTGGATAAGCCATAAAAGGCCCACCAAACATTGCCAAACATGACCAAATGACTTGAAAATGATGTAAGAGATGCTTACATAATCAACCTCCCAGCCAAACTTTGTGCAATTGCCTTGAAATTGGTGACGCACCAACTTGAACCAAGAATATTCTCTATGATTGTCATGTGATAAGTGTGCACAGACCACCTGTTAGGTAAAAGAAACATTATTAGTCATTAATTCCAGTTTATTTATTTCAAAAATCTCACAATACAGATTATTTAGTGTGTATTTCAAACATTATACCGCATTTGGTAAGTCACATAACGGTGTGACTATACCTATGTGACACCATTTTAAAGCCCCGATTTTTCTGAGAATTATGCAATTTATTTCAAGGCAATCTGATAAAAACTGAGCCATGTAGCAAATTATCATGTTACAAGTTCTTACGTAGTAAAAGAACTTGTTTTCTGGCCTGCGAAGCAGGCATCAATGCTCCTAAGGTGAACGATGGAAATTCCCACTGCTATAGTGACCCTGCATGGTTTCTGTATCTCAGCCATTTCTAGGCCGATTTTTATGATTTTGGTATCAAAAATTCGTAAAAATCAGGGCTTTCATGTGGCATGGGTATCCAGGCACGATCAGGTCATGTGACTCGCTCACACGGCCCAAAAGCGTGAATTTGTGTGAATTTAGCCTTGAAACTGATTTCCGTGAGCTAGATATGGTGAAATATGTTGCCAAGACCAATCTAGGATAATGTCCAAATATTTACATTTGTTTTTCAATGATGTCATAGTGTCCAAATCTGGCAAACAGCCAGCCAAACTTGTTCGAATGGTGGAAAACAGCTTGGATAAGCCATAAAAGGCCCACCAAACATTGCCAAACATGACCAAATGACTTGAAAATGATGTAAGAGATGCTTACATAATCAACCTCCCAGCCAAACTTTGTGCAATTGCCTTGAAATTGGTGACGCACCAACTTGAACCAAGAATATTCTCTATGATATGTCATGTGATAAGTGTGCACAGACCACCTGTTAGGTAAAAGAAACATTATTAGTCATTAATTCCAGTTTATTTATTTCAAAAATCTCACAATACAGATTATTAGTGTGATTTCAAACATTATACCGCATTTGGTAAGTCCATAATGTGACTATAAGTGACACGATTTTTCTGAGAATTATGCAATTTATTTCAAGGCAATCTGATAAAAACTGAGCCATGTAGCAAATTATCATGTTACAAGTTCTTACGTAGTAAAAGAACTTGTTTTCTGGCCTGCGAAGCAGGCATCAATGCTCCTAAGGTGAACGATGGAAATTCTCCCACTGCTATAGTGACCCTGCATGGTTTCTGTATCTCAGCCATTTCTAGGCCGATTTTTATGATTTTGGTATCAAAAAATTCGTAAAAATCAGGGCTTTCATGTGGCATGGGTATCCAGGCACGATCAGGTCATGTGACTCGCTCACACGGCCCAAAAGCGTGAATTTGTGTGAATTTAGCCTTGAAACTGATTTCCGTGAGCTAGATATGGTGAAATATGTTGCCAAGACCAATCTAGGATAATGTCCAAATATTTACATTTGTTTTTCAATGATGTCATAGTGTCCAAATCTGGCAAACAGCCAGCCAAACTTGTTCGAATGGTGGAAAACAGCTTGGATAAGCCATAAAAGGCCCACCAAACATTGCCAAACATGACCAAATGACTTGAAAATGATGTAAGAGATGCTTACATAATCAACCTCCCAGCCAAACTTTGTGCAATTGCCTTGAAATTGGTGACGCACCAACTTGAACCAAGAATATTCTCTATGATATGTCATGTGATAAGTGTGCACAGACCACCTGTTAGGTAAAAGAAACATTATTAGTCATTAATTCCAGTTTATTTATTTCAAAAATCTCACAATACAGATTATTTAGTGTGTATTTCAAACATTATACCGCATTTGGTAAGTCACATAACGGTGTGACTATACCTATGTGACACCATTTTAAAGCCCCGATTTTTCTGAGAATTATGCAATTTATTTCAAGGCAATCTGATAAAACTGAGCCATGTAGCAAATTATCATGTTACAAGTTCTTACGTAGTAAAAGAACTTGTTTTCTGGCCTGCGAAGCAGGCATCAATGCTCCTAAGGTGAACGATGGAAATTCTCCCACTGCTATAGTGACCCTGCATGGTTTCTGTATCTCAGCCATTTCTAGGCCGATTTTTATGATTTTGGTATCAAAAAATTCGTAAAAATCAGGGCTTTCATGTGGCATGGGTATCCAGGCACGATCAGGTCATGTGACTCGCTCACACGGCCCAAAAGCGTGAATTTGTGTGAATTTAGCCTTGAAACTGATTTCCGTGAGCTAGATATGGTGAAATATGTTGCCAAGACCAATCTAGGATAATGTCCAAATATTTACATTTGTTTTTCAATGATGTCATAGTGTCCAAATCTGGCAAACAGCCAGCCAAACTTGTTCGAATGGTGGAAAACAGCTTGGATAAGCCATAAAAGGCCCACCAAACATTGCCAAACATGACCAAATGACTTGAAAATGATGTAAGAGATGCTTACATAATCAACCTCCCAGCCAAACTTTGTGCAATTGCCTTGAAATTGGTGACGCACCAACTTGAACCAAGAATATTCTCTATGATATGTCATGTGATAAGTGTGCACAGACCACCTGTTAGGTAAAAGAAACATTATTAGTCATTAATTCCAGTTTATTTATTTCAAAAATCTCACAATACAGATTATTTAGTGTGTATTTCAAACATTATACCGCATTTGGTAAGTCACATAACGGTGTGACTATACCTATGTGACACCATTTTAAAGCCCCGATTTTTCTGAGAATTATGCAATTTATTTCAAGGCAATCTGATAAAAACTGAGCCATGTAGCAAATTATCATGTTACAAGTTCTTACGTAGTAAAAGAACTTGTTTTCTGGCCTGCGAAGCAGGCATCAATGCTCCTAAGGTGAACGATGGAAATTCTCCCACTGCTATAGTGACCCTGCATGGTTTCTGTATCTCAGCCATTTCTAGGCCGATTTTTATGATTTTGGTATCAAAAAATTCGTAAAAATCAGGGCTTTCATGTGGCATGGGTATCCAGGCACGATCAGGTCATGTGACTCGCTCACACGGCCCAAAAGCGTGAATTTGTGTGAATTTAGCCTTGAAACTGATTTCCGTGAGCTAGATATGGTGAAATATGTTGCCAAGACCAATCTAGGATAATGTCCAAATATTTACATTTGTTTTTCAATGATGTCATAGTGTCCAAATCTGGCAAACAGCCAGCCAAACTTGTTCGAATGGTGGAAAACAGCTTGGATAAGCCATAAAAGGCCCACCAAACATTGCCAAACATGACCAAATGACTTGAAAATGATGTAAGAGATGCTTACATAATCAACCTCCCAGCCAAACTTTGTGCAATTGCCTTGAAATTGGTGACGCACCAACTTGAACCAAGAATATTCTCTATGATATGTCATGTGATAAGTGTGCACAGACCACCTGTTAGGTAAAGAAACATTATTAGTCATTAATTCCAGTTATTTATTTCAAAAATCTCACAATACAGATTATTTAGTGTGTATTTCAAACATTATACCGCATTTGGTAAGTCACATAACGGTGTGACTATACCTATGTGACACCATTTTAAAGCCCCGATTTTTCTGAGAATTATGCAATTTATTTCAAGGCAATCTGATAAAAACTGAGCCATGTAGCAAATTATCATGTTACAAGTTCTTACGTAGTAAAAGAACTTGTTTTCTGGCCTGCGAAGCAGGCATCAATGCTCCTAAGGTGAACGATGGAAATTCTCCCACTGCTATAGTGACCCTGCATGGTTTCTGTATCTCAGCCATTTCTAGGCCGATTTTTATGATTTTGGTATCAAAAAATTCGTAAAAATCAGGGCCTTCCTGGTCACGTGACCAGGCACATTTAGTACCGTTAGAAAGCCCTGATTTTTCTCCATTTTTCAAGCCCCTGATCATCCAAATTGGTTCAGATTTGAGCGGACTGTGCATTATTTACTGTTTTTATTATTTAAAAGGTCGGACCAAAGTAAGAACTTGTTTTTGCCATGCGCAGCAATGGCCTCTGGCCAAGTCTCACCTCTACGACTACCTCCCTACTTCCACTCTTCCACCTGTGTCGTGGTGTCCCCACCTCTTCTCCCTCCTCCTTTTCCGCCTCTGCGATTGTCGAATTGCAGCGCACAGCGTCTCTTCTTCCCTTCCCTCTTGCATATCCACTGTCGTCCCACCTCCTGCTGCACTGACACCATGAGGTCACCATGGTTTTCACTGGTCGTTCGTTTGGCATTCGCTTGGTTTAGAGCCGCAGGATGGGTGCGGGGGTGAGGTGCTATGGTTGGAAGAGGGCAACGGCAAAGGGACAGGCACCGAGTCGGAGGAGAAGAAGAGGGGAGTGATCAGCTTTCCGTGGCGCCGATGTCAGAGACAAGGGTCGGGCTTACCTAGCTCGATGCATCCTCATCGTCATCGACTCGTGCGTCCCAGCCTCCCGAGTAGGTCTATCTTGTATTTTCATCGTTGGAATTTCAGGCTTACCTCTCGTTTCCTTGCAGCTCTCAACCTTTCCGGCATGCTGTTGCCGTCCTTTCATGATTTCGTGGTAGACGACAGGGCCAGGAACGGAGGAGAAGGGTTAGTTATCGAGAGGTAAGTCGAGGATGTTGTGCTTACCTCTATGCTGGCTGATGCCTCAGTTTTGTTCCAGAAGTTATAATCCAACAAGGCGGTTGGCTAACGAAGACAAGGAGCATAGCGAACAAAACCCGGCAAGCAGGGAACTCATCACTCACGGATGACGTAGAAAGAGATAGGAACTTGACCCCTCACTTTTGGATTGGGCCGAGGCTGGTGGCTGTGTAGTAAGAGTACCGACTTAAAGACCGCTATGTCCCAATTTTTTGTCTAATACAGGTCATTCTAACTAATCTACATCCATATATTTGGTGTATTACTTCTAGCTAGACATGTATTTAGCAAACAAATGTAGGAAACACGAGCATCGAGCGATCTTCATAACATGAAAGTTGGCTCACCCTAGGTAAGTCTTTTTTTGACTTCGCATGTTCCTTTCGGTGAACCCGCTGACATTTTATGTAGGACTTCTTGTCCTAGTTATCCTTATACCGCCTGACCCCTGATATGTTGCGGTCCACCCTGTCTACCTTTCTTTTGCAGCCGCTTGCTCTGTGACTTGCATACGTGTAAATACACAAGTATCTTCAACTCGATTGTAACCACCGCTTTTCCGTCGTGTCTAACGCAGCACTCGTTGGCAGCACCTGTGACACCATGAACAAGTCACTGCCTACCTCCTTTCCAGAGTTCGTCTGTCGTCACGACTGCCGTGGTGCGTGTCCTACAGCCGAGTCCTACAGTCGAGTCACCGTGGTGCGTGTTCTGCACCCTAGTCGATACCGCCCCTATGTCCTTGTATTTAATTACTTTAGAACTCCCTGTTATTAGAAGATTTATTGGTACACAAATATTCTTAAGAATGTCTCCAAATACAAAAGTACCAATTTGAAACATGTGGACCTTGACTGATGCTCTTCTCAACCTTTTTTTGCAGATAAGCAAATGGGGTCTATAGCCAAAAACTGTTTTCCTGATGTATTTCCGCGGAGCATCGGCGCCACATGACACAGTTGTTACTTTTCTTTACCGCGTGCAAAACAAAAGTATTGGTGTCTATTCTGAACATCTGTCTCAGTACTGGTGGTAATCTAGCTTGTGAAATCAGGCTATTTATTGTGGTTTTTTACGCCATTCTCAATGTAGAACTTTGTGAGTGATTATTGTAAACATGTTAAATTTAGATGACTGACACTTTGTTCACAGCAGCGTTTCTAAGTTTGTCTAAACGCCTTTTGCTCCAAACCACCATGATGACGACCTATGTGTTAGAAGTAGTTGATAAAACATTTTTTTTTTTTTTTTTTTTTTTTAAATCATCAATTTATATACCGGTGCGCGATAGCAGTCCGGTTGAAAGAATACAAACGATTGTAACTAAAGTGTCCGTTTGAAACCCTACTAGACATCCTACTAACCCGAAAGCTTTCGAGACCTGTTCGAGATCTTGCCCTTCTTCCTCAGTCCGCACGAACGACTCCATCGAAGAGAATAACCGCGTCGGAACAGCGGGGATCGTAACGTGATTCCGAGCCGGCAGTGAACGCGCCGACTCGCCTTGACGATATTGACCACCAGTACTAAGCCAGTGGTTCGGTGTTGGATGCCGCGAATAAACGCCTAACATCAAAAGGGAAATCGAATTCAACCATCGCCCCTCGAGCGCCTCTCCCTGCTAATCCTGTAGCCCCCAAGTTGTCCAACAGAGGCCTGAATCCCCCGAGAACGCCGAAGCTCGGCACACAGGTACAGGTCCACACCAGACGGAACCGGCCAACTCGGAGAGTTAAACGCGGTGAGATGGCGAAGTTTAGGGCACCCCTTGCGGGATGCCCGATTGACCAACTTCGTCGGTCAACACTCCGGATTCAACTTAAGCCAGGACCCGGACTTGTTATGTCCGAGCTGACCGACAGAGGAGTTAGGTCTCTCGAGCCCGGGTAGGGGGACTGCCCCATCCAGCTACGGCCCATCAGTGTCCGGTGCGCGACTACCGGTCTTAACTTCCCGTCCCCCGGCACATGGTTCGCTGATGCCTTCCGGCGCGGATCCCCAATGTGTCCGAGGTCTCTGTCTTGCCACACGTAACCCACTTTTTAGCATACCAAGCTGGGGAGTTCAGTGTGACTAACGACTGCACGGCATCACGCTCTCTGCAGCGCCGGGTGCTCTGTCTCAGTTCCAACGTACTAGGACACCTTAACCAATCAAGAGAGCGGATCGCAACGGTGAGGAAACTTAACCAATGCGAGCTCATCGAGAACGGTGGACTTGCCCAGCAGTCAGGCGGACGCCGTCGGCTTGTGCCACAGGCAGGGTCGGCTTACGCACTGTTGCGGCTTTGCCGCCACCAACTTAAACCCCGTAAGGTGTCGGCAGCAGCCAGGGTCGACTTACATCAGCACAACGGCTTTCCCGTGACACTTACCAATTTTGTCCCTATCGAGTCGAGTTGTTATCAGCCCAATACCCGGTTCTTACCGTCCCCTATCCTTTCGGACCCTTGCGGGCTGGCAATGACTAAGCGTCCCGCGGAACGCCCAGCCACCCACCTTGGGGTTGTGGATATCTCACGACACAAGGCCGATCATTGTACCCCCCCCCTACGGCGGACCTAACGGCCCGTTGACCCCCAAGGCATCGATGGTCGTTGCCCGCAGAGACCGCAGTGGGTTGCCACGTGCCACCCTAGGCCCATGGTCCAGACTTATGGTATCTGTTATGTGGGGGAATCGAACCCTCAACCTCTCGGATGTGGTGAGCACCCTTAAGGGCAACGCAGTAACCGTTAAGCCACCACGCCCCTTTTGATAAAACACTTCTGAATCACTTCTGAACATTGTAGATAGTGTTTTACTTGACTTCAACATTCGTTTTCGCATGAATCACCGTAAAATAGCGTATTTTGACTAGTAATTCGCTTATATCTTGAGATAGAAGCGATATTACGTAAAAAGCTTTACTGTTCTGAAATCTCCTCATTCAGACCTTTCCGGTGATATGCATTTCGTCGCGTAGTTCTTACTTTTGTGTAAAAAATATTTCGAACGCGATTTAGTGGACACCTATTGTCACGGAGGTCTTTACCCTGCCCCACCTGGAATGGGCGGAATCCGGCGGATTCCGGTGGACTCCGGTGGCATTCCGGTGGAATTTCTCTGCCAAAATTTCAAGTTCCGGTGAATTCCACCGGAATATGACCAAAAAGTGCTCATTCCACCAGACAAAATTCCGGTTGCCAAAACCGGAATAGACTGGAATGGAATAACAGGAATGATTCCAGTGGAATCCACTGGAATAAACTAAGTAAAATTTATTTGTAAGTATTTTTGACTATATGACTGGCATATATATACAAATAAAAAAATAGATATAACTGGATAGCTTTGTTTGTTAAAATTTTAAGGCGTTTATGGCCATTGTTTTTACTTGTATTAATTCTAAAAATAAAATCAGTGTAATTAGTTATAAAAAAGTGTTAAGAATAAAATTAATAAAAACTTATAGTTTTAAAAATAGAATTAGTCAAAATAATCCAATTAGTTCTAAAAATAGAGTTCTTCAGATTAGTTCTATTTATAGTTCTCAAAATTCCAATTAGTTCTATTTTGAGATCAGATTGTTCTAAAAATGGAACTAATTGGATTACTTCTATTTTGAGATTAAATTGTTCTAAAAATGGAAGTAATTCAACAAGATCTATTTCTAGAAGTATAGACAATATTAATCAGATGAGTTCTATTTTTAGGACTATAGATAGAACTAATTAGATAGGTTCTATTTTTAGAATTATAAATAGACCTAGAACCAATAAGTTCTATTGTAGAACTATAAATAGAATTAATCAAATATCTTCTATTTATAGTTCTATAAATAAATAGAACTATAAATAGAACTCAAATAGAATTTATCTGATTAACTTATCTCTGAACTTAAAATAGAACTTATTGGAAGAACTTATTGGATAAATTCTATTTTGGAACTATAAATAGAAGTAATCTGAAGAATTATAAATAAAACTAATCTGATTACTTCTATTTATAGTTCTATTTTTAGAACTAATTTTAAAACTAATTCTAGCCATTTAATAGATAATTTTTATTAATCATTTACAATATTAATATACTAGGATATAAGATTATGAAATTATTTCTTTGAGTATTTATATTTAAATAATTGACTAATATAATTGGTGTATTTTATAGCATTCCTGTCTATTCATTCCACTGGAATATACTGCAGTTGGTATTCTATATAGTTATTCCACTCCACTGGAAACATTCCAGTGGATTCCAGTGGATTCCGGTCTGCCATTCCACTGGAATCCACTGGAATTTCCTTGTTTTTGGTGTGATTTCCACCGGAATCCACCGGATTCCAGTAGATTCCGGTGGATTCCGGTCATTCCGCCCATTCCAGGTGGGGCACAGTAAAGTACAGATTGTCACGCCTCGCCCGATTTTAGCACAAGTAGATCAACCGTCATGTAATTCCTTACTTGTCTCGGAAACGAGTACATACGATTGAAACTTGGGCTTATACAAGCGTTTTACTACTTTTTGACTGCAATCATCAGTTTGTGCAAACTAAGATAATTGTGTCTTGTCTAGTGTTTACACACTAGTAACTCACTAGATTGTCAAAGTCTAACAGGTTATGGGCCCCGGCCTTAGTCTGGCACACATCTGATTGATTTGAACTGCTTGTGCCCTTTGGGAAATTAAAGATGTCTTCTGACACTACTATGGCTAAAATCAAGCCTTTATCATCTGCCAATTACCCGGAGTGGTCTGGAGAGATGAAGGCATGGTTAATGCGAAATGGGTTGTGGAGACTTGTAGCTGGCAAGGATCCTAAACCATCAGTGGGTTCGGAGGATGTTGCGAAATGGGAGATTAAAGCTGAGAAGGCTGCGGGTGAAATCTACCTAATGGTGGAAAATGATCAAAGGGTGCACTTCAGGGGGCATGAAGAAGACCCTGTACAAATGTGGAAGGATTTGGAGTCTGCCCACTTGTCCAAGAAGCCAGGAGCGCGATTCAATGCTTATGATGACCTGTTTTCAATCAGGAAGCAGGATGATGAAACCTTGGTTAATTTGGGGATTCGCATTGAAAAGGCTATGCAGAACATCCAGAATCTTCGACCAAAGGACTTCAAGATTGAGACTCTTGATGATGAGTTACAATGCATGGCATTGATTCGGGCTTTGCCTGAGGACTATCGTCATTTGTCGTCGACTTTGCTGTTAATGGACAAGATGGATAAATCGGTTATAATGCAAGCCTTCCGAAGTGAAGAACTGAATCGTCAGCGTCAAGCAGAGAATGTGAATATGGCTAGGTTGGGTGGAAAGAAGCCTTGGAATGGCAAAAGAGGCAAACGAGATGTGAAGGACATTAATTGCTTCAACTGTAAAAAGTTGGGGCATTATGCGTCAGATTGCCCTGATCTGAAGGGCAATCAGCCAGAGGGTGCCAAAAAGACCGAGGAAGAGAAGGCAGCAGCGGTAACAGAATTTGCTGGCAAGGCAAGTGCTGTTGCTGATCATGAAGTCAATTCTACTTCTTCTAACGTTTTTCATTGGAATGCGGATACAGGGGCCACTTCTAATATGACACCGCATAGAAATTGGATTCGGAACTATAAGCCTTATAGAGTTCCTATTAGACTTGCGGACCATAGAATTGTATATTCTGAAGGTGTTGGGACTGTCGTATTTCGGCCTATTTATAAAGGAAAACGTTTTAGAGATGTTGAATTCACTAGAGTTTTACATGTACCTGCGCTTCGTAGTAATCTTCTTGCTGTTCTATATTTGACCAAGCATAAAGGCATAGATGTACATATTTCAGGAAACACAATGAACTTTCTAAATAACAAAGAGTGGATCTTTAGTGCAACGATGGACGACAATGATGTCGCTTATTTAGATGGTTCTACTGTTGATAGAATGGAGAATGTACATTTGGCTTCTACGCTGCCTCTTGACTTGTCTTTGTGGCATAGACGGCTTGGACACCAAAACTATGCTGATATCAAGTTGATGGTATCACAAAAGCTAGTTGAGGGTTTGACCATTGACTCGGATGAAAAGCCTGATCCTATATGTGAGCCATGCCTGGCTGGTAAAATGCATTCCAATCCATTTCCTTCTTCTGAGCATCGTGCGACTGAAGTCTTGGAATTGGTTCATTCAGATGTTCATGAAATCGGAGTTATATCGCATGGTGGTTATAGGTATTGGGTGTCCTTTATTGATGATTCTGGACGCTTCAAGGTGCTTATACCTATAACGTACAAGAGTGAAACTTTTGCCGCGTTTAAACAGTTCAAGGCGTATGCGGAGAACTTAACAGGCAAGAAGATAAAGCGATTCCGTGATGATAAGGCTGGTGAATACATGTCCAAAGAAATGGCTGATTATATGGATGCATGTGGTATAATTAGGGAGCATACCGTCAGAAACAGGCCTCAGCAGAATGGAGTAGCTGAACGTGCAAATAGGCTATTTGCTGAGAGGATCGTTGCTTTGTTGGAAGAGTCTGGTTTGTCTAAGAAATTTTGGGCTGAGTGTTTGGCTGCACTTGTTCACGTGTTGAATCGTTGTCCCACATCTGCGGTGAAAGGGAAAACACCTTATGAAGTCTGGCATAAATCCAAGCCTAGTGTTGCGCATTTGCGAGTTTGGGGATGTGTTGCTTATGTTCACATTCAAAGGGATAAACGGGAGAAGTTGGGATCGCATATGGAAAAGTGTATATTCATTGGGTATCCGGATGGTTATAAGGGTTGGAGGTTTTACAATCCTGAAACCAAGAAGGTCATTATTAGTGAGCGGGCAGATTTTGATGAACGCTACACTTATAGTGGTCAGCCGCCTCTTTGTCTTGTACTGTCACATTGTCACCGTGGGAAAAACCTTGCTCACTGTTCACCTCGTCGCCCACCCACATAGACAACTCTGATCCTCAATCAGCACAGTACACCCGCTCCATAGAGCCACAACCACTATGCCCCCCAAAGCGCCTAGCGCGGAAGGCGGCGGATCTTCCAGATCCGTTGCAGCAAACATCGAGCGAGAAGCTCTAGGTTCAGCTCGTCCTGCAGGACAGCCCACCCCCTCCCCCGGCCCATCTACGGTCAGGGAGACGTATTCACAAGGCCCTACCCCCGGTACACCCCGCTCGGATAGGACTGCGCTCCGCGGACCGTCAAGTCGATCACAGACTCCGGCTCCGTTCCCTCCAGTTTCACCCTCCCCCTCGGTCGCTCCGGACGTCGAGATGGCAGGAGGGGAAGCAGCACTCGGGGGGGAGGCTCGTCCCTCCCACCCCAATCTCATATTGTTGAAGGACGCCCAAGAGTTGAAGCTGACTTTTGGGGGCAACTGGATCTGGGACGGACGGACTGTCTCTTCAACAATGGCTCAACTCACCGAGTGGCTCGACTACCTGGTAGCCAACCACTCGGAAGCGTCTCACATCCAGTCTGATGACTGGAACAAGATTGCGAAGGAGGCCTCCAGGTTTGCCTGGAGTTTCCTCGATTCACCTCTTGGGGACACCGTTATGACAGCTGATGACGGGTCCTCCGCTACGGTTATCGAGCGATTCAGGTCGAAACTCGGTAAACCCTTCCAGGAGGCGAAACCTCGTCGTCGAGGCAAAACCACCGCCCCCGCCCTCCCCTCTGGACCGCCAGATGTTGCGCCTGCGCCGTCCACAGGGAAGAGGCCTGTTTCGAAACCGCAAGGGAGTGCGCCGGATGTTGTCATGGCGCCCGCAAAGCCCAAGGCCATCCCCAACACGGTTATCCATCCCAGACCCCAGCCTAAGCAGCCGGTGGTCCACTTCCAGAGGAAGATGGCTACAGCGCCCCCTCCCCTCAACATGAAGACTAAGCCAAACAAGAGGAGTTACTCCTCGATGGCGGCAAAGCCTCCAACTGCCCCTCCCTCCCGCGCTTCTACCCCGGGACCACCCTCTCGCCCTGCCACTCCTGCTCCTAAAAAGCAGAAGAAGGCAGCGCCGTCCTTCACCTCTTGTGGCCCACGCCACAATCAGGTGCTCGCTACCTGGTCTGACGGTCGTCCTCCTCCGAGTCTCGATCGTCACCAAGTCTGGGAAGGGGTGAACCGCCTCCTTCAGGAGAAGAACCTCCCCACTCGCATTCTGTCTGTAGGACTCGCCTATGATGGAATCTCCCTTGGGACGACCCAGGTCGCCTCCACTCTCGAGATAGCCTACATTCGAGGTTATCTCATGAATCGCTACCCATCCCCAGAGGAAGTCTGGGTGGGTCTTCCGACCTCCAAGTCCTTCCTTAGGGTCTTGGATGTCCCCTTATACGATGGATTATTGGAGGACGGCACCCCCAAGCCCATCACACCCGAGTCAATCGAAGACGCCATCAAGGAGTCCCCGGCCTGGCTCGAACATATGTCCTTCGCTGGACCAGCTCGCATCGTGAAGCAGTCTCCTAAGGCTAGCTTCGGGACCGCATTCTTCGACATATGGGACACTAGCACCGGCAAGAATGCCCGGGAGCTCAACGGCAAGTCCATCATGTACCACGGCTTCCCCCTGCGCATTCGCACAGCGGAGAAACGCGTTGGCTCCCCTCTCTGCACTCGATGCTGGAGGTGGGGCCACTCCCACGTGGCGTGTCGTGCGCAACGTATTGTTTGCCCGCACTGCTCCGGCCCTCATAGGCTGGAACAGCACAGGAACACGGTGCCGTGCTGCGCCCCCAATCCTAAGGCCACGCCTCCCAAAGTCGGCACCCCCGCAGGCGAGGAATGCCCCCACCCCCCTCGATGCCCCAACTGTGGTCAAGAGCACCGGGCGGACTCCAGGAAGTGCAAGTACTGGAGTCACCGCTTTGAGCCACAGTGGGCACTGGAGGAATATCGAAAGGTACGAGCTTCAAAGACTCGTCATTTTTCACGCTCTAACACACCCCCTCAGAAGAAATGAATGAGTCGCAAGACACAGGACTTTTGGAGAGCGGGGAAATTAGGGTGTTATCCTTTAACTGCGCGAAGTCTGTGACTGCCGTAGATACCATCCTCGAAAAATATAATTCATCTTTCGACGTGTTGTTCATACAGGAACCGCCTTGGCGGATTGTAAGACAAGCACCATCCACCTCTAATCTAGAGGGAGATGACGTTATAGGTGCACCGCTCCATCCAGAGTGGCTGCCCATGGTTCGGCTTCCAAAGCCAGTTGAGGTTAGTCAGCGACCCCCAGGGCAAACTGCTACAAACAACTTGGTCTCATCGGAGAGCCCGCTTAGTCAGCACGAATTTCGACGCGCTGATGTAAGCAGTACCCGCCCGCGTGTGATGGCCTATGTGTCTCACAGGCTGGCTAAGTACCGTCCCTCGATGCGCCGTGATCTCATTGACCATCGGGACATCTTAATCCTCAGCCTCTTCGCTACTGAAGGCGCTGTCCATCTCATGAACGTCTATTCCGATGATCAGCACACTGCTATCAATTATATTGAAAAGCACATCGAAAGCCTTCCCCCCTTTATCTATATAGGCGGGGACTTCAACTCACACTCGAGGGAGTGGGACCCTGATGTTCGAGGACATCCAGGGCACGCAGCCTCGCTTATGGACTCGGCGGCGGAGCTGGGCTTAGGGCTTGCATCTTTTGTGAACCCGGGCCCGACTCACGTTCCGCGAATCGAGGGATTTCGACCTTCGGTCATTGACCTCGTGTTTGTTCCCCTGGATCGGACGATTGCATCAGACGTCACACGCCGGGAGGACCTCATCGGGGATGCGGATCACTATCCGATCTCATCCCTTGTCTTGGTTCCATCGGCGATTCCCATTGAGAATCGCAGATCCATCAAATCCGACGCAGAAGATCAAGAAGCTTTTGCGGCTCACATCGTGAATCTGATCCGGCAATTAGACGTACTGGAGGAACTCGACTCCATTGACAGCATCAACGAGACGGCTTCGGCTGTCGCGCGGGTGTTCTCTGCAGCATGGGAAAAGTGCTCCAGAGAAGTCAAAGTCACCAAGCGCTCGAAACGGTGGTGGTCCGATTCTTGCAGCGAGGCACTCGCCAATTATAGGGAGGATAGAACTCCCGATAACTGGAAATCGTTTTGCAAAGCCTGCAAAAAGGCTAAGCGCTCCTTCTTCGACCAAAGAATCGGGGAAATTGCAAGCACTAATAAGCGCGCATGGGATCTTATGGCTTGGATCCAACCGCGCAAGCTTCCTCCCTGTGAAGCCATCCAATACAAAGGCAATCCGTGTCATGACATGGATCAACTTTGGGATGCGCTCCATGGGACTTATAACTCTGCCTCTGACCGGCAGTTCGACCTCTCTCCCCTGGATGAACTGCCGGACATGCCTGTCCGTACGTGGTCTCCGTTTTCACGATTGGAACTCCGGGACGCTCTCAAGTCCTGTTCCAACACTTCTAGCCCTGGACCCGATCATGTCGGGTGGAGGCATCTCAAGATTATGTGCAAAGAAGACGACATTGTCGACTTCTTCCTCTCACTCGCGAATGGCTGCCTGTCCGTCGGACACTGGCCCTCGCACTTCAAGGAGTCTCGCTCGGTGATCATCCCGAAGCCGGGCAAGCCCTCCTATTCTGCCCCCAAGGCGTTTAGGCCCATAGTATTATTAAATACTATTGGTAAATTGTTCGAGAAGATGCTCTCGAACCGTATCCAATTCGACGGCGTTGCTGCCGGCGTCTTTCATCCAAACCAAATCGGGGGAGTGCGGCAGCGCTCCACAGAGGATGCTGGACTCATTCTCGTGCACATGGTGCGCGCAGGATGGGCCAAGGGACTTAAGACTAGCGTGGTCGCTTTCGATCTCGCTCAGTTCTTCCCCTCTCTAAACCATGAGGTTCTCGTGGCTATTCTCAAGAAGCTGGGATTTCCGGACAATTTAGTTCGGTTCTTCGCCTCTTACCTCGTGGGCCGTTCCACTTCTTATTCGTGGAACTCCTTCACTTCGGGGAAGCACAGCGCGGATGTAGGCGTCGGTCAGGGCTCTGCCTTGTCCCCTGTCCTGTCCGCCCTTTACCTGGCCCCCATCATGCGCCTGTTCGAGAAGCATTTCTTCGCGATCGGCGTGTTTCTTCTCTCTTACGTGGATGATGGAACTCTTATAGTCCAGTCCAAATCCCTCGTACGTAACTGCACTGCGCTTTCGAATGCGTATGGAGTTATCTACAACCTCTTCACTAAATTCGCACTCGTCCTCGAGCACGACAAATCAGAAGCGTTTCACTTCGATCGGTCGCAATCGTTTGACGCTCCTTCCATCGACTTGGGCTATGCGCCCTTCACCGGTGAGACCCCTCTGAAACCCAAGCCGTTTTGGCGCTACTTGGGCTTCTATTTCGATCGCAAGCTCACTTTCGAGGAGCATGTGAGATATTACTCAACCAAGGCGATCTCGTCTATCAAGGCGATGAAAATGCTTGGTTCTTCTACACGTGGCTTGCAACCCCTCGACAAGCGCCTGCTATACCGTTCGTGCGTCATTCCCATTGCAACGTACGGATACTCTATGTGGTATTTTAAGGGAGCCAAATGCAAAGGCATCCTTAAAATCCTCAATTCTATGCAGCGTAAAGCTGCTATCTGGATCACAGGTGCCTTCCGCACCTCTCCCACCCCCGCAATCGAGGCCCTTGCTGGCCTGGTTCCGATACATATCCTGCTCCGGCGCCTTGGTACAAGAGGCCGGCTGCGGGTGGGCACCCTTACGTCCACACACCCGATCCGCGCATTCATGTCCGGATCGAATCTCGGCGAGATGACTCCTCACGAGCTGTCCGTCGAAAAACTCCCTCTAACGAGGCGTGCTATGGTTCATAGTGCCCTCCAAGAGGCCGATCTTGCACTTCCGGATGAACTCCGTGAAGAACTTCACCCCTTTAACCCGGACTCGCGGCCGGGTGTTCGACTCATGGATCTGTACGCAAGCCAGATCATATTCGACGACTTTCAGCGTGACAAAGAGGACCCAGTGGCCTCTCTGGCTCGCCGGAAGGAACATTTAGACCAAGTATTGGCGGACCAGTCGGTACTGGGCACAATCGTGGTGGCGGCTGATGGCAGCCGACCCCTTGGAGGTGATCTTCAGGCTACGGCCGCTGTGATCCTCTTCCGCAGTGGCGAAGAGACAAAACGGTCTTGCCGCGCTGCAGGCGATGTTACTGCTAATGACGCAGAGCTCGCCGCCATCCGCTATGGCATCTGCGAAGCAATTCGCGATGACATTGGGGTAATTGTCGTGTTCACCGACTCGATGGCTTCGGCCCGTCGTTCAGTGGATCCGTCTATTCACTCAGGCCAAGGGCACTCGCTCGCAGTCTGTCAGGCTCTGCGGCAATGGTTCGACAACGATCCAGACCGTCAACTCCTCTTTGTGTATGTTCCCTCCAAGTTGGAGTGGAGGATACATAAGGAGGCTCATGACTATGCGTGCTCGTTGCGCATACCTCTTGGGGTCAAACCCAAGAATTCCATTGACCGGCTGCGCTCTGCAGCGGATAAACTCAGGACGGATACTTGGACTCACGAGTTCCGTGCCAACGGTAGGGGGAATCGTTTCTACGATCTCCTAGGGGCTGACGGACAGCCTCTCAAGCCTCGACACTCGGCTATCTGCGGGTCCTGGCTAGAAATTGCGAAGGGTGAGTCTCCTCAGCTCTTCGCGCGCGTGACTCAGTGTGTAACTGGGCATGCGCCAATCGGCGAATACTATCGTCGGTTCAATATCAATGGCGGCGACGCTCGCTGCCCGTGCGGTCACCCTTTGGAGACTCGCGAGCACATTTTCAACGGCTGCCCTAGGCATGCTGTTGACGTTCCGGGCTTCGTCAATGCGCCTCGGCGCATTTGGCAGCTCTACGCATGGCTAAAGGCGAACCCCCTCGCCTTTGCATTTCAACCTGATCCTGCTGGTGTTGGTTGAACGGTCTGGGCTCCCCGCTCTTCGGATTGGGGGAGCCCAGCATTCTTTCCCGGTCGTTGCTTCTTGGGCAAATCCGGTTCTCGCCCGGGGTACACTGTTAAAAGGCGGCTATGGCGGGAGCAATCCCAAAGGGGGTGGTAGTCCCATCCCATCGCGCTTAGACTCTTTGAGTCGGCCGGTTCCGTCTGGTGTGGACCTGTGCCCGTGTGCCGAGCTTCGGCGTTCTCGGGGGATTCAGGCCCCCGTTGGACAACTTAGGGGCTACGGGAGTAGCAGGGAGAGGCGCTTGAGGAGCAGTGGTTGGTTTCGATTTCCCTTTTGGTGTCAAGCGTGGATATCTGCGGCACCACATACCGAATCACTGGCTTAGTACTGGTGATCAATCTCGTCAAGGCGAGTCGGCACGTTCATTGCCGGCTCGGAATCACGTTACGATCCCCACTTTCCGACGCGGCTATTCTATTTGATGGAGTCGTTCGTGCGGGCTGAGGGAGAAGGGCGAGATCTCGAACGGGTCTCGAACGCTTTCGGGTTAGTAGGATGTCTAGTAGGGTTTCAAACGGACACCTTAGTTACAATCGTTTGTATTCTTTCAACCGGACTGCTATCGCGCACCGGTATATAAATTGTTGATTTAAAAAAAAAAAAAAAAAAAAAAAAAAAAAATACACTTATAGTGGTGAACTGTTGAAACCCAAGCCGAGTATAGACGAATCTGAACCCCGCCTGTTAATTCCTGGAGAAGAGGGTGAAGCATCACTTCCAGATCTGTTGCCTGAAGTTGAAGTCCAACCTCCGAGAAACATTAATGCCCCTGTGGTTGTGCAACCACGGATTGAACCGCCTGCACCAGTTGGAGGTGATGAGGTTCCATCAATGTCGGAGAAGGCAAAAGGAAAGCAGAGAGCTCGTGAGCCAACACCTGAGGAGGAGGATGAAGACGAAGCGAATGATGATGAAGAAGAGTCAGTTCCTGATGAACCATCTGATAATTCTCAGACCCTTGCCCAAAGACGTACCAGGCGAGATCCAGAGAAAATGAAGCCAAAGAAATGGTGGAAAGTGCGGCATTCAACTCCTATCATTGACTCTGAATCTGAGGATCCTAGTTACTCTGACTCCAATGATTCTGATGATTCTTCATCGTCTGATGATGATGATAGTGACTATGTTGAAGGTGCAAACATTGTTGCGAATGACAATGGCGATCCACAGACATTTAAACAAGCAAAGCAGAGCAAGCAAACGGAGCAGTGGGATGCTGCAATGCTTGAAGAGTATAACTGGCATCTTGAGAATGGTACTTGGGAAATTGTTGAATTACCAGATGGTCAGAAGGCAATTGGATCTAAATGGGTGTACAAGACGAAGCATAATGCAGATGGGTCAATTGAACGATTTAAAGCACGTGTGGTTGCAAAAGGGTTTAACCAGCGACCGGGTCAGGACTTCTTTGAAACCTTTGCATCTACAATGCGTCAGGCAACTGTTCGTATTGTCTTGGCTCTGGCTGCTATTGAAGATTTGGAATTGCGTTCTGTTGACATATCCTATGCGTTTACAAATAGTGATATTGATGTTGAAATCTACATGCAGCAGCCAGAAGGATTTAGGCAAGGTGGATCAAGAATGGTCTGTAGACTTAACAAGTCCATATACGGGTTAAAGCAGTCATCACGATTGTGGGGTGAGACATTGTGTGCTGTTCTTATTAAACTTGGGTTTAAGAAGACATACAGTGATGCATCACTCTACATATTTGACAGAGATGGCATCAAAGTCATATTGCCCGTGTTTGTGGATGATTTAACGCTTGCATCAAAATCCAAGAAGGCTTTAGACAACTTTGTGATTGAATTGGCAAAGCATTTCAAGCTTAGGGACCTTGGTGAAACTAAATTCTTGTTGGGCGTTGAAATCACCCGGAATAGAGAAAAGCGAAAGCTCTATCTTTCCCAACGTCAGTATATTGTCAACAAGTTGCAAGAGTTTAATATGGCAGATTGTAAACCCCTTGGTACCCCTATGCTGCCTGGATCAAAGTTGACGTCTGCTGAAAGCCCTAAAACCTTTGAGGATAAGGTTGCGATGCAGAACATCCCTTACATTAATGCCGTCGGATCCCTCATGTATTTGGCTATTATGACGCGTCCTGATATTGCTTATACAGTGGGTGTGCTTGCACGTTTTAATTCCAATCCTGGAATGGCACACTGGAAAGCTGTTAAGCATTTGTTTCGTTATTTGAAGGGTACCCTTGATTTGAAGCTGGAGTATGGCCCAGACCCATCTATTGGAAATAGGTTGTTTGTTACCTATAGTGATGCTGATCATGGAGGGGATAAGGATGCTGGAAAGTCCACATCTGGGTACTTGGTTAAGATTGGGTCTGGAGCTGTTTCGTGGCGAAGCAAGTTGCAGCAGGTTGTTACAAGATCAACCACTGAAGCAGAGTTTATTGCTGCTGGGCTAGCTGGCATGGAGATCCGTTGGGTACAAAATCTATTGATGGAACTTGGTTATACGCCGTCCGCACCAGCTTCGTTATATATGGACAATCAGTCATCTATGTCCGTTGCAAAGAATCCAGAACACCATGGGAAGATGAAGCACCTGGATCTATGCTTTTACTGGTTGCGAGACCAAGTTTCTCTGAAGCGAATAGAGCCCATTCATTGTAGAACGGAAGATATGCCAGCTGACTTGTTAACTAAGCCCCTTGCTAAACCACAAGTTGAAAAACTCCGAGCTGAAATTGGGTTGAAGTAGAGGTAGAGATGTGTGATTAGGGGGTTGTTTGAGTTGTGATTGAGGGAAGGATGAGATGTTGAATCAGGGGGTTGCTAGTGGGATGATTAATCATCTCATACGGACACTGACTGCATATATGGACTCTGGCTTGATGAATGATGTTTTGTTTTCTTCTTTGTTATATAGAATTTTAGTGTTACAGAAGTGTTATATCAGGGGGTTGTGTTAGAAGTAGTTGATAAAACACTTCTGAATCACTTCTGAACATTGTAGATAGTGTTTTACTTGACTTCAACATTCGTTTTCGCATGAATCACCGTAAAATAGCGTATTTTGACTAGTAATTCGCTTATATCTTGAGATAGAAGCGATATTACGTAAAAAGCTTTACTGTTCTGAAATCTCCTCATTCAGACCTTTCCGGTGATATGCATTTCGTCGCGTAGTTCTTACTTTTGTGTAAAAAATATTTCGAACGCGATTTAGTGGACACCTATTGTCACGCCACGCCCGATTTTAGCACAAGTAGATCAACCGTCATGTAATTCCTTACTTGTCTCGGAAACGAGTACATACGATTGAAACTTGGGCTTATACAAGCGTTTTACTACTTTTTGACTGCAATCATCAGTTTGTGCAAACTAAGATAATTGTGTCTTGTCTAGTGTTTACACACTAGTAACTCACTAGATTGTCAAAGTCTAACACTATGATAACGCTCGCAGGTCAAGCCCGGGCATATCATTCCGCCCAGCCTTATATGCTAGTAAGAGTGCTCCCACTGAGGCCTTAGGCATGGCAAGACCAACACGGCCAGCCTCGGGCGTTGAAAAGGATGCCCTATTCAAGCAGGTCGCCACTCCGGTGTTCCCGGTGTTCCCGGCGCCCCCAGCTGCTCCGGCGCCCCCAGCTGCTGTTGCGCAACCAGGAACTTCAGCAACTCTTGAGCATGCTATCCAAGCTATCAGACAATACATTGAATCACCAAGGCCAGGTGGCCTCACGTTGTCCAATATATCGAAGGAAACCATGCAAGAAATTGAAGAAGCGGGTGAAGATGGAAAAATACCAGGTTATGAAGATCTCCGGTGAGTCTACTCTAATTCATAAAATAAATTCTTCAGCTGATCTGAGTACTGTTAGAATCAGATATTCGAAAAAAACTTTGGCTGTGAGAGAGAGACCCGGCTTTGCCCATGAAGTCGTGGGCCCTCTTCTCCAAAAGCTAGTCGCCTTAAAAAAGGTCCCAGGATGCTCACTGAACATGGACGGCACTTCTTCTAAACCTAGAGTTGACATGTATGGGTCATCAACCTACATTCTAAACAATGGGAATCGTAAAGAAGCCGATGAAACTTTGGTGGAATTTGGCACAAATTCTCAATATCCCAATGTCGTTTTCGAAGTTGCTCTCTCGCAAACAAACTCGTCTCTTGGCCTTGATGCGTGCGAGTGGATCGGTGGTTCAGATGGGGAGGTCAAGACCGTATTTGGGATCAACATCGATCTCACTAACGAACATGTCATTATACCGGCCACCTCTACCTGTCCTGAATACAAGTTCAAGAAACGAGTGGTTTCAAATATTGAATTCTCGATTTGGAATTCTTCTGGCACTCTCTGGAATCCCCCACAAGTCACGTCAGAAATACCAAGAGAAGAGGCCCTTGTTGCTCCGGGCCATCTTAACGAGCAACCTCCTACTGTATATTGGTGGGTGGTGGAGGAGAAGCCAGAAGAAAGGGTGCTTTCTCCAGAGAAGACAGGTCCACTCGACATGTTTGCCCTTGTGGTTGAAAGGACCGGATGGTATCCTGTAAGACATCAGTATTTTCATTTTATAATTTCTTCTACTAATACCATTTTTAGCTCCTATCCAAAAAGAAGAAGATAGGCGACGATTCTTTGTTCATACCACTCAAGAACAAGCACTTTTTCGAGCCCAATCGTGAGATGGATCCGGAAGGGACCGTCATTGAACTTCCGTACTCGGAGCTCAGAGAGTTGGTACACGACAGGCTGCGTCATTTGAACAGCATTAGACAGCAGACGGCCCGCGATTTAGCTCTCAGCAAAGCGCCCAAGCGCTTTCGAGCATCTGAGCCAGATTCGGGCTCAGAAACTGCGTTTATGAAGAGAATGAGGCTTACTGCAAGTCGCAGTGTCCCGAAGTCTAATCAAACATCAAACGTGCGTGTACAAAGGCGGCACTAGAGTTTACTTGGTAAGTCCACCTTTGTTTACAAAATTTTGAATATTTAAATGCTGATTTTTGGCCTTGTGTATAGATTTTGGCCATCGTCTTCTTTTTGCTGTAAATTACATGAAGTCGTCATCTTTCTTGTTGTTTTGATTATGTACTATATCTTGTATTTTGTTCTAGATATTTATGAATTCATCCATATTACAACTAGGCAAACGCATGGATAACCCTCAGGTGTCTTGAGGCCTACACATACCCATTTCAGTCAAAACCTGTGCCTCCATACCCACAGGTTGAACTACCGGGTCTGGGCGCCCGGTATTCATCAACGAACGGAAACCACTGTTGTTCACAATTTGGAATGGACGCTTGCTCTCTGCGACCCAGCGAACGATTTCAGCACTGCTCAAAATGTAAGAAATTACCTCTCAGAAAAAAGAAAACCATACCAAGCTTCAGTCTTTGTGTGCTGGTGGTGGCTGTAAGTAACCTTGTCCTTCCCGATACGCTCAAATGCAGCCGTGATTGATCCACTCGCGTTCTTCATTGACAATAGTGCCTCACGAGCAGCCTTCACATCCTTGGTATTGTCGGTTGCGGCCACAGCGTCCTCTCCCCAGCAAGTCTTGGCGTGCTTTTGAAGATTCCCAGTAGACTTTGCATCACCAGTATCGAGGTACCAACAACCACAACGACCTCCGCGGCCCTTGCAGGGTTTTGCAGCATTCAAAGACGTGAACGTGACGGCCACTGACATACTCGATGGTGGGTTTGGGCTTGAAGAATACGTAGATTGGTGAATTCCAGTCCTTCAATAGACGCTCTAGGTATGCAACTCAGCGAAAAGCTTTCGAGGAAATTTATGAACAACTTACTGAGCTCAGCCTCTGTGGACTCTGCAGGCTTCTCTGGAACCTCCTCATCCTTGTCCTTACCTGGCATTTCGGGATTGTCTGCATCACCGCCTGCATCATCGTCAATCATCTCCATGGATGATCGAAGACTGGCCTAAATAATATTCTCAGTAAAAAAATCGAACATTTAATTAGGAATTCATACCTGGGATGATCGAACATGGGACGGGGCCTTTCCTTCGGCCGAGTGAGCAGCACCAGAAGCAGCCTTCTTGGGACCAGAGCTAGCTGTACCCTGCGTAATAATAACATGCATCATTAGAACTGTTCCTGTGAATCTTGGGATAACGTACCTTGCTGTAATCAACATGATCGTCGAGCTCTAAGATATATCGCGAGTTGGATGGCAGAGTCTTCTTGGGGCGGTGATTGTCCTCATTGTCAATAACCTCGACAGAGGGTTGACGGCTGGCTTGACCCTGTTACGAGTTCTTACGTAGTAAAAGAACTCGTTTTCCACCCAGGAAAGCAGTAAATTTTTGACCAAATCACTTCCTAACGGTAACGATGGAAATTCTCCCACTGCTTCATATTTTGTAGGCGACCCTGAATTAAAAGACTACAACCTTTTGTAGTGTTGAAACTTTTATATTGACCATGGGAACTACTGTCTGATATCCGTTGCTATGGTCTATATTTAGACTTTGTGCCTGTAAACCTAACAAACCCTATGCTGGGGTTAGGTTTTATTACTAATCATGTTCATTTGATCCTTTGTATAACGCCATACTTTTCTAATAGATTAAAGTTACACTTTGCTTGAAGACTTCTTGATTTCACTATTAAACATATTTACATGCATATTAACCAAGCTTGACTTTTTTTATCTAGGTTACATATTATCAACATGAATAGAGTATTTGGCTGTATATAAGCTCTTGGGGGCCCCCCTGAGCTTTAGCGAAGGTGGGGAGGCTATATACAGCCAAATACTCTATTCATGTTGATAATACTTGCCTCAGATGCATGACAAGCTAATATTATGTACTACATATTTTAAAAGTAGATTTCATAGTTGTCTCATATCAAACTTAACTTAAATCTATTAGAAAAGTATATTATACCAAAGTACAGCTTGAAGATCGCTCAGAGTTGTGGCTGTGCAGGGAGTACCGACGCGTCGGTACTCCCAAAAATTCTATTATCTTTGAAAATGTTTTTTTTTTGGAGTTGTGGCTGTGCAAAGAGTACCGACGCGTCGGTACTCTTGACTTTGGACACTTCAAATAACTCTATTATCTACATACAAGCCATATATGTTTGTAGTACACGATATTCTATATACATACAGAATAAACACTATATAAAAAAATGCTATTAGTGAATTGCTGCAAAAATCTATCGATAGCAAGTTTGCTTGGCTCTTAATTATAAAAACAACGCTGATAACTTACTAAGCCAGAGGGTCTTGCTGACTTTGGTGGTGCTCCGCATACACTAGCTCCGTTCGTCCAGTAGATGTTATCAAGCTGTGGCCGGATATTACTAAAGTCAATCCCAGGCATCAGATACCTTGTTCCATCTTCTGCTGCTGGTAAGTTTGTGCGTTGAAAAAGGGGCCAAAGAATACATCCACGATCACCGACAGCACGAGGGGTCAAGGGGCAAACTGGATCAATGCGACAGCGGTGGATAAACTCCTTGGTGTCACCGCTGGTCTCAATCTTGAGAAGATTGCAAGTTGATAAAAACCCTCGATCAGCATATTTCCTTTGCAGTTCTGTTGAAATCTCGTCTGCTTGCTCTTTTCCAAGGTAGGGGTTATTGCGGTTGTTCTCGAATGCAATCCAGGGGTTGTGTAGGGAGATGCGGTAGTGAAGGAGGGCTGGATATGCTGAGAATACACCAGTTGGCGTGATTGCATTCATCATCACTGTAGTTGGTTCATAGAAGATGGATTCCAGTGGTGAGTGCCCGCTTTTGACGATAAGAATTTGGATAGTGTGAGGGGTGATTTTGTGGGCAAAGACAATGCGATCACAAATGACAGGATTATAAGAGTGGAATTTGGCGTCAGAGAGATGAAGAGCATAGTTGTGTTGGAGGAGGTTCTGGAATATATGGAGAAATTCAGCAGACATGACGATGTTGATGTTGTTGGGCCTGAAGCGCTGATCTTTTGGAAGGAGAGGCTGGAGTGCAAAAGAGCCAGTGATGATGGCCTGACAATTCGTCAAAGCAGACATGAAGGTCTCCAGCGCAAATCCAAAATCTTGCAGTATGTCTCCAATTGTGCGGCAGAGGTACAGATTCAAGGAAAGCAAATGATCTTTGCTGGTTTCAGCAAAAGACTGAAGCTCCAATGCGCTAAGGCTGTCCAGTATCTTTGCTTGTATTCCAAGTGGAAGTAAAGATAATTTGCTGCACTGTATAGCGTATGTCACATCATTGACTATATTCACAATCAGATAACAATATTCAGATAGATCAAGAGAAAACGTACTGATGTTGCAGTTCAAGATTCCTACAGATTTGGCGAGAATCAAGAGAAATGCATGAATGTCAGGTAGCAAAATCTCTTCTTGTGCAAAGGCAACAATGTCGATAAGATTTTTGGTAGTACCCCATTTGTCCCACAGAGGTTTTGAAGCTGCTTTCAACTCTTCAGGAAGAGGAGGGATTGACTGCTTGACTTGCAGGACATTAGGCCTACGGATCATTCTGTCATCGCCAACTGGAATAGGTATAGTTGCCTCCAAGTTGATTTCTAGACTTTTGGCGGCTTGGCGAACAACACAAATGGCATGGCGGCGAGATTCTGGGTTCTTCATGGATTCGTCAACAATATTCTGAATAGTACCATTCCACAAGGATTTGAGGGCTTTCAGATCATAGTTTCCAAGTGGTAGATTGTGAGAAATGAAGGACTGGAGATCAAGATCTTCTGACGCTGTATTGCAATAGTTAGAATCAATTAGAATTATCTGAAGATAAATTTAAGTACTTACAATCTGAAATTTCAACTGTAACGTCATCTATGGATGGTCCTGTAGGATAACAGTCAAATAAACTCCATGACACGCTTATCCAACAAGTATGTCGTACCTTTTGTTAAACGGCGAGAGCGACGAAGGTAAGGAGCTTCTATTATAGTTGACTTCAGCTTTGAATGACTTCAGATTCAAACATAACTCACGGGCATGAGAGCTTTTCTTTTGAGACTTGCTTCTTCCCATAGCGATGATAGAGAAAGGTTAGAGTAGTAGTAGGGAAAGGAGCAGTCGGTGAGAGAGCAGTCAGTAAGAATGCGCAATAGATAGCCAAGGGGGGGAGTTGGATAAAATCATCGCAGTTCAAGCCCTTTATATATTATTTCGGCTAAGCTATGAGGTAATGACAGAGTCTCTGGCGGTAAGCTCCATAGTTTTTGCAAGATCCGTAACCTCAATTCAAGGTGTAAGATCCGCATGCCTATTCAAAGCAAGCTTTGGAAAGTTGCACGTGATCTATTAGCCACAGGATTCATGCGTTCTTTTCTGTCTTTCTGCATTATTTGCTCTCTATGCCAAGTACCTTTCAAAGCATCTATTGGTTTACTTAATGAAGTGACTACATTATATTACTGTGTAATACGACTTGAGTGTCATAGATGACTTTATTAAGCAATTCTCATCCTACTTAATCGGTCGCGCGTTTCAACAACTTCATCCGTAGAATATCCCACCTTTCTCTTCAAAGACACCTGTCTCACAGTCTGATTTTTAGATCGGTTGCGTGCTATGCTCGCTTCCTGAATATTAATCTAGGTTAGAATTCAGAAATAAGGTCAATTTATCAATACATACCCTTAACGGTGAGGTGTCCAAGATAGTGATTGCCCGAAGAACAGTCAGCATTCGATATCTTTCATTCTTCATTTGAATACAGGTAAATGAAAGCTGTGCTTCAATAATATCCCCACAGCGAAACTTGATGGGATTGATTTCCTGATACCTTTTGACGATTTCAATAATTTTATGAGATCTGAGTGGTATTAAAACTTACTTGATGTCCTGTTCGTGTTCGTTAATAAGCTCATAATACTCAACTTCATTTTCTGATGTGTGAACAAATTGATCGTCGAGACCCATTGCTGCAGTTAAGACTCCATGTGGATCAACCTCTTTGGAGAAGGGAAGAATTTCATCCGTGATTGCTTGTTTGCGAAGTGTAAAAAACCGATTGTTCATGTCAATAGCAAGATGACCTTCAAATGTAGCAGGATTCCAGTCCTCAAGAGCGTCTTGCGGGAAGGTGCGTGAAAAGATCTGGTGGATGTCTTGAATACTTTGTATGGCTTGATCAAAGTGCATGCTGCTCAGTCCAGTAAGAGTGACTGACTGGCGCATAAAGTGGCGTTGTTTTGGCTCTCTGCATAATATATTCAATATCAGATTTATCAATCAATAAGAATTAACATACATATTAAAGTTTGGAGCTATAGGAGGAAGGGACTTTTGACTTAATACGCCTTGGACACGGAGAACAACTTCTTCTGCATCTTCATTACTCATGTTTCGGATGAGCTTCCAGGTCTTGTTTATTTCCATTGGAGCAACCTGAACATGTTCTTTGATTCCGTCGTTCTAATATGATATTAGCTATAGCAGATTGTTCAAAATAAAATGCAACGCACTGAGCTGAAATGACAGAGTTGTTTCCTTTTGTGGACTTGGATTTGAGCAAGCGCTTCAACTTTGCTTTCTGGAACTTTATCAGTTAAAGATACAAATAATTAATATGCAACTAACCAGTGGATTTCATATCGTAGAATTGATCCATAATAAATCCTTGATATGTTGGGGAAAGATGAAGGATTTTACCAAAGTTCTTCTCTGCCTTTTAACGCTCTCTGGCTTGCATGATCGATCAATAAATTTCTCCTGTGTTGGCTAAAAAAGCCTTGTTCTTACCTTTTTTGGTTATAGGGGCTGTTTTTGTAGATCGAAGCCGTACCTTTGGGGATGGAGCTAGTTTTTTCCTTTGATATGGAAGTAAAATTTAGTCGCTAGGGTTTTGAGAGTTCGGACCGAAAAGATATTGGGTCTGCTGACTGGAAAAGGATCCAGAGGAGGATCCGGAACCTTGATTCTGGCTCTTGGCTTATTCCACATGACCCAACTAAAGAGACGGTGATCAGTTTCTATTGCCTGTCAAGAACCTTAAATTCAAATTTTGTTTGTTCCTGGCTTTTTTGATCAGCTAGAAGCGCCGTTGGATAGGAGCTCAATATAGTCGTGTGTAGAACAAGTGATTATACCTCCTTTTTGACTTCAAGTTTACGGATCTTCTGCTTGATCCGAGTTTCAAAGAGAAATTAGCAAAGGTATAAAAAGCTCTCTTTCATTTATCTCGTCCTTCAGCTTCCTTCAGCTTCCTATCCTCTCAACTTCTTCTATCAACAAGGTCCACTATGGCTAAAAGAAAGGTCAAAGCTGTCTCTTCTTCTGAAGAGAGCGATCACAATGCTAGGTTTATATCTGTGTTCTTGTTTTGTTAATTCATACTAAAATCTTTGCTGATATAGTGTCAAGGAAGACGTCTCTGACGATGGATCTTTGTATGTTCTATCCTTTATATTTTTGTATCACAGTATTGAATTTTATTGCAGATCTGAACATTCGCCACCACCGTATTTATACTTTCTTGCAGTCATGTCAGTTCATATTATTGATATGATTTGCTAGAGTTACTCCAAGGCGTTCCAAAAGGGTTGTCCAACCCCAGGTGCCTAAGGGAAAATTGTGAGTAATGATTAAACTTCTTTAGAATTTTTTCTTATCTCTTTGGTTAAAATAGATCCAAGATAAAGGTCAAAGCTTCCAAGATTGCTTCCTTCAGCCCAAGGTATGTTTAAATTTGGTTTACAAGAGCTTTTTGTATGGATTATGGATTTCTTTTGTCAGTCCTGAGCAAAAGTCACCAAAAAAGCAACGTCAGGTTTCAAAGCTCAAGCCTCCTAGCACTCCCACCTCTGGCAAAAAATCAGCACTGAGATCTCCCATTGTTTTGATTCAAACAAAGCCAAAGGTTTCCAAAGTCAAGGAAGAAACTGACTCTGAACCAGACAATAGCAGTGAAGAGGAGCAAGATACAGCCGAAGATAGTGATGAGGAGCAAGACAAAGAGAAAGAAGCTGAAGAAGAGGAAGAGGAGGAGGAAGAGGAGGAAGAAGAAGGCTCCATTGCCGATTTTATAGATGATGAGGCGTGCGTGGTTTCTTTTTCTTCTTCTATTCTTTTTCAATCCTATCTTTTTAGCGAAGAGGAGGACAGTGCTGAAGAATCTGAGCCTGCTCCAAAGAAGTCCAAGGGGAAAACCAAAAAAATGTATGTTTGATCTCTTTTAAGCATATAATCTAACAGAATTCCTTGTTGTAGCAACCTTGAGCATCAAAAAGTGGTGGATACAGCTATGTACTGTGCTTTACTTTTTTATCTATTACCTCTCTGATCAAGTCTAACTTGTAGAAAAAAGTCTAAGGAGTCAAAGAAGGTTGAAAGAAGTTCTTTTGACAAGAAAAAGGATCTTCTGAAGGATACCGGGGTCTATCTGGAGGATTTAATTACCAAAGATCCTGTTCAAAGGTGTGTATCAGATTTGATTTGTAACTCTAATCGGATTATACTAACCACCTTTTTGTAGTCGTCCCAAGTTGAAAAAATGCCAGGTCTTTGACAAAGACCTGGTGGATAGTTTTCTTTCCAAGACTTATAAAGATCTGCCCAAGTTGCCAAGGTATACGTATATCTGGGTATTGAATTTTACCAAGACCTAACAGTTGTTATTTAGCGGATTCACCAACAATCGCTTCCTTCCTAAAGGAGAGGCTCCAGAGCCTATGATGTACGTCTCAGAACTTCTGCCAAATCTGACCAAGATCAATAAGAAGTGAGTGTTGCCTTCTCTTGATACTAAACCCTGTTCAATTTCTTACCGTATCAGATACTTGCTGGAACTGTTCACCTTTGTTTCCGATAAAGGCACTAGCACTGTCAACTTGTCGAGGATTGAGCCTTGTGATCTCATAGCCAAAAAACCCGAAACTGGTTCTGCTTATCCTTTGGTCACCCTCCGTCATCAGAAAACCCCAGCGCTTTGTCTTACTATTGTTTCGGTTGATGAAGACTACACTCGGCAGACCAAGGATATTGGCGGTTCACCCTATAAGATCTTGACTGGTGTTATTCAGACTATGGAGTATGAGAGGTTGATCGCGACACTCTCCTTGGTCTACGGTGTTCCTGGCATCAAAACAAT
The DNA here is from genome assembly GCA_023014345.1 of Galerina sulciceps. NCBI lineage: Eukaryota > Fungi > Basidiomycota > Agaricomycetes > Agaricales > Galerinaceae > Galerina > Galerina sulciceps. The sequence goes on along the minus strand of JAEDXJ010000012.1, from coordinate 1,337,951 downwards.
GATGTCTAACAATCGCTGGTCTTTCTCCTCTCGCCCCGGAAGCTCCAACAATCGTCAGCAAAGTGCGTCCCTTTATTTGCTTTATATATATTTATCTTAATATGGTTTTATCAATAGCTTCTTATATGCGCGCTTCTTCTTCTCGCTCCACAGGCTCCAAGAAGTTAAGTCCTGCAAATGCACAACAAGGCCAGTTCAAGAACTCCAAGTGGAAGCTTGGATATACTTACGATGAAGCCAGTGAGTATTGGTTTATTGTGCTGTGTTCTTCAATTGAAGCTGATTATAACCAGTTCCGATTCTTGATGGCCGCTTTCTTCAGATCGAACTTCCAAAAGGTCTACGCAAGGTGGCTGAAACCCTTCCAGCCTTTTCAGAAGACATTCCTCCCGGTTCTTTGGTTCTTGTTGGCTATACTACCTTAGGTTATAACTCTCAGAAATACCCTGATGAGCTTAGCATTGGTACCAACATTTGCTGGGCTGTTGTATTGGCTACACCCAAGGCGTAAGTGCACTCATCTGTTTATTATCCAATTAAATTCCTTGATTGTTAACCTTTGACCAGGTAGAAAGGTTAATGACTTCCCTCGGTCTATGTGGTATGATGACCCTTTGTTTCGTATGTTAGATCAAAGGTTGTCTCTCTTTGTTAAAATCGGAAGTCTTTATCTTGTTGTTATTCAACTAACAACAATCTACCTGCCTATATATCATCTATCCACTGCTTTGTATTGTTTATATTTTTGATTTGAATATTATCTGTCAGCCAGTTTGTTGAATTATGCATAATATTAAAGAACCAGTCAAATCTTTTCTAGAGTATTAGGTGAAACTTTTAATAAATCTTGGGGAGATTTACTAAATTTCCCATGAAGTTTACTAAATCTAGTACATGAGGCTTTGTTTCTTACTTGGATATATTTTTGCACTTCTTTCACTTGAAATACAGTACCATTACAATGGACTCTTCACATCACATATCACAGAGACCTATGAAGTGAAGAGATCTACTGAAATGTCATGATCACAAAGCTGCTTTTGTCCCAGTACTTGAGTGCTGATTGCTCGAAAGATTTGTGCAGAAGCCATATTATTAGATTTGGAGAATAATACCCTCACTTAAATTATTTGAATTGAACCTCATTCAAGTTTATTGTTGGCCCGGTTAGGGAAGAGATCTTGGAAAATGTCATGCTGGTCTTGGAACCTTGAAGAGATGAAGAGATGCACAAAATGGTTTGCTTTTGAGGCGCCAAAGACTTGATCATTTGTACCTCACTCTGTTTTGTTAGAATATCAAAGCAAGCCTGTCAGAGTACCGACGCAGGGAAATAAATATTCTTATAACTATACATTTAAAAAACAATTATTTTAGGTGGCTGTGCGTCAGAGTACCGACGCGTCGGTACTCTGACGCACAGCCATCTGAAAGAAAAAAAAACTTATTATTAATATATTTATTGCTTCAGAGTACCGACGCGTCGGTACTCTGAAGCACAGCCACCTGAAATAATTGTTTTTTAAAACTATTTAGGATAAGTCTTTATTTCATGTGGCTGTGCGTCAGAGTACCGACGCGTCGGTACTCTGACGCACAGCCACATATCAGTTCGTCATCTTGGTAGTCGTGACCATAACATACAAGACACAAATCTGTTTGGGCACATGCAGTGGATACGCAATAGAAATGTGGGTTAGAGAGCTAAAGCAAAACATGAAAATAGGAAGGGACTTGTATACTTCGGCCTGACAAAGCGTACTTGTTCGGCCTATTATGGCCAGGATTCCTAATTGAAGGTAAGAGCAGGAGATGGAAAGGAGGACAGGAAGTACATACCTGGAGGTTGGAAAAACTTCCCCTTCCTGTCCACCAGACAACAGAGAGAGGGTAGCAGTGAGATGGTGGTTGTGGGTGGCAGGACTGCTGAACATCATTTGACAGTTAAACCATGAAAGAGATGGACGCGAGGACAGCAGTGGTAGTGGTAACCCCAAGCACTGAAAGTTGAAAAGTTGAACTTCAGATTTCAGGCAGAGAATAAAGGGGTACATACATGAAGAATTGGACACTGCACGTTCCCTCCCTGTCTGCCAGACAATGGAGAGACAACAGCAGCGAGACAGCAGTAGGTGGATGACACAAGCTCAATACCATTTGATAGGACAGAGCAGCGGAGAGGGAGTAGTCAATATCCAACATCATTCAATAGATGCCATAGACTCGGAATAGAGGTGAGGGCAGGGTAGTGGTGGTGGTGGTGGTGGTGGATGAGCATTGAACGTTGAATTTCGAGTTCTGAAAGTTCAACATTCACGTGTCTGCTGATCATGTGATTTGCGGGCCGCTGAACACGCCGCTGAACGCGTGAACACATGAACACGTGAATGCACCATCCGTTTTGAACCTCAAACATTCACAAACTTCAACTCACTGCAACTTCAAACGTCTTGGCTTCTGCACCAGAGAGATCATGAGTCACATGAATATGACTTGGCCAGAGGCCATTGCTGCGCATGGCAAAAACAAGTTCTTACTTTGGTCCGACCTTTTAAATAATAAAAACAGTAAATAATGCACAGTCCGCTCAAATCTGAACCAATTTGGATGATCAGGGGCTTGAAAAATGGAGAAAAATCAGGGCTTTCTAACGGTACTAAATGTGCCTGGTCACGTGACCAGGAAGGCCCTGATTTTTACGAATTTTTTGATACCAAAATCATAAAAATCGGCCTAGAAATGGCTGAGATACAGAAACCGTGCAGGGTCACTATAGCAGTGGGAGAATTTCCATCGTTCACCTTAGGAGCATTGATGCCTGCTTCGCAGGCCAGAAAACAAGTTCTTTTACTACGTAAGAACTTGTAACATGATAATTTGCTACATGGCTCAGTTTTTATCAGATTGCCTTGAAATAAATTGCATAATTCTCAGAAAAATCGGGGCTTTAAAATGGTGTCACATAGGTATAGTCACACCGTTATGTGACTTACCAAATGCGGTATAATGTTTGAAATACACACTAAATAATCTGTATTGTGAGATTTTTGAAATAAATAAACTGGAATTAATGACTAATAATGTTTCTTTTACCTAACAGGTGGTCTGTGCACACTTATCACATGACATATCATAGAGAATATTCTTGGTTCAAGTTGGTGCGTCACCAATTTCAAGGCAATTGCACAAAGTTTGGCTGGGAGGTTGATTATGTAAGCATCTCTTACATCATTTTCAAGTCATTTGGTCATGTTTGGCAATGTTTGGTGGGCCTTTTATGGCTTATCCAAGCTGTTTTCCACCATTCGAACAAGTTTGGCTGGCTGTTTGCCAGATTTGGACACTATGACATCATTGAAAAACAAATGTAAATATTTGGACATTATCCTAGATTGGTCTTGGCAACATATTTCACCATATCTAGCTCACGGAAATCAGTTTCAAGGCTAAATTCACACAAATTCACGCTTTTGGGCCGTGTGAGCGAGTCACATGACCTGATCGTGCCTGGATACCCATGCCACATGAAAGCCCTGATTTTTACGAATTTTTTGATACCAAAATCATAAAAATCGGCCTAGAAATGGCTGAGATACAGAAACCGTGCAGGGTCACTATAGCAGTGGGAGAATTTCCATCGTTCACCTTAGGAGCATTGATGCCTGCTTCGCAGGCCAGAAAACAAGTTCTTTTACTACGTAAGAACTTGTAACATGATAATTTGCTACATGGCTCAGTTTTTATCAGATTGCCTTGAAATAAATTGCATAATTCTCAGAAAAATCGGGGCTTTAAAATGGTGTCACATAGGTATAGTCACACCGTTATGTGACTTACCAAATGCGGTATAATGTTTGAAATACACACTAAATAATCTGTATTGTGAGATTTTTGAAATAAATAAACTGGAATTAATGACTAATAATGTTTCTTTTACCTAACAGGTGGTCTGTGCACACTTATCACATGACATATCATAGAGAATATTCTTGGTTCAAGTTGGTGCGTCACCAATTTCAAGGCAATTGCACAAAGTTTGGCTGGGAGGTTGATTATGTAAGCATCTCTTACATCATTTTCAAGTCATTTGGTCATGTTTGGCAATGTTTGGTGGGCCTTTTATGGCTTATCCAAGCTGTTTTCCACCATTCGAACAAGTTTGGCTGGCTGTTTGCCAGATTTGGACACTATGACATCATTGAAAAACAAATGTAAATATTGGACATTATCCTAGATTGGTCTTGGCAACATATTTCACCATATCTAGCTCACGGAAATCAGTTTCAAGGCTAAATTCACACAAATTCACGCTTTTGGGCCGTGTGAGCGAGTCACATGACCTGATCGTGCCTGGATACCCATGCCACATGAAAGCCCTGATTTTTACGAATTTTTTGATACCAAAATCATAAAAATCGGCCTAGAAATGGCTGAGATACAGAAACCGTGCAGGGTCACTATAGCAGTGGGAGAATTTCCATCGTTCACCTTAGGAGCATTGATGCCTGCTTCGCAGGCCAGAAAACAAGTTCTTTTACTACGTAAGAACTTGTAACATGATAATTTGCTACATGGCTCAGTTTTTATCAGATTGCCTTGAAATAAATTGCATAATTCTCAGAAAAATCGGGGCTTTAAAATGGTGTCACATAGGTATAGTCACACCGTTATGTGACTTACCAAATGCGGTATAATGTTTGAAATACACACTAAATAATCTGTATTGTGAGATTTTTGAAATAAATAAACTGGAATTAATGACTAATAATGTTTCTTTTACCTAACAGGTGGTCTGTGCACACTTATCACATGACATATCATAGAGAATATTCTTGGTTCAAGTTGGTGCGTCACCAATTTCAAGGCAATTGCACAAAGTTTGGCTGGGAGGTTGATTATGTAAGCATCTCTTACATCATTTTCAAGTCATTTGGTCATGTTTGGCAATGTTTGGTGGGCCTTTTATGGCTTATCCAAGCTGTTTTCCACCATTCGAACAAGTTTGGCTGGCTGTTTGCCAGATTTGGACACTATGACATCATTGAAAAACAAATGTAAATATTTGGACATTATCCTAGATTGGTCTTGGCAACATATTTCACCATATCTAGCTCACGGAAATCAGTTTCAAGGCTAAATTCACACAAATTCACGCTTTTGGGCCGTGTGAGCGAGTCACATGACCTGATCGTGCCTGGATACCCATGCCACATGAAAGCCCTGATTTTTACGAATTTTTTGATACCAAAATCATAAAAATCGGCCTAGAAATGGCTGAGATACAGAAACCGTGCAGGGTCACTATAGCAGTGGGAGAATTTCCATCGTTCACCTTAGGAGCATTGATGCCTGCTTCGCAGGCCAGAAAACAAGTTCTTTTACTACGTAAGAACTTGTAATGATAAGATAAAATGATAATAAAAGTTCATCTGGTAAAGCCGGTAAGGCTGGCGGCCAGACTTACATGGTTCCAGTTCAAAGAAGATCGTAAAATAGTATTTAAATATCTACAATTTTACTTCCAGTAGTTAGAAATTTGTTGGCGGCAAAGTCGAACTGTTTGATATTTTTGTGCAGCTGCTTTGTTTCTTTTGGTCTCAGTCCTGTGAGGGCCATTTGAAACCCTAGGCGGTTCATGATCACCTTCATCACCACCTTCTTGTCTAATCCCAAATACAGGAAGTCCACTATCTTGCTTACTTGAAATGGTGATATCTTCTTGCCGTAATGGTAGTGTAGAAGGCAGCATAGTTCCATGCATATTGTTTCCACTAAATGACCTAATAAATGAATGTTAGTCAAAGAAATTCAACTGTCTAAAGTCAATTACCATAATGAATTTGGTCTGGACACCACATATTTCCGGTAGTCACCATATATAAAGGAATATTCTTTCAGATCCTTTCTCGCTTGCAGCTGGTATTGTGCGCAAATACCAGGAGCTGTGTCGTTGTCTCGATGAAGTGGAGCTGTGTAATTATTGCACAAATAGGTGGTGGCTCCAGAGGTGCCAAGTCTGTCGCCTTCAGTGGTGGCTTGGTCGAGAGCTCTAAAATGATCAAAAGAAAATATTCTGGCGACTTCTGAGAGCATCATTGAAGTCTGTTGAGAATATATTAAATCAAATTTGGATTAATAGATAAAAAAGAACAAAAATACCTCGGCATCGTTAAATAACACTTCAATACCCTCACAGTCCAGTGCATCCATTCCTGGATACATAACATAAGCATCACCAGGAAGTCCTCCCATGGCGACACGTGAACCGCGAGGAATCATAGTACCTTGAGAGTAAAACTGAAACTGGGATCCGCGCTGTACACTTTTAAGATTGAGTTTTGCAAGAGCCTTGTGATGTTCCAAGAGACGGTGGAATATATGTGGAGGAAAAGGGTTATAAACCCAGAAGTCTAACTGTAAAATCATGAGAAGAGTCCTTACAGACCAAATAAGAGACCATACCAATTTTTCTCTATCTTTAGCATCATAAAACCCAAACAATTGGAACCCACACCTTCCAATGACTTCTTCATCATACATAATTTCCTCAAGCTGGAGTTCATGTGGATGATAAATTTTGGGTTTCTGATTAGATTTAAGTTTATTTCCCTATATAAAATTTGTTATTGAAGTCCAATAAAACAAATAGAACCTACTGGTATTGCTGTAATCCGATCCTTTACCTCTGCAAATGAAACACCACATCCAGCCAACAAAGGGTCTAACTTGTTGTCAGTTGAGACAAAAATCTTTCTTCTGCATTGCTTGTTTTGTTCCAAATTTTTACATTTTGGACAAGGTGAATTGAGACTCTGGTAATATTATCAGTCTTTTAATACCTGCTAAAGACTAAACAGTACATACTGGCTTGTTATGAAGGATTTTGCTGCCAAGTTTATCCCTAAATTGATGAAAGTCCAGTGTTCGGGTAAGTATGGTGCGGAGTTCAGCGTCTTTGTAAGAATCCAGCTTGCCACCATTTTGTTGTTTGGTGAGTAGACGTATAATGTTGGCAAACAGCTCATGAATCTTGTTCTCTTCTCTTAAAATATTGAGCTAAAAGCCTAATGAGTATACTATAGAAAGATTAAAACCATGAATACTCACATTGAATATATTCTCCTTTTTCCTTTGTGATTCATTATATTCGTTGAAAACATGTCCTAGCCACTCTTTGTAAGCTATGGTGAAGTTATTTTCGTTTAAGAGAAAGTAGACAGAGGGCGGATAACTTTGTCGCGGAATAATGTTAGGATTGTTCTTTAAGTATCGCAGAAAGAACACATCATCTAAAGTGCGCTCTCCATTGAGCTATACTTTATTAGATGTTGCCAATTGTAGTTAAAAAAAAAAACAATAACTTACAGTGAACTCTGGGATTTTATCTTCCGCTGTCCAGGTACCATTTTCCTCTCCAGGTATCCATGTGTATAATACCAAGGCTAATGATTCAATAATTCGGTTCTTTCTGATTAAAGAAACTGAAAATGGAGCTTTGCAATGAAGGAACATGATCCGTTGACTCCAAAGTTCTATGCTTTTTGCCAATTCGGAATCCTATATAAAGGGTGTAAATCCAAGTCTATCTTCAAAATATTACTTTACCTTTACTGCTTTCACCCAGCCTACTTGTGAAGAGAGACTAGGTTTAACCGATCGCATTTCCCTCAGGACGCTAAGCACGTTTTGATAATGCTGCTCATTGACCTCTTTGGTTAAAGTGGTTTTCTATTTTTACAGTAGTAAGTAGTGATTTTTCTCTTCAATATGGTATCCTTACCCGTCTAACTTTATAAGCTTTATCCAAGGAGTTCTTCCAGCTCAGGCATTTTTGAATCCAAAAGCTAGGATTCTCCAGCAGAAGGCTATTCCATGCTCCCTGCTTTCTTGAGAGGACAGGCATATTATTGAAAGCCTCAAAGGTAATAGAAGATACAGTAGAGCTGCCAGTGCCAGAAAACACCAGTTTGATTGGACTGGGGTTGGATTGGGGTTTTGCCCGCTTTCTAGGAGGTGACTGAGGATCAAAGGAAACAGAACCAGGTTCAAGGTCTTCATAGTCAGAATCATTATCACTATCATCTCCAGAGGAATCCTCATCAATGAAAAAGTCCTGCTTGGTGATATCCTCCAGGAAATTGAACTGATGATGTTGTGGTTGATTGCTGCCAAACTGACAGAAGTTAGCCTTATGGTAGGAACCAGAGTACAGTGGCTTCATACCTCCATCTTGTCCAGTATCTTTTGAAGCTGCTCCAAGTACTTTATAGCACCCTCAGGATCATACTTTTGCATAAGTTGATTCCCAATGAAAAACTGCAATATGTCAGGGTCTGAAAGTTTCTTCACACTCATAGATATGCTTTGCTGGAGCCAGGTTTTGATAGGACCGATCTTTGATACATAAGAAGCCTCCTTCAGCCTAGAGTCTAGCAGTATGCTCACAAATCTAGGTTGATCAGTGATCTTTGACAGAATCTCCTTCTCCCATTCAGCACTGTTGACTTTATCAACTGATTTCTTATCTAGCTCTATAAAGGAGGAAGCCAAGAGGGTACTGAGCTCCACAGAGAAAGAAGCAATAGGCAAGAGAACAGGAGCATAGCTAGACATGGTGATAGCAAGAGATCAAGATATCAAGGTGACTGTGACAAAGCCTTGCCTCCCATTAATAGAATAAATCTATAGACCAATCAGCTAAGGCTTAAACCTTGCTTCACCTTGATTTATCTAGACTTCAAAAAAGCCATAAAGTCACTACTGAGACAATGACAAGTACTAGGTGAAGGGACATCAAACAGAGAGCAGAAGAGGAAAACCTCCACAACAAGAACATTACAGAGAGGCAATGAGCTCCATGATGATGATATTCTACTGGGAGCACAAAGAGTGGGGGGAAGGGAGGAGAGAGCACAAGAGATGAGTAGATGAAGAGCTCCGCATTACACATCCACGACATTGGTGTCGCAGAGAGGGGGACTATGAGAGGTGATGCACGACACCGAGAGCGTCGTCGTATGAGGCGGAAGAAGACATGGTCGCGGTGTGTGGTTGGGTCATGCAAGGCTGCAGAAATCGTCAGTGGGTTCAGTGAAAGTAAAATGTCATGTGAGAAAACATACCGAGGGCGATCGCCTAGTGGGTCAGGTGTGAGAGGGAGAGACATGAGTCTTCGTACCCATTTCGAGCTCAAATTGTCTCCCTAACACTCATGTCGTAGGTTGGAGCACAGACGGAGGACGCAAAGACATCACGGAGTGGGTGGAGGAGAGGTGAAAGCGAGGTGCCAACGAGCTCGGCGATGCTTGTGTTACAAAGTGGATCGATGCAGAAGATGGGGGAGAAATGAAGCTCCACGACATGAATGCCGCGGAGTGTGAGTCACAGGTCACGAATTCGCAACACAAGGAAATCGCGGTGTGGATGGAAGAGATGTAGAGGCAAAGGCCTCTGCGACTTTCGTGTCGCAGAGTCCGTCGCGGAGTCGGTGGAAGTGTGAGGTAAGGGAGAAGTAGCGGATGAGTGGATTTAGAGGAGCGGATGGAGCGGAAGAGCCAGGGTGAGAGGTGAGAGGTCGAGGTGTGAAGACTTCCGCGACACAAACATTGCGGAGGGTGGACGAATGGATGGGTGGAGATGAAGGGAAAAGGGTTTTGCGACCTTCATGTCGCGAAGTAGGCGGAAGGGGTGCGGTGGATGAGGTCCAGGTCCAGCGGGCTTCTCCGTCAACCGGGGTGAAGCGAGGGAGGAAGGTGAAGGGAGGGGGATGATGGGCGTTGTAGGTATTTACTAAGTCCTACGAATTACATCAACTTAATCAGCAAGATCCAATGGAAGAAGCGAGTGAAAACTTACCTGAGGTTGATCCCAAAAAGACATGAAAAAACCCAGATGTTGGCCTCCCAGAATAGGCAGATGGAGAGCAAGGAGGGGGGTAGGAAAATCTTCGTGACTGAGAGGATGCGACAAGCAAGACGGGGGTGCAATCACGTCACGGAGGGGTAGAGAAAGGGAGAAGCGGTGGAGGAGATGAGAGGCTTTGCGACATGAAGAGGTCGCAAAGGGGTGGAAGAGATGTGGAGGCGAAAGGCTCTGCGACAAAGGTCTTAAGTCGCGAAGTGGGAGAAGGGTCAAGGGTGCGGGGTGGAGGTGAGGTGGGGAAGGCGGCGAGAGCCTCCACGACCTGTGTTTCAGCTCTTCCTCCTGACCCTCCTTCGCTGTCTTCAATCCCTGTTCGCATGACGCGAACATTGACTTGGGCATCGAGACATCCAATTCGCGAGTTCGCGAGTTCAATGTGCTGGGAACAAGGTAAATATGAGACTTGAATAGTATATGAACCATTCCTCACCTGTTCAACCCCAAAGGTTTGTGAATGTTGTCCCATGGCCTACCGCAGCTGCCCCTCCAGGCGTTGAATGAACAAACAAGAAGGTGAGGCCGATATAACAACTGTTAGCGAGCATTGATTTTGTGTATGTTTCGTTATAGGTAGGTTGGGCATGGTGTCTTAGTGAAAGGGGGAGAGCTGAAACAAAAAAGAAGGTAAGCATAAAATTCCGATGACGAAATACAATATAGACTTACTTACCTGTGTATCTCCACGGCTTCAGAACTTGGGGATGCTGTGCCGTATGAGTTGAAGACGACGACACGTCAAGCAAGGTAAGCCCGACCCTTGTCTCTAACATCAGTGCTGTGGAGGACTGATTATCCCCTCTTACCCTCTCCTTTTCCTCTTCACTTCTTGGCCGACTTGGAGCGAGAGCAGCGACAGTGCTCGTCGAAAGAGGTGTACACAGACCTGAAACGAAGACAGGTATGTGTTTCTTCCTCCCTACTTCGACTCTGCACCTGTCCTGTCGCCCTCGCCATCCCCCCCTTCCATCCACGGCCCCTCCCTCTTCTCTTCCTCTCCTTCACACTCACAATTCAACACCCACAACAACGAACAACGACGGAGGTGACTAGAAATAGTCGTGACTGCGGCTCGTGAAATGACAGCAGCCTCGACCTTCTCTCCCTCGGCTGCCGAATCAATCCACCTTCACCTCCCGCGGCTCGTCTCGAAATCCCACCGTTGTTCGCTGGGATGCTGGGATGTTGCGGGACTGAAGGCGAGGTTCAACACATGGAGGTGTGGTTGGCGGAGGGGCAAAGGTGCGGGGTGGAGATGAGGTGGAGAACGCGGCGAGAGCCTCCACGACCTGGGTCTCGCGAAGGGCATGGACATGTGAGGTCGAGGAGAAGTGGAGGTGGAGGCGAAGGCAAGTGCGAGGTTGACGGGGAGGAGAGGCAACATAGGATTGGCAACAGGAGGAAGAAAGCCTTCGCGACACGAACGTTCGCGGAGGTGGCGAAAGCAAGAGGTGGAGGTGGAATAGGTGGAGGTGGAAGAAGTGGATCTGATTCCCAGCGCGGAAGGAGGTCTGTAGCACCCCGAAAGCTTTGTGAGCTCTCTTGCCATATGACTCGGGTTATCTGCAACAATCTATCCGATTGGTGACAATGAACTCCCTCGAGACCTCGCGGAATTGGCACAGGAGGAGAGAGGGAGGACAGTGGGTGTATCAGGTGGAGGGGAAGACAGAGGTAACACTCCGTGACTTTCGAGTCGCAGAGTTGGCGTGGCAGCAGGAGGAAGATGCTTGTGGGAGTGCGAGGTGGGAGTGTGGAGGCGGTGGAGACCGTGAAAGGCGTGGGGTGTAGCCTGAGTTACACGTAGGTAAATAAAATCAGGTATTCTACTGGAGTGGTCAGCGAGTTCAGCAAACGTAGAAAATAAAAACTTACCTAACGCGAGGTAGAGCATGAGGAGGTCAGGGTTTCAGTGCAGAGAAGGTGGTCAAGAGTGGTCAAGAGAACCGACGCGTCGGTACTCTTGTTACACAGCCACCAGCCTGGATGCAGTGGTCTTTATAGCACAATACGTATCCTACTTTTGCATAAATTGATTAAGTTAGTACAAGGTCACTACCCTATACTAGGACAAGCAAGTAAGTAGAGTGTACCTGAAACAAGGGGCAGGAGGAAGCAGAACATGGGAAGGGTGGGTGAAAGTCAACCAATAAACAAATGCCAGTACAGGCATGGCGATACCATCGACGACGAGAAAGAGAGAGGGGGGACATGACCTCTGTGAGTCGGAATGACGAAGAGAGTGGATAGTGCGATGATAAATTGTAGAGTCGGCAAGGATGGAAAGCAAGGAGAAAGGGTGTGCAAGATGGAATGGGTAAGGTTGGTGTGGGTAACGGATCAGCAAGGGTGGAGGGGAGGAGGGCAGATGTGTGAGGTAGAGGGAGAGGAGAGACACTGGTCAGTCGCGGAGTTGGCAAAAGCGAAGGTGGAGGGGCTGGAGGTGAAGCTTCCACAGCTTTCGAGTTGGCAAAGGTGGAGAGCGAGGATCCGGATAACGATGGTGGATGTGCGACGTCGGCGCAGCAGGGGGCATAAGAGGTCCTCTTGCTTTTGGTTTTCTTGTCGACGTTCCATTGATCTCTTGTTTGCTTCGTTCTAGGTAGGTCGGGTGTCATGTCCTTGGGAGGTTGAGAGCTGAGAGGAAAGGAAAGGTAAGCTTGAATTTCCGATGATGAAAGTGCAATAAACTTACTCATCTGAATGTCTCCACAGCTTCAGTTCTTCAGGGTGCTGCGACACAAGAATCGACAACAACGATGATGCGTCGAGTGAGGTAAACCGACCCTTGTCCCTAACGTCGGTGCCGCGGGAAGCCGATTGCCCTCTCCTTCTCTCCTCCTCCTCGACATCAAATCCAGACCGACTTGGGGTGAGAGCAACGACGGCGCTCATCGAATGAGGGGTACGTATTTCTTCCTCTCGATACTCGCGCCGTGTCTGACACCCACCCGACTCGTCCTCTCTTGCGCCTTCGTCTTCGGGTTTGTCTCTCTCATCCACACCTCATCCTTCCTCTCACTCTCTCGACTGCCAAATCACTCCGCCTCCACCTCCCGCGGCTCATCTCGAAACCCCCCATCGTTTGCTGAGGCGCCGCATATGTCGCATGGGGTCGCATGGGAATATCTTCATCAGGAGGACTAGGGGAGAGAGGAGGATGAGTGCAACGACGACAAGGATGGGTCGTCGCAAATGGGGGGTATAAATATGCCGGTATGTGGCGGAGTCGGCCCAGCGGGTTGGAGGACGGAGGATGATGAGGACGGACACAGTACTCCGTTACTCGACAATCGCTGAGCGGCGAGGCCGGAGGGTCGTCGTGCTGGCATGGAGGTAAGGTGGGGTCGTTCCTCTGTCGACGGAGATAACAAGGGACCAAGGGAGGCAGTTGGGAGGGTGAGGATGAGCTAGTAGGTAGGTTAGGTCGATCAGCCAAAAGTAAATAAAGAAGAATAAGACATACCTAGCAAGTGTGATGTCAATTGCGAATCTCGACCTCTAGCTTGCGCTGCGTAGCTAATGCCCACCGCTCTCGCCGTACTCAACATGCCTGAAAAGAGGTGAGTTTGTATTTGAATACAATATGAATGGTAGCTCACTGTGATGGTGTCCCATGTTCACCGAGGCTAGTCACGGACATAAGATGACCTCCACGAAGTTGTCGAATTGTGTGTCACGCGAGGGAGTGATATGTGAGGTGAAGGAGAGACGGAGGAGGATAGAGACAGCACGACACGAAGGTCGAGGAGTGGGTGGAAGTGCGAGGTGAACGGAAGGAGGAAGACCTCCGCGACACGAATGTTGCGGAGAGAGGATCGTCGAGACCTCCAGAGTCGGTGCAGCAGGAGGGCGGTGGATGTGTGAGGTAGCAAGGGAGGGGATGTAAAACTCCGCAACTTTCGAAATGCGGAGTTGGCGCAGAAGGAGGGGAGGAAACCTCTGCGACACGAACATCGCGGAGGGGTGAAAGGAAGAGGAATAGGTGGAGGTGGAACAGAGGCGGGGCCATGCAGATGGCGGATGAAGGAGTCGGTGGTTGCCTGTCCGGATGGGTCTGTTCCTCGTCGGCGTGCTCGTCCACCTCCTCGACGCTGCTGCCCTCATGCTCATGCTCCTCCCCATCCCTGTCCTAATGTAGTAGATGTCCTAGAAACATGTTAGATACCCCGTTTCATCAATAGCAGGTTCATATCTTACCTGCAGGTCACTCTGTGGAATGATTCCCAGCGTGGAGGGAAGTCTGGAGGGAAGTCTGGAGGGAAGAAAGGTGGATGTGCAATGTGGGCGCATGACACGAATATTCGGAGGGGGGTGGAAGGGAGAGAAGGAGGAGAGGAGGAGGAAAGACACGAAGAGGTCGAGGAACGGGCGAAGAGATGTAGAGGCGAAAGAAGGTCGCAGAGTCGGTCGCGAAGTCAGCGGATGGGCAAGGCGCGGGATGGAGGCGGATGGAGAAGAAGGTGAGAGTCTCCACGACCTGGGTCTCGCGAAGTGGGTGCGCATGCGAGGTCGAGGAGAGGTGGGGTGGTGGTAAAGGCCACCTCGATCTTTGTGTCTGCAGGGAGTATCGTGTGAGGTGGAGTAAAGATGGAGGAGATGAAGACTCGCGGAAGGTGAAGGGGTGGAGAGGTGGAGATGAAGGAGAGGGCTACTGCGATCTTCTTGTCGCAGAGTAGGTGGACGGGTGCGGTACATGGGAGGTCGACATCCAGTGGACTTCTCCGTCAACCGATGTGATAAGTGAGCCGAGGGTGTAAGGTGCAGCTCCTCGTCGACTGAGAGGAGGGGGGGAGGAGAGAAACCCCACAACACGAATTTCGTATCGCGGAGATGGCGGAGTCGAGCCGGGGGAGAAGAAAAGTCTGAACAAAAGTGAAGGAGAGATGGAAGAGGCGAGCCGGGGGAAGGGGTGAGATGAGAGTGGAGCCCGACGATGACGTTCGTGCCGGGTAGTGCTCCTCAGGCCCTTCCAACCCCTTTTGTGCGCCTCCGTAGGCCGATCCTCATTGCGACTTTCGAGTTGGTATGCAGCAGGAGGAGGACACGAAGTGGGCGCACGAGTCGCGAAGTCGGTGGAAGTGTGAGGCAGAGGAGGAGTGGATGGAGAGGAGTTCAACGACTTGAAAGTCGCGAAGTGGGAGAAGGGGCAAGGGTGAGGGGTAGAGGTGAGGTGGGGAAGGAGGCGAGAGCCTCCACAACCTGTGTCTCAGGAGGTGTCCAACCCTTCCTCATGACCCTCCTTCGCTGTCTTCAATCCCTGTTTGCATCCCGCGCCGGCACCCTCAACCTCGCCTGCACCTTCAGTCCTCCGCGCTGCTAGTTCCTACTCCAGTTCCAGCTGAAGTACCAACCAACAAATCAATGACGAAGAGCGGAAACTGTCGAGACCTCCAGAGTCGGTGCAGAAGGACAGTGCTGGCAGGCGAACGGTGAGTCTTCGTGCTCAGTTCCAGCTTGAATCGTCTTGCTAACATTCGTGTCTTGGGTGTTCTGCTTCAAGTTGATGATTGTGAACACAACCCTCTCGAGAGGGAGACCTCTTCAAGGGCGAGTGCGAAGGGTTGGGGTTGCGTTGATGACGATGAGAAGGGCAGGAGGTAAGTGCATCTACAGACTACCGAATCAATGAATGGTGGAGCCTGTGGAAACCCTCGATACCTTGCAGAGTCAGCACAACAGGAGGAGGGAAGATTTGAGGTTGACGGCAAAGATGGAAAGGGAGGAGAATGGGTGTGCAAGGTGGAATGGGAACGGGTAAGGTTGGTGTGGGCAACGGATCAGCAAGGGTGGAGGCGAGGACGGTGGATGTGCGAGGTAGAGGGGGAGGGCTGCGATGACTTACGATGACTGGCTGGGATGCTGTCGGTGTCGCATGGGGATATCTGCCTCAAGCCAGGACGCAGGGTGCGGTGAATACGAGAAGAGAGGGGGAGGAACGGGAGTACGACGACGAATGGGTCGTCGCACGAGGGAGTATACACGCCAGTATGTCCTCCCATTGCCCCCTCCAACGAAAATTGGGTAGCTAACGCCAGCCGACCCGTCTTGCAGAAAACCCGACCCGCACCTCCGCACCTCCGCGCTGCTGACCCCAGCTTCAGCTGCCGAATGAACGAACAACGACCAGTGGACACCATCGAACAAGGGGGTGAGGATGAGTTGATAGGTAAGTCAGGTCCTACAGTTAAGCTGATCAGCCAAAAGTAAATAAAGAAGAACAAAACATACCTGGCAAGTGCGATATCAATTGCGAAGAGACCCGGGAGTCGCACAGGCGGCGTGGCAATAGGGGGAGGACGCTGGAGAGGAGGCTGAGGGGTGAAAGGCGGAGAAAGACGCAACCTGAGACTCCCGCGACTCGAAAATCGCTGAATCGGTGCAGCTGGAAAGGATGGATGGTGGATGTGTGAGGTGGGCGTCAGCACTGCTAGCGCTGCTAGATAGTAGGAGGCCGGATACGGGAGGTGGGTGCAGATGGAAAGAGAAGGGAGAGGGTGGGAGAGGGGAGAGGAGAGAGGGGAGAGGACGAGAACGGGGGAGGAGGAGAGCTCCGCGCGACCAAGATCGCGGAGTGGGCGGCTCTGATTCCGGGAAGTGAGACGGGGCATGCGAGAGGTAGGGGGTGACAAGAGGTGGGCAGAAATGATGGCCTCTGCAACATGATCGTCGGGGAGAAAGCGGCTGCGTGAATTGAGGCGGTGAAGGCCGTTGCACACGAACGTCGCGGAGAGGCTTCACGGGAGAGATGGTGGGAAACAGCGAGAGGTCAACCGACATTCGATCAAGGTCGCGAACAGGGTGCGAGCGACTGCCGTTGGCTGGGATGACGAAGACGTGGTGTGAGGGCATGGTGTGTAGATACGCGTAAATAAATTCACGTATTCTACTTGAATTGTCAGCGAGTTCAGGGAATGTAGAAAAAAAAAAAAAACTTACCAAGCGCGACGTGGACCATGAAAAGACCGGGGTTTCGTGAAGAGAAGAAACCAGGAGGTGATATCGGAGGCCTCCACGTCCTGAGCTTGCAATGTGGTACCCCAAGAGCTCTATGCACTATATATAGTGCACTTAGCGATTTTGGCGTACACTGCGGACCCATCCAGGTGAACCCACAAGCTCAGGTAGGGGAGAACAAGAGGAGGGTGAGGACCTTATAACCAGACGCGGTACGTCAACGCGACGCGTCGCCGTGACACGCGTTGTTTAGATCAGGTGATCACAACTCACCTGATTTTCAAAGTCGTTCGATGAAGTTTTGAAGACACCATCCCTGCTCTTCGCATCTGACGTCGCTTGATGCTTGTTTTCCTACCTTCGTTCAAGATCTACGACGACGCGATGCGGTGCGTCCTCATGGATGGTTTGTTTATCACATCTGACACCCTTCTTTCTAGGTAATTCGTCAACGTTCACCTCTGACATCGCTCGACGCTCATTGCTCGTGTTTCCTACATTTGTTCAAGATCTACGACGACGCAGTGTGGTGTGTCCTCGTTGCTGGTTTTTTTGTCACATCTGACGTCCCTCCTTCTAGATAATTTATCAACTCTTTCCAATCTCTTTTCTGCTCCCTCGTCCCATCTTTTCTTGGTCAACTTCTCCACACGCATGGTATATAACGTTTTTATATCGATGCTTTCTTGTAACTTACCTTACCTTCCAGGAATGCTCCCCACCGTCCGCTTCAAGCTCCACGTCTTTGCCTGTCGTCTGTTTGAGCCCTTTTGACAAGGACGTTATCTTGGTTAAAGGCCCCACCTGCGTTGTCAGTCAGGTATGTCTCCTCACCGCTGACACCTCTGCTGTCCTAATCTACTCCAAAGCTTCTTGATGAGGAACTGTGGTGCTCGTCGTGAACCAGCTATCCCATGTCTCTCCTTCAGCTTGAGGGCTCAATGTGGATTATCAGTAAGGCATCCGTTTTGTTGCACGTCATCCCCGATATCTCCTCGCTCCTATGATAGCTGCCGTCCCTGTCCACGATAATTTGCAATTCCTTTACCCCTCGCTAAATACCACATCATCAGGCCCAAATCTAATGACGAAGTCAGCATGTCCCATCCTTCACTCTGTCCCCTTGCCTAGTCCTCTGTTTAGTTTTTTTATTTGATTGCGGTGATCTGGCCAGACTGACCAGCTAAATACATGTCTAGCTAGAAGTAATACACTAAATCTATAGGTGTAGATTAGTTAGAATGACCTGTATTGGAGAGATTAGACAAAAAATCAGGATAACTAAAGGTCTTTAAGAGTACCGACGCGTCGGTACTCTTACTACACAGCCACCAACCTTTGCACAACCCAAAGGATGAGGGATCAAGTTAAAACTTCAAGAAATAGAAGCTACAAATCAATCCTCAATTAAAGACTTGCAATACAGAGCATCTATCTAGACTTTAAACAAATCTTCAAGGTCACTACCCGGGCTAGATGAGGGCAAGCAAGTAAATAGAGTGAAAGGATATAGGTGAAAGTCCAGCAGAAAGATACCATGGTAAGTCTATTTCACTCAGTGCAAAAAAAGGTTTTAAGTAGAGAATTTCCTAAAAATTTTGGTCTTTGTATTAAAATTAAGGTTAGACAAAAAAATATTCGATCATTCTACAACCTGAGATTTGAAAGCCCATGCACCCAAAACATCTCCTTGTAACTCTCTTACAAAAATGGCCACTGCAGAGATACTGGCACCAGCCAAATACCTGAAATATCTTAGCCCAATCTGCTCAACCCTTGACTCGGATGCCATTGCCTTTACCAATTCAACCTCATCTGCTCTGGAGTATATCTTGAGGTCAATGTGAGTAGTCAGGTTCAGAGCATGAAGCTCAGGGAACTGTTGAAGGCCACTGGACCACAAAGCTGTCCTCCAAGGCAAAGGATGAAGGGAACTGCGGTTGTCGTCATCGTCTTCATCGTCGTCGTCGTCGTTGTCGTCGTCATTGTCTTCGTCGTCATCATTGTCTTCGTCGTCATCATCATCATCATGGTCATCGTCAAATTGCTTTGTATAAAAATAAGTAAGCAGAATGTTGGATGAAAAAGAAAAAAAAAAAAAAAACCTACCCCATCACCATATATGATTGTTAGAACCCGAACAGTATACATGGGTTCCCATGTTGAAACTGTAGCAAGGAAATCAGGTCCAGGCAAACAATTAAGGACAAGATGATCCAGTCTTGTGAAGGGAAGGGCTTGTTGGCACAGGCTTTTCAATACTGTGTCATCTCCAGGGGGCACAGGTATTTCAAGAGTCGTGAGATTTCCAAACAGTACATGGTGACCATGTCGGCCAAAGAAAGAGGATACACGTGAAGACCGGAGTGCAGCATGAGAGCAAAAGACCTGTTCAAAGATCAACAGGTCTTTCATCAAGTGCTCTAACGCAACTAAGTCGGGAACGATGATGGATCGAGTTTGTTGAAAAGTCTGCAGAAAACGTATATGACAACTTTCGTTCAGTTTCTTTAGTGTTTGATGATGGTTTTGTTGGAGATCTGGGAGGAGATGGTACCGCAAGATTCTTTCTTGCACATCAGGGGACACTGCAACAGAATTGAATATCAGATCAAAGCTTGTTTGAAGATAATGTACTCACATTTTGCCATACTATTTATCAAACTGAGCTCCATATTTTGATGTGCTCGTTCAAACTTCAGGGAGGTTCATTGCAAGTGAGGTCACTGTTCTGCTTGTCCTTGTTTGGATCCCCAAGCCTCACCGCTATGTCTTTTATTTGCATCACATCCTCGATGAAGAGAGACCATGAAAAAATAGTTATTCGTGTTATACTACGTAATACAACTGAAATTGTAGTATTCAAGCAGCTAAATACAAAAATGGAGCCATATATAAGGTATTCAATAAAATCGAGAGGAAGGAAAAGGCGAACCTCATTTAATACAGCATGTAGTAGGCGCAGACACCATGCGCTGTGGCCAAGCCGAAGGGTAGCGACGAATTCGCACAGCAGAGGGAGTGGCCAAAATATTGGCATTGTGGCAGAGCAAAGGAAGTGCAGTGGTCATGTGGATTGCGGTTGTCAGTCGTTGGAGGCTATGAACATCGAACATGATAGATTAGTGATAATGGACGAAAAGGATGCAAACCAAGTCGACAATCGACTCGTTTCGCGACATACCAGGCCGATTTCACATTCAAGCTGTGATTTTGTACCCCCATGGTAGTGGTGGTCTTGCTGCTGCTGCTGCCTTCGCTCGTCGAAATGGAGTGAGTGGCGCGAGGAGCAGGCGAATGTCAAAAGGGATCGTGAGGATACGGCAATGACTACCGGTGTCCGTTGGTCGTATCAAGGAGATAGCTGTGAACCTAATACATTATAAATTAGTGAACGGGAAAATAAAAAGTTGCAAAGCGAGTCGCAATTGACTCGCTTTCGCAACGTACTACGTGGGTTTAATAACCGTAGAGAAGCCATGATGTGGCACTTGCATTCCAAGCTGCGTGCTCAGCATACAACATTGATCGACGTGGCATAGAAGATCAAAGGGGAAAGGGACGGGGGGTACAACGAGCTCGATGCCATTTGACGAAGCAGAGCCAAGGTGCAAACAGGTAGCTCCGGCAAGGCAAGGAGGAGATGAGTTTTCTGGGCAAAAGGGAGAGGGAAGAGGTGGTTAGTTGGGGGTCTGGGTGGTCGGTGGTCGCGTACCTACTGTCCTTCCTGCTGACCGTCGGTCGATAGATCAAGACGCGCCGCCTCCTTGATGCCATTCGAGAGGCGTCGAGCCAGGCGTGTCAACGGCTGAAGGCGCCGTTCGTGACCATGGCGGTACAGCGACTAAAACATCGACGGCCGGGGCATAATCGACTAGGGGAGGGAGGTGGACGAAGGGAGGTGGACACAGAAGGGAGGTGAATGAAGTCAAGCGGAGCCTGGATTTAACATTCATGTAATCAGCGACCCAATTCTACTCCAGAGATACTCCACTTCCTTCGTACCTTCTTCCTGGTATCTTTCCTTGTCAGCTCATGCGCACATATCTGGGTCGGACCTCTCCCGTCATAGGCAGATCAAGCGGTTTGTAAGTATCTTATTACTATTATTTATTCTGCTTACCTCTGGGTGTAGGTCCAACAGACCGCGAATGAATTCGCCCCACCTCGCGAGCCCCCTTCACGTTGAGGTTTGTGGGCCGATATTCTAGAGGTTATTTGTCGGGTGGGACGCGGAGGGGCAAAGGGAAATCCCAGAGGTGGAGGCCCACGAGGTGCATCGCCGAACGAGTCGATATTTTCGACTCGTTCAATCCCCGCTCATGCGCAACTCACCAACCCCTCGCTCTAGTCTGCTACACTGTCGCTTTCGCCTCCAACCAACCGTTCAACATCCCTGTCAACACGCTCCCCTCGTACCCGGACCAACACGCAGTGAGAGGAGCAACATCAGGAGCAACATCGATGCTGCTGTTGCTCGAGCGGCGAGAATGCGGAGCGGTATTAGCAGCACCGACACCTGCCCAAACACGGACGATGACCAGCAGCAGCAGCAGAAGCAGCATCGACGTTGCTGCTGCTAACCCGGGGCCCGTAGAGCGCTGAGAGACTTGGTATGTCTGCCTCTCCCTCTCTTTTTGTCCTCCGATATCTAACCGCTCCTTTTTAAAAAAACCTTTAGGCTCGCGCTGCACCGGTCGTCTATCCCTTGTGCAAGTCACACATGTTATACCCCCTACCATGTCGACAACTTCAATTTCCACCATGACCCGTCCTAAACAGACCTTGCCTCAATAACATGGCGACGACGACCGGACATCACGGCTCTGACAGCATCGATGACGGAGCACGAAGGGAATCCGCTAAACGCGATTCGGGAGGCAAATGACTAGGGTCCTAAAAGGCAGGCTATCATCATCTTGTTGGTCTCCCCTCCCAACCTTGCTGATGCAACGATGTGAAGTAGGTATGCCATGTATCATATGATGTCAGTGGCCGTCACGTTCACGTCTTTGAATGCTGCGAAACCCTGCAAGGGCCGCGGAGGTCGTCGTGTTTGTTGATACCCCGATACTGGTGATGCAAAGTCTACGGAGAAACTTCAAAAGCACGCCAAGACTTGCTGGGGGAGAGGATGCCGTAGCCGCAGCCGACAATACCAAGGATGTGAAGGCTGCTCGTGAGGCACTATCGTCAATGAAGAACGCGAGTGGTTCAATCACGACTGCATTTGAGCGTATCGGGAAGGACAAGGTTATTTACAGCCACCACCAGCACACAAAGACTGAAGCTTGGTATGGTTTTCTTTTTTCTGAGAGGTAATTTCTTACATTTTGAGCAGTGCTGAAATCGTTCGCTGGGTCGCAGAGAGCAAGCGTCCATTCCAAATTGTGAACAACAGTGGTTTCCGTTCGTTGATGAATACCGGGCGCCCAGACCCGGTGGTTCAACCTGTGGGTATGGAGGCACAGGTTTTGACTGAAATGGGTATGTGTAGGCCTCAAGACACCTGAGGGTTATCCATGCGTTTGCCTAGTTGTAATATGGATGAATTCATAAATATCTAGAACAAAATACAAGATATAGTACATAATCAAAACAACAAGAAAGATGACGACTTCATGTAATTTACAGCAAAAAGAAGACGATGGCCAAAATCTATACACAAGGCCAAAAATCAGCATTTAAATATTCAAAATTTTGTAAACAAAGGTGGACTTACCAAGTAAACTCTAGTGCCGCCTTTGTACACGCACGTTTGATGTTTGATTAGACTTCGGGACACTGCGACTTGCAGTAAGCCTCATTCTCTTCATAAACGCAGTTTCTGAGCCCGAATCTGGCTCAGATGCTCGAAAGCGCTTGGGCGCTTTGCTGAGAGCTAAATCGCGGGCCGTCTGCTGTCTAATGCTGTTCAAATGACGCAGCCTGTCGTGTACCAACTCTCTGAGCTCTGAGTACGGAAGTTCAATGACGGTCCCTTCCGGATCCATCTCACGATTGGGCTCGAAAAAGTGCTTGTTCTTGAGTGGTATGAACAAAGAATCGTCGCCTATCTTCTTCTTTTTGGATAGGAGCTAAAAATGGTATTAGTAGAAGAAATTATAAAATGAAAATACTGATGTCTTACAGGATACCATTCGGTCCTTTCAACCACAAGGGCAAACATGTCGAGTGGACCTGTCTTCCCTGGTGAAAGCGCCCTTTCTTCTGGCTTCTCCTCCACCACCCACCAATATACAGTAGGAGGTTGCTCGTCAAGATGGCCCGGAGCAACAAGGGCCTCTTCTCTTGGTGTTTCTGACGTGACTTG
Organism: Galerina sulciceps; assembly: GCA_023014345.1. NCBI lineage: Eukaryota > Fungi > Basidiomycota > Agaricomycetes > Agaricales > Galerinaceae > Galerina > Galerina sulciceps. Next base: position 1,314,763 of record JAEDXJ010000012.1, on the reverse strand, counting down.
TGGGGGATTCCAGATAGTGGTAGAAGAATTCCAAATCGAGAATTCAATATTTGAAACCACTCGTTTCTTGAACTTGTATTCAGGACAGGTAGAGGTGGCCGGTATAATGACATGTTCGTTAGCGAGATCGATGTTGATCCCAAATACGGTCTTGACCTCCCCATCTGAACCACCAATCCACTCGCACGCATCAAGGCCAAGAGACGAGTTTGTTTGCGAGAGAGCAACTTCGAAAACAACATTGGGATATTGAGAATTTGTGCCAAATTCCACCAAAGTTTCATCGGCTTCTTTACGATTCCCATTGTTTAGAATGTAGGTTGATGACCCATACATGTCAACTCTAGGTTTAGAAGAAGTGCCGTCCATGTTCAGTGAGCATCCTGGGACCTTTTTTAAGGCGACTAGCTTTTGGAGAAGAGGGCCCACAACTTCATGGGCAAAGCCGGGTCTCTCTCTCACAGCCAAAGTTTTTTTCGAATATCTGATTCTAACAGTACTCAGATCAGCTGAAGAATTTATTTTATGAATTAGAGTAGACTCACCGGAGATCTTCATAACCTGGTATTTTTCCATCTTCACCCGCTTCTTCAATTTCTTGCATGGTTTCCTTCGATATATTGGACAACGTGAGGCCACCTGGCCTTGGTGATTCAATGTATTGTCTGATAGCTTGGATAGCATGCTCAAGAGTTGCTGAAGTTCCTGGTTGCGCAACAGCAGCTGGGGGCGCCGGGAACACCGGGAACACCGGAGTGGCGGCCTGCTTGAATAGGGCATCCTTTTCAACGCCCGAGGCTGGCCGTGTTGGTCTTGCCATGCCTAAGGCCTCATATAAGGCTGGGCGGAATGATATGCCCGGGCTTGACCTGCGAGCGTTATCATAGGTCGTCATCATGGTGGTTTGGAGCAAAAGGCGTTTAGACAAACTTAGAAACGCTGCTGTGAACAAAGTGTCAGTCATCTAAATTTAACGTGTTTACAATAATCACTCACAAAGTTCTACATTGAGAATGGCGTAAAAAACCACAATAAATAGCCTGATTTCACAAGCTAGATTACCACCAGTACTGAGACAGATGTTCAGAATAGACACCAATACTTTTGTTTTGCACGCGGTAAAGAAAAGTAACAACAGTGTCGTGTGGCGCCGATGCTCCGCGGAAATACATCAGGAAAACAGTTTTTGGCTATAGACCCCATTTGCTTATCTGCAAAAAAAGGTTGAGAAGAGCATCAGTCAAGGTCCACATGTTTCAAATTGGTACTTTTGTATTTGGAGACATTCTTAAGAATATTTGTGTACCGATAAATCTTCTAATAACAGGGAGTTCTAAAGTAATTAAATACAAGGACATGGGGGCGGTATCGACTAGGGTGCAGAACACGCACCACGGTGACTCGGCTGTAGGACACGCACCACGGCAGTCGTGACGACAGACGAACTCCGGAAAGGAGGTAGTGACTTGTTCATGGTGTCACAGGTGCTGCCAACGAGTGCTGCGTTAGACACGACGGAAAAGCGGTGGTTACAATCGAGTCGAAGATACTTGTGTATTTACACGTATGCAAGTCGCAGAGCGAGCGGCTGCAAAAGAAAGGTAGACAGGGTGGACCGCAACATATAAGGGGTCAGGCGGTATAAGGATAACTAGGACGAGAAGTCCTACAGAAAATGTCAGCGGGTTCACCGAAAGAAACATGCGAAGTCAAAAAAAAAGACTTACCTAGGGCGAGCCGACTTTCATGTTATGAAGTGGGCAAATGTGTGAAGTAGAGGAGGTGCCAGCAAGGGTGTGACATGGAGGAAAAAAGAGCTTGTGTTGCAGAATGGGCAACAGAGAGGGTGATGGTGACGGAGACGGAGACGGAGTCGGTGGGGTTCGACCAGAGCATTGGTGTTCTCTTCCAACTCGTCGCGCTGATCCGTCGCCGAGCTTCCTTCGAATCCCGAGCCCGCCTACACAACCACACCTCGAGTGCTCGGCAGTGCTACCTCCAGCTTCCGCTAACGAACAAATGAGCGACACATGGAAACCGTCAAGACCTCACGGAGTCGGCACAGCAGGAGGGGGAGGAGAAGCTTCACACTCTGCGTCCGTGGAGTCGGCACAGCTGGACGGTGATTCAACCACAGCGGAGTGGGTGAAGACGGACGGGGAGGAAGAGAAATACTCCGCGACTTTCGAGTCATCAAGTCACAGAGCTGGTGAAGGTTAATAGGGCGAAGAAGGAACGTGGAAGGCAAGAGGGGCGAAGCTAGAGGGGGGAACGATTGGTGAGGGTGGAGGGGAGGAGGGTGAGCATGCGAAATAGAGGGGAAGGAGAGTCGCAGAGTGGGCAAAGGTGGAGGAGGGAGTGAAGACTCCACGACCTCGAAAGTCGTTGAGTCGGTGAAGGTGATGTTCATTCGCCTTTTCCTTGACACCGCGGGCGCCGGCATGACCCGTCTTTCGTATCGCGGACTGGTTGGAAGAGGGATTTGGAGGGGGCTAAAATCTCCATGCCCTTCGTGTCGCGGAGTCGGCGCCAGGCGGAGGTGCTGAAAGCAAAGTGGATTCGAGATGTCGGGACATGGGTGGGCAGCTGTGAGAGGTGGGATACCAAGCACTCTGTGATGTTGGTGTCGCAGAGGCGGTGCATGCGAATGGGGAGGGATGGAGAAGGCGGACGCCTCGACCTTCATGTCTGGAAGCGTGTCTATCTGTTGGCCGATCCTCGCTCGATTCGCAGGTCTGATTCAAGCCTCTTTCGCATCCCACGGTCGAACAATGACAAATAAACCTTCGAGACCTCGCGAAATCGGCGCAGCAGGAGGGGAAGGACAGTGGGTGTCCTAGGCGGAGGGAGAAGAGATGTAACTCTTCGCGAGAGCGTGAGGTGGGCATACACGGGGACGCCGCGACCCAGAAATTGCAGAGGCTGGACGCGATGTCGAAGGGAACTCCGTGAAGTTCGTGTCGCGGAAGGGGGTTGGCTGCGAGATATTGGGGCTGTGAAGACCGCAATATGGACTTCTCGGAGAGGCTGATGGCGAAGGCTCGAAGGTGAAAGGTGGAGGGAAGGAGAAGAGCTCCGAGAAATCAGAGCCTTACACCATGTCGGGTTCGCGCACAGGGATTCGGAAATGAACCGTTATTCGATCCAGGTCATGGTCGGGGTGTCAATGCAGTTGGCTGGGATGATGAGGTGGTGTGAGGAGGGCGTGGTGAGTTAGTTTTGTGTAGGTAAATAAATTCGCGTATACTGTTTAAATTGTCAGCGAGTTCAGCGAATGTAGAAAATAAAAAACTTACCTAGTGCGACGTAGACCATGACAAAGGATCAAGGAGGTGACATCGGAAAACCCCAATGTCCTGAGCCTGCAATGTGGCACCATGTGGAAGTGGAGGCGAAGGTGGAAATGCGGAGTGGAGGAAAGACGGAGGAGAGAGGCCGCGGTCCAGCAGCAAACTTCTCGTCGACTCTGAGAGGTGGGGAGGATAAGAGAAGCCCCGCGGTACCAAATTCGCGGAGAATACGAAGATGACAGATGTTAGGGGTGGCGGGAATTGAAGAGTGTCGCGGAGGGGTGGAGAAAGGGAGAAGCGGTGGAGGAGGAGAGAGACTTGGCGACACAAAGAGGTTGCGGAAGGGGTAGAAGAGATGTGGAGGCGAAAGACTCTGCAACAAGGTCGCGGAGTTCATCGCGAAGTCGATGGAGGTGCGAGATGAAGGAGGGGACAGAGATGAAGGCTCGAGGACTTGAAAGTCGCGAAGGGGAGAAGGGGCAAGGGTGCTGCGTGCTCGTCCACCCCCTTAGCTCAACAGCCGCGGAGAGGAAGCTTGCGAAAGGTTGGAGCAGTGAAAGTGTACACAACATGAACGTCGCGGAGAGGCTGCATGCGAGAGATGATGGGAAAGGTCGCCGACATTCGACCAAGGTCGCGATCGGGGTGCGAGTGACTGCAGTTGGCTGGGATGACAAAGATGTGGTATGAGGAGGGGTGGGGTGTAGATACGTGGAGGTAAATAAATTCGCGTATTCTGCTTGAATTGTCAGCGAATTCAACGAATGTGGAAAATTAAAAAAAAAAAAAAAAACTTACCTAGCGCAACGTGGACCATGAAAAGACCAGGGTTTCCGTGCAGAGAAGAATTAAGGTGGCGAAATTGAATGTCCTGAGCTTGCAATGTGGTACCCCAAGAGCTCTATGCACTATAGTGCACTTAGCGATTTTGGCGTACACTGCGGACCCATCCAGGTGAACCCACAAGCTCAGGTAGGGGAGAACAAGAGGAGGGTGAGGACCTTATAACCAGACGCGGTACGTCAACGCGACGCGTCGCCGTGACACGCGTTGTTTAGATCAGGTGATCACAACTCACCTGATTTTCAAAGTCGTTCGATGAAGCTTTGAAGACCCCATCCCTGCTCTTCGCATCTGACATCGCTCGATGTTTTCCTACCTTCGTTCGACGACGCGAGGCGGTACGTCTTCATGGATGGTTTTTTTTCACATCTGACACCCTTCCTTCTAGGTAATTCATCAATGTTCACCTCTGACATCGCTCAATGCTCTTTGCTCGTGTTTCCTGCCTTTGTTCAAGATCTATGATGATGCAGTGTGGTGTGTCCTCATTGCTGGTTTTTTTGTCACATCTAACGTCCTTCCTTCTAGATAATTTATCAACTCTTTTCTGCTCCCTCATCCCATCTTTTCTTGATCAACCTCTCCACACGCATGGTATCTAACGTTTTTATATCGATGCTTTCTTGTAACTTACCTTACCTTCCAGGAATGCTCCCCACCGTCCGCTTCAAGCTCCACGTCTTAGCCTATCGTCTGTTTGAACCCTTTTGACAAGGACGTTATCTTGGTTAAGGGCCCCACCTGCGTTGTCGGTCAGGTGGGTCTCCCCACAACTGACACCTCTGCCGTCCTAATCTACTCCGCAGCTTCTTGATGAGGAAACTGTGGTGCTCGTCGTGAACCAGCTATCCCATGTCTCTCCTTAGCTTGATGGCTCAATGTGGATTATTAGCAAGGCATCTGTTTTGTTGCACGTCGTCCCCAATCTCTCCTCACTCCTCTGTTAGCTGCCATCCCTGTCCACGATAATTTGCAATTCCTTTACCCCTCGCTAAATACCACATCATCAGGCCCAAATCTAATGACGAAGTCAGCATGTCCCATCCTTCACTCTGTCCCCTTGCCTAGTCCTTTGTTTAGTTTTTTTATTTGATTGCGGTGATCTGGCCAGACTGACCAGCTAAACACATGTCTAGCTAGAAGTAATACACTAAATCTATAGAAGTAGATTAGTTAGAGAACGACCTGTATTGGAGAGGTTAGACAAAAAATCAGGATAACTAAAGGTCTTTAAGAGTACCGACGCGTCGGTACTCTTACTACACAGCCACCAGCCGCAGATCAACCCAAAAGTGAGGGGTCAAGTTGAAACTATGTCGACTTGGTGTGACGAAGGCTTGCCTTACTTCAAGAAATAGAAACTACGAATCAACCCTCAGTTAAAGACTGGCAATACAGAGTATCTATCTAGACCTTCAAGGTCATTACCCAGCCTAGATGACAACAAGCAAGTAAATAGAGTGTACCTGAGGCAAGGCACAGGAGGAAGAGTGAAAGGATAGGTGGAAGTCCAGCAGAAAGATACACAGGTAAGTCTATCACCTCATTCAATGCTATATCCAACCTAATCACCGCACCTCACCACCTCAAGAAAGACAGCCGAATGACAAACGAACGCTAGGAGATGCACGATGACACTGTCGACGAAGAGGGTGGTGGGTAGGGCTGGCAGGCGAATGGTGAATCTTCGTGCTTGGTTCGAGCTTGAATCCTCTTCCTGAAGTTCATGACCTTGCGGAGCCGACAAAGACGGAATCAAGGCGAGGTGAAAAAGGCGAGGTCGAGGAGAGGTGGAGGTGGTGGCCGGGGCTGAACCTGCAAGGTGGAGGAAAGAAAGAGGAGGTGAAGACCTCCGCGACGCCAAGGCCTCTGCAATCTTCGAGTCGTGGTGTACATGGAAGTGGTGCGGTGAACGAGATGTCCATGGTAGTAAGCGAGCCGACGATAGAAGGTGGAAGGGAGAGGTTTAGTTCTAGGTAGGTCGTGTCGTTGGAAAAGATTGAGTGCTGGAAGGAAAGAGAAGGTAAGCCTGAAATTCCGATGATGAAAATACAATAGACTTACTCACTTGAGTGTTTCCACCGCTTTAGAACTTTGGGATGCTGCGACACATGACTCGGCGACATGTGAGTCTTCGTCGACAACGACGAGGTGTCGAGCGAGGCAAACCTGACCCTTGCCTCTAACGTCGGCGCCGCGGGAAGCTGATCAGCCCCTTCTTCCTCTCTCCCTCTCCTTCACTCCGGCGATTCAACACCCATTCCACGAAACGAACGACAACGGCGGAGACGATTGCTCTTCAAACACACACCCTCAGCCCTCCCACAGCATCCAACCAAGCGAACGACATGTGAAGCCAGTCATCTGCACTGCTAACTCCAGTTTCAGATGTCTGTCGGCGCAGCGGGAGGAGGGTGGACAGTGGATATGCGAGACGGAGGTGGAGGAGAGACATGATACTCCGCAAGTCGACTGTCGCAGAGTCGGCGAAGGTAGAAGGGGAAGAGTGGAGGTAGGGACGTGGTCGCGGAAATGAAGCAGCTGGACATGGACAAGGGTGGACCAGGGCGTACGTGGAAGTGGAGGAGTGAGGTGTGACACTGCGACTCGTTCGATTTGCAGAGTCGGCACATCAGGAGGGAAAGGAAGGTTGATGTGCCAGGTGGGCATGACACAAATATTAACGGAGGAGGTGGAAGGGAGAAGTGAAAGAGGAAACATAACCTCCACGAGATGGACATTTGTATTGGAGGCGAAAGGGAAAGATGGCCTCCACGAAGCTCATGTCGTATAGGGGTGGAAAATTGGAGAAGTGATGGAGGAGGAGAGACTTTGCGAGACCAAGAGGTTGCGGAAGGGGTGGAAGAGATGTAAAGGCGAAAGCCTTCATCGCGGGGTCTGTCGCGAAGTCGGTGTAAGTGCGAGGTAGAGAAGGAGTGGATGGAGGAGTGGGCGGAGAGGAGTGGATGAAGGGGAAGGTTCCATGACTTGAAAGCCACAAAGCCGGCGAAGGGGAAGGGCGTGGGGTGGAGGTGGGGTGGAGAAGGAGGCAAGAGCCTCCACGACCTTCTTGTCGCGAAGGAGGCGGAAGAGGTCCAGTGGACAAGAGGCCCAGGCAGCGGGCTTCACCATCAACAGAGGCGGTAAGCGAGCCGAAGGTGGGATGTGGAAGGGATGGGGTACTGTAGGTAATTTACCCAGTTCTACGAATTACATCAATTTGATCAGCGAGATATAATTGAAAAAATGAGGGAAACCTTACCTAGCCAGGAGACGAAAGCCTCCGCGACCTTGGTCCTGCGAAGATTGGATATGCGAGATGGAGGAAAGGTGATGTTGCGGGGGTGAAGACAAAGACCTCCCCGACCTTCATGTCTGGAAAAGCGAAGGTGAGGTGGAGTAAAGACAGAGGGGAGAAACGCCTCAACACGAATTTCATATCGGGGAGATGTGAGGTGGAGGAGAGACGGGGTCGTGGAGGTGGAGGCGAGGATCTCCTCAACCTCGATGTCAGTGGTTTAGGGTCTCTGTCCCGATGAGAGGATAGAACTGAGGTAGAGGCGAGCTGGGCGAAGGTGTGAGATGAGAGTGGTGTCGGACGATAGCCTTCGTACTGGGCAAGTCCTCCTTAAGCCCTTCCTATCCTTTTCATGGCCATCTGTAGGCCGATCCTCACTAGCCTTGCAGGCCCATCTTTGATCCTCATTCACATCCCGCGGCCGGACAACGACAAATAACGTCCTCGAGACCTCGCGGATTCGGTGCAGCAGGATGGGGAGGACAGTGGGTCGGTCGGTGCAGATAGGCGGGTGGAAGGGAAGGAAGAGGTGATGCGGGACTCCGTGATTCAAAAGCCGCAGAGCCTCCAAGGGGAGCTAAGGTGAACTCCGCGACACAAACATCGATCGCGGAGTTGGAGGCTGCGAGTCGGGGTGGATGAGAGAGGTGGGGAACAAGGGCTCCGCAACCTGACAGTCGCAGAGTGTGATGGCTGCTGTGGAAGGTGGAGACGAAGGCCTCTGCCCGACGCTAACGTCAGAGTAGTCGGATGCGAATAGAGAGGTGATGGGCTCCGCGAATGAGAGAGGCGGGTGCATGCAGCGAAGATCGAGATGATGATCTTCGCGGAGTGAGCGAAGGGGTGAGGTGGATGGGTTGTGCGGATCAAGTGGGTGGTCCAGGTCAGGCGGGCTTCTCCCTCGGTAAGTGTGGCAAGCGAGCGGAGGAAGATTGAAGAGGGAGTGAAGGGAAGATGGGATGGAGGGTCAACTGGTAGATAGGTCGTCCAAGTCCTGAGAATCTCTGGATCAGAAAATATTGATTGAAAGAGCGAGCGAAACCTACCTAGTGAGTTTGATTGCGAAAAGCAATCGCACCACCAAGTCGACATCATGGGTGGAAGGGAGGTGGAGGAGCATCCTCAACTCCCGCTCACCTCCAGTACTCCATCCTCGGCCAGCCTCACCTCCCGAACAAGCCCACAACAAGCCCACGACAAGCAGCGCTTACTGCGTCCCACCTCCCGATCCTTTCCTCCCCTAAGACGACGCGTTGTAGGTGAACGGACACATCTCAGTGCACCCCAGTCACCTACCCTAAGCCGACATCGCCTCCCAAGCAGGCCCGCCGCCACATCTCGCTGTCCGACATTCGATCAAAATTACATTCGGGGTGCAACTACAGTTGGCTGAGATGGGGCTTGAGGGTGTGGTGTGCAGGTAGATAAAGTCGCGTGTCTTGTTTGAATTGTCAGCGAGCTCAGCCAACGTAGAAAAAAAAAAAAAAAAAAACTTACCTAGCGCGACAAATCTCCCCAATGCTCGTGTCACAGAGGGGAGAGGCTTGGAGAAACCAAGGCCGCTGAGTCTGCCGCCAAGTTGGTGGAAGGGCGCGGTAGAGGTGCGAATGTGGAGACATGTATGGAGAGGAAAACTCCGCGACTTTCCAGTTGCGAAGTGGGCGGAGGGGTAAGATTGCGAGGTGGAGTGGAGGTGGAGAAGGAGGCGAAAGCCTCTGCGACCTAGGTCTCGCAAAGGGTGTAGACATGCGAGGTCGAGGAGGTGTTTCCGCCGTGGTCGTCTCTGGTGCGTAGGGCAGGTGTTGCCATCTCATTGCGAGGCCGGAGGGTCTTCATGCTGGCATCCTCGTCAGCAGCATGGTAAGAGAGCCGAGGGCGAATGATGGAAGGGTGAAAGATTAAGTTAGGTCCTAAAAGTTGACGTGATCAGCAAAAAAAAAGTGAAGGAGAAAGACTATGTCATACCTAGCACGATGTCGAACACGATACTGGCATGATGTCGAACGCGATAAGGGAGGACAGGCCTGCGCCGGCAAGTCGAGCATGTCTTGTGAGAAAGGAAGAGTGTTAGATGGATGAAGAAAACTTCTGTGACATGAACATTCGCGGAGGGGGTGAAAGGAACAGGTGGAGGTGGAGGTGGAAGAAGAGGGGGGGACAAAAAGCACCCCAAGTGGATGCATGAAGAGGCAAGGAGGCTATTGGTGCAGAGAAGAAGGCGGTTAAGAGTACCGACGCGTCGGTACTCTTACTACACAGCCACCAGCAGGGGCACACTTCAGGTTTTCGGCTAATGAGCCTGGGATCTACATAGGTATCCTACTTTTGCAAAATTTGAATTTAATGAAGAATTGCACCAAGTAGTACAAGGTCACTACTCAGCCTAGACAAGGACAAGCAAGTAAGTATAGAATGTATCTGAGGCAAGGGGCAGGAGGGAGCAGAACTTTGAAAAGGTAGGTGAAAGTCAAACGACATCTGCGAGTCGGAATGACGAAGAGGGTGGAGTGCGATGATGAGGGTGGGTAGTGCTGGCAGGTGAATGGTGAGTCTTCGTGCCCATTTCGAACTCAAATCATCTTCCGAAGGTTCATAATGACGATTGTTCGGCTTGATGACTGCGAACATGAGCCACTCGAGAGGGAGATGGCATCAAGGATGAGTGCGAAGGGTCGGGGTTGGATTGACGGCAACGAGAAGGGCAATGAGGTACGTGGATCCAGACGGAAAGGGAGGAGAAGGGATGTGCGAGGTGGAACGGGTAAGGTTGGAGTGGGTAACAGATAAGCAAGGGAGGAGGGGAGGAGGGTGGACGTGGACGTGGATGTGGACGTGCGAGGTAGAGGGGGAGGAGAGACACAGGACAGTCACGGAGAGGGCGATGGCGATGGTGGATGGGCTGGAAGTAGAGCTTCCACAACTTTTGAGTTGGCGAAGGTGGAGGGTGATGGAAGTGCGACATGGAGGAGGGACGCAGAATTCAGCGACTGTCAAGTCGCGGAGTCGGCGCCGCAGGAGGCATAAGGCATAGGAGGTCTGCCCTGGAAGGTGGGCACATCAGCCAACGTAGAGGTAAGCACGCATGTCCTCGACATACCTATTGATAACTAAGCTTTCTCCTCAGGTCCGGGTTCTGTAATCTGGCACGAAACCACAAAACGATGGCAGCAGCATGCCCCTGAGCTTCCAGGTAAGTCCTCTTGCTTGTTAGATTTCCTGGTCGGGCGTTGTGTGATTGGGAAGTTGAGAGCTGAGAGGAGAGGAACGGTAAGCTTGAATTTCCGATGATGAAAGGGCGATAGACTTACTCATCCGAATGTCTCCACATGGGAGGGTATAAACACGCCGGTACGTTCTCCTCCTCTACCCTGAGCCCCGTCGCGCTGACACCCGTCCACCCGTGTTGCAGTGTTCATCTTCGAGCCCACCGCCACACCACTCCCGCGGCTCCAAACCAACAGACCAAATGAAAGGTTAGGCAGAGGGGACGAAGGGGATCAAGGATCCGAGGAAGTCGAACCCTGCAAAGTTGTCGCGGATCAAAGAGGAGGCGGGCAAATGAAGAGCTCCGCGACGTCGATCACGAAGTTCGCGAAGTCGGTGGAAGTGCGTGGTCGGGGCGTCACTGCAGTTGGCTGGGATGATGGAGAAGTGGTGTGAAGAGGGTGTGGTGAGTAGATACGTGTAGCTAAATGAATTCACGTATTCTACCCGAATTGTCAGCAAGTTCAAGGAATGTAGAAAATAAAAACACAGACCTAGCGCGACATAGATCGCGACATAGATCATGAAAACACCAGGGTTTCCATGAGAAGAATCAACTTGAAGATGACATCGGAGAACCCCAACGTCCTGAGCTTGCAATGTAGCACCCCAAATGCTCTAAGTACATTGTAGTGTACTTAGAGCATTGGCGTACACTGCCGACCCGTCTGGGTGAACCCACAAGCTCAGGTAGGGGAGAAGAAGAAGAGAATGAGGACTTCATGACCAAACGCGATATGTCAAACGCGAGGCTGTTGTTAGATCAGGTGATCACAAACTCACCTGATTTTCAAAGTCGTTTGATTTGAAGACTAACCCTCTCCCTCCTGCTCTTCACCTCTAACGTCGTTTGGCGTTCTAGGTTCCAGTTTCCTGTGTTGGTTCAAGATCTATGACGACGACGGTGTGGTACGTCCTCATCACTGGTCTGCTAATCTCACCTGATCCCCCTCGTTTTATATTTCACTAGTCCATGAACGCTTTCGAGCACCTTTTCCTCTTCGTCACCCCATCTTCTCCCGTCAACGTCTCTGCTCATGCGGTATCTATTGTTTTTTATAAGTGCTTTCCTATAGCTTACCCTACTTTCTAGGAATGTTACTTTGAAGGCCACCTCTGCCTTGACCTGCTCTCCACTGTTTACTGCAAGCTCCACACATCTGCACCATTGTCTGGTCATCCCCAATCTCCCATCATCCACCTCTGTTAATTGCCATCCCTGTTCACAACAGTTTGCAATTCCTTTACCCCCACTGAATGCCACGTCATTGTACCTGCATTGCACCTGCTTGTGGTAATGAAACCAGTGAGTCCCCAATTGACTTGCACCACCGCGTTGTCGCTCACTAGCATATTTGTAAATCTTTGTAAGTTGCTCGCAAGGCCATTACCTCTGGGTCTTTTCTCTCTTTGCCCACCTTTCTCCTTCATGTTGAACTGACCTGCTAAAGACATGGATACATCTTTAGCTAGAAGTAGTATGTTAAATCTATGGGTAGAATAGAACTTGATAGAAATACATAGAGTGAATCGTATTGTAGAAGTTATATGATTGAACTTGGTACTTTGAGGTGATTCAGAGTACCGACGCGTCGGTACTCTGACTACACAGCCACCAGTCTCTGTGGACCTCAAACACGTGGGTGGTTCATGTTCGTTATTGCATCTCTTCACGCTTTCAAGTCTCTCAACTTGAAAGCTACTTGCTTGTCCCTACTTGTCCTCTTCTTGAAACATGTCTGCTGAATCCACTTCTGAGTCTACTTCTGAGTCTACTTCCCAGTTAATCAGTAATGGTATTTTAAGAATTTTGATACACAAGTTGGCTCTTAATTTGACGGCTTCTTAGATCCATCAAACACTGTCTACTCTCCCAGAACTGACTCTTTGCTTCTGGCATCTTTTCCCTGGCTTACTGATTGTTTGACGGTGCCTGCTCTTGTGGATCTTTTTGAAGGATCTGGGCCGTTCAAAGACACCTTGAGGGTATGATGCATTGTAAAGAAGCTAATTTGGTTATTCTGACACGCCTTTCAAATTTAGAAATTCGCGCTAAAAGTGGATCTTTTTGAGAAAGACTTGGGAGCTGGGGTTATCAAAGGGGATAGCCTTCGCGAGCACCTCCTAATAAATGGAGAACCTTCTACCAACACTGCCGCTAGTCAGGCTGTGGTTCAGACAAATAATAAACGCAGGAGTCGCAAGGATAGGGAACGCACCACCGTTAGCATTTACAACAACATCACTCTCTTGCTTTGCCTATACCGGATTTTGGATGTAGGGGCTATGCTAGTGGGCAGACCTTCTACTATTCCGGTGCCAGTGCATCAAAAACAAACTCTATCACAGTTAACATTCAAGGTGAGTCTCTTTCCATGAAATTTACAATAGTTTATACTGAGTATTCTTGCAGGAAACAATGCTCCGCAATTGCAAAACAATTCTCCTTAATGCGCGCAAAAACTTTCAGAGTCAAGCAGATCTGGATCGTGCATATTCTCAAGATGACCTCCATTTGAGCTCAATACGTTTCTTGTGTGGGCTTAGCAACTCCATTCGCGGCTTTGATAGCTTGTGGAATATACAGCTCGCCGCCATGCACCTGCGTCATCTTCTCACTGCTGATCGCGTATCTGAAAAAGAAATACCAGATATTCCTGAAAAATTGAAGGATTTTTTCTTCCCTCCTGACCAGTATGTGTAACTTTTTCTATAATTTTATATTTTAAATGATCTTCAACTTTGCTTATGTATGTAGAGAAGATACCGGCTTGACTGAAGATGACAAGGCAGTCTTTAGTAAACTTATTGATCACTATGGCCCTGCTGGCTTTCGCATCGCACTTCAGTTGGCAGGGTTGATTTCCCCTATTTTCTTACTCAGCCAACACAAGATTTATTCAAAGACTTGGGACAAAGAGGAGATGATACGGGTGTGTATTCACTTTGAATTTGCTTTTAAAGTTATCTTGTTACTAAAAACACCAAGTTCACTAAGGCTTTGGGCAACCAAAAGCCTGACCTTATCCTTCGCATTGAGAAGCTGATTTGGGAAATGCTGTTTAACATTGCAGAAGGTACTACACAGCCTTTTGTTGCTGTGAGAGAGCTAGTCAATCAGATACCCTGGACTGAGGTGGAAGGGATGAGCACAGCGGAAATCGAATGGTTCAAGCCAAGTATTATCAATTTCTTCTAATGACTTTTTTTTTTCTGGTCTAATGTTTCATCTTTAGATCAACAACTACTTGCTCCTTTACCTTTGACCAGTGATGTGGCTGCTATAGGCCCAATTGCATCAAATTGGCCCATGGCTCTGGTTATGCGGCCTCCACCTGCTCCACCAGTTGCTCCATCTATCACTCCACCTGCAGAGGGAGATGAGAATCAACCTAAGGCTGGGCCTAGTGGACATCATGATGCAGATGGGGATGCAGATGGGGATGCAGATGGGGATGCAGATGGGGATGCAGATGCAGAAGGGGATGCAGACATGGAAGCAGATGCGGATGCAAGGGCAAAAGCAAACGCAGACGCGGATGCAGACATGGGTGCAGGTGCAGATGCAGAGGTGGATGGAGAGCAAGATATGGATGTTGATCCCCCAGAGACATCTGATTCTGCGGGTGAGTTCAAAGCTTATTATAGGATCATAGAATTTCATTTAACACATATTTTCCCAATGTAGATATCAAAAAGAGGGCGCAAGAGAGTGGTAAACGCCGACGTGAACCCAGCCCAGCTTCCGGTAGCGAATCCGTGCCCGAAACTCCTGTCAAAAAGGGAAAGAAGGGAAAGGGAAAGAAGGGAAAAGGAAAGTCAATAGCTTCCAATTCAAAAGGCAAGAACAAGGCTACCAACAATCTCTTCACAAATCAGCAAATCCAGCTTTTCAGTCAAGAAGAGGATTCAAAGACCTATGTCCCTTTCAGGGACTTTGAAATGGATTTCCCATCTGAACGGCTCAACCTTCACAGAGATATCTCAGAGGTGATAATTCTTCTATGTTTGAAATATCCTTACTGAATTAAATTGTCTGAGGTAGAAAGTCACCACGTATGAAAAGAAAAGCTCTGCAGTTCTTTACGACGCCTTTGGAAATCCAATAACTGTTCACCCCTCCTTTCATGTAAGTTTTTATCTATCTTTGTACATTCAAACTGACTCTTTTTTGAATTAGACGGAAACAGACGCGGCAAACTTCTACAAGCTTATTGATGCGGTGGAAAGTTTTTATATCAACAAGAAACCGCGTCATGCCACACCTGGAGCTTTCAGCACTTTCGCAATCATGGATGAGGCTGACTTCAAAGCCAAAGACCCAGCTGAAATTCAGAACCTTCTTCGGACAAAGCAAATTGTTCTCACCAACTGCTCATATTCTAATATTGAGTTTACGCCGCATGATCTCAGTTTGAACCTTTGTTCTTTGTCTTCTTCACTCTCGATCCAAGGTTAGTTTGAGTATTCAATATTTTTATGATCTTATTAATTCTTTATTAGACTATTCTGTTGTAGGCAAGAAGCCAAATGATCGCCATCGTGAAGGTAACCTTCAACAAATTCTTGACTGCATCAAGGAGGATAAAGGGAGGATTCTCAATGTCCTCGACATTCCCAACTCCACCCCTCTTCCTATCACACCGTATTCTTCAGAGCGCTTTGCTTGGACCGCTGCTGCTGGCGAACGATTCTGTCATCGTAAAGAACTATACCCCCACGGCGACATGTCCTGGTACCTTGTGGCTCTGCGCAACTCATTACACCTTGGCCACATCGACTCTGATGGGCAGGGGACAGTTATCCAAGTTCGCAACAAGAACGGAAACAAATATTGGGTCGTAGCTGTACGCGTGGAACACTCGATGAACCAGAAAGACCCAGTGGCTGCCCGAGCTGCTGCTCTGAAAGAGCTGGCCAACATCAACACGTTTCTTCAGTTTTCATTGGAGCTTCCTGATCTCGAACATTGGGTCCTTGAAGGAATTTCCCTTACTAACAAGACACAATTGTAAGTTTTGTTTCTTTTGCAATTATAACTTTTATATTAACACTGAAGTATCTAGCATCATGGGTCCTAACTCCCCCCATTGGGTCTATACAGCAGAGGATACAATATGTTCTGGAGGACATTTCATGGCGACTTCAACCATGCTGGAGACGATGATTGGCATAGTTCATGCCTTCATACTCAGCGACTACATCACCAACACAAGTCACTATGCTACCCGCCATGTACTTTGTCGCATGATGTCCTTCTATTACTATGGACTGGTTCATGGGAAATACAGTCCAGAAGGTTTGTTTTCTATTTTGTTTTTCATGCTGCTTTTCTATTTGCTAATATTACTATGTTTATAGAAGCTGCCTTTGCCCATCTTTTCAAGAAACCGGAAAATTTTGCTGACTTCCTCGAAATCATGACCTTTTGCAACCTCATTATCCTCATCAACGTATTGGACTTTGAAACCTATATCTACGACGAGGAGCACACTATCAACAGCAAAGGTCTCTCTCGCGAACGCCGCGTAAACATTGAAAAATTCGATTACAACTCTGTCAAGCCTCTTGAGCGGAAACGCTACGTGAATGCCAGAGGTCAGGCATACGGGCTTATCGATTGGCTAGTAAAGGTTACAGCTGTCACGGACACCCTCTCTGGCAATGTTCTTCCCCATCCCGGACACTCTTTGTGGATTCCTTACTTGGCCCAGCAAGCTTCTGCCATCTTGTTCTACAAAGCCAAAGCAGAAAAGGCAGGTTATAAGGGGGCTGAAGGCTGTACTTATGCTACCTTGAAGCGCCAGATCATCCTTTGTTTTCAAGGTTCAATTTGTCAAGAGCAAGTCCTTCAAGCTCTTGAAAAAGAACATGAGAGTTTAGTCTTCTCAAATCCTCAGAGGTATACAGCAAAAATGTGGGAGGCTTGTCCATTTGAATTGAGTGTGTTTATTTCATTTTTATCTTGGTGATAATTTGATCATATATATTTTTCATTTTAGCGGATAAAGATATAGAGACAATGGGTAAGACTGAAGGGGATAAGAGGTATGAGCTTGGACGTATCAAGGGAAACTCAGTTTCTTTGGAAGTCTTTGAAGAAAGCTACTTGTCTGTTGTTGATGCAGAACCGCCACGCTCTAACGATGAAGAATTTCAAGCAAGTCATGATGAAGAGGAGACTCCTAGGGCTAGACCAACCAAGCGTCGTCGCATGACCACTGTACTGTCTCCTTCTGCATCACCTCCTCCTGCATCACCTCCTCCTTCATCACCATCTGCTCCTCCCTCGCGTTCTCCCTCAGTTTAAAATAGGTCTTATATAGTCTATTTTGTATTACGTACATGCATTCATAAATCATTGAGTTTAACATGGTCATTGTGGCTAGAGAATCTGCTTATCCACACCAGCACCTAGGGATTGTCAAGGGTACGGCAACCCGTGTGGGTAGGGATGCAGGTTTTGCTGGGATATGGGTAAGGGTAGGCGCACTTGTGATGACTTGTAGGGAAATGCACGGGTAACCCAAGGGTCTCACAGCGCCTACCTGCACCCGCACCCGCCAGTATCCGTACCCGTGACCCACATGGGTTTGCGAACCCTTGCATTTCCCTAGTGATGAGCTTGACAAATACTTGTTTTTTTCTTAATTGTGGCCAAACTTCGGATCTAATCTGACTTCCAGGTACTAGTGATTAGCTTGGCTTGACCAAATAAATATCAACATATACAATGTTGAAATTGAACTTTTGACATCAAACCGCTCTTTCCTCTTTACCACCACCTACAATGAAGATACTCCTTCTCTTGCTAGTCTTTCTTCACCTCCTATCAGCAAAGCTCAGTCCAACAAACTCTCTATCTCAACCACTGCAAAGAACAATCTTACGTATGAGTTTTTAAAGTATCTCAAAGTCTCAAATCTGACTTTTTCCTATCTTAGAAGCTGATACAATATTCTTACAAAACACTACTCATATTTGCAATATTTATAAGCCATCTGGCATTCTTGACACTGGCATTTGGCATCCTTTTGATAATTCTGGCATTGACATTGAATGTACTTGTAACATTTCTGACATCAATGCTCAACATCCACATGATCTCTTTGACAAGAATCTTTGGTATAAATTTAATAACAATACAGATTATAACCATGGCCCAAGCCTCTTAGTTATCAATCTTGATAAATTTAAAGCTTACAATTTTGCTGCACTTATATTCAAGTCTTTTGTAGAGTATATTTTTTTGATGAGTTCTTTTTTAAGCAAGCAGATTTCTTTTATATTCATAGCCTTATTAGATACAGATGTTTCTTATAAAGTGCGTAAAGCATATCTACAAATTATAAGAAACTTTTTGCTGTATCACGAGTATTCAAACCTTATGCGTCTCAACACCAAGTCATCTCAGTTGGCTTTCTACCAGCTGGCTATATTTTCCTATGAAGTATCTCCTGTATTAGTATATTCTATGATTCAAATATTTGGTTTAGTCACTGTTTCAACATCTAGTGTATCCACTGAAATAGTATCTATGCAAAAATGGTATGATTACCAGCAGCCTCTGTCTAATCTATGTACTACTAATTCATGTTCAGATATGTTTATAAACAGAATAAAGTGTTCAGTAATACATAGCTGGGATGGCAGTGATTGTAATATTCTACCTAACAATTCCTCTTTTTTTGGAGCTGGTAAAGGAAAGACTCTGAAGTACGCTGTTCTCTAAAATTCAGTGGTCATATGCTACTTAAAGAAGCTATAGACAAACTTGGCCAGAGGCCATTGCTGCGCATGGCAAAAACAAGTTCTTACTTTACTCCGACCTTCTAAATAATAAAAACAGTAAATAATGCACAGTCCGCTCAAATCTGAACCAATTTAGATGATCAGGGGCTTGAAAAATCGAGAAAAATCAGGGCTTTCTAATGATACCAAATGTGCCTGGTCACGTGACCAGGAAGGCCGTGATTTTTACGAATTTTTTGATACCAAAATCATAAAAATTGGCCCAGGAATGGCTGAGATACAGAAACTGTGCAGGGTCACTATGGCAGTGAGAGAATTTCCATCGTTCACCTTAGGAGCATTGATGCCTGCTTCGCAGGCCAGAAAACAAGTTCTTTTACTACGTAAGAACTTGTAACATGATAATTTGCTACGTGGCTCAGTTTTTATTGGATTGCCTTGAAATAAATTGTATAATTCTCAGAAAAATCGGGGCTTTAAAATGGTGTCACATAGGTATAGTCACACCGTTATGTGACTTACCAAATGCGGTAGAATGTTTGAAATACACACTAAATAATCTGTATTGTGAGATTTTTGAAATAAATAAACTGGAATTAATGACTAATAATGTTTCTTTTACCTAACAGGTGGTCTGTGCACACTTATCACATGACATATCATAGAGAATATTCTTGGTTCAAGTTGGTGCATCACCAATTTCAAGGCAATTGCACAAAGTTTGGCTGGGAGGTTGATTATGTAAGCATCTCTTACATCATTTTCAAGTCATTTGGTCATCTTTGGCAATGTTTGGTGTGCCTTTTATGGCTAATCCAAGCTGTTTTCCACCATCCGAACAAGTATGGCTGGCTGTTTGCCAGATTTGGACACCATGACATCATTGCAAAACAAATGTAAATATTTGGACATTATCCTAGATTGGTCTGGGCAACATATTTTCCCATATCTGGCTCACAGAAATCCATTTAAGTGTGAATTCACACAAATCTTCGTTTTTTGGGCCGTGTGAGCAGATCACATGACCTGATCGTGCCTGGATACCCATGCCACATGAAAGCCCTGATTTTTACGAATTTTTTGATACCAAAATCATAAAAATTGGCCCAGGAATGGCTGAGATACAGAAACTGTGCAGGGTCACTATGGCAGTGAGAGAATTTCCATCGTTCACCTTAGGAGCATTGATGCCTGCTTCGCAGGCCAGAAAACAAGTTCTTTTACTACGTAAGAACTTGTAATATACTGATAAAAAGGATACATTTTTGACCCATGTACCTTTAGAATTGTTATGTGATTATATTACCATAAGCCAAGCTCGGGCAATTGCAAAATGTCATGACATTGGAAAAGTAAGCAAGCACAGTTTACCAGCTTTAATGGCTGTATTGTCTACTCATCAGTGTGTTGGAACCTGTGCTGGCTTTTGTACTGTTTTTTCAGCCTCAGCTCCATTAACCAATGTTGAGCGTCAAAATACTTGGTATAACAAGCTTGATAAAACTAAAAAGGCTAACTTGTTTGCTAGTAAAATGGTCCAACAAAGCTTAAAGAAACAAAATGACCCATCCAAGCCCAAAGAAACAAATAAGAGTTTTCCTCCCCAGCCACCATCTAAGAGCTTGCTTCATAGGATTATTTCAGGCTTTGTAAAAGATACCAGTCCTTCTCAATTTGTTGAAGCAGGCTGTGCAGTTTGTGGAAAATTAACTCCATTCAATAATCTCATTCCCTTATGTGATATCAAAGACAAGCTAAAAATATTAGTAAATCCAGGCATTACTCGAAAGGAAAGAAAAACCACAAAAGATCCCATTTCAGATATTACAGGTCCAATTATTGATTCAAAGTGTACCCATGCTTGTAAAGTCTGCTGTAAAAGCCTAAAGAAGAATAAAGTACCACCTTTTGCTTTAGCTTCAGGTTTTTGGATTGGTGAAGTGCCTGAAGTACTTAAAAATCTGACTTATGTTGAAAAGCTTTTAATAGCCCGAGTTAGACACAACAGATGTATAGTTAAAGTTGCTTCTGGCAGATACAAAATGAGAGCTAATGCTATTACCTTTCAGAACCCAGTGCCTAAAATATATGACATTTTACCACCTCCAGTCAAGGAACTTGATGAAGTTCTTGCTTTTATATTCACTGGACCTTGCAGGCCTACTAAGGAAGATATTAAAAGAACACCTTTACTTGTGCGCCGCAACCATGTAGCCAATGCTTTGAATTGGCTCAAATTAAACCATATAGATTATGCAGATGTTGGGATTTCAAAGGACAATCTGATGCAATATCCAGAATATGATTGTCCAGTGGTTATCGATTACAGAGAGTCTATTATAAACAAAGATGCTGAAGCCACAAGTGTTCATGACAATGACGAAGAGGATGGTGTAGAATCTGGTCCTTGCTCATTTACAGTACAAGGACTTACAGGTCAAGAGTTTTCAGAGCTTTCTATTGATTCAATCAAGGCTAAAGCTTTGGAACATCTTATGAGCAATGGCAAAATTTTGTTTGCTGGCCATTCTGAAAAACCGTGTTCAATATTCAAAAATCCTCAATTGTTTCCTTCTATGCTTCCATGGTTATTTCCATATGGTCTTGGTGGTATTGGTCAACAGATAATGAACAAAATTCATTCACCATTAACACAGAAGAGACATTTATTAATGTATCATGACAAGAGATTTCAAACTGATCCAAACTTTCCATTAATTGCATTCAATCATGAACAGATTTCTCAAAGTACAACCCGAGGTCGTCTAGTAGTCCAGAGATCTTATTTTTCTGAAATGGCTAACCGTCTTCTGAATCTTAATCATGCAGTATTAGCCAACATTAGCAGGCGCCTCTCTGCTGGTGAACATGTTAAACCTGAAACTGAAGATGAAAAACTATGCTACAAGGTTATTCAAGATTTGGATGCAATTGGTGGTCATGTTGAAGGTTCTTTAGCAGGTAAAAAGAGTATGCGAAATGAGATTTGGTCTTTGATATCCTATATTGGTGCACCTTCTTGGTTTATCACTCTATCACCTGCAGATAGTAAACATCCAATCTGTCTTTACTTTGCAGACAAAGATATCCAATTCAAACCCGAAATTTGTTTACCTGATGAAGCTTATCGCCTTGTGGCTCAAAATCCAGTTGCTGCAGCCAGATTCTTTCATTTCATGTGTGAAAACTTTATTAAACATGTATTAGGTGTTGATAACCACTCAAGAGGCTTGTATGGTAAAACAAGTGCCTACTATGGAACAGTTGAACAACAAGGCCGCTTAACTTTGCATCTACATCTTTTATTATGGATTAAAAATTCACTTTCACCTCAAGAAATTAGAGATCGCATCATGGATAAGTCTTCTGATTTTCAAAAGAAAATGGTAGAATACTTGGAAAGTGTTCATCAAGGTGAATTGTTGAATGGAAAGTCTTTACCTGATATGCTGGCATCTTTCAAATCTAAACAAGAAGATACTAGTTATTGTGATCCAACCAAAACAATGCCTAAATCTCCAACTGATCTATGTAAAGCAAAAAACTGCATAGATTGTTCAAAATGCAAGAATTTAAATGAATGGTGGGGTCAATTTGAAGAGGAACAATGATTTACTTGCTCGATCTAATCGCCATGACTGCAGAACAATGTTGAAACAAAAGATGGTAGATCTGTAAGAAAAGGTTGCAAAAATAGCAAAGGTGAATGCAAGGCAAGATTTCCTAGAGATATTGTTGAAAATACAATGGTTGAACCACTTACTGGTGCTCTTAAGTTGAAAAAAGGTGAACCTTGGATGAATACTTTTACACCAGTTCTGTCTTATCTTATTAGAGCCAATACAGATGTTACTAGTCTTTTGTCTGGAACTTCAGTTAAAGCAGTTGTTGCATATGTTACAGATTATGTTACTAAACCAGGTCTGACAACATATTCTATATTTGATACTGTTCGTCAAGTCTTTTCTAAAAACTCAGAGTTGTTGGGTGGCAGTAGTAGTCGCAGGAAACTGCAAGAGCTTTGATGACTAAGATGGTCAATTCACTTACTTCTAAGATGGAAATAGGAAGTCCAATGGCCTCTTTATATCTATTGGCAATCCAGATCATTATACTCAACACAAATTTGTTAAATTTTATTGGAGACTGTATGTTCGCAAAGTCAGAGATGCTTGGGGAGATAACAATAAAGAAGAAAGCCCAGAGAAAGTGTTTTAGACAAGAATCTTGGAGACTATGTTGGACTTTCCAAAGTAGATGATTATATTTATAGACCTGATATACAAAAAGATCACTTTATATGAATGGATCCGTAGATCAGAATCTACAAGACGTTCTAAAAAAATTTGAAAAAATTTGATTCCTTATTAAATATACTCAATGATAATGATGAAATGATGATAGAGGACAGAAGATGAATTGAATACTTCAGTTAAAACAAGTCTCAACAGAAAGCAGAACTTTTTACCTGATCATCCTCAATATAGAACACATGAAATAGTTTATAAAGCTAATAATCCTTTGGTGTTCCTGTGTTTCTAGGTGGCATTCTTCCAAGAAGTGATCAAGGAGACAGAGAGTACTACTGTTCAACCATGTTGACTCTTTTCAGACCATGGAGAACTGGCAAAGATCTAAAACTTGAAGGTCAAACATGGGATGAAGCCTTTAATGCTTTCAAATTTACAAAACATCAAAATCAATTAATGAAAAATTTCAATCTAAGATATGAATGCAATGATGCTCGGGATGATTATTCAGCCAAGTTAAAGAAAGGTTCAAGTCAGAAAAATAGTATAATTGGATCTTGGGTTGATAATGAGCCAACACTAAGTAATTTAGATCAAACATTACAAGACTATACAGATGATGGTCCATTGGCTGCTGAAAATAACCAGGACATAACAGATCTTCTTTTAAATGACCCAGCCAAAGCAGAAGAAATGGTTCAAATTGAAAGAGTGGTTAAAAATATAGGCTGGCTGGATAGTTGTATAGATATTAACAGAAAACCTGACAATAACTTTAAACCTACTGAGAATTTCAATAGCAGTGAGTGGAATGCTATTGTTGATGCTGCTAAAAAAGATGTTATCTCTCAAAGAATAAAAGATCTTCCATCAGGAGTAAACAATTTTAATAACAATCATGATGAGTCCCACAATGAAGTTGTTGTGTCAGATATATCTTACATCAACAAGACTTTCCAAGCAGAAAAATTAAATGAACAAAAATTTATTGATGATACTGTTATTAAGTTTAGTTTAAATACAGAACAAGAGCGCGCATTCCGCATTGTTGCCAATCATGCAACTCTTCACAAAACTGAACCACTTAAAATGTATTTGGGTGGTATGGGTGGAACTGGCAAGTCTCAAGTTATCAAAGCCTTGATTTCTTTCTTTGAACTTAGAAAAGAAAAACACCGCATCATGATTCTAGCACCCACTGGTTCAGCAGCTGCTTTGCTCAAAGGATCTACATATCATTCAGCTCTAGGCATTCAAACTGAGGCTATGAAAAAAAATGAACATACTAATTTGGCTCAAGTTTATTCAAGACTTGAAGGTGTTGAATATATTTTTCTTGATGAAGTATCAATGCTGTCTTGTCTTGATCTTTATAAAATAAGTGCTCAGCTTGCTAAACTTAAAAATGTTGTTGATAATCCTTTTGGTGGAATGAATATGATTTTTGCTGGAGATTTTGCTCAATTAGCACCTGTTAAAGGTGCTTCTCTCTACAGTGGATCAGTTGGCACTACAGTCAATGCTGCTATGACTGAACCAGGCCAGCAAACTGCAATTGGCAAGGCTTTATGGCATCAAATAACTACAGTTGTGATTTTGCGCCAAAACATGAGACAGAAATCCCAATCTCCTGCTGATGCTAAACTCCGCACTGCTTTAGAAAATATGCGATATGCTGCTTGTACACCTTCTGATATCCAATTTCTTAGAACAAGAATAGCTGGAAGAAGAAAGGATCAGCCAAATATTAGCAGCTCAGTATTCCGCAATGTCTCTATTATTTTGGGTTTAAATTCTGAAAAAGACAAGATCAATGATCTAGGAAGTCAGAGATTTGCACAAGACACTGGTCAAACCTTGACTGACTTTTATTCAGTGGATACTATCGGTGAAAGCATTCCACCTGAAACACTGAGGCTTCTAAAAAGAAAAAATCCTCATGCAAAAACAATCAGAAAGAAACAAATTTCTCTTCCTTTAAAACTTCAAAATATTCTTTGGAATATGAGGCATTCAATGACTGAAACTGTTCCTGGAAAGCTATCATTGTGTATTGGAATGCCAGTTATGATCCGCAACAATGATGCTACTGAGTTATGTATTACCAGAGGTCAAGAAGGTCATGTTGTAGGCTGGCAAGCTTCAATAGGTGCTGAAAATCATTTGGTTCTTGATGTTCTATTTGTTAAACTTGATAAGCCAGCCAAAACAATCAAACTTACAGGACTTCCTGAAAATGTTGTGCCTTTGACCCGCTCAAGCAAAAGTGTTCTTTGTACAGGCTTGAAATCTCCTATTTCAATCAATAGATCTCAAGTTTCTGTGCTTCCAAACTTTGCAATGACTGATTATGCTTCACAAGGCAAAACCAGAGAGTATAATGTGGTGAATTTGAACAGTTGTCGCAGTCATATGGCATATTACACTGCTTTATCCAGAGGTTCAACTGCAGAAGGAACTGTTATTCTTCAAGGCTTTGATGATCATAAGATAAAATGTGGTATATCAGGTTATTTAAGACAAGAGTTCAGAGAACTTGAATTATTAGATGAAATTACCAAACTTAGATATCTTGGCCAACTTCCTACTTCTATTACTGGAAAACTTAGAAATACTATTATTAGACAATATCAACAGGTCAAAGGTACAGGTTATTGTCCACCTTGGATAGATAAAGCACTTCAATGGTCTAAAGAAAAGCCAATGGAAACACTGACAGCAATAAAAGATAGTCCATGGACAATTGTAAATAAGAAGCCTGTGGTTTCAAAAGCCAAATCTTTTGTTTCAGAACACTTTCAACCTGCAAAAGGTTCAATTCCAGTTAAAGTTAACAAATTAAAAAGGAAAATAGAAGACACTGAAATACCTATAGTTCCTTTAGAAGCCAAAAAAGTAATCAAGACCAAAAAAGCAAAAGTCAGTTTCAATATTGAGTTTCAAGGTCTGAAATGGGACTCTGTTAATTATAGCTGTGCTTATGACTCATTATTTACAATATTGTTTAACTTATGGATTCAAAACAAAGAACAATGGACTCAGGAACTTAGTCAATATGGTGAATTCTCACAATCTTTGGTCAATGGATATCAGAATGTTCAAACTGGAGCTCAAACACTAACAGCTGTCAGAGATTTGGTTAGACATAAATTAAAAACATCTCAACCAGACAAATTTCCAACAGGATATATAGGAACTGATATTCGGGATCTTTTACAATCAATGTTTCAAGCCTCTAATCACACAAACACTAGTTATGAAAAGTGTACTAATTGTAACTATGAAGCAAATACTCAAGTTCAATACCAGTCTTTAGTATATATTACATCTTCTTCCCATCAATCTGTACAGTCAAACTTTAAACACTGGCAGAAACAGAAAAAAATTTGTGGACTATGTAGTAAAAAAGTGTATGTAACAAGATATTTCATTACTCCTCCTAAGTTTATCTGTTGTAGCTTGGAGGTTAATAGAGTTATAAGCAAATACATTAAGATTGAAAATCAAGATGAGAGTATAACAAAACTGTCATTGAAGGGCATTATATATAGTGGAAATAATCACTTTACATGTAGGTTTATAGTTAATGATGAAATTTGGTATCATGATGGCATTGCTACTGGGATGAGATGTATAAAGGAAGGAAAATTGGATGATTTTGAAGGTGATTTGTTGTCAAAGTGTAAAAAAAGAGAAGCAGTTGTTGTTATATATGGAATTTAAGTTACTGATATAAGTTATTGACATAAGTTATTGCTATTTATTGCAGAAAGATGAATACAAGTCTAGTACTCAAGTTGAGAAGAAATTAAAAAGGAAAAAGAACTCGTTTTTGCCATGCGCAGCAATGGCCTCTAACCAAGTACCTAAACCTGTCAGCGCGTGTTTATATCTAAATTTGGAGTTCATACCCTAGAAGGACCAGAATCTTTCTGAGATCCAGCTTTTGCCTTGTGGAGACCAGCTGCACTGGAAGCAGTAGCCTTCCGGGAAAGCGCATAAGTGAAGAACGAAAAGCAAAAGATAAGGATAACGTACCTATTTCTTCCCATTGAGGTCCTTACGAGCCTTCTTGTTAGCAAGAAGGGGGTCAGCATTGGACAGCGCACGTTCAGAAACGGTGCACGTGCGCTTGAGGGATTGAGTGGGCGCGTTGGACGAAGACACGGTTCAGGTGATGAAGTTGGTGTCGAAAATGAAATTTGGCGTGTTGCTCGAGTTGTGTTGCTCGAGTTGTGCGGGGTGTATACGCGAAGTTGGTCTTTTCAGTTTTGTCTGTTTAACCAGCAATTTTTTGAATGATCGAGGGTTGAAACAATTGAGAATAACAAGAACTCACAGCAGCCACAATTGGTGTTGTAACAAGGGCCAAGTGGGTCGCAAAGGCCAGAGGTTGAAGAAAAAGAGGGCGGGTTGCAACTTGCGGGAAGTGGAGCAATATTATGGCGGGTTGCAACGAGGCAGTGTCGGCTCAATTTGAAGCAGGATTCCATGGAGTGGAGCATTGATTAGGCGTTCTCAAGCATCTGGTTTCGAGGTTGGAGGCATATCCGAGACGACAACTATACACCAGAGTCGTGGGAACTTGGCAGTCATGGCTGCAGCGAGCGCAGACGTCACTGACCAGTCACTAACCACCAACAACCTTATCAATGGACACTGACGGTATTGTCTATCTTGGGACTTCCAGCCAAGTCCATACCATAGGATTTAAAATTCCTTCCATTGTATATCCGCTCCCCACAAGTTGTGAATCCGATGAATATCGGGTTTTCTACTCCTTGCACCTCTTACCCCCCTTGTCGCTTGGCAGCACTGGTGATATCTTTCTCGTTAAAGCCAACAGAAAGTTATTTTGGAAGGCCAAAGGGTCAAAATCTCGATTGCCCACTTGGGAAGAATATGTAGATCCGGAGTTTATGCTCAAACATCCAAGGATTAATACCCTGCGTCTCAGCAATACCAGTGACGGACCAAGATGGACTGTTCAAGGCAGAAATCCTCAGAACATCTCCCTTTCTGCTTCTATTTTGGCTTTCTTTAGGCATCAGGAGCAGACCCAGGACGGAATCACCGGAATCGAAGTAATTGACTTGACCTAAGTGAGTTTTCCAATTTGGAATAAAACCCTTCACAATTGCCTAACCACCTTGATAAACTAGATGCTTCTCAATTTGGTCACTATGGAACTGGGATCTCAATCTAGAATGTTAGGCGCGTTTCATAGGATTAGATCAATATTGTGGTCTGTGATATTTAATTGGCTTTTTGACTTCAATTGAACTTAGGGTCAAACACATAGTGTAGTGATGTGCCGGCTCGGCTTTTTTAAGCTCTGGCTTAGGGAAAATGAGGCCGCGGCTTCGCCAATAAAATCACTCTTTACTCTCTAAAAACATAGAAAATATATAAGTATCGTCGTTCTTGGGGTTCTGAAGTATGGTGCTCTCTTGTCCTTCGCATTTGTTGGACCTCCTTGCTTTTCGAGCTCGCAGTGCTTCCCGCGACGCACCCGAGACGCACCCGAGACGCACCTGTCAACCACTGCACCTCAGCATCCGCACCTCCAGACCCAGCTGCCTGAATGAACAAACAAACGAGGGACACAACGGCAACAACGAGGTGGGAGGTGTCGTCCGCAACAATCTGGAGTTAAGTTTGAAAGCAGAGGAGTCCTGCAATCCTTGTTGTGGTTTAGACACTGTCTCTAGCCTGTGCTTTCGCGAACCAAATGTTGGGACCTGGAAAGGAATTGGGTTCGAAAAGAAGTGAGTTTGGTTTGTTTTATAACAGAGGAAAAGCACTGACCTATTCCTCTCGGTCTCGTAGGTGCAACCTAGAACACAATAACCCCAGGTTAGCAACAAATAAGGTGACAGTATTTCCACTGGAAAACGGACTTCAGTGAGTGATCAAACTGAACGTCGGCTTAGAGGAGTCACTTTCAAAATGGACTCTGATAGTGCGTGATTCGTTGAATTTGAGTTTGGTGGAGGGATCGTGCAAAAAGCTCAGCTTGGCCTGGCTTTTGGAGGCTGGCTTTGGCTGGTTTCAGCCTCCGGGCCCAAGCCGGCACTGGGTTCTCTGTCGTAGTACACCCGCCCGGTATGTCGCGAAGCGAGTCAATCTCGCTTTGCACTCTTTTCTGTTCTGTTTCACTTACTAATTTATTGTGTACCACACCATGTCCGGCAAACTGGCGACCGCCTGCCACAAGGGAACAGCAAGGAGGAGAGTGCTAATCTGTGTCAGTTTGACGGCATAGATTTAACTTGACCTCACACTTTTGAGGTGTGCCATGGCTGGTGGCTGTGTAGCAAGAGTACCGACACGTCGGTACTCTTAACAATCTTTAGATATCAAGGTTTGTTGTCTAACCTTCTCCAATACTGATCAGGCCAACTAATCTACACCTATAGATTTAGTGTACTACTTCTAGACATGTATTTAGCAGGTTAGCCAGATCACCGCTTTCGAATAAAAAAACAAAACAGAGGACTACACCTCGGTTTGAATGAAAAGTGTGGGTGATGTGAGGTTCACATATGGCTCGGGTGACGGGAGGTGGCTGCCACAAAAATTCTGGGATCTGGACACAGTGGGCCCAGCCAACATGGACACAACATAGCACGGCACAGCTTTTAAACAGTATTCTACAACAACGTCTAGGCAATGGATATATTACTGTTAGCTACGACCTGTCTATAATCTACTCTATGTAGGAATCCCCGTCTTTACGAGCACGAAAAATGGCTTAAAAAAAATCAGTTAAAGTGCACAAAATCGTCAATGCAGACAATGCTTACCTTACGCTATGCCTCATCCCACCCTACTCATCCCACCCTATTCCCTCCACCCCTACCAAAGAGATATTACCTATGAAAGAAACAAAAATGTGTGTCAGTAAATGAGCACACACGAAATGGGAGTGAGGACTTACTAGGTCGTGATGTACCCTCACGTCTGCCGTCCAACGCGCCATGTATGTGTGAATGGGGTAAGCAGAGGTGAGAGGGCTGAGAGGAGAGGCTGAGGCCGAGGGATGAAGAAATGAGTCGAGTCAGGACAGTGATTACCTGCGAAACAAGCAAAAAGTAAGTCAGTAAACAGACAAACACGAAATGGGAGAGGAGACTTACCCTCTCGTATGCCGTCCACCGTGCCGTGTATGTGTGAATGGGCTAAGCAGAGGTGAGAGGCTGAGGCCGAGGGATGAAGGGATGAGTCAAGACGGTGGTGGCGAAGGAGATGGTTTGTTTCGAGATGACTTGAACATTCCTTATACGGTATTTCAAGCGGCATCAGGTGGCATCCATCATTTGGTCCAACGCTAATACTACGTGACGGACGTTTGGCGGTGTAGGCAAGGGGATAGAGTGAAGGTCGTAGATCTTGAACAAATGTAGGAAAACCGGCATTGAGTGACATCAGAGGTGAACCTTGATGAATTACCTAGAAGGAAGGACGTCAGATGTGATAAACAAACCAGCCATGAGGATGCACCGCATCGCGTCGTCGTAGATCTTGAGCGAATGGAGGAAAACAAGCATCGAGCGACGTCGGAAGTGAAGAGCAGGGAATGGGATCTTCAAAATCCGATGACTTTGAAAATCAGGTGAGTTGTGATCACCTGATCTACACAAAGCGTGTCACGGCGACACGTCGCGTTGATGTACCGCGTTCAGTTATAAAGTCCTCTTTCACCTCTTCTTCACCTCTCTACCTGAGCTTGTGGGTTCACCCGGATGGGTCCGCAGTGTACGCCAAAATTGCTAAGTGCACTACAGTGCATAGAGCTCTTGGGGTACCACGTTGCAAGCTCAGGACATTCAATGTCACCGCCGCAATTCTTCTCTGCACGGAAACCCTCATCTTCTCTTGGTCCACGTCGCGCTAGGTATGTTTCTTTCTTTTCCACATTCGCTGAATTCTCTGACAATTCAAGCAGAATACGCAAATCTATTCAACTACATGTATCTACACACCACGCTCTCCTCACACACCATCTTCGTCATCCCAGCCAGCTGCAGTCACTCGCACCCCGATTGCGACCTCGGTCGAATGTCGGTCGTCCTCTTGCCGTTTTCCACCATCTCTCACATGCAGCCTCTCCGTGATGTTCATGTCGCGGAGGCCTTCACAGTCCAATCTTTCGTAGCCACCCTTTCCACGGTCGTGGAGCTCCTTGTTTCCTCCACCTTCTCATCTTCCACAACTCACATCTACCCTCTCTGGGACGGTTGTTTCGTGAAGCCCTTGTCTCCTCGCCTTTCTTCCACCCTCAGTCGCAGCCACCCACTCTGCGACGTTGGCATCGAGGAGCTCTTCTCCTTCCTTCCATCTTCGGCCTGAGCGCGGAGGACTGGAGGATTGCCACCTCTCTCGCCGGCTTTCCTTCATTCATGTCTAGGACTTGTACTCCTTCGCCTCCTCCATCTCTTCCACCACCACGATTCTTCCACCTTTCGCATGAAGCTTACGGAGTATTTTAAGGTGAGGCTTACGTTTGGGTTTCTTTTCTTGGTTGCTCAATGGTGATTTAGGTGGGTAGGTTGTTGCGGATATTTAGAGTCATCCGGCGAGGATGCTCACGAAGGTTTCGGGGATGATATAGGCTACCTTCCATGCTGGGACGCTGAGAATCGATTCCACGGAGTGACCTTCAGGTGAGACTTGAACATGCTATTATCGTAGGAAATGAGGTCTAACATAGTTCTAGGACATCTACTACATTAGGGTGTGGATGGCGAGGCTCACAGGGCAGCAGCATTGAAGAGGTGGACGAGCACAGACGAGGAATTGTCCCGTCCAGACCAGCACCGCCCCTTCCTTCACCCCTCACATGTAGGCTCTCTGCGATTCGACAGAGCCTTCTTCCTTAACCCCCCTGTCTCCTCTGCCCCACCTCTTGCATGCGTCCTCTTTATGACCTTCATGTCGCGGGGATTCTCTCAGCTCCACCCTCTCCGTGATGTTCACCTTGCAGAGGTATATTCTTCCCCGCCACTTTGTGCACCCGCCGTCTGCATGACTCCTTTCGCCCCCTCCGCGAATGTTGGTGTCGTGGAGGTTTTTCTCCTCATGTGGCCAGTCCCTCCATCAACCTCGCACTTGCCTAGTTCTCCCCTCCTGCTGTACCAACTCTGTGTGTCAAAAAACTCCACGTCTCGAAAAACTCCTCGTCTTTCGAGACGCGGAGTTCTGCATCTTTCCTCCCTCGTCATCTCGCACATCCGTTGTCGTTCTGCACCGACTCAGGAGGTCTCAACGATTTCCACTCTTCATCGTCGGTTCGTCTGTTAGTTCTTCAGCTGGAGCTGCAGATGAAGCTAGCAGCACGGTGGACTGGAGGTGCAGCCGAGGTCGAGGGTGCAGCCGTGGAATGCGAACAGAGATTGAAAACGGGGACGGAAGACGCCTTCTCCCCCTACCTTTCGCGTAGGTCCGTCTCACATGTTCACCCCACAAACACAAAGGTCGAGAAAGTCTTTGCCTCCACCTCCACTTCTCCTCAACCTCACATGTCCACACACTTCGCAAGACACCGGTCATGGAGGCTCTTGGCTCCTCCATCTCACCTCCACCCCACGCCTTCGTCCCCCTGCCCTCTTTGCGACATGAAAGTCGCAGAGCCTTCCTCTCCAACCACTCCACCACACAGCCTCCACCACACAGCCTCCTCCACATCCACTTTGTCCTTCGCACTCCACCGACTTTGCAAAGTCTTTCCCCTTGTCCTCTCTGTCTTCCCGCGGCTTGCAGCCGCCCCCTCACCTCTTTCCTCTCCACAAGGAGCGTGTCGCCGAGATCTCCTCTCCTCCCAACCTCTTTCGTCCCCGCCACTTCATGCGCTTGCTCTCCCTGCGATGCCACCTCGGACAGCTCTTCATATCCCCCTCTTCATTCACCTCCACATCCTCTCTTTCGCCTCCTCCGCAAAGCTTCGTTTTGCAGAGGTCCTCCTCGTTGCCTCCACCTCGCCCTTTCACCCTCTCCTTGACCTTGATGTCGTGGTGTCTGCATCCTCCTCCATCTCTCCTCCACCTCACACTTCCACTCACTTGCGCAACACAAAGTTCAAGGATAACGGCAGAGGTGTTGGCAACCCTCTCCTCGTTGATCTGCGACAGCTTTGTGGAGTTCATCTTCCTCCACGCCATCTTCACCCACACCTTGACAACAATACACACCGTCTCTCCTCCTTGTTTCCTCTCGTATTCCTTTGGCTGACTCTGCGACTAGCATCGGGTGAATGTGGACAATTCGCCTCACCTTTTGAGGTAACTAAATGAGCTACACTTCGTATTGTCTTCAAATACCAACTCACCTCATTTCAGGCATGTACCCATTCCACCTTGTACATCCATTCTCCTTGTACATCCATTCTCCTTGCTTTCCGTCTTTGCCGACTCCATATTATCATCGCACTATCAACCCTCTTCGTCATTCCGACTCGCAGAGATCATGTCCCCCCCTCTCTCTTTCTCGTCGTCGATGGTATCGCCTTGCCTGTCCTGGCATTGGTTTATCGTCTGACTTTCGCCTACCCTTTCAATGTTCTGCTCCCTCCTGCTCCTTGCCTTAGATACACCCTATACTTACTTATCCTTGTCTAGGCTGACTTGGTGCTGTTCTTCCTTAAAAATCAACTTTTGCAAAAGTAGGATACAGATAGTGCTATATAGATCCCTGCATCGTTAGCTGAAAACATGAACCATCCCAAGTGTGTGTGTGGCCTTGGGCCGGTGGCTGTGTAGTAAGAGTACCGACCCGTCGGTACTCGGTGTCCATTCTCTTAACCACCTTCTCTGCCCCAAAACTCTGGCCTCTCCATGGACACCTCACACACGGTAAGTGTTTTATTTTCTATATTTGCTCAACTCGCTGACAATTCAAGCAGGATACTCAAATTAATCTACCTACACACTTCTACTCATCCCACCCTCTTAACTGCGCCCAACTCGCACACCCACAAGCTTACCCCTCCTGCTGCCACCCCAACTCGAAAGTCATGAAGCAGGCATGCGAGTCGAGCGAAGATCGGCCTACGGATAGGCACGGAAGGAGTTGGAAGGCCCTCTGCAACACGAACATCACAGAGCTCTTCCTTTGCAGCCCTCCTTGTGCTTGTCATGTCCAGTCGGTCACAGAGGTTTTCCTCTCCCCCACTCTTGCTCTCCATCCGCCTATTCCGGTTGGCCAAGTTCGTGGGACTCTTCCCCTCCCACCGTCTCTCACTTCCTCCCTCTCCTCGATATGAAATTCGTGTTGCAGCATTTCTCACCTCCACCCCACCTCTCACTTTCGAGGCCTCTCCCCTCCATCTTTACTCCACCTCACCTTCACTTTTCCAGACATGAAGGTCTTCGTCTTCACCTCCACAACATCACCTTTCCTCCATCTCACATATCCACTCTTCGCGGGACCAAGGACGCGGAGGCTTTCATCTCCTGGCTAGGTAAGATTTCCCTCATTTTGTCAATTATATCTCGCTGATCAACTTGATGTAATTCGTAGAATGGGGTAAATTACCTACGGTACCCGTCGCCCCTCCTTTCCCTTCTGCATCCCGCCCTCGGCTCGCTTACCACCTCTGTTGACGGAGAAGTTCGCTGGACCTGGACCTCTTGTCCACTGCACCTCTTCCACCTCCTTCGTGACAAGAAGGTCGCTGAGGCTCCTCCTCTTCCTCTCACCCATTCACCTCCGCGACATCAAGGTTACAGATATCTTCGCCTCCTTCCTCTTTCCTTCACCTCATATTTTCATCTCCGCATAAGTGAAGGTCGAGGTGGTCTTTGCCATCACCTCCACTCTTCCCCCCTCTACCTTCGCCAACTCTGCGACAGTCGACTCGCGGAGATCATGTCTCTCCTCCCCATCCTTCTCGCATATTCACAGTCCTCCCTCCTCCCGCTGCGCCGACAGGTCTCCATGGTTTCCCGTGGTCATTTGTTCGGCAGCTGAAACTGGAGTTAGCCGCGCGGATGACTGGCTTCACAAAACATTCGCTGGGTTTGGAGCTGTGGGAAGGGGTGAGGGTGTGTTCCTGAAGACAAACACTACAACACAGGTGGATGGGTGTCAGCGACAGGGCGCACATTAGAGGAGGGGGGGGGGGGAGAACATACCGGCATGTATATCCGCCGTCGTGTGACGACCCTTTCATTGTCGTTGTTGTACTCCCCATCCTCTCACTCTCCCCCCAGTCCTCGCATTCGCATCCCTAGTCAAGTCGTCGAGACGAGCCGCAGGAGGGCAGGTGAGACAGTTGGGCGGTCAAGGGAGCAGTCATTTCCGGCAGCGCCGACGTTAGAGGCAAGGGTCAGGCTTACCTTGCTCGACACGTCTTCGTCGTCAACGAAGACTCACATGTCGCCGAGTCATGTGTCGCCGCATCCCAAGGTTTTAAAGCGGTGGAAACACTCAGGTGAGTAAGTCTAGTATGTTTTCATCATTGGAATTTCAGGCTTACCTTCTCTTTCCTTCCAGCACCCAACCTTTCCCAACGACGCGACACACGACCTACCTAGATCTAAACAAACGCGAGATCAACGGGACGTTGACATGAAGTCCAACAACAATCAAGAGGACTTACCTGGATGCTCGGGCACATGCTGCCGTCATTGCTAGATGACAGGGCCTGGAACCAAGGAGAAGGGCTGTTATTTTGGAGTACGTCGAGAACGCTGTGCTTACCTCTATACCGGCTGATTCAACTGTTTAGTCGCTGAAGTCGTGATCTAACAAGACGGTTGGCGAACAAAGACAAGGAGCATAGTGAAGGACTACCCAGCGAGCAGGTAAGTTTGCTCTCACATTTTCATTTTGATTTTTGCTGATGAAGTCAACATAATTCATAGGACAGGGTAAACTAGTTATAGTACCTCACCCTCTCCCTTCCACCTTCCACCCTCGGCTCACTTACTACCTTGGACATCCCGTCCGCCGCACCACTTCCACATACACCGCGACTCGATGATCGCAGAGGCCTTGGTGTCGCGGAGGTCTTCACCTCCTCCATCTTTCCTCCACCTTGCAGGTTCATCCCCGGCCACCACCACCACCTCTCCTCGACCTCGCATGTCCACATACTTCGCGAGACCCAGGTTGCGGATGCTCTTGCCTCTTTCCCCTCACCATGATCTCTCGCCCTGGCCTGTGACGCCGAAGCGACTTGACAGTCACGGTGTCCTGCATCTCTCCCCTCTGCCTCACACATACGCCCTCCTCCCTTTCCAGATGACTCGCAAGTCGCACAAGACCCTCACTTCATCCCACTGCCTCTTTGCTCGCTCCGCGATTCGACAATCGTGGAGTCTTGCATCTCCTCCACCTCAAGTCCTCCCTCCTCCTGCTGCGCCAACTCCGCTAGGTCTCGATGGATTCCAATAGGCATTCGTTTGTTTGTTCGTTCGGTTGCTGAAGCTGGAGTTAGCACCGCAGTGGACTGGACAGGAGGTGTGGGTGGGTTGTGGGTGCAGGGCAGCATATGATGAGGGCTCAAAGAAGGACATGCGAGAGAAAAGAAGGCCACGGGCATGCAATGGGTTGAAAGGAGGCAAGAGGATCTATCCAGCACAACACTATTGTCGGACCCATCATCTCCCCCGACTTCTACCCATTTCGCGATCTTGGTGTCGCAAAGCCTGTCACTTCATCCTCCACCTATCCTCCTCTCCACCACCTCGCCTCCTCGCCTGCTTTGTGATCTTTGTGTCATGGGAGTCTCTGTCCTCCATGTCGCAATGTTGCCCACACCGCGACTGTAGTTGCAGAGACCCATCTCACCTACTCAGCGATCGCCCTCGGTATGTTTTTTACATGACATTTACCTTTCACTGAACCCACTGACGATTTCTGCAGCCTTGCATGACCCAACCACACACCGCGACCATGTCTTCTTCCGCCTCATACGACGATGCTCTCGGTGTCGTGCATCACCTCTCATGGTCCCCCTCTCCGCAACACCAATGTCGTGGATGTGTATCGCGGAGCTCTTCATCTACCCATCTCTTGTGCTCCCAGTAGAATATCATCATCATGGAGCTCATTGCCTCTCTGTAATGTTCTTGTTGTGGAGGTTTTCCTCTTCTGCTCTCTGTTTGATGTACCCTTCACCTAGTACTTGTCATTGTCTCAGTAGTGACTTTATGGCTTTTTTGAAGTCTAGATAAATCAAGGTGAAGCAAGGTTTAAGCCTTAGCTGATTGGTCTATAGATTTATTCTATTAATGGGAGGCAAGGCCTTGTCACGGTCACCTTGATATCTTGATCTCTTGCTATCACCATGTCTAGCTATGCTCCTGTTCTCTTGCCTATTGCTTCTTTCTCTGTGGAGCTCAGTACCCTCTTGGCTTCCTCCTTTATAGAGCTAGATAAGAAATCAGTTGATAAAGTCAACAGTGCTCAATGGGAGAAGGAGATTTTGTCAAAGATCACTGATCAACCTAGATTTGTGAGCATATTGCTAGACTCTAGGCTGAAGGAGGCTTCTTATGTATCAAAGATTGGCCCTGTCAGAACCTGGCTGCAGCATAGCATATCTATGAGTGTGAAGAAACTTTCAGACCCTGACATATTGCAGTTTTTCATTGGGAATCAACTTATGCAAAAGTATGATCCTGAGGGTGCTATAAAGTACTTGGAGCAGCTTCAAACAATATTGGACAAGATGGAGGTATGAAGTCACTGTACTCTGGTTCCTACCACAAGGCTAACTTCTGTCAGTTTGGCAGCAATCAACCACAACATCATCAGCTCAATTTCATGGAGGATATCACTAAGCAGGACTTTTTCATTGATGAGGATTCCTCTGGAGATGATAGCGATAATGATTCTGACTATGAAGACCTTGAACCTGGTTCTGTTTCCTTTGATCCTCAGTCACCTCCTAGAAAGCGGGCAAAACCCCAATCCAACCCCAGTCCAATCAAACTGGTGTTTTCTGGCACTGGCAGCTCTACAGTATCTTCTATTACCTTTGAGGCTTTCAATAATATGCCTATCCTCTCAAGAAAGCAGGGGCATGGAATAGCCTTCTGGGGAATCCTAGCTTTTATTCAAAAAATGCCTGAGCTGGAAGAACTCCTTGGATCAAGCTTATAAACTTAGACGGGTAAGGATACCATATTGAAGAGAAAAATCACTACTTACTACTGTAAAAATAGAAAACCACTTTAACCAAAGAGGTCAATGAGCAGCATTACCAAAATGTGCTTAGCGTCCTGAGGGAAATGCGATCAGTTAAACCTAGTCTCTCTTCACAAGTAGGCTGGGTGAAAGCTGTAAAGGTAAAGTAATATTTTGAAGATAAACTTGGATTTACACCCTTTATATAGGATTCCAAATTGACAGAAAGTGTGGACCTTTGGAGTCAACGGATCATGTTCCTTCATTGCAAAGCTCCGTTTTCAGTTTCTTTAATCCGAAAAAACAGAATTATTGAATCATTAGCCTTGGTATTATACACATGGATACCTGGAGAGGAAAGTGGTACCTGGACAGCAGAAGATAAAATCCCAGAGTTCACTGTAAGTTATTGTTTTTTTTTTACTACAATTAGCAACATCTAATAAAGTATAGCTCAATGGAGAGCGCACTTTAGATGAAGTATTCTTTCTGCGATACTTAAAGAACAATCCTCACATCATTCCGCGACAAAGTTATCCGCCCTCTGTCTACTTTCTCTTAAACGAAAATAACTTCACCATAGCTTACAAAGAGTGGCTAGGACATGTTTTCAATGAATATAATGAATCACAAGCCAAAAAGGAGAATATATTCAATGTGAGTATTCATGGTTTTAATCTTTCTATAGTATACTCATTAGGCTTTTAGCTCAATATTTTAAGAGAAAAGAACAAGATTCATGAGCTGTTTGCCAATATTATACGTCTACTCACCCAACAACAAGATGCTGGCCAGCTGGCTTCTTACAATGATGCTGAACTCCGCACCATACTTATCAGAACCCTTGACTTTCATCAATCTAGGGATAAACTTGGCAACAAAATCCTTCATAACAAGCCAGTATGTATTGTTTAGTCTTTAGCAGGTATTAAAAGACTGATAATATTACCAGAGTCTCAATTCACCTTGTCCAAAATGTAAAAATTTGGAAGAAAACAAGCAGTGCAGAAGAAAGATTTTTGTCTCAACTGACAACAAGTTAGACCCTTTGTTGGCTGGATGTGGTGTTTCCTTTGCAGAGGTAAAGGATCGGATTACAGCAATACCAGTAGGTTTTATTTGTTTTCTTGGACTTCAATAACAAATTTTATATAGGGAAATAAACTTAAATCTGATCAGAAACCTAAAATTTATCATCCACATGAACTCCAGCTTGAGGAAGTTATGTATGATGAAGAAGTCATTGAAAGGTGTGGGTTCCAACTTTTTGGGTTTTATGATGCTAAAGATAGAGAAAAATTGGTATGGTCTCTTATTTGGTCTGTAAGGGCTCTTCTCATGATTTTACAGTTAGACTTTTGGGTTTATAACCCTTTTCCTCCACATATATTCTTCCGTCTCTTGGAACATCACAAGGCTCTTGCAAAACTCAATCTTAAAAGTGTACAGCGCGGATCCCAATTTCAGTTCTACTCTCAAGGTACTATGATTCCTCGCGGTTCACGTGTTGCCATGGGAGGACTTCCTGGTGATGCTTATGTTATGTATCCAGGAATGGATGCACTGGACTGCGAGGGTATTGAAGTGCTATTTAACGATGCAGAGGTATTTTTGTTACATTTTATTTATTAATCTAAATTTGATTTAATATATTCTCAACAGACTTCAATGATACTCTCAGAAGTCGCCAGAATATTTTCTTTTGATCATTTTAGAGCTCTCGACCAAGCCACCACCGAAGGCGACAGACTTGGCACCTCTGGAGCCACCACTTATTTGTGCAATAATTACACAGCTCCACTTCATCGAGACAACGACACAGCTCCTGGCATTTGCGCGCAATACCAACTTCAAGCGAGAAAGGATCTGAAAGAATATTCCTTTATATATGGTGATTACAGGAAATATGTGGTGTCCAGACCAAATTCATTATGGTAATTGAATTTAGACAGTTGAATTTCTTTGACTAACATTCATTTATTAGGTCATTTAGTGGAAACAATATGCATGGAACTATGCTGCCTTCTACACTACCATTACGGCAAGAAGATATCACCATTTCAAGTGAGCAAGATAGTGGACTTCCTGTATTTGGGATTAGAGAAGAAGGTGGTGATGAAGGTGATCATGAACCACCTAGGGTTTCAAATGGCCCTCACAGAACGGAGACCAAAAGAAACAAAGCAGCTGCACAAAAATATCAAACTGTTCGACTTTGCCGCCAACAAATTTCTAACTACTGGAAGTAAAATTGTAGTTATTTAAATACTATTTTACAATCTTCTTTGAACTGGAACCAAGTAAGTCTGGCAGCCAGCCTTACCAGATGAACTTTTATTATCTTATCTTATCATCATATTCATGTGACTCATGATCTCTCTGGTGCAGAAGCCAGGATGTTTGAAGTTGCAGTGAGTTGAAGCTTGTGAATGTTTGAGGATCAAAACGGATGGCGCATTCACGTGTTCATGTGTTCATGTGTTCACGCGTTCACGCGTTCAGCGGCCCGCAAATCACATGATCAGCAGTCACGTGAATGTTGAACTTTCAGAACTCGAAGTTCAACGTTCAACGTTCAATGCTCATCCACCACCACCACCACCACCACCACCACCACCATCACCACCACCCTGCCTTCACCTCCACTCTGAGTCTATTGCATCTATTGAATGATGTTGGATGTTGACTACTCCCTCTCTGCTGCTCTGTCCTGTCAAATGGTATTGAGCTTGTGCCACCCACCCACCGCTGTCTCACTGCTGCTGTCTCTCCATTGTCTGGCAGACAGGGAGGGAATGTGTCCTAATTCTTCATGTGCGTACCTCTTCATCCTCTTTCTGAAACTTGGAGTTCAACTCTTCAACTTTCAGTGCTTGGCGTTGCCACCACCTCTGTCCTCGCGTCCATATCTCATAGTTTAACTGTCAAATGATTCAGCAGTCCTGCCACCCACAACCACCATTTTACTGCTACCCTCTCTCTGTTGTCTGGTGGACAGGAAGGGAAAGTTTCTTCAACCTCCAGGTATGTACTCCCTGTCCTCCTCCCATCTCCTGCTCTTACTTTCAAATCTGGCCATAATAGGCTGAATAAGGACACTTTGTCATTCCCAAGTATACAATTCCCTCCCTAATTTCATGATTTGCTTTAGCTCTCTAACCTTTTGATTTTGTTATTTAAGTTTTTACACCCCTATTTCTATTGCATATCCACAGCATGTTCCCAAACAGGTTTGTGCCTTGTACGTTAAGGTCACGACAACAAAGATGACAAGCTGATCTCTTAGACTCATTATGAGGAGTCCAGCAATAAATGAAGTGCCTCATAGCAATCTAGCCGCTCCATTTCATTTCAGATGGCTGTGCATCAGAGTACCGACGCGTCGGTACTCTGAAAAATATATTAATAATAAGTTTTTATTTCAGGTGGCTGTGCATCAGAGTACCGACGCGTCGGTACTCTGATGCACAGCCACCTGAAATATATTTTTAAATATAATTTATTATTTCAAAATATTTATTTTCCTGTGGCAGTACCGACGCGTCGGTACTCTGACAGTCTTGCTTTGTTAGTCGAACAATTTTGGGTCACCTATTGTTCCTCTTAGAATACTATATCGTTATGACCAAGTCTCAAAAATGATATATTTTGTGCATCTCTTCCTCTCTTTAAGGTTCAGGACCTGCATGACATGTTCCAAGATATCTTCAAGGCAGCAGGAGGAGCCTGGGAATCCAGAAGAGTTCTGTACAAAACTTTCATGCAATCAGCACTCAAGTACCAGGATAAAAGCAGCTCCACTTTCTAGATAATATTTAGGTAAATCTTAGAGATTACGATACAGTATTTCAAGTGAAAGAAGGACAAAAATATATCCAAGTAAGAAACAAAGCCTTACGTAATTGATTTAGTAAACTTTGTGGGAAATTTAGTAAATCTCCCATGAGATTTATTAAATGTTTCACTGAATACCCTTGAAAATGTTTGACTGAATCTTCAGTATTCTGCATAATCCAACAAAGCTAGCTAACAAATAGTATTCAAGCCAAAAATATGTATGATACAAAGCAGAGGATAGAGGACATAGGCAGGTAGCTTGTTGTTAGTTGAATAACAACAAGATAAAGACTTCCGATTTCAACAACGAGATGACAACCTCTGACCTAACATACGAAACAAAGGGTCATCATACCGAGGGAAGTCATTAACCTTTCTATCTGATCAAAGGTTAACAATCAAGGAATTTAATTGGATAATAAACAAAGGAGTACACTTACGCCTTGGGTGTAGCCAATACAACCGCCCAGCAAATGTTGGTACCAATGCTAAGCTCATCAGGGGATTTCTGAGAGTTATAACCTAAGGTAGTATAGCCAACAAGAACCAAAGAACCAGGAGGAATGTCTTCTGAAAAGGCTGGAAGTGTTTCAGCCACCTTGCATAGACCTTTTGGAAGTTCGATCTGAAGAAAGCGGCCATCAAGAATCGGAACTGGTTATAATCAACTTCAGTTGAAGAACAAAGCACAATAAACCAATACTCACTGGCTTCATCGTAGGTATATCCAAGCTTCCACTTGGAATTCTTGAACTGGCCTTGTTGCGCATTTGCAGGACTTAACTTTTTAGAGGCTGTAGAGCGAGAAGAAGAAGCGTGCATATAAGAATCTATTGATAAAACCATCAAGATAAATATATATAAGTTTTGGAAAGCAAATAAAAAGACTCACTTTGCTGACGATTGTTTGAGCTTCCAGGGCGAGAGGAGAAAGACCAGCGATTGTTAGACATCATGGTTTTGATGCCAGGAACACCGTAGACTAAGCAGAGTGTCGCGATCAACCTCTCATACTCCATAGTCTGAATGACACCCGTCAAGATCTTATAGGGGGAACCGCCGATCTCCTTGGTCTGCCGAGTGTAGTCTTCATCAACCGAAATAACAGTCAGACAAAGCGCTGGGGTTTTCTGATGACGAAGGGTGACCAGAGGATAAGCAGAACCAGTTTCTGGTTTTTTGGCTATGAGATCACAAGGCTCAATCCTCGACAAGTTGACAGTGCTGGTGCCTTTATCAGAAACAAAGGTGAACAGTTCCAGCAAGTACCTGATACAGTAAGAAATTGAACAAAGTTTAGTATCAAGAGAAGGCAACACTCACTTCTTATTGATCTTGGTCAGATTTGGCAGAAGTTCAGATACATACATCATGGGCTCTGGAGCCTCTCCTTTAGGAAGGAAGCGATTGTTGGTGAATCCACTAAATAACAAATGTTAGATCTTGGAAAATTTCAATACCCAGATATACATATACCTTGGCAACTTGGGAAGATCTTTATAAGTCTTGGAAAGGAAACTATCCACCAGGTCTTTGTCAAAGACCTGGCATTTTTTCAACACGCGACGACTACAAAAAGATGGTTAGTATAATCTGATTAGAGCTACAAATCAAATCTGATACACACCTTTGAACAGGATCTTTGGTAATCAAATCCTCCAGATAGACTCCGGTATCCTTCAGAAGATCCTTTTTCTTATCAAAAGAACTTCTTTCAACCTTCTTTGACTCCTTAGACTTTTTTCTATAAGTTAGACTTGATCAGAGAGTTTATAGATAAAAAAGTAAAGCACAGTACATAGCTGTATCCACCACTTTTTGACGGTCAAGGTTGCTACAACAAAGAATTCGTTTAGATATTGCTTAAAAGAGATCAACATACATTTTTTTGGTTTTCCCCTGGACTTCTTGAGCGCACCTCCGATTCATCAGCACTGTCCTCCTCTTCGCTAAAAAGATAGGATTGAAAAAGAATAAAAGAAGAAAAAGAAACCACGCACGCCTCATCATCTATAAAATCGGCAATAGAGCCTTCTTCTCCTCTCCTCTTCTCCTCCTCCTCCTCTCTTCAGCTTTTTCTCTTCTTCTTGCTCCTCATCGCTATCTTCTGCTGTATCTTGTCCTCTTCACTGCTATTGTTTGATTCAGAGTCAGTTTCTTCCTTGACCTTGGAAACCTTTGGTTTGGTTTGAATCAAAACAATGGGAGATCTCAGTGCTGATTTTTTGCCAGAGGTGGGAGTGCTAGGAGGCTTGAGCTTTGAAACTTGACGTTGCTTTTTTGGTGACTTCTGCTCAGGACTGACAAAAGAAATCCATAATCCATATAAAAAGCTCTTGTAAACCAAATTTAAACATACCTTGGGCTGAAGGAGGCAATCTTGGAACCTTTGACCTTTATCTTGGATCTATTTTAACCAAAGAGATAAGAAAATATTCTAAAAAAGTTTAATCATTACTCACGATTTTCCCTTAGGCACCTGGGGTTGGACAACCCTTTTGGAACGCCTTGGAGTAACTCTAGCAAATCATATCAATAATATGAACTGATATGACTGCAAGAAAGTATAAATACGGTGGTGGCGAATGTTCAGATCTGCAATAGAATTTAATATTGAGATACAAAAATATAAAGGATGGAACACACAAAGCTCCATCATCAGAGACATCGTCTTCCTTGACGCTATATCAGCAAGGATTTTAGTATAAATTAACAAAACCAGAGCACAGATATAAACCTGGCATTGTGATCGCTCTCCTCAGAAGAAGAGACAGCTTTGACCTTTCTTTTAGCCATAGTGGAGCGAGCTTGTTGGTAGAAGAAGTTGAGAGGATAGGAAGCTGAAGGACGAGATAATGAAAGAGAGCTTTTTATACCTTTGCTAATTTCTCTTTGAAACTCGGATC
Organism: Galerina sulciceps; assembly: GCA_023014345.1. Classification (NCBI taxonomy): domain Eukaryota; kingdom Fungi; phylum Basidiomycota; class Agaricomycetes; order Agaricales; family Galerinaceae; genus Galerina; species Galerina sulciceps. The sequence continues at coordinate 1,270,191 of JAEDXJ010000012.1, read as the reverse complement.
AAGCAGAAGATCCGTAAACTTGAAGTCAAAAAGGAGGTATAATCACTTGTTCTACACACGACTATATCGAGCTCCTATCCAACGGCGCTTCTAGCTGATCAAAAAAGCCAGGAACAAACAAAATTTAAATTTAAGATTCTTGACAGGTAATAGAAACTGATCACCGTCTCTTTAGTTGGGTCATGTGGAATAAGCCAAGAGCCAGAATCAATGTTCCGGATCCTCCTCTGGATCCTTTCCGGTCAGCAGACCCAATACCTTTTCGGTCCGAACTCTCAACACCCTAGCGACTAAATTTTACTTCCATATCAAAGGAAAAAACTAGCTCCATCCCCAAAGGTACGGCTTCAATCTACAAAAACAGCCCCTATAACCAAAAAAGGTAAGAACAAGGCTTTTTTAGCCAACACAGGAGAAATTTATTGATCGATCATGCAAGCCAGAGAGCGTTAAAAGGCAGAGAAGAACTTTGTTAAAATCCTTCATCTTTCCCCGATGTATCAAGGATTTATTATGGATCAATTCTACGATATGAAATCCACTGGTTAGTTGCATATTAATTATTTGTATCTTTAACTGATAAAGTTCCAGAAAGCAAAGTTGAAGCGCTTGCTCAAATCCAACCACAAAGGAAACAACTCTGTCAAGCTCAGTGCGTTGCACTTTATTTTGAACAATCTGCTATAGCTATCTATTAGAACGACGGAATCAAAGAACATGTTCAGGTTGCTCCAATGGAAATAAACACAAAACCTGGAAGCTCATCCGAAACATGAGTAATGAAGATGCAGAAGAAGTTGTTCTCCGTGTCCAAGGCGTATTAAGTCAAAAGTCCTTCCTCCTATAGCTCCAAACTTTAATATGTATGTTAATTCTTATTGATTGATAAATATGATATTGAATATATTATGCAGAGAGCCAAAACAACGCCACTTTATGCGCCAGTCAGTCACTCTTACTGGACTGAGCAGCATGCACTTTGATCAAGCCATACAAAGTATTCAAGACATCCACCAGATCTTTTCACGCACCTTCCCGCAAGACGCTCTTGAGGACTGGAATCCTGCTACATTTGAAGGTCATCTTGCTATTGACATGAACAATCGGTTTTTTACACTTCGCAAACAAGCGATCACGGATGAAATTCTTCCCTTCTCCAAAGAGGTTGATCCACATGGAGTCTTAACCGCAGCAATGGGTCTTGATGATCAATTTGTTCACACATCAGAAAATGAAGTTGAGTATTATGAGCTTATTAATGAACATGAACAAGAAGTAAGTTTAATACTGCTCAGATCTTATAAAAGTATTGAAATCGTCAAAAGGTATCAAGAAATCAATCCCATCAAGTTTCGCTGTGGGATATCATTGAAGCACAGCTTTCATTTACCTGTATTCAAATGAAGAATGAAAGATATCGAATGCTGACTGTTTCTTCGGGCAATCACTATCTTGGACACCTCACCATTAAGGGTACGTTGATATTTTGACCTTATTTCTGAATTCTAACCTAGTTTAATATTCAAGGAAGCAGAGCACGCACAGATCTAAAAATCAGACTGTGAGACAGGTGTCTTTGAAGAGAAAGGTGGGATATTCTACGGATGAAGTTGTTGAAACGCGCGACCGATTAAGTAGGATGAGAATTGCTTAATAAAGTCATCTATTACACTCAAGTCGTATTACACGGCAATATAATGTAGTCACTTTATTAAGTAAACCAATAGATGCTTTGAAAGGTACTTGGAATAGAGAGCAAATAATACAGAAAGACATAGAAAAGAACGCATGGATCCTGTGGCTAATAGATCATGTGCAACTTTCCAACGCTTGTTTTGAATAGGCATGCGGATCTTACACATTGAATTGAGGTTACGGATCTTGCAAAAACTATGGAGCTTACCGCCAGAGACTCTGTCATTACCTCAGAGCTTAGCCGAAATAATATATAAAGGGCTTGAACTGCGATGATTTTATCCAACTCCCCCCCCCTGGGCTATCTATTGTGCTTTCTCACTGACTGCTCTCTCACTGACTGCTCCTTTCCCTACTACTACTCTAACCTTTCCCTATCATCGCTATGGGAAGAAGCAAGTCTCAAAAGAAAAGCTCTCATGCCCGTGAGTTATGTTTGAATCTGAAGTCATTCAAAGCTGAAGTTAACTATAATAGAAGCTCCTTACCTTCGTCGCTCTCTCCGTTTAACAAAAGGTATGACATACTTGTTGGATAAGCGTATCACTGGGTTTATTTGACTGTTATTCTACAGGACCATCCAAGGACGACGTTACAGTTGAAAATTCAGATTGTAAGTACTTAAATTTAACTTCAGATAATTCTAATTGATTCTAACTATTACAATACAGCATCAGAAGATCTTGATCTCCAGTCCTTCATTTCTCACAATCTCCCACTTGGAAACTATGATTTGAAAGCCCTCAAATCCTTGTGGAACGGTACCATTCAAAATATTGTTGACGAATCCATGAAGAATCCAGAATCTCGTCGCCATGCCATTTGTGTGGTTCGCCAAGCCGCCAAATGTCTAGAAATCAACTTGGAGGCGACTATACCTATTCCAGTTGGCGATGATAAAATGATCCGTAGGCCTAACATCCTGCAAGTCAAGCAGTCAATCCCTCCTCTTCCTGAAGAGTTGAAAGCAGCGTCAAAACCTCTATGGGACAAATGGGGTACTACCAAAAATCTTGTCGACATTGTTGCCTTTGCACAAGAAGAGATTTTGCTACCTGACGTTCACACATTTCTCTTGATTCTCGCCAAATCTGTGGGAATCTTGAACTGCAACATCAGTACGTTTTCTCTTGATCTATCTGAATATTGTTATCTGATTGTGATTCACATATAGTCAATGATGTGACCTATGCTATACAGTGCAGCAAAATATCTTTGCTTCCACTTGGAATACAAGCAAAGATACTGGACAACCTTAGCGCCTTGGAGCTTCAGTCTTTTGCTGAAACCAGCAAAGATCATTTGCTTTCTTTGAATCTGTACCTCTGCCGCACTATTGGGGACATGCTGCAAGATTTTGGATTTGCGCTGGAGACCTTCATGTCTGCTTTGACGAATTGTCAGGCCATCATCACTGGCTCTTTTGCACTTCAGCCTCTTCTTCCAAAAGATCAGCGCTTCAGGCCCAACAACATCAATATCGTCATGTCTGTCGAATTTCTTCATACATTCCAGAACCTCCTCCAAAACAACTATGGTCTTCACTTCTCTGACGCCAAATTCCACTCCTATAACCCTGTCATTTGCGATCGCATTGTTTTTGCACACAAAATCACCCACCACACTATCCACTTGGCCAGAGGCCATTGCTGCGCATGGCAAAAACAAGTTCTTACTTCTGCAGGGAGTCCGACCTTCTAAATAATAAATACTGAGAATAAATCATAGTCCGCTCAATTCTGAACCAATTTGGATGATCAGGGGCTCAAAAAATCGAGAAAAATCAGGGCTTTGTAACGGTACCAAATGTGCCTGGTCACGTGACCAGGAAGGCCCTGATTTTTACGAATTTTTTGATACCAAAATCATAAAAATCGGCCTAGAAATGGCTGAGATACAGAAACCGTGCAGGGTCACTATAGCAGTGGGAGAATTTCCAACGTTTCCGTTAGGAACCAAAGTGCCTGCTTCGCAGGCCGGAAAACAAGTTCTTTTACTACGTAAGAACTTGTAAAATCCTTATCGTCAAAAGCGGGCACTCACCACTGGAATCCATCTTCTATGAACCAACTACTGTGATGATGAATGTGATCACGCCAACTGGTCTATTCTCAGCATATCCAGCTCTCCTTCACTACCGCATCTCCCTACACAACCCTTGGATTGCTTTCGAGAACAACCGCAATAACCCCTACCTTGGAAAGGAGCAAGCAGATGAGATTTCAACAGAATTGCAAAGAAAGTATGCTGATCGAGGTTTTTTATCCACTTGCAATCTTCTCAAGATCGAGACTACTGGAAACACCAAGGAGTTTATCCATCGCTGTCGCATTGATCCAGTCTGTCCCTTGACCCCTCGTGCTGTCGGTGATCGTGGATGTATTCTTTGGCCGCTTTTTCAACGCGCAAACTTACCAGCAGCGGAAGATGGAACAAGGTATCTGATGCCTGGGATTGACTTTAGTAATATTCGGCCACAGCTTGATAACATCTACTGGACAAATGGTGCTAGCGTATGCAGAGCACCACCAAAGTCAGCAAGACCCTCTGGCTTAGTAAGTTATCAGCGTTGTTTTTATAATTAAGAGCCAAGCAAACTTGCTATCGATAGATTTTTGCAGCAATTCACAAATAGCATTTTTTTATATAGTGTTTATTCTGTATGTATATAGAATATCGTGTATTACAAACATATATGGCTTAATAGAGTTATTTGAAGTGTCCAAAGTCCAGAGTACCGACTCTTTGCACAGCCACAACTAAAAAAAAAAAATCTTTTTCAAAGATAATAGAATTTTGGGGAGTACCGACGTGTTGGTACTCCCTGCACAGCCACAACTCTGAGTGATCTTCAAGCCGTACTTTGATATAATGTACTTTTCTAATAGATTTAAGTTAAATTTGACATGAGACAACTATGAAATCTACTTTTAAAATATATAGTACATAATACTAGCTTGTCATGCATCTAAGGCACATATTATCAACATGAATAGATTATTTGGCTGTATATAGCCTCCCCACCTTCGCTAAAGCTCAGGGGGGCCCCCAAGAGCTTATATACAGCCAAATAATTACAAGTTCTTACGTAGTAAAAGAACTTGTTTTCCGGGGGAAAACGCACTACAAAATTGACCAAACCACTTCCTAACGGTAACGATGGAAATTCTCCCACTGCTATAGTGACCCTGCACAGTTTCTGTATCTCAGCCAATACTGGGCCAATTTCTATGATTTTGGTATCAAAAAATTCGTAAAAATCAGGGCTTTCATGTGGCATGGGTATCCAGGCACGATCAGGTCATGTGACTCGCTCACACGGCCCAAAAGCGCGAATTTGTGCGAATTTAGCCTTGAAACTGATTTCCATGAGCTAGATATGGTGAAGTATGTTGCCCAGACCAGTCTAGGATAATGTCCAAATATTTACATTTGATTTGCAATGATGTCATGGTGTCCAAATCTGGCAAACAGCCAGCCAAACTTGATCGGATGGTGCCAAACTGGCTGGATAAGGCTTGAAAGGCACACCAAACATTGCCAAACATGACCAAATGTCTTGAAAATGATGTAAGAGATGCTTACATAATCAACCTCACAGCCAAACTTTGTGCAATTGCCTTGAAATTGGTGATGCACCAAGTCAGACCAAGAATATTCTCTATGATATGTCATGTGATAAGTGTGCACAGACCACCTGTTAGGTAAAAGAAACATTATTAGTCAATAATTCCAGTTTATTTATTTCAAAAATCTCACAATACAGATTATTTAGTGTGTATTTCAAACATTCTACCGCATTTGGTAAGTCACATAACGGTGTGACTATACCTATGTGACACCATTTTAAAGCCCCGATTTTTCTGAGAATTACGCAATTTATTTCAAGACAATCCGATAAAAACTGAGCCACGTAGCAAATTATCATGTTACAAGTTCTTACGTAGTAAAAGAACTTGTTTTCCGGCCTGCGAAGCAGGCACTTTGGTTCCTAACGGAAACGATGGAAATTCTCCCACTGCTATAGTGACCCTGCATGGTTTCTGTATCTCAGCCATTTCTAGGCCGATTTTTATGATTTTGGTATCAAAAAATTCGTAAAAATCAGGGCTTTCATGTGGCATGGGTATCCAGGCACGATCAGGTCATGTGACTCGCTCACACAGGCCCAAAGTGCGAATTTGTGCAAATTTAGACTTGAAACTGATTTCCGTGAGCTAGATATGGTGAAATATGTTTCCCAGACCAATCTAGGATAATGTCCAAATATTTACATTTGTTTTTCAATGATGTCATAGTGTCCAAATCTGGCAAACAGCCAGCCAAACTTGTTCGGATGGTGGAAAACAGCTTGGATAAGCCATAAAAGGCACACCAAACATTGCCAAACATGACCAAATGACTTTAAAATGATGTAAGAGATGCTTCCATAATCAATGTCCCAGCCAAACTTTGTGCAATTGCCTTGAAATTGGTGATGCACCAACTTGAACCAAGAATATTCTCTATGATATGTCATGTGATAAGTGTGCACAGACCACCTGTTAGGTAAAAGAAACATTATTAGTCAATAATTCCAGTTTATTTATTTCAAAAATCTCACAATACAGATTATTTAGTGTGTATTTCAAACATTCTACCGCATTTGGTAAGTCACATAACGGTGTGACTATACCTATGTGACACCATTTTAAAGCCCCGATTTTTCTGAGAATTACGCAATTTATTTCAAGACAATCCGATAAAAACTGAGCCACGTAGCAAATTATCATGTTACAAGTTCTTACGTAGTAAAAGAACTTGTTTTCCGGCCTGCGAAGCAGGCACTTTGGTTCCTAACGGAAACGATGGAAATTCTCCCACTGCTATAGTGACCCTGCATGGTTTCTGTATCTCAGCCATTTCTAGGCCGATTTTTATGATTTTGGTATCAAAAAATTCGTAAAAATCAGGGCCTTCCTGGTCACGTGACCAGGCACATTTGGTACCGTTACAAAGCCCTGATTTTTCTCGATTTTTTGAGCCCCTGATCATCCAAATTGGTTCAGAATTGAGCGGACTATGATTTATTCTCAGTATTTATTATTTAGAAGGTCGGACTCCCTGCAGAAGTAAGAACTTGTTTTTGCCATGCGCAGCAATGGCCTCTGGCCAAGTGCTTGCTTGTGTATGCCCCACTTCAGACAAGAAGGGACATACACGAATAATAATTGCCGCTATGAGATTAGCAGGGAGAGGCGCCCGGGGGGCGACAGTCGGATTCGATTTCCCTTTTGGTGCTAAGCGTATTACTCGCGGCATCACATACCGAATCACTGGCTTAGTACTGGTGATCAATATCGTCAAGGCGCGTCAAGTCGCTCATACTCGGCGCGGAATCACGCTACGATCCCCGCTTTTCCGACGCGGTTTTATTTTGACTTGCATAGCAGCCATTGCTGCGCATGGCAAATACGAGTTCTTATCATTTTTTAATTTACCCCAGAATTGGGGACAAATATTTATATATATTTATACAAAAAACCAAGTATTAAAATATCAACTTATTATTTAAAAATTTTAAATTAAATTTCTTATTTTTCAAAGCACAATTGAGAAAGTTATATATTCATACAATATTAAATCATCCATTTGTTTTCTCTATTTAATCAATAACTAGTGTATTAAATTTCAAAATATTACCATATTTGGAATCAGAAAAATTTTCCAGAATTTTACATATTTTTTTTTTTGCTATCTCAACTTTCCCACAATCTGATCAAAACTCACTATTTCTTAAATTGCACAAACAAGACCAAATATTTGCAAATATTTTACCATCTATCATATTCTCCTGAATTTTCTGGATTTTTTGGTATATAAAACATCAGATTTGATTAAGAACTGATTGTGTTAGAGCTAAAATACTAATTTGAAGACTCGCATCCAAAAGTGGTTTCTCAATAAGGAAAGGGTCTGGTCACATGATACATAGATATTTGTAATCAAAAAAATTCACACTATTTTATTATTATTTTTCCAGATTTATTACATAATTATTTTATCCTTGTAGATCAGATTTACTAAGCTAGAATTATCATTGGCTGAGTATGACCACTATGACATCATCAATGTGCAAAATGTGCACTTTTTGACGCTTTTTGCACCTTGATGATGTCATAGTCAGACAACATCTGATAACTTCACATGGAACACATGGTTGCTAAGAAAAATGATGCATCAATGATGCCATCAAATGTGTTGCTAAGGCAATTGATCCATCAAAGATGCATTGATACAACCATCAAATGTATTCCCACCAATACATTTTTTAAATTAAAAGACTACAAACTTTTGTAATGGCCAGGAACAGAGACTACAAAAAAAAATGAAGCCGTGAGAGAAATTCAACGAAAATGTGGGTAGCACTGCAAGCAAAATGGCAGAAATCCAGAATATGAACGAGTTCTTTTACTAACGTAAGAACTCGTAACGGAGTCTTTCATGCGGGCTGAGGGAGAAGGGCGAGATCTCGAACGGGTCTCGAAAGCTTTCGGGTTAGTAGGATGTCTAGTAGGGTTTCAAACGGACACTTTAGCTACAATCGTTTGTATTCTTTCAACCGGACTGCTATCGCGCACCGGTATATAAATTGTTGAAGTAAAAAAAAAAAAAAAAAAAAAGAATAATAATTGCCGCTCGGGGTCCTCCTCGAACCACGGCATCAAAGACTTGCAGACCGCGAGCAAATGTGCTTGGCCTGAATGAATGGAAGGATCCACGTTTGCACTCGTCCTCGAGCACGACAAATCTGAAGCATTCCACTTCGATAGGTCGCAATCGTTTGACGCTCCCCCCATCGACCTGGGCTTTGCGCCCTTCACCGGTGAGACCCCCCTGAAACCCAAGCCGTTTTGGCGATACTTGGGCTTCTATTTTGACCGCAAGCTCACCTTCGAGGAGCATGTGAGATATTACTCAACCAAGGCGATCTCGTCTATCAAGGCGATGAAAATGCTTGGTTCTTCTACACGCGGCTTGCAACCCCTAGACAAGCGCTTGTTATACCGTTCGTGCGTCATCCCCATCGCGACGTACGGATACTCTATGTGGTATTTTAAAGGAGCCAAATGCAAAGGCATCCTTAAAATCCTCAACTCTATGCAGCGTAAAGCTGCTATCTGGATCACAGGGGCCTTCCGCACCTCTCCCACCCCCGCAATTGAGGCCCTCGCCGGCCTTGTTCCGATACATATCCTGCTCCGGCGCCTTGGTACAAGAGGCCGGCTGCGGGTGGGCACCCTTACGCCCACACACCCAATCCGCGCATTCATGTCCGGGTCTAATCTCGGCGAAATGACCCCCCACGTGTTGTCCGTCAAAAAACTCCCTCCAACGAGACGTGCTATGGTCCATAGCGCTCTCCAAGAGGCCGATCTTGCGCTCCCGGAGGAACTCCGAGAAGAACTCCACCCCTTCAACCCGGACTCACGTCCGGGTGACCGACTCATGGATCTGTACACAAGTCAGATCATATTCGACGACTTTCAGCGTGACAAGGAGGACCCTGTGGCCTCTCTGGCGCATCGGGAGGTCTTTACCCTGCCCCACCCGGAATGGGCGGAATCCGGCGGATTCCGGTGGATTCCAGTGGCATTCCGGCGGAATTTCTCTGCCAAAAATGCAAGTTCCGGTGAATTCCACCGGAATATGACCAAAAAATGCTCATTCCGCCGGACAAAATTCCGGTTGCCAAAACTGGAATGGACTGGAATGGAATAACAGGAATGATTCCGGTGGATTCCACTGGAATAAACTAAATAAAATTTATTTTTAAGTATTTCTAACTGTATAACTGGCATACTTATACAAATAAAAAAAGAAATATAACTAGAAGGCTTTGTCCATTGAAATTTTGAGGTATTTATGGCCATTGTTTATTGTTTGTATTAATTCTAAAAACAAAATCAGTGGAATTAATTAGTTCTAAAATAGTTTTAAGAATAAAATTAATAAAAACTAATAGTTTTAAAATAGAATTAGTTAAAAAAATCCAATTAGTTCTAAAAATACAGTGCTTTAGATTAATTCTATTTATAGTTCCCAAAATAAAACTAATTGGATTAATTCTATTTTTAGAAATATAAATAGAACCAAAATAGAACTATAAATAGAACTTATCGGTATTGCTATTGTTCTAGAAATAGAACTTATCGGTTATTGCTACAATTCTAATAATAGAATTTATCGGTTATAGTTCTAAAAATAGAACTTATCCAGAACTAATCCAATTAGTTCTATTTATAGTTCTATTGATTATTGCAATAAGTTTTAGTTCTTCTATTGGTGTAATCCTGGTGATCAGGATTACGCAACATTTTGGCTTATTTACCGACACCATCTATCTCATAAGAACCCAAATCACCCTCCACCCTTCCTCCTCCCTTTCCGGGTTCTCGCTCGTTATCCCTAAACTAGACTCTAGTACGCGCTCTACAAACCTCTCGAAAATATACTCGGTTCATATTCTTTGTGAGTTAGTGTTTTCCTAGCGTACGAAAGTACGCTAGGTTTCCAATTTAGTTCTATTTATAGTTTACAATAGCCAATCAGTTCTATTTGTAGAATGATAGTGATCACTGATAAAGTCTATTTTTAGAACTATAGTGATAACCAATAAGTTCTATTTATAGAAGAACTAGAACTTATTGTGATAATCAATAGAACTATAAATAGAACTTATCACAATAACCTTTATTTATTGTTCTAAAAATAGAATATTGCAATAACTGATAACCAATAAGTTCTTTTAGAACTATAAATAAAACTAATAACATTGGGTCTAAAAATAGATATCATTTTAAAACCAATCCTATTCTTTTAGTTTTAATAAGACAATTTGTTAACTTAATTCTAAAAATAGTTAAAAATAATTAAATCCAAATATAAAACAATTTCTACATTATTAAATTAATTTATAAAAAAAAATTAGCCATTTAATAAATATTCCTTATTAATAATTTACAATATTAATATACTAGGATATAAAGTTATAAAATTATTTCTTTGAATATTTATTTTTAAATATTTGACTAATATTATTGGTGTATTTTATAGTGTTCCTGTCTATTCATTCCACTGGAATATACTGCAATTGGTAGTTCTATATAGTTATTCCACTCCACTGGATTCCAGTTTACCATTCTGGGGGATTCCAGTGGATTCCAGTCCACCATTCCACTGGAATCCACTGGAATTTCCTTGTTTTTGGTGTGGTTTCCACCGGAATCCACTGGATTCCAGTAGATTCCGGTGGATTCCGGTCATTCCGCCCATTCCAGGTGGGGCACAGTAAAGTACAGCGCATCGGAAGGAACATCTAGACCAAGTACTGGCTGACCAGTCAGTACTGGGCACAATCGTGGTGGCAGCTGATGGCAGCCGACCCCTTGGAGGTGATCTTCAGGCTACGGCCGCTGTGATCCTCTTCCGCAGTGGCGAAGAGATGAAACGGTCTCGTCGCGCTGCAGGCGATGTTACTGCTAATGACGCAGAGCTCGCCGCCATCCGCTATGGCATCTGCGAAGCAATTCGTGATGACATTGGGGTAATCGTTGTTTTCACTGACTCGATGGCTTCGGCTCGTCGTTCAGTGGATCCGTCTATTCATTCAGGCCAAGGGCATTCGCTCGCGGTCTGCCAGGCTTTGCGGCAATGGTTCGACAACGATCCAGACCGCCAACTTCTCTTTGTGTATGTTCCTTCCAAGTTGGAGTGGAAGATACATAAGGAGGTTCATGACTATGCGTGCTCGCTGCGCATTCCTCTTGGTATTAAACCCAAGAATTCCATTGACCGTCTGCGCTCTGCAGCGGATAAACTCAGGACGGATACTTGGACTCACGAGTTCCGTGCCAATGGTAGGGGGAATCGGTTCTACGATCTCCTTGGGGCTGACGGCCAGCCTCTCAAGCCTCGACACTCGGCTATCCGCGGGTCCTGGCTAGAAATCGCGAAGGGTGAGTCCCCTCAACTCTTTGCGCGTGTGACTCGGTGTGTAACTGGGCACGCACCGATCGGCGAGTATTATCGGCGGTTCAACATCAATGGCGGCAACGCTCGCTGCCCGTGTGGTTATCCTCTGGAAACCCGCGAGCATATCTTCAACGGCTGCCCTAGGCATGCTGTTGACGTTCCGGGCTTCGTCAATGCACCTCGGCGCATCTGGCAGCTCTATGCATGGCTAAAGGCGAACCCTCTCGCCTTTGCATTTCAACCGGATCCTGCGGGTGTTGGTTGATCGGTCTGGGCTCCCCGCTCTTCGGATTGGGGGGGCCCAGCATTCTTTTCCGGCCGTTGTCCTCTGGGCAAACCCGGTTCTCGTCCGGGGTACACTGTGAAAAGGCGGCTACGGCGGGAGTAATCCCAAAGGGGGTGGTAGTTCCATCTCACCGCGTCCAGCTCATCGAGCTGGCCGGTTCCGTCTGGTGTGGACCTGTACTCGTGTGCCGAGCTTCAGCGTTCTCGGGGGATTCAGGCCTCCGTTGGACAACTTAGGGGCTACGAGATTAGCAGGGAGAGGCGCCCGGGGGGCGACGGCTGGAGTTGATTTCCCTTTTGATGTTAAGCGTTTATTCGCGGCATCTAATACCGAACCACTGGCTTAGTACTGGTGGTCAATATCGTCAAGGCGAGTCGGCGCGTTCACTGCCGGCTCGGAATCACGTTACGATCCACGCTTTTCCGACGCGGTTATTCATTCGATGGAGTCTTTCGAGCGGGCTGAGGGAGAAGGGCGAGATCTCGAACGGGTCTCGAAAGCCTTCGGGTTAGTAGGATGTCTAGTAGGGTTTCAAACGGACTCTTTAGTTACAATCGTTTGTATTCTTTCAACCGGACTGCTATCGCGCACCGGTATATAAATTGTTGAATTAAAAAAAAAAAAAAAAAAAAAAAAAATGGAAGGATCCACTGATCGACGAGCTGAAGACATTGAATCAGTGAATATACAAATGATACCAATATCTGACCGGATGGCGGCACAGATACCGTATCGGATAGCAGCGAGTTCTGCGTCGTTTGCAGTAACATCGCCTGCGGCACGACAAGACCTTTCAATCTCATTGCCGCTGCGGAAGAGGATCACGGCCGAGGTGGCCTGAAGTGCTCCTCCCAGAGGACGGCTGCCGTCAACCGCCACCACGATGGTGCCAAGTTCTGAGCGATCGCCCAGGACCTTGTCAAGATACTGACGACGAGCCTCCAAGGAAGCCTCGTCGTCTTCCTTGTCGCGCTTAAAATCGTCGAACAGGACCTGGCTTGCAAACCGGTCCATGAGGCGGTCTCCTGGACGGGAGGCCGGGTCCATAGGGTGCAATTCCTCGCGAAATTCGTCAGGGAGAGCGAGATCAGCCTCCTGCAGGGCAGTATGAACCATACTACGCCTTGCAGGGGACAGTTTTTCGACCGACAGCTCATGAGGAGTCATCTGTCCAAGGTTTGAGCCAGACATGAAGGCCCGGACTGGGTGAGTGGATGTAAGGGTGCCCACCCGCATCCTCCCTCGAGTGGAGAGACGGTGCAAGAGAATTGGGAACAGGACGAGACCAGCAAGGGCCTCGGCCGCCGCGTTTGGAGTGGTGCGGAATGCACCAGTGATCCATAAGGCAGCCTTGCGCTGCATAGAGTTGAGGATTTTAAGGACTCCTTTGTTACGAGCACCTTTAAAATACCACATGGAATACCCATATGTGACAATAGGAATCACACATGAGCGATACAAAAGGCGCTTGTCTAATGGTTGCAAGCCCCTGGTAGAGGACCCAAGCATTTTCATCGCCTTAAGCGAGGAGATTGCTTTGGTGGAGTAATATCTCACATGCTCATGGAAAGTGAGCTTACGATCAAAGTAGAAACCCAAGTACCGCCAGAACGGTTTGGGTTTCAGAGGGGTGTCACCGGTGTAGGGCGCGTAGCCCAAGTCGATGGAGGGGTTCTCATCCGAGCGCGATCGATCGAAGTGGAAAAGCTCCGTCTTGTCGTGCTCGAGAACGAGTGCAAATTTCTTGAATAAATCAAATATGACTCCGTATGCATTGGTAAGTGCATTGCAATTATGGATGAGGGATTTGGACTGGAATATTAACGTTCCATCGTCCACATATGAGAGAAGAAACACACCTATTGCGAAGAAATGTTTTTCGAATAGGCGCATAATGGGGGCCAAGTAGAGAGCAGAGAGGACAGGAGACAGGGCAGAGCCCTGGCCTACCCCGACATCGGCGCTCCGTGAACCCGAGGTGAAGGAGTTCCACGAATATTTTGTGGAGCGTCCGACAAGGTAGGAAGAGAAGAACCGGACTACATTGTCCGGGAACCCTAACTTCCGCAAAATGGCCACGAGAACCTCGTGGTTAAGGGAGGGAAAGAACTGAGCGAGGTCAAAAGCGACGACACTAGTCTTGAGTCCCTTGGCCCACACCTGTATAAGCCTGTACTATATATGAAACATGGGCAACTGCCCAAGAGCCTGATACAGATTTAAGGGCAGATTGCCCAAGGCCTTTTGGCCTACATGCTCTATAGTAGCTCGGGGAGCCCGGGCATGGGTCAAACCCATGTCTAGTGGGGCGGGACATTGTAAATATGTGTCAACAATGCCCAAATGGTGCCCGGAAACTGTATTTCGGGTGCTGCTCGCTGTTGGGGGCGCATTTGGGCGCGGAAAAAATATATTCAGGGTCCAAAATTTTTATTATACCCGCCCCCGCCCTTTGCGCACCCCTCGGGGGGGCGGGAATGGGTGGATGGGCGGGGATGCTTATGGATGTCGTCGAAATATTGGGCGGGGGCTGCTGTCAAACAGCTGTCAACAATGCCTGAAATGCAATTCCGGGCTGCCCGACGCATTATTTCGGGTCGCGCTCGCCGTGCAGCGCGAATCCCGACGTGAAAAAAATTGCATTAGAAAGGTATGATTATTCTTGATTTATTGGTACCCTTTGCGCGCCTCACGGGGGGCGGGGATGGGTGGATTGGCGCGGGCGGGTTTGGATGACGTTCCAAAAATAACCCGCGCCAAGCACGCTATTTTTAGACACTTTGATGGGATCACGCCGTTGGGTCTTGGGCTTTCTTTCGCGCTTTGCGCCCGTTCCCTTTGAAATCTAATATATCTTAGTACGTAGTTTTATTCCCCTTAAAAATACGATTCTAATGATATATTTTTTAAAGAGAAATTCGCACAGGAAGGGGTGGATGCACGGTTGTCCTTCTGGATGACCTTCGCAATCACTTTCCATATTCGGATTGCTCACTTCAGATCTCTTCAGATATGTTTTAAAAGTTCTATTAAACTACTCTAACGTACATGTATTCCTGGTAGGCTACAATCTAAATTAAAATTAATTAAACACCTAGGATTGCTCGCAATCCTAGGACTTCCGGCGTACCCCACCCTGCCCTGTCATCTACTCCGACGAATACACCCATTCGTTATTCCCGCGGCGCATTCGTTCGCAGCCAAAATGGCATGTCGAGCTGTCGTGGGCGTTACAACCATGCTGACACACCGACAGCCCCCACATAGAAGACTGAGGTGGCCTGGGGAACGGGTGGGGACGAATGGAGCAGGGGTGAGTAGGTCGGGGAGGGGAAGAAGGAGGATGGACGGGCGAACCAATCAGCGGTGGAGGGACGGTGAGGCGGAGACTTCGTCAAGGAAGGGACGAGGAGGAAGGGAGGGACGGCGAGGAAGGGACGGCGAGGGAGGGATGGTGGAGAGACGGCGAGGAAGGGACGGCGAGGAAGGGACGGCGAGGAAGGGACGGCGAGGAAGGGATGGCAAGGGAGGACGACGAGGAAGGGACGACGAGTCCTCCACGCAGCCTGCTGCTGGTGGTCGTAACGGTCGTCCTTCCACGTCGAGGAAGGGGGGAGAGCAGGGGAAGGGGAAGGGTCGGCCAGCTGAAAAGCCAACAGCAGCACGATGAGGTGCTGTGACCAGTCCGTTCGCCTCGTCCCCTGCGAGTCTACCCAGCAGTGTAACTGCCGCGGCACCGCGAGTCGAGTCCGAGGGGAAGGCGGGGGAGGAGGCAATGAGAGCCTCGACGAAGTAAGGGCGAGCGCGGCTATGAGTGGTGAGTGAGTTGTGGATGCTGGGGAGTAGAGGAATTGCGAAACGAGCCTTATGGGCTCGTTTCGCGACGGACCTTCGGGGTCTCCCTTCAAACCTGGGTCTCCCCTTGCCCCTCTCCCCCTCCCCTCCCTTGCTGACCCCTCCACATTTCGACGTCGGCCCCGGGCGCTGAATCTGAAGGGCAGGGGCTTGTGGAAGCGGAGCGCGGCGGTCGTTTGCTGCGGTCCGCACACGCTCTAATTGGCCTACATGCCAGAGCGCCAACATGGAGGTATGCAGCGTCGTGGGTTGCGTGGGAAACCCGCCAGTGCGACCAGTGGCTTCCCCGGGCTCGAGGACTCACTGCTGGCCGAGCTGGGGAAGGAGGTGAGGGGGTGAGGTGTGAGGTGGAGTCGGGAAGTGAGATCAACGGTTCAAGCGGAGTTTAAATCTCCGGACCGTGACTTTACCCTCACTTTCCTCGTCGTCGACAACGTCGCTCGCGAGTGCAAGAGGGACGGTACGGCAAATATACAACAGTAGTTAGTCGTATACAGTAAATTAGAATCTAATTCTTTGAATTTTTGCGAAATACTTACAATGTACCTACGTATTCCTGGTAGTTTGACCCTTGGAGTGGTGATTTCGGGTTCTTGAACACTCGAAGTCCCATGCACTTTCCTTGCAACGGGTTTGAAGAGAACTTAAACATGTAGAATTCCAATTAGAGACAACTAAATGTATTCTAGATACTTTAGAATAGACAATGTTAATTAGGATAACGAAGAAAGAACATTTTGAATTACATCAAACCATCTTCAAGTTCAAAGAAACATTCGTTGGTTCATGCCAAAACCGAGATAATGTAGATAAGTTCTTGTGTACTCTGGACAAGTATCCGTAATACATTTGAATTTAAATCTTATTATTACTTACTGTATTCCTGCAGTTTTTTTTGACTTAAAATACATTCAATTGAGCTCGAAGACCCAATATGTTGAGGGCGAATATCCCGAAATCACCACGCGCGGTTGCTTGACCTCGGTACACTTGGATTGTGAGCACTTTCTGCCAGCGGAAATGTGTATTTAACACATCAGCACTTCTAATATTCCACTCCGGGCTTTAAATACATTATTCGTCGTCGTTCTAGGTCCTCCCGAGACGTTCTCGTCGGTGACTACGATCCCGAAACTCGGCCCGGGTTGCCCAACCAATCGCATCGCGTTCCGAAACGGCCATCAGCCACATCAACAGCCATCAACCTTGTTGATCTTGACCTCCAACCACCACCACCTTCCTCAGTTCGCCCTGCCCGTCCCCTCAACACCTCAAGATATGTAAGGTGGGTCTTTTTTAATGTTTGTACATAGTTTTTTTACTAATTCTACGCCTCTCAGCCTCTTTTCGCGTTGCGGACGAATGCCCTGCACACGCTGCCACGTCGCGAGCCCCCTCTTTCAACCTAAGAGCTGTGGGCCGACGTCTGCTATGGGAATCGGACGAGCGGGGGGACAGGACAAAAGGGGAGACCCATGAATTGGGAGACCCGTGAGGTACGTCGTGGAACGAGTCGCGTAGACTCGTTCCTCCGCATTTCTTCTCTGCCGCCCCCACCATCGCTCATCCGCCCAACCCAGTTCGTTCACCCAACCTCGCCGCCGCCGTGCACCACCCCTTCGACATCCATCACCAACCCGCCGTACCCTACGCCCTGAGCCGAAGCCCAGTCACTACGAGCCCGAGCACCAGCACAACGAGCACCAGCGTCGACACGAGCGCCAATGCTCCGGCTGGTGTCGCTGCGGCGTCACGACGCAGGGGAGGAGAAGAGCATGTCTCGTTCCTCCCCTTCGGTCACCCGCACCCGCACCCGCACGCCCCGCCGCCCAAATTTTTGAGTCGACGAGGTGCACCAGGAGGGGGCGCGGCGACCAGACTGGCAGCAGCAGATACCCGTGCTGCTGCTGCTTGTTCTTCGCCTCACCCAACCCCCCTCGTCCTCCCTCCCGTTTGCCTCCCCGCCTGTCAACACCTGTCGTAGCCGCACTGCACGACGAGCAGTGTCCGCGTATCGGACACGTCGTCTGGCGCAGTTGTGTCTGCCGGTGTCGATGGTGTGCAGCACCTCTGCTGCTGTACCTCGATACAAGGCAGGCGGGTGTGCGACATTGGGCAGGACCAGCAGTGCTGGTCCTGCGTATCTCGCAGGAGGGACGATGAGGCCGTGCGAGTTGAGGAATCGACACTCGTCGATTCCTCTCGACGATGCCTTCGCCTCACCGCCTCTCCATCACTGGTGTGCTCGCCCCTCCGTCCTCCTCCTTCCCCTCGACCTCCTCGCCCCTTCCTCCATTCGTCCCAGCCGTCCTCCCCAGCTTACTGGTGGCAGCTCGACCTGCCATTTTTGGCCCCTAATGAAGGCGCCGCTGGAGCAGACGAACGAGCGGTTTTGTTGGAGGGATTACATAGATTTGACTTAATTTCGAGTTAGATTCTGTAATCTACGTGTACTAGTAAATAATATAGATTTTAAAACATTTATTTGAAGTAGTATGTCCAAATATAGAAGGTGATTGACAAGTCATCCGGAAAGACAATGGCGCATCCACCCCTTCCCATTGGAATTTTGCTATAAAATTTATACCATTAGAATTGTATTTTTGAGGGGACTACAGCTACGCACTAACATACATAAAATTACAATGGGAACGAGGCGAAATGCGCGAAACGAAGCCCAGCACCGAATGGTGTGATCCCATCAAAAGCTTCTAAAAATAGCGTGCTTGGCGCGGGTTATTTTTGGAACGTCATCCAAACCCGCCCGCGCCAATCCACCCATCCCCGCCCCCCGTGAGGCGCGCAAAGGGTACCAATAAATCAAGAATAATCATACCTTTCTAATGCAATTTTTTTCACGTCGGGATTCGCGCTGCACGGCGAGCGCGACCCGAAATAATGCGTCGGGCAGCCCGGAATTGCATTTCAGGCATTGTTGACAGCTGTTTGACAGCAGCCCCCGCCCAATATTTCGACGACATCCATAAGCATCCCCGCCCATCCACCCATTCCCGCCCCCCGAGGTGTGCGCAAAGGGCGGGGGAGCATTTGATAATATTTTAGGACCCTGAATATATTTTTTCCGCGCCCAAACCCGCCCCCAACAGCGAGCAGCACCCGAAATACGGTTTCCGGGCACCATTTAGGCATTGTTGACACATGTTTACAATGTCCCGCCCTGCTACTCATGGGTTTGACCCATGCCCGGGCTCCCCGAGCTACTATAGAGCATATAGGCCAAAAGGCCTTGGGCAATCTGCCCTTAAATCTGTATCAGGTTCTTGGGCAGTTGCCCATAGTTCATATAGAAATATAGCTGCCATGGCTGTGGCCCACCCTGCGCGCACCATGTGCACCAGGATGAGACCAGCGTCCTCGGTGGAGCGCTGTCGCACCCCACCAATTTGATTTGGATGAAATACATCAACGGCGACGCCGTCAAACTGTATGCAGTTCGAGAGCATTTTCTCGATAAGTTTTCCAATAGTATTTAACAATACTATGGGCCTAAACGCTTTTGGGGCAGAATAGGAAGGCTTTCCCAGTTTTGGTATGATGACCGATCGGGATTCCTTAAAGTGAGAAGGCCAGTGGCCCACTGAGAGGCAGCCGTTGGCAATCGAGAGGAAGAAGTCGACGATGTCATCTTCCTTACAGATAATCTTCAAGTGCCTCCACCCGACATGGTCAGGTCCAGGACTTGAGGTGTTTGAACAGGACTTGAGAGCGTCTCGAAGTTCCAGTCGGGAGAACGGCTGCCAAGACCTAGTAGGAAGGTCCGGCAGTTCGTCGAGAGGAGAGAGGTCGAACAGCCTGTCCGACGCTGCATTGTAGGTACCATGAAGCGCATCCCAGAGGTCGTCCATGTCGTGACACAGATTCCCCTTATATTGGATTGCTTCACAGGGTGGGAGCTTGCGCGGTTGGATCCAAGCCATGAGGTCCCAAGCGCGCTTGTTTTCGCTCGCAATTTCTCCAATACGATGATCGAAGAAGGTTCGCTTCACCTGTTTACAGGCATTGCGAAAGGTTTTCCAGTTCTCAGGGGGTCTCTCCTCCCGATAACTGGCCAGGGCTTCGCTGCACGATTCGGACCACCACCGCTTCGAGCGCTTAGTAACTTTGACCTCTCTGGAGCACTTATCCCATGCTGCAGAGAACACCCGCGCGACTGCCGAGGCCGTCTCGTTGATGCTGTCAACAGAATCGAGTTCCGCCGGCACGTCTAATTGCCGGATCAAACTCATGATGTGGAAGGCGAAGGCCTGTTGGTCTTCGATGTCCGATTTGATTGACCGGCGATTCTCAATTGGAATCGCCAATGGAACCAGAACAAGGGATGAGATCGGGTAGTGATCTGCATCCCCAATCAGGTCCTCTCTGCGTGTGACGTCTGAAGAGATCGTCCGGTCCAGAGGGACAAAGACGAGGTCTATGACCGTAGGTCTATAGCCCTCTATGCGCGGAACATGAGTTGGTCCCGGGTTCACAAATAATGCGAGCCCTAAGCCCAACTCCGCCGCCGAATCAAGAAGTGACGAGGCGTGGCCCGGGTGCCCTTGAGCATCTGGGTCCCACTCCCTCAAGTGTGAATTGAAATCCCCACCCATGTAGATAAAGGGGGGAAGGCTCTCAATATGCTTCTCAATATAATTGATAGCGGTGTGTTGATCGTCTGAGTAAACGTTCATAAGGTGGACAGCTCCCTCGGTAGCGAAGAGGCTGAGTACTAGTATGTTGCAATGATTGATGATATTGCGTCGCATGGATGGTCTGTACTTCGCCAGTCTGTGAGACACATAGGCCATCACTCGCGGACGAGTACTGGAGTTGCTTACATCAGCACGACTGGATTCGTGCTGACTAAGCTGGGAAGTGGCTGGAAGCCGTACCATGGGCAACCACTCTGGATGGAGTGGCGCGCCTATGACGTCCTCTCCCTCTGGGTTAGAGGTGGAGAGGGCTTGTCTTATGATCCGCCAAGGCGGTTCTTGAATGAAAAGAATATCAAACGAATCAATATATTTTTCGAGAATAATTTCTACACTAGTCGCCGACTTCGCGCAGTTGAAAGATAAGGGGTGGTAGGATCAGAAGGATTAGAAGTGGAAAGAACACTTGCATTTCCAGCATATTCAACATTAGCATCCTTGGCTTGGTTGCTCTTCTCACTAGAGTTGTCCTGGGCCTGATTGGTCTTGTCCTTGTTGTTCTTGTTGCCCTTGCGACGATTCTCTACCTTCTCCTTTGCTGTTTTGGAAGCAGCAGCATATGCATGACATTTGTCAATGGTATGACCAGTCATGCCACAGAAATAGCAAAGGAGGATTTCCATAAGCTTGGAGGTAGAGGGAGACGACGCTTTGAGTGCAGAGCCAACTGCAGGCATATCAGAAGCACGACGACGACGTTGAGTGTCCTCAGTGACAAAGGCCTGTTTGATAGTAGCCTTGTCGAGTTTGTCCAAAAGGAGAAGGGAAGAGGCAAAGGTATTGTACTCTTCAGGGAGAGATCTGATAAGAGCCATGGATCCAAGCTCTTCGTCAAGCATGGCAAGATCAAACTTGTCAGGACGAAGATCCTGGATGCGACGGATGGCTTCATCAACTCTATTCATCAGAGTTTGAAGATTCTCTTCCTCTTCCTTCCTAATGGAGAACAAGTCGTCATAAGCGTTGAACCTGTTGCCAGGACGCTTCTGAAGGTGAACATCTCGGAGGGCAGTCCACATCTTCACAGGATCATCGGTGATTCCTTTAAAATGGATTCGTTGATCCGGCTCCACCATTAAGTAGATTTGGCCAGAGGCCTTATCTGCTTTATCTAACCACTCGTTAACCGCCGTTTGATCAGCAGGGGTAGCAGGCGACGGTTTGGTCCTGGTGCCATCGACAATGCGCCAGACGCCCTGAGCTTGAAGCCAGGCTCGCATTTCGCCGGACCAAGTGTTGTAGTTAGATGAAGACAATTTGGCAAAAGTGGGAGTTTGGGAAGACATGGTGTGATAGAGTGATGGGAAAGTGATGTGTGTTGACGTGTGTTTGTGAGGATGTGTATGGACGTGTATGGACTTGTCAGACTGAGTTATACCGTGTTCCGAGCTCTTGGTGCTTTGCGAACTCAAGAAAGGTAAGAAAAGCTACACTGAGTAAACTAGTTAAAAATAGAAAAGTGTACGTAACTCGGCAACCGGGTAGGCAGATCCGAGTGTAACGCAGCTCTAATAGCGTGCACGTTCCTCCCTATTAGCAGCAGCAATGTAAGGCCGGGCCTGATAAGGGTTGTACAACAAAAAGAGCTAAATTGACCGTATGTTGCAAAAGGTGCAAAAAGACCGAGTTCGCAAAACACTTAATTGGAGCGCTTAGAGAGCGGGGCCCATAACCTGTTAAAGCAGGCGAGCGTGGGAACAGGTGAGGCAGCGGAGTGCCAAATATGAGAAACTCAGTGCGAGGGACGAAGGAGCTATGACGAGCTGAAGTCCGGAGTGAGTAACTGATGACATTGCAAAATGACTATATACTTGCCTGAAGTCTGGAGTGAGTAACTGGGGACTTCTGGCAACTAGCTAGCTCTTTATATATGAAAAGGAGCAATATACCCAAATGGGGATAAAGTGATAAGAATCTGATAAACATCAGATGAAGAGAATGAAGAGAGCTATGCAAAAGAAGTGCAAACTGATAAAGATCTTGTAAGGGGAACTCCCGTTCTGCCTTCCGGACCTTCCGTTTCCGTTCCGAATTCAAACTCCGACGCTCCGTGCCTCCGTCCCCTTCCGGCCTTCCGGACGTAGCTCCGACGTTTTCATTTTATTTATTTTATTCACGGACATTTATTTTATCGTACCACATTTAATTTAGCACGTGCTGCTTGCCCTAAAGCGCACTTTCTTTATATACTGCTCACCTAGCATTGGGTTCCCACTTTTCCCTCTTCGGTTCCCTGCTAGGTGAGTCTAGATAGATTAGATTAGATGTCCTTGTTAATAAAATTAACTTCGGTTCCCTGCTAGCTTTCCGAACCTTGGTTTCCCATCGTTCCGGCTTCAGTTGCCCTTACAGTAGGGAAAAGTGCCCTCGGAGGACCGATTCCGGAGCTGCAAACCGCCTTCCGACGTTCCGTTGTTTTTAAACTCCGCTTTCCGTCGCTGTTTCCGCTTCCGAATCCCTCCTCATCTCCGTAATTCCGCATTCCGACGTTTTTGGCCTTTTTATCGATATGGCTTCCGAAGATCGCATCTCCGCCCTCGAGACGGCCTTGGCCCGGATCCGGAACGAAGGGGAACGTACCCACCACCTCTTAGAACGACTCTCCCTTTCTCTCGGATGTCTGGCTCCCCCCACAGCACCCACTGTTCCCCCTCCGAGCGCTTCCGCGTTTTTGGGGCCTTCCGCTCCAAACGCTTCCGCGTTTCCGGAGTCTTCCGCTCCGACGGAACGTTCCCGCGTTCCGACGGACCCCTTTCCGGTCTCCCGCGGTCCCCTTTCCGCTTTCCTTCCGCCTCTGAGCACCCCCGAAGATTTGGAATCGTCTGAACTTCGGCGCTCTGCTCCGCCTCCACTTCCTTCCAAAAATTTGGCATCGTCCAAATTTTGGAGTGCGTCCACATCGGATGCGGAGCGCATTGGCTTCCGGACCGTACCTACGGAACCACGGAACACCCTTCCGAAATTTCGGAGCGTCACTCCGCTCCGTCCCGGAGTTCCGTCGGATTTCAACGGAGACCGCACTTTAGGCAGAGCTTTTATCTTCACCTGCCGCACCTATATTCGTCTCGTTCCAGCTGCTTTTCTGGACGTGACTGTACAAATACTTTGGGTTCTTTCTTTTATGAAATCCGGACGAGCCTTCCGCTGGGCGGAAAGGAAATTAGCACAGGAGGAAGCAAGCGGATTTCCTTGGGATACCTGGGCAGAGTTTGAGCACGAATTCCGAAGGGACTTCACACCTGCAAATGCCGCCGCCACTGCCATCAACACCCTGGAAGGATCTGCATACTTCCAAGGAGATCGTTCAGTGGACGATTACCTGGATGAATTTTTGGACTTGGTGCACGATTCGCGATACACCGACCCCCGCACGATTGTGGTAAAATTCAGACGTGGGCTCTCTCCTCGCATTTCTGTGGTTCTTAGCGGAATTGCGAGTGGAAGGCCTTCGGATGTAGATCCTGATGGCTGGTATCAGCTAGCCACTCAGATCGACCAAAATCAGCAGGCAGATGAGGCCTTCTTTGCCTCCTATGTTTCAATCCCACCATCGGATCCAATCCCAGCTCCTCCAGATCCTATCCCTAGCCAGCCTCAGGTTGTAGACGCTACGCCTATGCTTGAGGATGGACCCAAGGAACAGGAATTTGATGTTCGCTTCATGGACCCAGCTGACTTGCGGAATGGCTTGGAGAAACGGTTAGTGGACTTGATCCGTGAATCCAGACAGGAGAAAGAGGCACTTTTTTTTTTTTTTTTTTTTTAAATCAGCAATTTATATACCGGTGCGCGATAGCAGTCCGGTCGCAAAAATACAAACGATTGTAACTACGAGTGTCCGTTTGAAGCCCTACTAAGCCGAAACCTTTCGCGACCCCGCCCTTCTCCTTTTCGCCCGCACGAAAGCACTCTCACAGAAATACCGCAGCGGAACGCGGGGATCGTAACGTGATTCCGCGCCGACCAAGTCCGGTTCGGCGCGCCTTGACGAGATTGACCACCAGTACTAAGCCAGTGGTTCGGTAGTGACGACGCGATCTAACCGCGTTTGCCAGAAAGGAGACGCGGATGCGTCCCGAGGCGCCTCTCCCTGCTAATCTCGTAGCCTCCAAGTTGTCCGACGAAGGCCTGAATCCTCCGCGAACGCCGAAGCTCGGCACACGAGTACAGGTCCACACCTGACGGGACTGGCCAACCCAGAGGGTTGGACACAGTGGGGATGGAACTATCGACCCCCGTTGGGGTTGCCCCCGCGGTTACCGCCATTTCACAGTGTACCCCAGACGAGAACTGGATTTGCCCCAGGCCGCACCAGCAAGACACTAATGCCGGGCCCCCCCGATTCCGAAGAGTGGGGAGCCCGACACGTTTCAACCAACACCCGCAGGATCAGGTCGAAATGCAAAGGCGAGGGGATTCGCCTTTAGCCAATTGTATAGTTGCCAGATGCGCCGAGGCGCATCAAGGACACCTACGATTTTCTTCGGGTGCCTAGGGCAACCGTTGAAGATGTGCTCGCGGGTTTCTTGAGGGAAACCACATGGGCAGACGGCTGAATCAGCCAGGTTAAACCGATGAAGATATTCACCGATGGGTGCATGTCCAGTTATGCACCGGGCAGCACGCGCGAAGAGCTGGGGGCTCTGTCCTTGCGCAATTTCAAGCCAGGACCCGCTATGCGCGGCATGTTTTGGCTTGAGGGGCGTACCGTCGTAGCCCAGGAGGTCGTAGAAACGAGCACCCCTATCATTGGCACGGAACTGGTGAGTCCAAGTGTCCGTCCGTAATTTATCGGCAAGAGACCTCATCCGATCAATGGAATTCTTGGGTCTGATCCCAAGAGGAATGCGCAATTCCCTTGCATAGTCATGCGCTTGCTTGTGTATGCCCCACTTCAGACGAGAAGGGACATAAACGAATAATAATTGCCGCTCGGGGTCTTCCTCAAACCACGGCATCAGAGACTTGCAGACCGCGAGCGAATGCGCTTGGCCTGAATGAATGGAAGGATCCACTGATCGACGAGCTGAAGACATCGAATCAGTGAATATACAAATGATTCCAATATCTGACCGGATGGCGGCACAGATACCGTATCGGATAGCAGCGAGTTCTGCGTCGTTTGCAGTAACATCACCTGCGGCACGACGAGATCTTTCAATCTCATTGCCGCTGCGGAAGAGGATCACGGCCGAGGTGGCCTGAAGTGCTCCTCCAAGGGGACGGCTGCCGTCAACCGCCACCACGATGGTGCCAAGTTCTGAGCGGTCGCCCAGAACCTTGTCAAGATATTGACGACGAGCCTCCAAGGAAGCCTCGTTGTCTTCCTTGTCGCGCTTAAAATCATCGAACAGGACCTGGCTTGCAAACCGGTCCATAAGACGGTCTCCTGGACGGGAGGCCGGGTCCATAGGGTGCATTTCCTCGCGAAATTCATCGGGGAGAGCAAGATCAGCCTCCTGCAGGGCAATATGAACCATACTACGCCTTGCAGGGGACAGCTTTTCGACTGACAACTCGTGGGGAGTCATCCGTCCAAGGTTTGACCCAGACATGAAAGCCCGGACTGGGTGAGTGGGCGTAAGGGTGCCCACTCGCATCCTCCCTCGTGTAGAAAGACGGTGCAAGAGAATTGGGAACGGGACGAGACCAGCAAGGGCCTCGGCCGCCGCGTTTGGAGTAGTGCGGAATGCACCAGTTATCCATAGAGCAGCCTTACGCTGCATAGAGTTGAGGATTTTAAGGACGCCTTTGTTACGCGCGCCTTTAAAATACCACATGGAATACCCATATGTGACTATAGGGATCACACACGAGCGATACAAGAGGCGCTTGTCTAATGGTTGCAAGCCCCTGGTAGAGGACCCAAGCATTTTCATCGCCTTAAGCGAGGAGATTGCTTTGGTGGAGTAATATCTCACATGCTCATGGAAAGTGAGCTTGCAATCAAAATAGAAACCCAAGTACCGCCAGAACGGCTTGGGTTTCAGAGGGGTGTCATCGGTGTACGGCGCGTAGCCCAAGTCGATGGAGGGGTTCTCGTCCGAGCGCGATCGATCGAAGTGGAAAAGCTCCGTCTTGTCGTGCTCGAGGACGAGTGCGAACTTCTTAAACAAGTCGAATATGACTCCGTATGCATTGGCAAGCGCACTGCAATTACGGATGAGTGATTTGGATTGGAATATTAAAGTTCCATCATCCACATATGAGAGAAGAAACACACCTATTGCGAAGAAATGCTTCTCGAATAGGCGCATGATGGGGGCCAGATATAGAGCGGAGAGAACAGGGGACAAGGCAGAGCCCTGACCGACGCCTACATCCGCACTACGTGATCCTGAAGTGAAGGAGTTCCACGAATACTTGGTGGATCGCCCGACGAGGTAGGAAGAAAAGAAGCGGACTACGTTGTCCAGGAATCCTAGCTTCCGTAGTATTGCCACGAGAACCTCATGGTTAAGAGAGGGGAAGAACTGAGCGAGGTCGAAAGCGACGACACTAGTCTTGAGTCCCTTGGCCCACCCTGCGTGCACCATGTGCACCAGTATGAGTCCAGCGTCCTCGGTGGAGCGCTGTCGCACCCCACCAATTTGATTTGGATGAAATACATCAACGGCGACGCCGTCGAACTGTATGCGATTCGAGAGCATTTTCTCGATAAGTTTTCCAATAGTATTTAACAATACTATGGGCCTAAACGCTTTAGGGGCAGAATAGGAAGGCTTTCCCGGTTTTGGTATGATAACCGACCGGGATTCCTTAAAGTGAGAAGGCCAGTGGCCCACCGAGAGGCAGCCATTGGCAATCGAGAGGAAGAAGTCGACAATGTCGTCTTCCTTACAGATAATCTTCAAGTGCCTCCACCCGACGTGGTCAGGTCCAGGACTTGAGGTGTTCGAACAGGACTTGAGGGCGTCTCGAAGTTCTAGTCGGGAGAACGGCTGCCAAGACCTAGTAGGACGGTCTGGCAGTTTGTCGAGAGGAGAGAGGTCGAACGGCCTGTCCGACGCTGCATTATAAGTGCCATGAAGCGCATCCCAAAGGTCGTCCATGTCGTGACACGGATTCCCCTTATACTGGATTGCTTCACAGGGTGGGAGCTTGCGCGGTTGGATCCAAGCCATGAGATCCCAAGCGCGCTTATTTTCGCTCGCAATTTCTCCAATACGATGATCTTTTTTTTTTTTTTTTTTTTTTTTTTAAATCAGCAATTTATATACCGGTGCGCGATAGCAGTCCGGTCGCAAAAATACAACCGGTTGTAACTACGAGTGTCCGTTTTAAG
This sequence comes from Galerina sulciceps, assembly GCA_023014345.1. Classification (NCBI taxonomy): domain Eukaryota; kingdom Fungi; phylum Basidiomycota; class Agaricomycetes; order Agaricales; family Galerinaceae; genus Galerina; species Galerina sulciceps. The sequence continues at coordinate 1,242,344 of JAEDXJ010000012.1, read as the reverse complement.
CCCTACTAAGCCGAAACCTTTCGCAGCCCCGCCCTTCTCCTTTTCGCCTGCCCGAAAGCACTCTCACAGAAAAACCGCAGCGGAACGCGGGGATCGTAACGTGATTCCGCGCCGAACGAGGCCGGCTCGGCGCGCCTTGACGAGATTGACCACCAGTACAAGCCAGTGGTTCGGTAGTAACGACGCGAGCTAACCGCGTTCGCCAGAAAGGAGACGCGGATGCGTCCCAAGGCGCCTCTCCCTGCTAATCTCGTAGCCCCCAAGTTGTCCGACGAAGGCCTGAATCCTCCGCGAACGCCAAAGCTCGGCACACGAGTACAGGTCCACACCTGACGGAACTGGTCAACCCAGAGGGTTGGACGCAGTGGGGATGGAACTACCTTCCCCCGTTGGGGTTGCCCCCTCGATAGCCGCCATTTCACAGTGTACCCCAGACGAGAACTGGATTTGCCCCAGGCCACACCAGCAAGACACTAATGACGGGCCCCCCCGATTCCGAAGAGTGGGGAGCCCGCCACGTTTCAACCAACACCCGCAGGCAGGTCGAAATGCAAAGGCGAGAGGGTTCGCCTTTAGCCAATTGTATAGTTGCCAGATGCGCCGAGGCGCATCCACGACACCTACAATTTTCTTCAGGTGCCTAGGGCAACCGTTGAAGATGTGCTCGCGGGTTTCTTGAGGGAATCCGCACGGGCAGGCGGCTGTGTCAGCCAGATTAAACCGATGAAGATACTCACCGATGGGTGCGTGTCCAGTTATGCACCGGGCAGCACGCGCGAAGAGCTGGGGGCTCTGTCCTTGCGCAATTTCAAGCCAAGACCCGCTGTGCGCGGCATGTTTTGGCTTGAGGGGCGTACCGTCGTAGCCCAGGAGGTCGTAAAAACGAGCACCCCTATTGCTGGCCCGGAACTGGTGAGTCCAGGTATCCGTCCGTAATTTGTCCGCGAGAGACCTCATCCGATCAATGGAATTCTTGGGTCTGATCCCAAGAGGAATGCGCAATTCCCTTGCATAGTCATGCACTTGCTTGTGTATGCCCCACTTCAGACGAGACGGGACATACACGAATAATAATTGCCGCTCGGGGTCCTCCTCGAACCACGGCATCAAAGACTTGCAGACCGCGAGCGAATGCGCTTGGCCTGAATGAATAGAGGGATCCACTGATCGACGGGCTGAGGACATCGAATCAGTGAATATACAAATGATTCCAATATCTGGCCGGATGGCGGCGCAGATACCGTATCGGATAGCAGCGAGTTCTGCGTCGTTTGCAGTAACATCGCCTGCGGCACGACAAGACCTTTCAATCTCATTGCCGCTGCGGAAGAGGATCACGGCCGAGGTGGCCTGAAGTGCTCCTCCAAGGGGACGGCTGCCGTCAACCGCCACCACGATGGTGCCAAGTTCTGAGCGATCGCCCAGAACCTTGTCAAGATACTGACGACGAGCCTCCAAGGAAGCCTCGTCGTCTTCCTTGTCGCGCTTAAAATCGTCGAACAGGACCTGGCTTGCAAATCAGTCCATAAGGCGGTCTCCTGGACGGGAGGCCGGATCCATAGGGTGCACTTCCTCGCGAAATTCGTCAGGGAGAGCGATATCAGCCTCCTGCAGGGCAGTATGAACCATACTACGCCTTGCCGGGGACAGCTTTTCGACTGACAACTCGTGGGGAGTCATCTGTCCAAGGTTTGACCCAGACATGAAAGCCCGGACTGGGTGAGTGGGCGTGAGGGTGCCCACTCGCATCCTCCCTCGTGTGGAGAGACAGTGCAAGAGAATTGGGAATGGGACGAGACCAGCAAGGGCCTCGGCCGCCGCATTTGGAGTGGTGCGGAACGCACCAGTGATCCATAGAGCAGCTTTACGCTGCATAGAATTGAGGATTTTAAGGACTCCCTTGTTACGAGCACCCTTAAAATACCACATAGAGTACCCATATGTGACTATAGGAATGACACATGAGCGGTAGAGGAGGCGCTTGTCAAGTGGTTGCAAGCCCCTGGTAGAGGACCCAAGCATTTTCATCGCCTTAAGCGAGGAAATTGCCTTGGTAGAATAGTATCTCACATGCTCATGGAAAGTGAGCTTGCGATCAAAATAGAAGCCCAAATAGCGCCAAAACGGCTTGGGTTTCAGGGGGGTGTCACCGGTGTAGGGCGCATAGCCCAAGTCGATGGAGGGGTTTTCGTCCGAGCGCAATCGATCGAAGTGGAAAAACTCCGTCTTGTCGTGCTCGAGGACGAGTGCGAACTTCTTAAACAAGTCGAATATGACTCCGTATGCATTGGCAAGCGCACTGCAATTACGGATGAGTGATTTGGATTGGAATATTAAAGTTCCGTCATCCACATATGAGAGAAGAAACACACCTATTGCGAAGAAATGCTTCTCGAATAGGCGCATAATGGGGGCCAGGTATAGAGCGGAGAGAACAGGGGACAAGGCAGAGCCCTGACCGACGCCTACATCCGCGCTGCGTGATCCTGAGGTGAAGGAATTCCACGAATACTTTGTGGATCTACCAACAAGGTAGGAAGAAAAGAAGCGGACTACGTTGTCCGGGAATCCTAGCTTCCGAAGTATTGCCACGAGGACCTCATGGTTAAGAGAGGGGAAGAACTGAGCGAGGTCGAAAGCGACGACACTAGTCTTGAGTCCCTTGGCCCACCCTGCGCGCACCATGTGCACCAGGATGAGACCAGCGTCCTCGGTGGAGCGCTGTCGCACCCCACCAATTTGATTTGGATGAAATACATCAACGGCGACGCCGTCGAACTGTATGCGGTTCGAGAGCATTTTCTCGATAAGTTTTCCAATAGTATTTAATAATACTATGGGCCTAAACGCTTTAGGGGCAGAATAGGAAGGCTTTCCCGGTTTGGGTATGATAACCGACCGGGATTCCTTAAAGTGAGAAGGCCAGTGGCCCACCGACAGGCAGCCATTGGCAATCGAAAGGAAGAAGTCGACAATGTCGTCTTCCTTACAGATCATCTTCAAGTGCCTCCACCCGACGTGGTCGGGTCCAGGGCTTGAGGTGTTCGAGCAGGACTTGAGAGCGTCTCGAAGTTCCAGTCGGGAAAACGGTTGCCAAGACCTAGTAGGAAGGTCCGGCAGTTCGTCAAGGGGAGAGAGGTCGAACGGCCTGTCCGACGCTGCATTATAGGTGCCATGAAGCGCATCCCAAAGGTCGTCCATGTCGTGACACGGATTCCCCTTATATTGGATTGCTTCACAGGGTGGGAGCTTGCGCGGTTGGATCCAAGCCATGAGATCCCAAGCGCGCTTGTTTTTGCTCGCAATTTCTCCAATGCGATGATCGAAGAAGGTTCGCTTCGCCTGTTTACAGGCTTTGCGGAAGGTTTTCCAGTTCTCGGGGGATCTCTCCTCCCGGTACCTGGCCAGTGCTTCACTGCACGAATCGGACCACCACCGCTTCGAGCGCTTAGTGACTTTGACCTCTCTGGAGCACTTATCCCATGCTGCAGAGAACACCCGCGCGACAGCCGAAGCCGTCTCGTTGATGCTGTCAACGGAGTCTAGTTCCGCTGGCACGTCTAATTGCCGGATCAGACTCATGATGTGGAAAGCAAAGGCCTGTTGGTCCGATTTGATCGACCGGCGACTCTCAATGGGAATCGCCGATGGAACCAAGACAAGGGATGAGATCGGGTAGTGATCTGCATCCCCGATGAGATCCTCTCTGCGTGTGACGTCTGAAGAGATCGTCCGGTCCAGAGGGACAAAGACTAGGTCTATGACTGTGGGTCTATAGCCCTCGATGCGTGGAACATGAGTCGGACCCGGGTTCACAAACAATGCAAGCCCTAATCCCAACTCCGCCGCCGAGTCAAGGAGAGACGAGGCGTGGCCCGGGTGCCCTTGAGCATCTGGGTCCCACTCCCTCGAGTGTGAGTTGAAGTCCCCTCCCATGTAAATAAAGGGGGGAAGGCTCTCGATGTGCTTCTCAATATAATTGATAGCGGTGTGTTGATCGTCCGAATAGACGTTCATGAGGTGGACGGCTCCCTCCGTGGCGAAGAGGCTGAGTACTAGTATGTCGCGATGATCAATGATATCGCGCCGCATAGACGGTCTGTACTTCGCCAGTCTGTGAGACACATAGGCCATCACGCGCGGACGAGTACTGGAATTGCTTACATCAGCACGACTGGATTCGTGCTGACTAAGCTGGGAAGTGGCTGGAAGCCGTACCATGGGCAACCACTCTGGATGGAGTGGCGCGCCTATGACGTCCTCTCCCTCTGGGTTAGAGGTGGAGGGAGCTTGTCTTATAATCCGCCAAGGCGGTTCTTGAATGAAAAGAATATCAAAAGCATCAATATATTTTTCGAGTATTATTTCTACGCTAGTCGCCGACTTTGCGCAGTTGAATGACAACACCCTAATCTCCCCACTCTCCAAAAGTCCTGCGTCCGGAGACTCAATCATTTCTTCTGAGGGGGGGGTTAGAGCGTGAAAGACGACGAGACTTAAGAGCTCGTACCTTCCGATATTCCTCGACGGCCCAAGCAGGCTCAAAGCGGTGGCTCCAATACTTGCATTTCTTGGAGTCCGCTCGGTGCTCAAGACCACAATTGGGGCAACGAGGGGGGTGGGGGCATGCCTCTCCTGCGGGGGTGCCGACTTTGGGAGGGTTAGCTTTAGGATTGGGGGCGCAGCACGGTGCCGTGTCCCTATGCTGTTCCAGGCGATGAGGTCCGGAGCAGTGAGGGCATACAACCCGAGGCGCACGGCACGCCTGGGTGACATGGCTCCACCTCCAGCACCGAGTGCAAAGAGGGGCGCCAACTCGGGCCGCCGCCGTCTGAATATGGATAGGGAGGCCTCGGAGCATGAACGAGCGACCATTGAGGAGCTTGGCATTACGCCCCGTGCTCGTGTCCCAAATGTCGAAATATGCAGTCGCAAAGACAGCCGCCGGGGACTGCTTCACGATGCGTGCGGGTCCGGTAAAGGACATGAAGTCAGACCACGCTGGGCTGGCCTGAATGGCTGCCTCGATGGTCTGAGGAGTGATGAGCTTGGGGTGACCTTCCTCGTCAACCCCGTCATACAAGGGCACGTCGATGGCCCCATGAAGGACTTCGACTGCGGGAGCCCTACCCAGAGATTCTCCTGGGTGGGGTAATGATGAAGGAGGTAGCCCCGGATGTAGGCTATCTCCTGCGCGTTGGCAACGTCAGTCGCCCGGAGAGCGATCCCGTCGTAAGCCAAGCTCACGGACAGGACGCGGAACGAGGCGCGCATCTTCTTCTCTTGAAGAAGGCGATTGACACCCTCGTATACAGTGTGGCAGTCCAGTCCCGCCGGGGGATGACCGTCTGACCACGTGCATAGTACCTGCTTGTGGTTGGGACCACGAGCGGTATAGGACGGCACAGACCTCTTCTGCTTCTTGGGAGCAGGAGTGGCCGCGCGAGAGGGTGGTGCCGGCGTCTGAGCGCGGGCGGAGGGGATAGATGAGGGCCGAGCCGCCATAGAGGAGTAGCTCCTCTTCTGACCCGGCTTGGTCTTCATGTTGAGTGGAGGAGGAGGCCTGGCCTGCATCCTCTGGAAGGTGACCACTGGCTTGTTAGGCTGGGGTCGGGGGGCGATAGCCGTGTTCGGGATGGGTCGGTCGGTCCTGGGAGGACCCATTCCTACCCCAGGTGCCATCCACTTCGGCTTTGATGAGGGCCTACCCCCTGTGGGCGGCGCTGGCGGGATGTCCGGCGGTCCAGAGGGGGGGGTGGGGGCCCGGGCTTTACCTCGTCGACGGGAGGTAACAACCTGGAAGGGGACACCCAGACGATCCCTAAACTGATCTATGATCGGTTTTTGGGAGCCATCCGGGGAAGAGGTGTCCGCCTCAGCGAACCTGGATTGGAGGAAGCTCCAGGCAAGCCTGGCGCCTCTATCCGCAATACGATCCCACTCGTCTACGTCGAGTTGGGCAGAAGGGTCGGTAGTGGACATCTTGTAATCAATCCAATCTGCGAGTTGGTCCATCGCTGACCAGACGGCGGTTCCGTCCCAATCCCAATCGTCTCCAAAGGTAAGCTTCAGAGTGTTGGCGTCTCCCAGCGATGTGAATAGGGGATGCTTTGGGGCGCTAGGCTCACCAGCATCGGAGGTGTCTTCTCCTCCTTGCATTACCACATCCGAAGCGGAGGGGGCAACCGAGGGGGTAGAAGTTTGGGGTGGAAGCGGCATGGGCATTGAAAGTCGTCCTGCCGATTCGGGGGTCGAATCCCTAGACTCCTGCTGTGGTGCGGGTGTAGGGCCTTGCGAATGAGTACTCCTGGCACCGGATGGGCCAGAGAGAGGAGCTTGCTGCCCTGAAGGGCGAGCTGAACCGAGAGCATGTCGCTCGATGTTTGCTGCGGCAGATCTGGACGATCCGCCGCCTTCCGCGCTAGGCGCTTTGGGTGGCATAGTGTTTGGTGCTCTATGGAGCCGGGGTACTGTGTTGATCGATGATCAAGAGTGCAGGTGTGGTTGTAAGACGAGGTGAACAGTGAGCAAGGAAATTCCCACAGTCGCACTGTGACAGTACGAGACAAAGAATGGATGGACTGGGTCCATAGCCACCGAGTTGTGAGAGATGATCACTCCAAGGTACTCCACTGTGGTCTGTTCGAACTCGCATTTATCTGGCTGGAGGTAGAGCTTGTGCTTTTCCAAGAGCTCAAGTACTCTGCGGGTGACCTTCCGGTGTTCTTCCAACGTCGCAGTGAAGATGAGAATGTCGTCAAGGTATACGACTACAACACCTTCAGAGATTAGATCTTCGAAGATGTCATTCATCATCGTCTGGAACGTTGCTGGACTATTGGTCAGTCCAAAGAACATGACGAGCGGTTCAAACAGTCCACGGTTGGTCCTAAAGGCTGCCTTCCATTCATCTCCTTCCTTCATCCGGACATTATTAAAACCCCAGCGAACATCAAGCTTGGTGAAGTACTTTGCACCTCGGAGTTTATTGATCAACTCGGAGATGAGGGGAAGTGGGTACTTATTTTTCACCGTCATAGCATTGAGTGCGCGGTAGTCCTGGACAAGGCGGAGAGAGCCATCCTTCTTCTTAATGAAGAAGACAGGGGAAGCCATGGGTGACTTGGAAGGACGGATACGACCAGAATCCAGGTTTTCCTTGATGAAGGCGTCAAGCTCCTTTTGCTCTGAGACCGCAAGTGGGTAGACCTTGCAGCTGCGCGGAGAGGCTTCAGCTACCAGTTCTATGGCATGGTCCCAGGGTTTATGCTCAGGGAGGTTGTCAAATGACTCCTTGGAAAACACTGAGTGGAAGTCCTTGAGGTGCTCAGGGACATGCTTCTCAAAGTCAGATGGTTCCGAGTTCTTCTTGAAGGCTTCTGCGAGGCGCTGAGAGATAGTAGAGCCTGCGTGGATATACTCTGCTTCCGGTAAAAGCCCGGTTGCAAAGATCCGATCACCTTCTTCAAGAGAAGAATCATCAGAAGAGGGGGAGGTAGAACTTTCCTCTTCCTCGTCATCATCATCATCATGAATGTCCACCAAGTCAGGAAGATCGCCCATCCGGCAAGCATTGATATGACGCATCATTGCTTTCTGGACTTTGCGTTCTTCCCGAACTACAGTCCTGCAGCCCGAGCAGCACCGGGGTGAACACCTGGTCATTTTCACAGTACCCGTAGTGAAATCAATATCCGGGTTGTGCTTCTTGAACCAGGTGTAACCCAAGATGACCTTTTGCTTCCCAAGTTTGGTGACAGCAAGTAGGATGCGCTCCGAGTGTGTCTGGTAGGTCATGAGCACGTCGACCACCTTAGAGATCATGCCAGCCTCATTAGGAGATCCATCCACGTTGAACACTGGAATGGGTTGGGAAAGATTCCGAGTAGGCAGGTTGCATTCCTTGACATAGTCCTCATCAATGAAATCTCCAGTGGCTCCGGTATCGCCAAGAGCGTCCGCGCCAACCTCAACCATCGTATCCGTGCTTTTGAGGTGCACCGGAAGTATCAGGGAGGTGGGTCCTGGGGCCATGGCATTAATAACCAGCCGATCATGCATCCGTTTCTCCCATTTGGCTCGCCGTGGGGTCTTAGCCTTAGGAGGTGAAGCTGGTTCAGGGGAAGGGGCCTCTGGGCTCCCCAGTTCCTTAACAGGTTCTGGCTCGGACTCAGGGACAGGATCTACCTCTAGTACTGAAAAACGATTCTTAGAGGGTACCAGGGGTGGGGGAGCGACTGGAGGTGGAGTTTGGATTGGCTTTGACCGTCTGGGAGCCACCTGCGGTGCCTCTTTCTCCTCATCCGTTCTTTGTCTCGTACTGTCACAGTGCGACCGTGGGAACTTCATTGCTCACTGTCTACCTCGTCCTACAACCACAACAGCACTCTTGATCTTCGATCAGCACAGTACCCCGCCTCCATAGAGGACCAACAACTATGCCACCCAAAGTGCCCAGCGCGGAAGGCGGCGGATCGTCTAGATCTGCCGCCGCAAACATCGAGCGACAAGCTCTCGGTTCAGCTCGCCCTTCGGGGCAGCAAGCTCCCCACCCTGGCCCATCTGGTGCCAGGAGTACTCTTTCGCAAGGCCCTACATCCGCACTACAGCAGGAGGCTAGGGATTCCGCCCTCGGATCGACAGGACGACGTTCTCCAACGCCCACTCAGATCCTTCCCCAACCCTCAACCCCCTCGGTTGCCCCCTCCGCTTCGGATGTGGTGATGCAGGGAGGCGAGGACACCTCAGTCGCTGAGGAGCCTTCTGCTCCGCAGCACCCTCTGTTTACACCGCTGGGAGACGCCAATACTCTGAAGCTTACCTTCGGAGATGATTGGGACTGGGACGGAACCGCCGTCTGGTCAGCGATGGACCAACTCGCCGATTGGATCGACTACAAGACATCCAATGACACTCCTGATGCCCTACTCGACTCAGACGAGTGGGATCGTATTGCGGATAGAGGCGCCAGGCTTGCCTGGAGCTTCCTCCAATCCAGGTTCGCTGAGGCGGACACCTCCGCCCCAGATGGCTCCCAAAAGCCGATCATCGATCAGTTCAGGGAGCGTCTGGGTGTCCCCTTCCAGGTTGTCACCTCCCGTCGACGAGGTAAAGCCCGAGCTTCCGCCCCCCCCTCTGGACCGCCTGACGTTCCGCCAGCGCCGCCCACAGGGGGAAGGCCCTCATCAAAGCCGAAGTGGATGGCACCCGGGGTAGGAATGGGTCCTCCCAGGGTCGATCGACCCATCCCGAACACGGCTATCGCCCCCCGACCCCAGCCTAATAAGCCAGTGGTCACCTTCCAGAGGATGCAGGCTAGGCCTCCTCCTCCGCTTAACATGAAGACCAAGCCGGGTCAGAAGAGGAGCTACTCCTCCATGGCGGCTCGGCCCTCATCTATCCCCTCTGCCCGCGCTCAGACGCCGGCACCTCCCTCTCATGCGGCCACTCCTGCTCCTAAAAAGCAGAAGAGGTCCGTTCCATCCTATACCGCTCGTGGTCCCAACCACAAGCAGGTACTATGCACGTGGTCAGACGGTCATCCCCCAGTGGGACTGGATTGCCACACCGTATACGAGGGTGTCAACCGCCTTCTTCAAGAGAAGAAGATGCGCGCCTCGTTCTGCGTCTTGTCCGTGAGCTTGGCTTACGATGGGATTGCTCTCCAGGCGACTGACGTTGCCAACGCGCAGGAGATAGCCTACATCCGGGGCTACCTCCTTCATCATTACCCCACCCAGGAGAATCTCTGGGTAGGGCTCCCGCAGTCGAAGTCCTTCATGAGGGCTATCGACGTGCCCTTGTACGACGGGGTTGACGACGAAGGACACCCCAAGCTCATTACTCCCCAGACCATCGAGGCAGCCATTCAGGCCAGCCCAGCATGGTCCGACTTCATGTCCTTCACTGGACCTGCGCGCATCGTGAAGCAGTCCCCTGCGGCTGTCTTTGCGACTGCATATTTCGACATTTGGGACACCAGCACCGGGCGCAACGCCAAGCTGCTCAATGGTCAGTCGTTCATGCTCCGAGGCCTCCCCATCCGTATTCAGACGGCGGCGGCCCGAGTTGGCGCCCCTCTTTGCACTCGTTGCTGGAGGTGGAACCATGTCACCCAGGCGTGTCGTGCGCCTCGGGTTGTATGCCCTCACTGCTCCGGACCTCATCGCCTGGAACAGCACAGGGACACGGCGCCGTGCTGCGCCCCCAATCCCAAAGCTAACCCTCCCAAAGTTGGTACCCCCGCTGGAGAGGAATGCCCCCACCCCCCTCGCTGCCCTAACTGTGGTCTTGAGCACCGGGCGGACTCCAAGAAATGCAAGTATTGGAGCCACCGCTTTGAGCCGGCCTGGGCTGTTGAGGAATATCGGAAGGTACGAGCTTTCAAGTCTCGTCGTCTTTCACGCTCTAACTCCCCCCTCAGAAGAAATGATTGAGTCTCCGGACACAGGAATTTTGGAGAACGGGGAGATTAGGGTGTTGTCTTTTAACTGCGCGAAGTCGGCGGCTAGCGTAGATCTAATACTCGAAAAATATATTGATGATTTCGATGTTCTTTTCATTCAAGAACCGCCCTGGCGGATCATAAGACAAGCCCCCTCTACCTCTAATCCAGAGGGAGAGGACGTCGTAGGCGCGCCACTCCATCCAGAATGGTTGCCCATGGTACGGCTTCCAGCCACTTCCCAGCTTAGTCAGCACGAATCCCGTCGTGCTGATGTAAGCAATTCCAGTACTCGTCCGCGTGTGATGGCCTATGTGTCTCACAGACTGGCGAAGTACAGACCATCCATGCGACGCGATATCATTGATCATCGTGACATACTAGTACTCAGCCTCTTCGCTACCGAGGGAGCTGTCCACCTTATGAACGTTTACTCAGACGATCAACACACCGCTATCAATTATATTGAGAAGCACATCGAGAGCCTTCCCCCCTTTATTTACATGGGAGGGGATTTCAATTCACACTCGAGGGAGTGGGACCCAGATGCTCAAGGGCACCCGGGCCACGCCTCGTCTCTCCTGGACTCGGCGACGGAGTTGGGCTTAGGGCTTGCATTATTTGTGAACCTGGGTCCGACCCATGTTCCGCCCATCGAGGGCTATAGACCCACAGTCATAGATAGGGAAATGCACGGGTTGCCCATACCCGTGCGGGTCACGGGTAAGGGTACCGACGGGTACGGGTACGGGTAGGTAGCCATGTACCCTCAACCCGCGTCTACCCGTGCAATATATTTTAGAAATCCTACGGTCTGCAGAACATTTACAACATTTGCGCCAAATATGCAGCCAACACCAAGCTCCGAGATACCACCTGTCCCATTGTTCGTTCTAAATATTTTATTTAGTGCTAATAATTTAATTCTAGCTACATTGATCCACACCGCGAATCTCTGCGCACTTGAATTCAGATTTTCCCATACGCATTAGACGTGCATTGCACGCTTCGACCGCTCTCAAAGCGAATCGTGCACTATCGGAGGACATTCAGAAACTGACCCTGTTAAGCCGCCGTTCGGTTTGCGCACTCCCCTCATACGCCGACATCTATTTTCGCACTATTTTCGCGTTTTTATTCTCATCCGACGATTATTCTCGCTCGGGGCTGTGTGTTTCGTCATTGCTTTATTCCTCGTTCTCGTCGCTCAACCCTCGTACCTCGTCCAGTCCCGTCGTTGGGTCCCTAGAACCCCGAATTGCGCCTCAGAGCTACTCGTTGCGATCGTTGTGCGCAGCATTAACGATGTAATGTCATTGCTCTCGCTGCTAACTAACATGACCCGCAGCATACCCGCGACCCTTGCATACCCATGGCGGGTCAACCCGTGGGTATGCGGGTATGGGTTTCGACGGGTACGGGTACGGGTAGGCTTCGAGATACCTGAGGGTTACCCGTGCATTTGCCTAGTCATAGACCTAGTCTTTGTCCCTCTGGACCGGACGATCTCTTCAGACGTCACACGCAGAGAGGATCTTATCGGGGATGCAGATCACTACCCGATCTCATCCCTTGTCTTGGTTCCATCGGCGATTCCCATTGAGAATCGCCGGTCGATCAAATCGGACCAACAGGCCTTTGCTTTCCACATCATGAGTCTGATCCGGCAATTAGACGTGCCAGCGGAACTAGACTCCGTTGACAGCATCAACGAGACGGCTTCGGCTGTCGTGCGGGTGTTCTCTGCAGCATGGGATAAGTGCTCCAGAGAGGTCAAAGTCACTAAACGCTCGAAGCGGTGGTGGTCCGATTCGTGCAGTGAAGCCCTGGCCAGGTACCGGGAGGAGAGATCCCCCGAGAACTGGAAAACTTTTCGCAAAGCCTGCAAACAGGCAAAGCGAACCTTCTTCGATCATCGTATTGGACTATACCTGGCCCCCATTATGCGCCTATTCGAGAAGCATTTCTTCGCAATAGGTGTGTTTCTTCTCTCATATGTGGATGACGGAACTTTAATATTCCAATCCAAATCACTCATCTGTAATTGCAATGCGCTTGCCAATGCATACGGAGTCATATTCGACTTGTTTAAGAAGTTCGCACTCGTCCTCGAGCACGACAAGACGGAGTTTTTCCACTTCGATCGATCGCACTCGGACGAAAACCCCTCCATCGACTTGGGCTATGCGCCCTACACCGGTGACACCCCCCTGAAACCCAAGCCGTTTTGGCGCTATTTGGGCTTCTATTTTGATCGCAAGCTCACTTTCCATGAGCATGTGAGATACTATTCTACCAAGGCAATTTCCTCGCTTAAGGCGATGAAAATGCTTGGGTCCTCTACCAGGGGCTTGCAACCACTTGACAAGCGCCTCCTCTACCGCTCATGTGTCATTCCTATAGTCACATATGGGTACTCTATGTGGTATTTTAAGGGTGCTCGTAACAAGGGAGTCCTTAAAATCCTCAATTCTATGCAGCGTAAAGCTGCTCTATGGATCACTGGTGCGTTCCGCACCACTCCAAATGCGGCGGCCGAGGCCCTTGCTGGTCTCGTCCCGTTCCCAATTCTCTTGCACCGTCTCTCCACACGAGGGAGGATGCGAGTGGGCACCCTCACGCCCACTCACCCAGTCCGGGCTTTCATGTCTGGGTCAAACCTTGGACGGATGACTCCCCACGAGTTGTCAGTCGAAAAGCTGTCCCCGGCAAGGCGTAGTATGGTTCATACTGCCCTGCAGGAGGCTGATATCGCTCTCCCTGACGAATTTCGCGAGGAAGTGCACCCTATGGATCCGGCCTCCCGTCCAGGAGACCGCCTTATGGACTGATTTGCAAGCCAGGTCCTGTTCGACGATTTTAAGCGCGACAAGGAAGACGACGAGGCTTCCTTGGAGGCTCGTCGTCAATATCTTGACAAGGTTCTGGGCGACCGCTCAGAACTTGGCACTTTCAGCGCGACAAAGAGGACCCTGTGGCCTCGCTGGCTCGTCGGAAGGAACATTTAGACCAAGTATTGGCGGACCAATCAGTACTAGGCACGATCGTGGTGGCGGCTGATGGCAGCCGCCCCCTTGGGGGAGATCTTCAGGCTACGGCCGCTGTGATCCTCTTCCGCAGTGGCGAAGAGACAAAACGGTCTCGTCGCGCTGCAGGCGATGTTACTGCTAATGACGCAGAGCTCGCCGCCATCCGCTATGGCATCTGCAAAGCAATTCGTGATGACATTGGGGTAATCGTTGTTTTCACTGACTCGATGGCTTCGGCTCGTCGTTCAGTGGATCCGTCTATTCATTCAGGCCAAGGGCATTCGCTAGCGGTCTGCCAGGCTTTGCGGCAATGGTTCGACAACGATCCAGACCGCCAACTTCTCTTTGTGTATGTTCCTTCCAAGTTGGAGTGGAAGATACATAAGGAGGTTCATGACTATGCGTGCTCGTTGCGCATTCCTCTTGGTATTAAACCCAAGAATTCCATTGACCGTCTGCGCTCTGCAGCGGATAAACTCAGGACGGATACTTGGACTCACGAGTTCCGTGCCAATGGTAGGGGGAATCGGTTCTACGATCTCCTTGGGGCTGACGGCCAGCCTCTCAAGCCTCGACACTCGGCTATCCGCGGGTCCTGGCTAGAAATCGCGAAGGGTGAGTCCCCTCAACTCTTTGCGCGTGTGACTCGGTGTGTAACTGGGCACGCACCGATCGGCGAGTATTATCGGCGGTTCAACATCAATGGCGGCAACGCTCGCTGCCCATGTGGTTATCCTCTGGAAACCCGCGAGCATATCTTCAACGGCTGCCCTAGGCATGCTGTTGACGTTCCGGGCTTCGTCAATGCACCTCGGCGCTGGCAGCTCTATGCATGGCTAAAGGCGAACCCTCTCGCCTTTGCATTTCAACCGGATCCTGCGGGTGTTGGTTGATCGGTCTGGGCTCCCCGCTCTTCGGATTGGGGGGGCCCAGCATTCTTTTCCGGCTGTTGCAACTTGGGCAAATCCGGTTCTCGTCCGGGGTACACTGTGAAAAGGCGGCTACTGAGGGGGCAACTCCGTACGGAGGTGGTAGTTCCATCTCACCGTGCCCAACTCTCCGAGTTGGCCGGTTCCGTCTGGTGTGGACCTGTACCTGTGTGCCGAGCTTCGGCGTTCTCGGGGGATTCAGGCCTCCGTTGGACAACTTGGGGGCTACAGGATTAGCAGGGAGAGGCGCTCGAGGGGCGATGGTTGAATTCGATTTCCCTTTTGATGTTAAGCGTTTATTCGCGGCATCACATACCGAATCACTGGCTTAGTACTGGTGGTCAATATCGTCAAGGCGAGTCGGCGCGTTCACTGCCGGCTCGGAATCACGTTACGATCCCCGCTTTTCCGACGCGGTTATTCATTCGATGGAGTCTTTTGAGCGGGCTGAGGGAGAAGGGCGAGATCTCGAACGGGTCTCGAAAGCTTTCGGGTTAGTAGGATGTCTAGTAGGGTTTCAAACGGACTCTTTAGTTACAATCGTTTGTATTCTTTCAACCGGACTGCTATCGCGCACCGGTATATAAATTGTTGAATTAAAAAAAAAAAAAAAAAAAAAAAAGTCTCGTCGCGCTGCAGGCGATGTTACTGCTAACGATGCAGAGCTCGCCGCCATCCGCTATGGCATCTGCGAAGCAATTCGCGATGACATTGGGGTGATCGTCGTTTTCACAGACTCGATGGCTTCTGCCCGTCGTTCAGTGGATCCCTCTATTCATTCAGGCCAAGGGCATTCGCTTTTGGTCTGCCAGGCTTTGCGGCAGTGGTTCGATGACGACCCAGACCGTCAACTGCTCTTTGTGTACGTTCCTTCCAAGCTGGAGTGGAAGATACATAAAGAGGCTCATGACTATGCGTGCTCGTTGCGCATTCCTCTTGGAGTCAAACCCAAGAACTCCATCGACCGCCTGCGATCTGCAGCGGATAAACTCAGGACGGATACTTGGACTCACGAGTTCCGTGCCAATGGAAGGGGGAATCGTTTCTACGATCTCCTTGGGGCTGACGGTCAGCCTCTCAAGCCTCGACACTCGGCTATCCGCGGGTCCTGGCTAGAAATCGCAAAGGGTGAGTCCCCTCAACTCTTTGCGCGGGTGACTCGGTGTATAACTGGGCACGCGCCGATCGGCGAGTACTATCGTCGATTCAATATCAATGGCGGCAATGCTGGCTGCCCGTGTGGTCATCCTCTGGAAACCCGCGAGCATATCTTCAATGGCTGCCCTAGGCATGCCGTTGACGTCCCGGGCTTCGTCAATGCGCCTCGGCGCATCTGGCAGCTCTATGCTTGGCTAAAGGCGAACCCTCTCGCCTTTGCATTTCAACCTGATCCTGCTGGTGTTGGTTGATCGGTCTGGGCTCCCCGCTCTTCGGATTGGGGGGGCCCTGCATCTTTCCGGCCGTTGTCCTCGGGCAAACCCGGTTCTCGTCCGGGGTACACTGTGAAAAGGCGGCTACGGCGGGAGCAATCCCAAAGGGGGTGGTAGTTCCATCTCACCGCGTCCAGCTCACCGAGGTGGCCGGTTCCGTCTGGTGTGGACCTGTACTCGTGTGCCGAGCTTCGGCGTTCTCGGGGGATTCAGGCCCCCGTTGGACAACTTAGGGGCTACGAGATTAGCAGGGAGAGGCGCCCGGGGGGCGACGGCTGGAGTTGATTTCCCTTTTGATGTTAAGCGTTTATTCGCGGCATCTAATACCGAACCACTGGCTTAGTACTGGTGGTCAATATCGTCAAGGCGAGTCGGCGCGTCCACTGCTGGCTCGGAATCACGTTACGATCCCCGCTCCTCCGACGCGGTTATTCTATTCGATGGAGTCGTTCGTGCGGGCTGAGGAAGAAGGGCGAGATCTCGAACGGGTCTCGAAAGCTTTCGGGTTAGTAGGATGTCTAGTAGGGTTTCAAACGGACACTTTAGTTACAATCGTTTGTATTCTTTCAACCGGACTGCTATCGCGCACCGGTATATAAATTGTTGATTTAAAAAAAAAAAAAAAAAAAAGCTCAGAACTTGGCACTATCGTGGTGGCGGTTGACGGCAGCCGTCCTCTGGGAGGAGCACTTCAGGCCACCTCGGCCGTGATCCTCTTCCGCAGCGGCAATGAGATTGAAAGGTCTTGTCGTGCCGCAGGCGATGTTACTGCAAACGACGCAGAACTCGCTGCTATCCGATACGGTATCTGCGCCGCCATCCGGCCAGATATTGGAATCATTTGTATATTCACTGATTCGATGTCCTCAGCCCGTCGATCAGTGGATCCCTCTATTCATTCAGGCCAAGCGCATTCGCTCGCGGTCTGCAAGTCTTTGATGCCGTGGTTCGAGGAGGACCCCGAGCGGCAATTATTATTCGTGTATGTCCCGTCTCGTCTGAAGTGGGGCATACACAAGCAAGTGCATGACTATGCAAGGGAATTGCGCATTCCTCTTGGGATCAGACCCAAGAATTCCATTGATCGGATGAGGTCTCTCGCGGACAAATTACGGACGGATACCTGGACTCACCAGTTCCGGGCCAGCAATAGGGGTGCTCGTTTTTACGACCTCCTGGGCTACGACGGTACGCCCCTCAAGCCAAAACATGCCGCGCACAGCGGGTCTTGGCTTGAAATTGCGCAAGGACAGAGCCCCCAGCTCTTCGCGCGTGCTGCCCGGTGCATAACTGGACACGCACCCATCGGTGAGTATCTTCATCGGTTTAATCTGGCTGACACAGCCGCCTGCCCGTGCGGATTCCCTCAAGAAACCCGCGAGCACATCTTCAACGGTTGCCCTAGGCACCTGAAGAAAATTGTAGGTGTCGTGGATGCGCCTCGGCGCATCTGGCAACTATACAATTGGCTAAAGGCGAACCCTCTCGCCTTTGCATTTCGACCTGAGCCTGCGGGTGTTGGTTGAAACGTGGCGGGCTCCCCACTCTTCGGAATCGGGGGGGCCCGTCATTAGTGTCTTGCTGGTGTGGCCTGGGGCAAATCCAGTTCTCGTCTGGGGTACACTGTGAAATGGCGGCTATCGAGGGGGCAACCCCAACGGGGGAAGGTAGTTCCATCCCCACTGCGTCCAACCCTCTGGGTTGACCAGTTCCGTCAGGTGTGGACCTGTACTCGTGTGCCGAGCTTTGGCGTTCGCGGAGGATTCAGGCCTTCGTCGGACAACTTGGGGGCTACGAGATTAGCAGGGAGAGGCGCCTTGGGACGCATCCGCGTCTCCTTTCTGGCGAACGCGGTTAGCTCGCGTCGTTACTACCGAACCACTGGCTTGTACTGGTGGTCAATCTCGTCAAGGCGCGCCGAGCCGGCCTCGTTCGGCGCAGAATCACGTTACGATCCCCGCGTTCCGCTGTGGTTTTTCTGTGAGAGTGCTTTTGTTAGAAGTAGTTGATAAAACACTTCTGAATCACTTCTGAACATTGTAGATAGTGTTTTACTTGACTTCAACATTCGTTTTCGCATGAATCACCGTAAAATAGCGTATTTTGACTAGTAATTCGCTTATATCTTGAGATAGAAGCGATATTACGTAAAAAGCTTTACTGTTCTGAAATCTCCTCATTCAGACCTTTCTGGTGATATGCATTTCGTTGCGTAGTTCTTACTTTTGTGTAAAAAATATTTCGAACGCGATTTAGTGGACACCTATTGTCACGCCTCGCCCAATTTTAGCACAAGTAGATCAACCGTCATGTAATTCCTTACTTGTCTCGGAAACGAGTACATACGATTGAAACTTGGGCTTATACAAGCGTTTTACTACTTTTTGACTGCAATCATCAGTTTGTGCAAACTAAGATAATTGTGTCTTGTCTAGTGTTTAAACACTAGTAACTCACTAGATTGTCAAAGTCTAACAGGTTATGGGCCCCGGCCTTAGTCTGGCACACATCTGATTGACTTGAACTGCTTGTGCCCTTTGGGAAACTTGAAACATTGAAACTTGGAATTGAAAGCTATTCAGCTTGAATTGAAATTAAAGATGTCTTCTGACACTACTATGGCTAAAATCAAGCCTTTATCATCTGCCAATTACCCGGAGTGGTCTGGAGAGATGAAGGCATGGTTAATGCGAAATGGGTTGTGGAGACTTGTAGCTGGCAAGGATCCTAAACTCAGTGGGTTCGGAGGATGTTGCGAAATGGGAGATTAAAGCTGAGAAGGCTGTGGGTGAAATCTACCTAATGGTGGAAAATGATCAAAGGGTGCACTTCAGGGGGCATGAAGAAGACCCTGTACAAATGTGGAAGGATTTGGAGTCTGCCCACTTGTCCAAGAAGCCAGGAGCGCGATTCAATGCTTATGATGACCTGTTTTCAATCAGGAAGCAGGATGATGAAACCTTGGTTAATTTGGGGATTCGCATTGAAAAGGCTATGCAGAACATCCAGAATCTTCGACCAAAGGACTTCAAGATTGAGACTCTTGATGATGAGTTACAATGCATGGCATTGATTCGGGCTTTGCCTGAGGACTATTGTCATTTGTCGTCGACGTTGCTGTTAATGGACAAGATGGATAAATCGGTTATAATGCAAGCCTTCCGAAGTGAAGAACTGAATCGTCAGCGTCAAGCAGAGAATGTGAATATGGCTAGGTCGGGTGGAAAGAAGCCTTGGAATGGCAAAAGAGGCAAACGAGATGTGAAGGACATTAATTGCTTCAACTGTAAAAAGTTGGGGCATTATGCGTCGGATTGCCCTGATTTGAAGGGCAATCAGCCAGAGGGTGCCAAAAAGACCGAGGAAGAGAAGGCAGCAGCGGTAACAGAATTTGCTGGCAAGGCAAGTGCTGTTGCTGATCATGAAGTCAATTCTACTTCTTCTAACGTTTTTCATTGGAATGCGGATACAGGGGCCACTTCTAATATGACACCGCATAGAAATTGGATTCGGAACTATAAGCCTTATAGAGTTCCTATTAGACTTGCGGACCATAGAATTGTATATTCTGAAGGTGTTGGGACTGTCGTATTTCGGCCTATTTATAAAGGAAAACGTTTTAGAGATGTTGAATTCACTAGAGTTTTACATGTACCTGCGCTTCGTAGTAATCTTCTCGCTGTTCTATATTTGACCAAGCATAAAGGCATAGATGTACATATTTCAGGAAACACAATGAACTTTCTAAATAACAAAGAGTGGATCTTTAGTGCAACGATGGACGACAATGATGTCGCTTATTTAGATGGTTCTACTGTTGATAGAATGGAGAATGTACATTTGGCTTCTACGCTGCCTCTTGACTTGTCTTTGTGGCATAGACGGCTTGGACACCAAAACTATGCTGATATCAAGTTGATGGTATCACAAAAGCTAGTTGAGGGTTTGACCATTGACTCGGATGAAAAGCCTGATCCTATATGTGAGCCATGCCTGGCTGGTAAAATGCATTCCAATCGTTTCCTTCTTCTGAGCATCGTGCGACTGAAGTCTTGGAATTGGTTCATTCAGATGTTCATGAAATCGGAGTTATATCGCATGGTGGTTATAGGTATTGGGTGTCCTTTATTGATGATTCTGGACGCTTCAAGGTGCTTATACCTATAACATACAAGAGTGAAACTTTTGCCGCGTTTAAACAGTTCAAGGCGTATGCGGAGAACTAACAGGCAAGAAGATAAAGCGATTCCGTGATGACAAGGCTGGTGAATACATGTCCAAAGAAATGGCTGATTATATGGATGCATGTGGTATAATTAGGGAGCATACCGTCAGAAACAGGCCTCAGCAGAATGGAGTAGCTGAACGTGCAAATAGGCTATTTGCTGAGAGGATCGTTGCTTTGTTGGAAGAGTCTGGTTTGTCTAAGAAATTTTGGGCTGAGTGTTTGGCTGCACTTGTTCACGTGTTGAATCGTTGTCCCACATCTGCGGTGAAAGGGAAAACACCTTATGAAGTCTGGCATAAATCCAAGCCTAGTGTTGCGCATTTGCGAGTTTGGGGATGTGTTGCTTATGTTCACATTCAAAGGGATAAACGGGAGAAGTTGGGATCGCATATGGAAAAGTGTATATTCATTGGGTATCCGGATGGTTATAAGGGTTGGAGGTTTTACAATCCTGAAACCAAGAAGGTCATTATTAGTGAGCGGGCAGATTTTGATGAACGCTACACTTATAGTGGTGAACTGTTGAAACCCAAGCCGAGTATAGACGAATCTGAACCCCGCCTGTTGATTCCTGGAGAAGAGGGTGAAGCATCACTTCCAGATCTGTTGCCTGAAGTTGAAGTCCAACCTCCAAGAAACATTAATGCCCCTGTGGTTGTGCAACCACGGATTGAACCGCCTGCACCAGTTGTAGTTGATGAGGTTCCATCAATGTCGGAGAAGGCAAAAGGAAAGCAGAGAGCTCGTGAGCCAACACCTGAGGAGGAGGATGAAGACGAAGCGAATGATGATGAAGAAGAGTCAGTTCCTGATGAACCATCTGATAATTCTCAGACCCTTGCCCAAAGACGTACCAGGCGAGATCCAGAGAAAATGAAGCCAAAGAAATGGTGGAAAGTGCGGCATTCAACTCCTATCATTGACTCTGAATCTGAGGATCCTAGTTACTCTGACTCCAATGATTCTGATGATTCTTCATCGTCTGATGATGATGATAGTGACTATGTTGAAGGTGCAAACATTGTTGTGAATGATAATGGCGATCCACAGACATTTAAACAAGCAAAGCAAAGCAAAAAGCGGAGCAGTGGGATGCTGCAATGCTTGAGAGTATAACTGGCATCTTGAAATGGTACTTGGGAAATTGTTGAATTACCAGATGGTCAGAAGGCAATTGGATCTAAATGGGTGTACAAGACGAAGCATAATGCAGATGGGTCAATTGAACGATTTAAAGCACGTGTGGTTGCAAAAGGGTTTAACCAGCGACCGGGTCAGGACTTCTTTGAAACCTTTGCATCTACAATGCGTCAGGCAACTGTTCGTATTGTCTTGGCTCTGGCTGCTATTGAAGATTTGGAATTGCGTTCTGTTGACATATCCTATGCGTTTACGAATAGTGATATTGATGTTGAAATCTACATGCAGCAGCCAGAAGGATTTAGGCAAGGTGGATCAAGAATGGTCTGTAGACTTAACAAGTCCATATACGGGTTAAAGCAGTCATCACGATTGTGGGGTGAGACATTGTGTGCTGTTCTTATTAAACTTGGGTTTAAGAAGACATACAGTGATGCATCACTCTACATATTTGACAGAGATGGCATCAAAGTCATATTGCCCGTGTTTGTGGATGATTTGACGCTTGCATCGAAATCCAAGAAGGCTTTAGACAACTTTGTGATTGAATTGGCAAAGCATTTCAAGCTTAGGGACCTTGGTGAAACTAAATTCTTGTTGGGCGTTGAAATCACCCGGAATAGAGAAAAGCGAAAGCTCTATCTTTCCCAACGTCAGTATATTGTCAACAAGTTGCAAGAGTTAATATGGCGGATTGTAAACCCCTTGGTACCCCTATGCTGCCTGGATCAAAGTTGACGTCTGCTGAAAGCCCTAAAACCTTTGAGGATAAGGTTGCGATGCAGAACATCCCTTACATTAATGCCGTCGGATCCCTCATGTATTTGGCTATTATGACGCGTCCTGATATTGCTTATACAGTGGGTGTGCTTGCACGTTTTAATTCCAATCCTGGAATGGCACACTGGAAAGCTGTTAAGCATTTGTTTCGTTATTTGAAGGGTACCCTTGATTTGAAGCTGGAGTATGGCCCAGACCCATCTATTGGAAATAGGTTGTTTGTTACCTATAGTGATGCTGATCATGGAGGGGATAAGGATGCTGGAAAGTCCACATCTGGGTACTTGGTTAAGATTGGGTCTGGAGCTGTTTCGTGGCGAAGCAAGTTGCAGCAGGTTGTTACAAGATCAACCACTGAAGCAGAGTTTATTGCTGCTGGGCTAGCTGGCATGGAGATCCGTTGGGTACAAAATCTATTGATGGAACTTGGTTATACGCCCGTCCGCACCAGCTTTCGTTTATATGGACAATCAGTCATCTATGTCCGTTGCAAAAATCCAGAACACCATGGGAAGATGAAGCACCTGGATCTATGCTTTTACTGGTTGCGAGACCAAGTTTCTCTGAAGCGAATAGAGCCCATTCATTGTAGAACGGAAGATATGCCAGCTGACTTGTTAACTAAGCCCCTTGCTAAACCACAAGTTGAAAACTCCGAGCTGAAATTGGGTTGAAGTAGAGGTAGAGATGTGTGATTAGGGGGTTGTTTGAGTTGTGATTGAGGGAAGGATGAGATGTTGAATCAGGGGGTTGCTAGTGGGATGATTAATCATCTCATACGGACACTGACTGCATATATGGACTCTGGCTTGATGAATGATGTTTTGTTTTCTTCTTTGTTATATAGAATTTTAGTGTTACAGAAGTGTTATATCAGGGGGTTGTGTTAGAAGTAGTTGATAAAACACTTCTGAATCACTTCTGAACATTGTAGATAGTGTTTTACTTGACTTCAACATTCGTTTTCGCATGAATCACCGTAAAATAGCGTATTTTGACTAGTAATTCGCTTATATCTTGAGATAGAAGCGATATTACGTAAAAAGCTTTACTGTTCTGAAATCTCCTCATTCAGACCTTTCTGGTGATATGCATTTCGTTGCGTAGTTCTTACTTTTGTGTAAAAAATATTTCGAACGCGATTTAGTGGACACCTATTGTCACGCCTCGCCCAATTTTAGCACAAGTAGATCAACCGTCATGTAATTCCTTACTTGTCTCGGAAACGAGTACATACGATTGAAACTTGGGCTTATACAAGCGTTTTACTACTTTTTGACTGCAATCATCAGTTTGTGCAAACTAAGATAATTGTGTCTTGTCTAGTGTTTAAACACTAGTAACTCACTAGATTGTCAAAGTCTAACAGCTTTCGGGCGGGCGAAAAGGAGAAGGGCGGGGCTGCGAAAGGTTTCGGCTTAGTAGGGCTTAAAACGGACACTCGTAGTTACAACCGGTTGTATTTTTGCGACCGGACTGCTATCGCGCACCGGTATATAAATTGCTGATTTAAAAAAAAAAAAAAAAAAAAAAAAAAAGCTATGGACCCAGTCAAGGTGGCAGGAGTTGCGGAATGGCCAGAACCCAAGAACAAGAAAGAGGTGCAGTCCTTTTTAGGCTTCACCAATTTCTATCGAAGGTTCATCCGTGACTTCTCGGAGCATGCGCGTCCTCTCTTTGACCTCACCAAAGGCGATGCCAAGTGGTCTTGGGGATCAGAGCAGCAGGTAGCTTTTGACAAGCTTAAACAGTCAGTCACCTCATCCCCTGTGCTCATGTCTCCAGACTCCACCCGTCCATTCCGAGTTGAGGCTGATAGTTCGGACTTTGCTACCGGAGCGGTGCTGTCCCAGGTTTCCCCAGAGGATGACAAGTGGCACCCTGTCGCCTTCTATTCCAAGTCCCTGTCCCCTGTCGAGCGGAACTATGAGATCCATGACAAGGAGATGCTTGCCATCATCCGCTCCTTACAGGAGTGGAGGCATTTCCTTGAAGGAGCTGAACACCAGTTCGAGATCTGGACAGATCATAAGAACCTGGAGTACTTCATGACCGCGAAACAGCTCAACCGTCGCCAAGCACGCTGGTCCTTAGTCCTAGCCCGATTTGACTTCCTTATGCATCATAAGCCAGGTCGGACTATGGGAAAGCCAGATGCCTTATCTCGAAGAGCAGATCATGGTACAGGGTCTGAGGATAACTCCAATATTACCCTCTTGACCCCCAAGCTCTTCGCAGTTCGTGCTTTGGAGGCAGTTGAAGTGGTAGGAGCAGAGGTTGACATCCTCCGCGACATCCGCAAGGGAGTCAAAGGCCTTATTGAGGAAGAACCAGTGGCAAAGGCAGTTGAAGCGCTTAGAAAGACCTCTACGCGTTCCCTCCACTCCGCTGAGTGGTCAGAGCGAGACGGCCTTCTCTATTTCCGAGGCAAGATCTTTGTTCCCCCTAACTCAGATCTTCGCCGGCGCATTGTTTCCCTCTGCCATGACACTCGGATTGCTGGGCATGCTGGACGGTTTAAGACCTTAGAGCTGGTTTCACGGAATTATTGGTGGCCGAACATGTCCAGATATGTAGGCCGGTACGTGGCTACCTGTGATATGTGTCTCCGCACCAAGGTCCAACACCGTCTACCATCCGGCGAGCTGGTTCCCCTTCCGGTCCCTTCTGAGCGTTGGCATACCATCAGCGTGGACTTCATAGTTGAGCTCCCAGACTCAGCTGGGTATGATGCAATCATGGTGGTGTTAAAGTTTGACTTCCCACTCTCCATAACACTCCATTTCATGCTATCTTATCTTATCAGATTAGATTAGATCTTTATCAGTTTGCACTTCTTTTGCATAGCTCTCTTGATTCTCTTCATCTGATGTTTATCAGATTCTTATCACTTTATCCCCATTTGGGTATATTGCTCCTTTTCATATATAAAGAGCTAGCTAGTTGCCAGAAGTCCCCAGTTACTCACTCCGGACTTCAGGCAAGTATATAGTCATTTTGCAATGTCATCAGTTACTCACTCCGGACTTCAGCTCGTCATAGCTCCTTCGTCCCTCGCACTGAGTTTCTCATATTTGGCACTCCGCTGCCTCACCTGTTCCCATGCTCGCCTGCTTTAACAGGTTATGGGCCCTGCGCTCTAAGCGCTCCAATTAAGTGTTTTGCGAACTTGGTCTTTTTGCACCTTTTGCAACATACGGTCAATTTAGCTCTTTTTGTTGTACAACCCTTATCAGGCCCGGCCTTACATTGCCGCTGCTAATAGGGAGGAACGTGCACGCTATTAGAGCTGCGTTACACTTGGATCTGCCTACCCGGTTGCCGAGTTACGTACACTTTTCTATTTTTAACTAGTTTACTCAGTTTAGCTTTTCTTACCTTTCTTGAGTTCGCAAAGCACCAAGAGCTCGGAACACGGTATAACTCAGTCTGACAAGTCCATACACGTCCATACACATCCTCACAAACACACGTCAACACACATCACTTTCCCATCACTCTATCACACCATGTCTTCCCAAACTCCCACTTTTGCCAAATTGTCTTCATCTAACTACAACACTTGGTCCGGCGAAATGCGAGCCTGGCTTCAAGCTCAGGGCGTCTGGCGCATTGTCGATGGCACCAGGACCAAACCGTCGCCTGCTACCCCTGCTGATCAAACGGCGGTTAACGAGTGGTTAGATAAAGCAGATAAGGCCTCTGGCCAAATCTACTTAATGGTGGAGCCGGATCAACGAATCCATTTTAAAGGAATCACCGATGATCCTGTGAAGATGTGGACTGCCCTCCGAGATGTTCACCTTCAGAAGCGTCCTGGCAACAGGTTCAACGCTTATGACGACTTGTTCTCCATTAGGAAGGAAGAGGAAGAGAATCTTCAAACTCTGATGAATAGAGTTGATGAAGCCATCCGTCGCATCCAGGATCTTCGTCCTGACAAGTTTGATCTTGCCATGCTTGACGAAGAGCTTGGATCTATGGCTCTTATCAGATCTCTCCCTGAAGAGTACAATACCTTTGCCTCTTCCCTTCTCCTTTTGGACAAACTCGACAAGGCTACTATCAAACAGGCCTTTGTCACTGAGGACACTCAACGTCGTCGTCGTGCTTCTGATATGCCTGCAGTTGGCTCTGCACTCAAAGCGTCGTCTCCCTCTACCTCCAAGCTTATGGAAATCCTCCTTTGCATTTTCTGTGGCATGACTGGTCATACTGTTGACAAATGTCACGCATTTGCAGCTGCTTCCAAAGTAGCAAAGGAGAAGGTAGAGAATCATTGTAAAGGCAACAAGAACAACAAGGACAAGGCCAATCAGGCCCAGGACAACACTAGTGAGAAGAGCAACCAAGCCAAGGATGCTGTTGTTGAATTTGCTGGAAATGCAAGTGTTCTTTCCACTTCTGATCCTTCTGATCCTACCACCCCTTTGGTTAATGACGCTAATCATGATTGGAATGCAGACACAGGGGCCACTTCTAATATGACCCCTCATCGTCACTGGCTTCGCAATTATAAGCCCCTCCGCGTTCCTATCAGATTGGCAGATGAAACCATTATTTATTCTGCAGGGGTGGGCACTGTGGTTTTCAACCCAGTTGTAAAGAAAAGAAGATTAAGATCAGTGGAATTTACCAGAGTCTTGCATGTACCACTACTTCGAAACAATTTACTTGCTTGTTTATATTTAACTAAACACAAGGGGATTGAGATTCACATTGATTCATCCAAGATGAATTTCACCCTTGACAAGCAACTTCTGTTCACTGCCTCCATTGATGCCAACAATGTTGCGCTCTTGGATGGTGTGACTGAACCAATTTCGGAGTATGCCAACATAGCTGCTAAATCCACCCTTCCTCTTGATCTCAATCTCTGGCATCGCAGACTTGCACATCATAGCTATGCTGATGTCCAAAAGATGATTTCAAAGGATATGGTTACTGGACTTGTGTTGAACTCCAAGCAAAAGCCAGATCCCATCTGTGAACCATGCCTTGCAGGCAAAATGCGTTCAAATCCCTTTCCCACATCTCCCAGCAAATCCACCAAGCCATTGGAATTGATCCACTCTGATCTTCATGGTCCTCTTCCTGTCGCAACTCCAGAGGGTTATCGTTACTGGATAACTTTCATTGATGATTGCACCAGCATTTGGGCTGTTATGCAACTCAGACGGAAGAGTGACTCATTTGATGCATTCAAGACGTTCAAAGCATGGGCTGAGAACGATGACAAAGCTGGAGAGTACATGTCTGCTGCCTTCATCAAATTCACTGAGCAATGTGGCATTGTGCGACGTCATACTACGCGCAATCGCCCTCAGCAGAATGGAGTAGCAGAACGTGCCAACCGCACAATGGCAGATGATATCACTGCTATGCTCAATGAAAGCCGTATGCCTCCCTCATTCTGGGGGAAATGTCAACAAGCATATGTGCATGTCAAAAACAGGATTCCTACTGCACCATTGCCAGATAAAACTCCTTATGAGGCATGGTTCAAAAAGAAACCTGATGTGAGCCATTTGCGGGTTTGGGGGTGCACTGCCTATGTGTACATACAGAGGGACAAGCGAAAGTCACTTCAGTCACATATGGAGAAATGTGTATTCATTGGTTACCCTTCTGGGTATAAAGGCTGGGAATTCTACAACCCCACCACCAAAAAGTACATTATCTCTGAATGTGCTGAATTTGATGAACGCCACTTTCCTGGCTTGTCTACTAAGACCGGACCAATGCCTCCTATCAACCTCCAGCCTTTACATTCTCAACCTTTAGAGAATGACCCAAGTGCTTCTTTACCTGATTTTGGGGGGGATGAAAATCCTTCTACACCTCAAATTCAACCAAATCCTCCTGCACCACCAGCACCACCAGCACCACCCGCTATTCCTGTAAAATCTGAACCCATTGCACCACCTGTTCCACCTGCACCACATGTGCCACCTGCACCTTCACAACCTGCACAACCTCCTGTTCCTGGCCCTTCTCGCATTCGCAAGAAGGATCCACCTCCACCACCATCTCGTCGTTCTACTTGTCTTAATCCAACCTCACAACCTCAACCTCAACCTCAACCGCAACCTCCTCCACAACCAAGTGTTGTTGAGGTGGACGAGGAAGAAGAGGAAGAGGAAGTAGAGGCAGATGAGTTGAACATTTTGGAGGGTGACCAAGGAGTTGAATTTGCAGGATTGGCTTCAGGTGCTGAACCACGCACATACAAACAGGCAATACACAGTGAGGATGCACATCATTGGGAAGAGGCTACTGTTGCAGAGTACAATACTCTAATGCAGAATGGGACCTGGGAAATAGTTGAACTCCCACCTGGTCAAAAGGCAATTGGTTCTGGTTGGGTCTTTAGAGTCAAGCGTAATGCAGATGGAAGTATTGAGCGTTTCAAAGCCCAAATCGTCGCCAAAGGATACAGTCAACGTCCTGGCATTAATTTTAATGAGGTCTTTGCTCCTACTTTCCGTCCTGCCACTTTGCGCTTGATCATTGCTCTGGCTGCAATTGGTGACTTGGAACTTCGTTCTGTTGACATTTCTGCTGCATTCACCCAAGGTGACCTTGAAGAAGAAATCTACATGCTTCAACCTGAGGGATTCCACCAAGGTGGTCCTAATATGGTACTCAAACTCGTCAGGCCACTTTATGGGTTGAAACAAGCAGGTCGTCAATGGAACATTAAACTGCACAAGGCTCTCATTGAAATGGGTTACAAACGCATTGAATCTGACCGCTCTGTTTACATCTACTCAGATGGAGTTGTCAAGATCATTGTCCCCATTTACATTGATGACATTACCTTTGCTTCCAAGTCCAATGCTGCTATTGACAAGGCTGTGAAACAACTTGCTGCACACTTTAAACTTCGTGATTTGGGACCTACCCAGTTCCTCCTTGGTGTTGCGGTTGGCAGAGACCGTCAAACTAAGACTATCACTCTCCATTTTTTTTTTTTTTTTTTTTTTTTAATTCAACAATTTATATACCGGTGCGCAATAGCAGTCCGGTTGAAAGAATACAAACGATTGTAACTAAAGAGTCCGTTTGAAACCCTACTAGACATCCTACTAACCCGAAAGCTTTCGAGACCCGTTCGAGATCTCGCCCTTCTCCCTCAGCCCGCTCAAAAGACTCCATCGAATGAATAACCGCGTCGGAAAAGCGGGGATCGTAACGTGATTCCGAGCCGGCAGTGAACGCGCCGACTCGCCTTGACGATATTGACCACCAGTACTAAGCCAGTGATTCGGTATGTGATGCCGCGAATAAACGCTTAACATCAAAAGGGAAATCGAATTCAACCATCGCCCCTCGAGCGCCTCTCCCTGCTAATCCTGTAGCCCCCAAGTTGTCCAACGGAGGCCTGAATCCCCCGAGAACGCCGAAGCTCGGCACACAGGTACAGGTCCACACCAGACGGAACCGGCCAACTCGGAGAGTTGGGCATGGTGAGATGGAACTACCACCTCCGTACGGAGTTGCCCCCTCAGTAGCCGCCTTTTCACAGTGTACCCCGGACGAGAACCGGATTTGCCCAAGTTGCAACAGCCGGAAAAGAATGCTGGGCCCCCCCAATCCGAAGAGCGGGGAGCCCAGACCGATCAACCAACACCCGCAGGATCCGGTTGAAATGCAAAGGCGAGAGGGTTCGCCTTTAGCCATGCATAGAGCTGCCAGATGCGCCGAGGTGCATTGACGAAGCCCGGAACGTCAACAGCATGCCTAGGGCAGCCGTTGAAGATATGCTCGCGGGTTTCCAGAGGATAACCACACGGGCAGCGAGCGTTGCCGCCATTGATGTTGAACCGCTGGAGTGGCCGGCTGAAGCAGGAAGGGTCCGGAGCTGGTCGCTGGCTCGGACGATGCAGTGGTATATGATAGAGTCTAGCTACGAACATGCGTGTCTACATAGGGAATGGTCAGGTGATTGTGATGGAGGGTCGGGTGCTCCGCCCGACACTCCATGTGCCCCCTTTGAACAAGGCGACGTCCCCGTCGCCTACAAACCTAAACTAGAGACAGAGCAGAGAAGAAAAGATGAAAAGATGAAAAGAAGAAAAAAAATTAGTCAGTCTGAGATGAGAAGGAACCGAAGCATATGCAGGAAGAGTGGGGAGTGCAGAACAGCTAGAGTGAAGATGAGGAGAAAGCAAGCGAGAAGCAAAGCAGATGAGAGAAGGAAGGAAATGCAGAAGAGCGAGAGCAAAGAAGCTATCGAGAAAAATGTGTGGAAAGAGGATGCGAGGTGTAGCGAAATAGAATCGATAGGAACTAGATCTCAGGCGCTGCTGCGCCTGCTTGCCCCCTTTTTCAACATGGCGGCGTCCTCGCCGCCTTTTCGGGTCTGATCCAACCTAAGGCTTTGAGTGCACGACTGAGGTCCAAAAGTCGTGGGTCATCCTCCCAGTTCAAGGTCGATGGCGAAGTGGTGTGTTTCTGGTTTTCTGGGTCCGGGTTCAGGTGAGCAGAAGGGATGCGTGAGTGGGGAAAGCGACGATGAGAGGATGTAAGGCAAGGAATTGGGAAAGGTTTGTGGTCACGGAAAGGCTGAGAAAAGTGCGTTTGACGATGTTTATTGCGGCGTTGAAGGGAGGCAAATGGTTTCGGAGATGATGATGAGCGAAGGCCCGATAGGTCTCGAGGAGGTGGCAGCTGGCTAGGTGAAATCGGGAGGGATTCGGCGTCGTCTGCCCAGTCCAAACGTGCTGACGAAGGCTGGAGTAACAAGCTTTCGGCGGGAGGTTCGGGGCTGGCTGGTAGGGGCGATATGAGAGGTGGCGGCGATTGAAAGTCATCGTCTGCGTCGTGCTGAGTCTGTGTGCTGCTGCTGCTGACCACAGTGACGGGGACAAGCCCTGATGTATCGATTTGCGACGATTGTGGGAGGCTTATGACGTCGTTGTCAATGGTGGATGTGCCGGTGGTGACGAGGGTCGGTGAATCTGTTTGCGTGCTCGAATCCAGACAAAATCTGACTGGGAAGCATGAGCCACTGTGTCCTTCACTTCTCCAATCAATAAGCTCATCTTGACGTCCTTCATCGTACCCCGTCGAGTAACCCTCCTCGTAGCGCTTGTTGTGAGTCTCGTTTAGTTTCTTCACGGTTTCCTCGTATAGCCAATGCGAGACTTTGAGTCCTTCTCTGAATGCGCGGTCCCATAAAGGTCTGAGGTTTTCGCCATCTGGTGAATGAGCGGCCGCATCGAGGAAAAGCTTGATGTCTTTGAGATCCGCGAGGGCTATAAAGTCGCGAAATGCGACGCGGGTGGCGGATGCTGAGGATGAGGTGTCGGCCGTAGGGCTGGCGGTGTCTGCGGATGCGTTATTGACGGTGCTATCGTTCGTGTGGACCGTCGTCGAAGCGGTTGCTTTCGCCTTCGTTTTGCTGTGTTTCTTATTGCTTGGGCTCATGATGTGCTGGCAGTGGGTAGAACCTGTAGAACCTGAAATGTGTGTGTAGTGCTGGATTCCTGTGCCTTATGTCCTGTGTCCAATATCCAATGTCTAATGTCCAATGTAGCCAAGAAAACCAAAACCTGAAACCCAGATGCTTGATGACGCGAAGAGACTCGAATGCAAGTGAAGCCAAAAGCTGCTGACGCGAAAAACTATGTGAGATAGCAAATCACACTCTCATCACCAAAATGGAGTGGCCGGCTGAAGCAGGAAGGGTC
This sequence comes from Galerina sulciceps, assembly GCA_023014345.1. Taxonomy (NCBI): domain Eukaryota; kingdom Fungi; phylum Basidiomycota; class Agaricomycetes; order Agaricales; family Galerinaceae; genus Galerina; species Galerina sulciceps. Next base: position 1,210,669 of record JAEDXJ010000012.1, on the reverse strand, counting down.
CGGAGCTGGTCGCTGGCTCGGACGATGCAGTGGTATATGATAGAGTCTAGCTACGAACATGCGTGTCTACATAGGGAATGGTCAGGTGATTGTGATGGAGGGTCGGGTGCTCCGCCCGACACTCCACCGCCGATAATACTCGCCGATCGGTGCGTGCCCAGTTACACACCGAGTCACACGCGCAAAGAGTTGAGGGGACTCACCCTTCGCGATTTCTAGCCAGGACCCGCGGATAGCCGAGTGTCGAGGCTTGAGAGGCTGGCCGTCAGCCCCAAGGAGATCGTAGAACCGATTCCCCCTACCATTGGCACGGAACTCGTGAGTCCAAGTATCCGTCCTGAGTTTATCCGCTGCAGAGCGCAGACGGTCAATGGAATTCTTGGGTTTAATACCAAGAGGAATGCGCAACGAGCACGCATAGTCATGAACCTCCTTATGTATCTTCCACTCCAACTTGGAAGGAACATACACAAAGAGAAGTTGGCGGTCTGGATCGTTGTCGAACCATTGCCGCAAAGCCTGGCAGACCGCTAGCGAATGCCCTTGGCCTGAATGAATAGACGGATCCACTGAACGACGAGCCGAAGCCATCGAGTCAGTGAAAACAACGATTACCCCAATGTCATCACGAATTGCTTTGCAGATGCCATAGCGGATGGCGGCGAGCTCTGCGTCATTAGCAGTAACATCGCCTGCAGCGCGACGAGACCGTTTCATCTCTTCGCCACTGCGGAAGAGGATCACAGCGGCCGTAGCCTGAAGATCACCTCCAAGGGGTCGGCTGCCATCAGCTGCCACCACGATTGTGCCCAGTACTGACTGGTCAGCCAGTACTTGGTCTAGATGTTCCTTCCGACGCGCCAGAGAGGCCACAGGGTCCTCCTTGTCACGCTGAAAGTCGTCGAATATGATCTGACTTGTGTACAGATCCATGAGTCGATCACCCGGACGTGAGTCCGGGTTGAAGGGGTGGAGTTCTTCTCGGAGTTCCTCCGGGAGCGCAAGATCGGCCTCTTGGAGAGCGCTATGGACCATAGCACGTCTCGTTGGAGGGAGTTTTTCGACGGACAACACGTGGGGGGTCATTTCGCCGAGATTAGACCCGGACATGAATGCGCGGATTGGGTGTGTGGGCGTAAGGGTGCCCACTCGCAGCCGGCCTCTTGTACCAAGGCGCCGGAGCAGGATATGTATCGGAACAAGGCCGGCGAGGGCCTCAATTGCGGGGGTGGGAGAGGTGCGGAAGGCCCCTGTGATCCAGATAGCAGCTTTACGCTGCATAGAGTTGAGGATTTTAAGGATGCCTTTGCATTTGGCTCCTTTAAAATACCACATAGAGTATCCGTACGTCGCGATGGGGATGACGCACGAACGGTATAACAAGCGCTTGTCTAGGGGTTGCAAGCCGCGTGTAGAAGAACCAAGCATTTTCATCGCCTTGATAGACGAGATCGCCTTGGTTGAGTAATATCTCACATGCTCCTCGAAGGTGAGCTTGCGGTCAAAATAGAAGCCCAAGTATCGCCAAAACGGCTTGGGTTTCAGGGGGGTCTCACCGGTGAAGGGCGCAAAGCCCAGGTCGATGGGGGGAGCATCAAACGATTGCGACCTATCGAAGTGGAATGCTTCAGATTTGTCGTGCTCGAGGACGAGTGCAAACTTAGTGAAGAGGTTGTAGATAACTCCATACGCATTCGAAAGCGCAGTGCAGTTACGTACAAGAGATTTGGATTGGAATACAAGAGTTCCATCATCCACATAGGACAGGAGATACACACCGATCGCGAAGAAGTGCTTCTCGAACAGGCGCATGATGGGGGCCAAGTAGAGGGCAGACAGGACAGGGGACAGGGCAGATCCCTGACCTACGCCCACATCTGCGTTACGCTTCCCTGAAGTGAAGGAGTTCCACGAGTAAGAAGTGGACCGACCTACAAGGTAAGAGGCAAAGAACCGAACAAGATTGTCCGGAAATCCCAGCTTCTTGAGTATGGCCACGAGGACTTCGTGGTTTAGAGAGGGGAAGAATTGGGCGAGATCGAAAGCGACCACGCTAGTCTTCAGTCCCTTGGCCCATCCTGCACGCACCATGTGCACGAGAATGAGTCCAGCGTCCTCGGTGGAGCGCTGTCGCACTCCCCCGATTTGGTTTGGATGAAAGACTCCGGCAGCAACGCCGTCGAATTGGATACGGTTCGAGAGCATTTTCTCGAACAATTTACCAATAGTATTTAATAGTACTATGGGCCTAAACGCCTTGGGGGCAGAATAGGAGGGCTTGCCCGGCTTCGGGATGATCACCGAGCGAGACTCCTTGAAGTGCGAGGGCCAATGTCCAACAGACAAGCAGCCATTCGCGAGTGAGAGGAAGAAGTCGACAATGTCGTCTTCTTTGCACATAATCTTGAGGTGCCTCCACCCGACATGGTCGGGTCCAGGGCTGGAGGTGTTGGAACAGGACTTGAGAGCGTCCCGGAGTTCCAAACGTGAAAACGGAGACCACGTACGGACGGGCATGTCCGGTAGTTCATCCAGAGGAGAGAGGTCAAACTGCCGGTCAGAGGCAGAGTTATAAGTCCCATGGAGCGCATCCCAAAGTTGATCCATGTCATGACACGGATTGCCTTTGTATTGGATGGCTTCACAGGGAGGAAGCTTGCGCGGTTGGATCCAAGCCATAAGATCCCATGCGCGCCTGTTAGTGCTTGCAATTTCCCCGATTCTTTGGTCGAAGAAGGAGCGCTTAGCCTTTTTGCAGGCTTTGCGAAAAGATTTCCAATTATCGGGAGTTCTATCCTCCCTATAATTGGCGAGTGCCTCGCTGCACGAATCGGACCACCACCGTTTCGAGCGCTTGGTAACCTTGACCTCTCTGGAGCACTTTTCCCATGCTGCAGAGAACACCCGCGCGACTGCCGAAGCCGTCTCGTTGATGCTGTCAATGGAGTCGAGTTCCTCCGGTACGTCTAATTGCCGGATCAAACTCACGATGTGAGCCGCAAAAGCTTCTTGATCTTCTGCGTCAGATTTGATGGATCTGCGATTCTCGATGGGAATCGCCGATGGAACCAAGACAAGGGATGAGATCGGGTAGTGATCCGCATCTCCGATAAGATCCTCCCGGCGTGTGACGTCTGATGAGATCGTCCGATCCAGGGGAACAAACACAAGGTCAATGACCGTAGGTCGAAATCCCTCGATTCGCGGAATGTGAGTGGGCCCCGGGTTCACAACAGATGCAAGCCCTAAGCCCAGCTCCGCCGCCGAGTCAATAAGTGAGGCTGCGTGCCCTGGATGTCCTCGAACATCAGGGTCCCATTCCCTCGAGTGTGAGTTGAAATCCCCGCCCATATAAATAAGGGGGGGAAGGCTTTCGATGTGCTTTTCAATATAGTTGATAGCGGTATGCTGATCATCGGAGTAGATGTTCATGAGATGTACAGCGCCTTCAGTAGCGAAGAGGCTGAGGATTAAGATGTCACGATGATCTATAAGGTCGCGATGCATCGAGGGACGGTACTTAGCCAGCCTGTGAGACACATAGGCCATCACACGCGGGCGGGTACTGCTTACATCAGCGCGTCGAAATTTGTGCTGACTAAGCGGGCTCTCCAATGAGACCAAGTTGTTTGTAGCAGTTTGCCCTGGGGGTCGCTGACTAACCTCAACTGGCTTTGGAAGCCGAACCATGGGCAGCCACTCTGGATGGAGCGGTGCACCTATAACGTCATCTCCCTCTAGATTAGAGGTGGATGGTGCTTGTCTTACAATCCGCCAAGGCGGTTCCTGTATGAACAACACGTCGAAAGATGAATTGTATTTTTCGAGGATGGTATCTACGGCAGTCACAGACTTCGCGCAGTTAAACGATAACACCCTAATTTCCCCGCTCTCCAAAAGTCCTGTGTCTCGCGACTCAATCATTTCTTCTGAGGGGGTTTATTAGAGTGTGAAAAATGACGAGACTTTGAAGCTCGTACCTTTCGATATTCCTCCAGTGCCCACTGCGGATCAAAGCGGTGGCTCCAATACTTGCATTTCTTGGAGTCAGCCCGGTGCTCTTGACCACAGTTGGGGCATCGAGGGGGGTGGGGGCATTCCTCTCCAGCGGGGGTACCGACTTTGGGAGGCTTGGCCTTAGGATTGGGGGCGCAGCACGGCGCCGTGTCCCTATGCTGTTCCAGGCGGTGAGGACCGGAGCAGTGCGGGCACTGTACTTTACTGTGCCCCACCTGGAATGGGCGGAATGACCGGAATCCACCGGAATCCACTGGAATCCGGTGGAATCCGGTGGAAACCACACCAAAAACAAGGAAATTCCAGTGGATTCCAGTGGAATGGCTGACTGGAATCCACCGGAATCCACTGGAATGGTAAACTGGAATCCAGTGGAGTGGAATAAATATATAGAACTACCAACTGCAGTGTATTCCAGTGGAATGAATAGACAGGAATGCAATACACCGATAATACTAATCAAAATATTTAAATATAGATATTCAAAGAAATAATTTGATAACCTTTGGTACAGTATTCTGATTAGTTCTATTTATAGTTCCAACATTAGTTCCATCTCTGATTCAGTTCTATTTATAGCTTTCAATTAGTTTTATTTTTAGATCTATATTTAATCAGTTCTATTTATAGGTCTACAAGTAGGCAGTGCACAGTTTCCAATTCAACTTCCAAATTAGTTTTATTTATAGCTCTATATCCAATTACTTCTATTTATAGTTCTAAAAATAGAACTGATTAAATATAAAAATAACTGATTAGTTCTTAGAGCTACTATAAATAGAACTAATTAGTTATTTTTATATTTAATCAGTTCTATTTATAGAACTATAATCAATTAGTTCTATTTATAGCTTTCTAATCAGTTATTTCTATATTTAATCTGTTCTATTTTTAGATCTATATCCAATTAGTTCTATTTATAAAGCTAAGCTATAAATAGAACTAATCAGTTATTTCTATATTTAATTGATTCTATTTATAGTTTTAAAATTAAAACTAATCTGATCTCAAAATGGAACTAATTGCATTGGTTCTATTTTTAGAACTAATCAGATTAGTTTAACTATTTGGATTTTTAAAACTATTGGTTTTTATTAATTTAATTCTTAGAACTATTTTGAGCCTAATTAATGCCATTGATTTTATTTTTAGAATCAATACAAATAAAAACAATGACTATAAATACCTTGAAATTTTAACAAACAAAGCTATCCAGTTATTATTTATTTTTTTATTTGTATAAATATACCAGTAATATAGTCAAAAATACTTACAAATAAATTGTACTTAGTTTATTCCAGTGGATTCCAGTGGAATCAGTCCTGTTATTCCATTCCAGTCCATTCCGGTTTTGGTGACCGGAATTTTGTCCAGCGGAATGAGCATTTTTTGGTCATATTCCGGTGGAACTCACCGGAATTTGAATTTTTGGCAGAGAAATTCCGCTGGAATGCCACCGGAATCCACCGGAATCCGCCGGATTCCGCCCATTCCGGGTGGGGCAGGGTAAAGACCTCTGCGGGCAGACAATTCGTTGCGCACGACACGCAATGTGGACATGGCCCCATCTCCAGCAGCGAGTGCAGAGGGGGGAGCCAACGCGTTTCTCTGCTGTGCGAATGCGCAGAGAGAAGCCGTGGTACATGATGGAGCGACCGTTGAGCTCCCGAGCATTCTTGCCGGTGCTGGTGTCCCATATGTCAAAAAACGCGGTCCCGAAGCTAGCCTTGGGAGACTGCTTCACGATGCGGACGGGTCCTGCGAAGGACATGTGTTCGAGCCAGGCCGGGGACTCCGTAATGGCTTCCTCGACTGACTCGGGGGTGATGAGCCTGGGGGTGCCGTCCTCCAGGAGTCCATCGTATAAGGGGACGTCCAACACCCTAAGGAAGGATTTGGACGCCGGGAGGCCCACCCAGATGTTCTCTTGGGCTGGGAAGTGGTGGAGGAGGTAGCCACGGATGTAAGCTATCTCCAGGTTAGAGGCGACCTGGGTCGTCCCAAGGGTAATCCCGTCGTAGGCCAGGCCTACAGACAGAATGCGCATTTGGGAGAGGTTCCGCTCTTGGAGCATGCGGTTTAACCCTTCCCAGGTTTGGTGTCGGTCGAGGCTCGGAGGAGGACGACCGTCAGACCAGGTAGCCAGCACCTGATTGTGGCGCGGGCCACGGGAGGTGAAGGACGGCGCTGCCTTCTTCTGCTTTTTAGGGGCAGGAGTGGCAGGGCGAGAGGGTGGTCCCGGGGTAGGGCCGCGGGATGGGGGGGCAGATGGAGGCTTCGCCGCCATCGAGGAGTAACTCCTCTTATTCGGCTTAGTCTTCATGTTGAGGGGAGGGGGAGGCTTTGCCTGCATCCTCTGGAAGTGGACCACCGGCTGTTTAGGCTGGGGCCTGGGGGGGATAGCCGTGTTGGGAATGGCCTTGGGCCTTGCGGGCGCCATGGTAACATCCGGCGCACTCCCTTGTGGTTTCGAGATGGGCCTCTTCCCTGTGGGTGGCGCAGGCGCAATGTCCGGCGGTCCAGAGGGGAGGGCGGGGGTGGAGGCCTTGCCTCGTCGGCGGGGCTTGACCTCCTGGAAGGGGACACCGAGTTCGTCTCTGAAGCGATCTACGATCGACTTGACAGAGCCGTCATCGGCGGTCATGGGTGTCTGAGCGAGCTCAGAGTTGAGGAAGCTCCAAGTGAACTTGGTAGCATTCTCGGCGATGGTCCTCCAGTCGTCTGGCTTGACCTTGGAAGCGTCGTCCGGGCGTTTAACAGCGTAATCGATCCAGTCGGCGAGTTGCAATATGGCTGAACTGGCGGCTTCTCCGTCCCACACCCAGTTGTCCCCGAAAGTCAGATACAGCTTTGAGGCGTCGTCCAGCTCGGTAAAACGTTCGTGACGGGCTGGTTCGCCCGCACTGGGAGTTTCACCCATCTCCACGTCCGGTGCGGCCGATACAGATGGTGTGAGAGATGGAGGCGGAACAGGCGTCTGAGAACGACTGTTCGACGGTCCGCGGAGTGGGGCCTTGTCCGAGCGAGGTGTGCCGGGCGTAGGGCCTTGAGAATAAGTCTCCCTGACGTTGGATGGGCCAGGGGAGGGAGCTTGCAGTCCCGAAGGACGTGCTGAACCGAGAGCTTCTCGCTCGATATTTGCTGCGACGGATCTGGACGATCCGCCGCCATCCGCGCTAGGCGCTTTGGGGGGCATAGTGTTGTGTGCTCTATGGAGCGGGTGTACTGTGCTGATCGTAGATCAGAAGAGTCTGTGTGGTTGTACGACGGGGTGAACAGTGAGCAAGGATATTCCCACGGTGACAATGTGACAGTACGAGACAAAGAACGGATGACTATCACTCTCCATCAACGTCAATACATCCTTGACATGTTGGAGAAGTATGGTATGTCTGACTGCCATCCTGTCCTAACACCAATGGCTCCTGGAACTATTCTTTCCAAAACCATGGGTCCACAAAGTGAAGAAGAGGTAGAACATATGCGTAATGTTCCCTACCTCAGTGCAGTTGGTTCCTTGCAGTACTTGGCTACAATGACCCGCCCAGACATTGCTTACAGTGTGGCCTATCTGGCACGCTTCAACTCCAATGCTGGACGTAAACACTGGGCTGCTGTTAAGCACCTTTTCAGATATCTCAAAGGCACACTTGAGTACAAGTTATGGGAAAGCCAGATGCCTTATCTCGAAGAGCAGATCATGGTACAGGGTCTGAGGATAACTCCAATATTACCCTCTTGACCCCCAAGCTCTTCGCAGTTCGTGCTTTGGAGGCAGTTGAAGTGGTAGGAGCAGAGGTTGACATCCTCCGCGACATCCGCAAGGGAGTCAAAGGCCTTATTGAGGAAGAACCAGTGGCAAAGGCAGTTGAAGCGCTTAGAAAGACCTCTACGTTCCCTCCCTCCGCTGAGTGGTCAGAGCGAGACGGCCTTCTCTATTTCCGAGGCAAGATCTTTGTTCCCCCTAACTCAGATCTTCGCCGGCGCATTGTTTCCCTCTGCCATGACACTCGGATTGCTGGGCATGCTGGACGGTTTAAGACCTTAGAGCTGGTTTCACGGAATTATTGGTGGCCGAACATGTCCAGATATGTAGGCCGGTACGTGGCTACCTGTGATATGTGTCTCCGCACCAAGGTCCAACACCGTCTACCATCCGGCGAGCTGGTTCCCCTTCCGGTCCCTTCTGAGCGTTGGCATACCATCAGCGTGGACTTCATAGTTGAGCTCCCAGACTCAGCTGGGTATGATGCAATCATGGTGGTGTTAAAGTTTGACTTCCCACTCTCCATAACACTCCATTTCATGCTATCTTATCTTAGATTAGATTAGATCTTTATCAGTTTGCACTTCTTTTGCATAGCTCTCTTGATTCTCTTCATCTGATGTTTATCAGATTCTTATCACTTTATCCCCATTTGGGTATATTGCTCCTTTTCATATATAAAGAGCTAGCTAGTTGCCAGAAGTCCCCAGTTACTCACTCCGGACTTCAGGCAAGTATATAGTCATTTTGCAATGTCATCAGTTACTCACTCCGGACTTCAGCTCGTCATAGCTCCTTCGTCCCTCGCACTGAGTTTCTCATATTTGGCACTCCGCTGCCTCACCTGTTCCCATGCTCGCCTGCTTTAACAGGTTATGGGCCCTGCGCTCTAAGCGCTCCAATTAAGTGTTTTGCGAACTTGGTCTTTTTGCACCTTTTGCAACATACGGTCAATTTAGCTCTTTTTGTTGTACAACCCTTATCAGGCCCGGCCTTACATTGCCGTAGTGTTGCCACGGTTCAGCTCCGCTCGGCTTGGCTCCGCTTTGCCGACTTTGGTCTTTATATGGCTTGAGGAGTTGAGCCAAGCCATCAAGGCACCGGCTGGCTTGTGCCGACTCTGACTTGCTCGTGACTTAGCCATGGTTTATTGTCCATATCCAGAAATTAACATCGTTCTCTCTAACACAAGTCGTTTTAATCTAATAAGCTGCAAATTAATTCACTTCCACCAGTCATCCGTGCATCTGCTTCCTCATCCGTCATAAGCTGTAGCAAGTTTACCTCATAATCGGCTGTTAAACTAGATGTGAAGTCAAGAATATGTCCACTTCGCGAAGAAAACTTAAGCATCTGCAAGGATTCCATGAGATCATGACCTATTCGGCTCCGGCGCATAGTTGTTGTCTCTTTCGCAGATGAGAAAACTCGCTCGCAGGGAACAGCAGAGCCTTGAATGGGAAGGTAGTCAAGGGCAGCGGCAAATAAAGTGGGAAAACAAAGCTGATTTTCCTGTAATCTTGTGTCAGCTGGAAGCTGGATGAGGGTTTTAAAACAGAAACACACCTGCCAATAGCTAATACTCGAGGTTCCTGACTGAATATCTAGAAGGTATGATTCAACCTCACGTTCTAAGCTGCGTGAACCCAAGACAGTGGTTGATGGTTTTGTCAGCTGGAAAACCTTTTCGGCCCAATTGGTTGCCGACGAGCACACTGGCGTATTGCGACACGGCTGGCCGCCAGCTGTTCTTGTGCGTCCTGGTGTTCGTGGTACTACAGTTTCGGGAGGATCAGCTCGGGAGGAATCGGAGGCAGCAGGAGCTCGCTGCTCATTGCGTGCGTGGTAAGGGCGGAGCTGTCATTTAGATAAGATTGAAATTTAGTAATGTTAAATCTCTTCGCAAATTTGACATACCTCTTGTATAAATTGCTGCTTGACGCGTGACACTTCACGCTCACTTACGTTTTGATGGTGCCATGAAAGTTTGATTGTCGGGTTCAACACTAACAATTGATGAATGATAAGCTTTCCAAGACACTGAATTGGACGTACGCATTGCAATGGTATATGCTGGGGTACTGGATGTTCGATCCGAGTATTCAGCTAACTTGTCGATACCTGCCTGAACAATATCCAGAGTCTCTGGGCATTCGTCTTGATGCTCCTTCCAAACATCTGTGATCGCAGACTTGGCCAGAGGCCATTGCTGCGCATGGCAAAAACAAGTTCTTACTTCTGCAGGGAGTCCGACCTTTTAAATAATAAATACTGAGAATAAATCATAGTCCGCTCAATTCTGGACCAATCTGGATGATCAGGGGCTTGAAAAATCGAGAAAAATCAGGGCTTTCTAATGATACCAAATGTGCCTGGTCACGTGACCAGGAAGGCCCTGATTTTTACGAATTTTTTGATACCAAAATCATAAAAATCGGCCTAGAAATGGGTGAGATACAGAAACCGTGCAGGGTCACTATAGCAGTGGGAGAATTTCCAACGTTTCCGTTAGGAACCAAAGTGCCTGCTTCACAGGCCGGAAAACAAGTTCTTTTACTACGTAAGAACTTGTAACATGATAATTTGCTACGTGGCTCAGTTTTTATCGGATTGTCTTGAAATAAATTGCGTAATTCTCAGAAAAATCGGGGCTTCAAAATGGTGTCACATAGGTATAGTCACACCGTTATGTGACTTACCAAATGCGGTATAATGTTTGAAATACACACTAAATAATCTGTATTGTGAGATTTTTGAAATAAATAAACTGGAATTAATGACTAATAATGTTTCTTTTACCTAACAGGTGGTCTGTGCACACTTATCACATGACATATCATAGAGAATATTCTTGGTTCAAGTTGGTGCATCACCAATTTCAAGGCA